>CM038671.1:836831588-837509088 GCA_021605145.1 Aegilops bicornis | reverse complement strand
CAGTGGAACGATGGTGGACTGGTGGTTGCGGTCGGCGGTGCAGGACATGAAAGAAAATAACCTGACATAGGTTTTATGTCCGTGTCGAAAATGCAAAGGAATAGTTTGGCTCGACCCCTATGACGATGGTCGTGTCGAAGCGCACCTGCTCATGACTGGTTTCATGGATGGCTATACTCGGTGGATAACTGAAGATGAGGATGACGATGTTGAGGATGCCGACGGGGCAGGCAATGATGACACAGGGCAAGACAAAGAGATGATCGATAATGGCGGCGGGGAAGAGGCCGGACATGGCGGCGGAGAAGGGGCCGGACATGGCGGAGGAGAAGGGGGAGGACATGGCGGCGGAGAGAAAGACATGGACTCCACGCAGCAGAGTTCGTCGGTACTAAGTTCAATCGTGCAGGACCCTCATGTTCAAGCATTGCTTCGCAAGGAGACGAGTACTGAGAGAGCTGCTTCTAGAGAGGAGGCTAAGCTAGAGCAACTGGTGGTAGACTCGAACACTCCATTGTATGATGGTTGCAATCCTGAGGTGACCCGCTTGAGTTTCACGCTCCAACTCCTGAAGACGAAGGCTAAAAACAAATGGACTGACACTAGCCTCGATGAGCATCTCAAGTACCTAAAGGATGTTCTTCCCGCGGGAAATTTATGTCCTACTAGTGTTGATGAGGCCAAGAAGATCGTGTGCCCTCTTGATCTGCCACATGTTAGATACCATGCATGCATCAACGATTGCATAATTTATCGGAAGGAGCACGCGGAAAAAACAAGCTGTCCGGTGTGCAATGCTTCTCGATACAAGAAGGCCGGGAAGAAATGTCCCCAGAAAGTTGTATGGTACTTACCGATCACTCCCCGTCTCCAAAGGTATTTTGTAGATCCCAAGAAAGCAAAGCTAATGCGCTGGCATGCGGAGGGGAAGAAGCCCGATGATGGAGATGATCCGAAGCTGAGACACGTGAAGGATGGAAGCTAGTGGAGAGCGTTGAACAGCTTCTATCAGTATTTTGAATGTGATGCAAGGAACATCGTGCTTGGCTCGTGTACCTATGGCATGAATCCGTTTGGCAACCAGGACACCAACCATAGCACATGGCCCGTGTTTCTATGGATGTACAAACTCCCACCTGGTTGTGCATGAAATCAAAGTACATTCACATGAGCAAGCTTATTCAAGGGCCGAAACAACCAGGAAATAATATTAGTTTGTATCTGGGGCTACTTCAAGAGGAGTTAGACACGTTATGGAAAACACCGGCCAAGACATGGGACGCCAGCAAAGGCGAGTATTTCAACATGAGAGCCGCGCTGAACACGACAGTGCAGGACTATCTCGGTTACGGATATGTGGCAGGCCAGGTGTGCCATGGATATTGCGGATGCACGCGCACTAGTAGAAAAAGGGTCAAACGTGAAGTACATTAGTGCCGGTTTGAATTTGAGCCGGCACTAATGTATACATTAGTGCCGGTTCCAACGGCTAGCCGGGCCGCTTTCATTAGTACCGGTACTAATGAGAGTGGTGGCAGGATGTTGTCAGACTGGGGCCCCTCCAGGGCCTTTAGTACCGGTTCTTGGCACGAACCGGTACTAAAGGTCTTCCTACATAAACCCTTCGTCCACCCGAGCTTGCTCTATTCTTCCCCTTTGCCCACTCCTCTCTGTTCTTCCCCTCTTCCTCTCGAGCTCATCACACATTTTGCCGAAAATTTGTCATGATTTGAAGGCCCCCATCCATTCAAATGATCACAAAGGTTAGCAACTTTGTCCTTTCATCTCTCATTGCTAGATTAGCTCTTGCAATGCTTTATATAGTGATTAATTTGTGAGTTTAGTAATTTGGGAGGAAATATATATATGTGCTAGTATTTGATTTATATGCAATTTGAGGTCAAAAATAACACTTAGTTTGCATATGTAGGTGTGTTTTACTTAGTGCCTTCGAAATCTCCGTCAGAATTCACCGTCGATCGCCTGCACCGTCTCGTCGCCCGGCACCACCTTGTGGTGAGCCTCTTGTTCACGAAATTTTATATAAAAAATTGATGTTTGTGTGATTTGGATATATAGTTACTCGTGTAACTATCTTACCCGTATGTTGATTGTTATACATTGTTATACATAGTGCCCTCGTCCTTGTTATGATTCGGATGTGGTATATTCTCTTTTAAAACTATTTGTTCCATTTCGTGTTTATGACAAATTATGCCCATCAAGTTGACATAGATATTTTTATCTAGGAGGTATGTGAACCAGAAATTCCAACCGACCCTATTGTCGAGAGGTTAAATTTAGTTGAAAGAGAAAACGAGTACTTGAAAGAAAAATTGAATAGAATTGAGGGGGAGAAGATGGAATTGGAGTTGCATGATGCCGATGTCATCGATGATCACAAGATCAAGATGGAGAAAATGCGCTTGAAGATTGGAAAGATTAGAAAATATGCCATCGATAGTAAAGCTTGGTATCATTATGCTGTTGGATCAATTGTTACCTTAGTTGCGATCTTGATCGCATTTGTTGTTGCATTTAAATGCTTTAGCTAGAGAGTTATTTGTTTGTTGCATTTAAGTGTTGTATGAACTTGTATTAATTTGGTCTATTCGGTGTTGTGTAATGAAGATGAGCCAACAATGGATGTACGATGACCGATGCTCTCCCCAGTTCGTTGAGGGCGTGCATACGCTTACGCTATGGCTGAGGCAAACAAGCGGGCGGATGGTTTTATGCCTTGTCCATGTGCTGGCTGTAAGAATGGTCGCAATTACTCTACGTCAAGAACCATTCACGTCCACTGTTTGAGTCCGGTTTCATGCCCCACTATAATGTTTGGACCAAGCACGGAGAAAGAGGGGTTATGATGGAAGACAATGAAGAAGAAGAGGACGGCACAGCTATCCTGGCTATGGGTTCCCTTAATACGATGATACAACAATGGGGAAGAAGCTGAGCCGGTAATGCGGGAAGAAGCTGAGCCGGCAATGCGGGAAGAAGCTGAAGAAGAGGCATCGATGAGCCCGTTGATGATCTAGGTTGGGCCATTGCCGATGCAAAGAGAAACTGCATAAGTGATTTGGAGAAGAAGAAGTTGCAGCGCATGTTATAGGATCACAAAAATTGTTGTACCCGAATTGCGAGGGTGACAAGAAAAAGCTGGGCACCACACTGGAATTGCTGCAATGGAAGGCAGAGAATAGTGTATCTGACAAGGGATTTGGAAAGTTGCTGCTAATGATAAAGGATATGCTTCCAAAGGACAACGAATTGCCCGAGAGTACGTACGAAGCAAAGAAGGCTGTCTGTCCTCTAGGGTTAGAGGTGCAGAAGATACATGCATGCCCTAATGATTGCATCCTCTACCGCGGTGAGTACGAGGATTTTAACGCTTGCCCGGTATGTGGTGCATTGCGCTATAAGATCAGCCGCGATGACCTCGGTGATGTCGAGGGCGGCGCCCGGAAGAAGATTCCTGCCAAGGTGATGTGGTATTCTCCTGTAATACCACGGTTGAAACGTTTGTTCCAAAACAAAGAACATGCCAAGGCGATGCGATGGCACAGAGAAGACCGTAAGAAAGACGGAAAGTTGAGAGTACCCGACGGGTCGCAGTGGAGAAAAATCGAAAGAAAGTACGGGAAGGAGTTTGCAGATGACGCAAGGAGCGTATGGTTTGGTCTAAGCGCAGATGACATTAATCCTTTTGGGGAGCAGAGCAGCAACCATAGCACCTGACCTGTGACTCTATGTTTGTATAACCTTCCTCCTTGGTTGTGCATGAAGCGGAAGTTCATTATGATGCCAGTGCTCATCCAAGGCCCTAAGCAACCCGGCAACGACATTGATGTGTACCTAGGCCATTAGTTGAAGAACTCTTACAACTGTGGAATGGAACAGGTGTACGTGCGTGGGATGATCACATGGGGGAAGAATTTGACCTAAAGGCATTGCTGTTCGTGACCATCAATGATTGGCCTGCTCTCAAAGAACCTTTCGTGACAGACAAACAAGGGATACCATGATGCACGCACTGTTTGGATGATACCGACGGTATATATTTGAATAGTTGTAAGAAGAATGTGTACACAGGACATCGCCGATTTCTTCCGAGCAGGCATCCCGTAAGAAAGAAAGGCAAGCATTTCAAAGGTGAGGTGGATCACCGGATGAAGCCTCGCCACCATACTGGTGCTGATCTACATGATATGGTCAAGGATTTGAAGGTGATATTTGGAAAGGGTCCTGGCGGACAACCTGTTCCGAAGGACGCTGACGGACGCGCACCCATGTGGAAGAAGAAATCTATATTTTGGGACCCGCCATATTGGAAAGACCTAGAGGTCCGCTCCGCAATCGACGTGATGCACGTGACGAAGAATCTTTGCGTGACCCTGCTTGGCTTCTTGGGCGTGTATGGGAAGACAAAAGATACACCTGAGGCACGGGAGGACTAGCAACGTATGCACGGAGAAGACGGCATACATCAGGGTCATGCAAGCTACGCTCTTACCAAAGAAGAGAAGGAAATCTTCTTTGAATGCCTGCTCAGTATTAATGTACCGTCTGGCTTCTCGTCGAATATAAAGGGAATAATAAACATGGCAGAGAAAAAGTTCCAGAACCTAAAGTCTCATGACTGCCACGTGATTATGACGCAACTGCTTCCGGTTGCATTGCATTGAGGGGGCTTCTACCGAAAACGTTCGATTAGCCATTGTGAAGCTATGTGCATTTCTCAATGCAATCTCTCGAAGGTAATCGATCCAGAAATCATACCAAGGTTACGTAATGATTTGGTGCAATGTCTTGTCGGTTTCGAGTTGGTGTTCCCACCATCCTTCTTCCACATCATGACGCACGCCCTAGTTCACCTATGGCGAAGAGATTAACGTTTTGGGTCCTGTATTTCTACACAATATGTTCCCCTTTGAGAGGTTCATGGGAGTCTTAAAGAAATATGTTCATAACCGTGCTAGGCCAGAAGGAAGCATCTCCAAGGGCCATCAAAATGAGGAGGTCATTGAGTTTAGTATTGACTTTATTCCTGACCTTAAGCCGATTGGTGTTCCTGAATCGCGGCATAAGGGCAGACTGGATGGAAAAGGCACGCTAGGAGGGGAACAAACAATATGTATGGACGGACATTCTCTCACTGAAGCACACTACACAGTTCTACAGAATTCCGCCTTGGTGGCTCCGTATATGGATGAACACAAGAATTTGCTACGCTCCAAACACCCGGAGCGGTCTGATGATTGGATTACACGTGAACAAACCAGGAGTTTCGCCAGCTGGTTGCAGACACGTACCATGCATGACACCTCTTTTGAAGATGACCTGTACTTGCTGTCCCAGTTACCATCTTCGAATATAATGACTTTAAAAGGGTACGAGATCAATGGTAATACATTTTACACGATCGCCCAAGATAAGAAGAGCACCAACCAAAACGGTGGTGTCCGCTTTGATGCAGAAACCAAGACGGGAAAGGAAACATATTATGGTTATATACAGGACATATGGGAACTTGACTATCGGCGTGGTTTAAAGGTCCCTTTGTTTCGGTGCAAATGGGTCAATATGACACGAGGCGGGTAACGGAAGACCCGCAGTATGGAATGACAACAGTGGATCTCAACAATCTTGCGTATGCAGTCGAACCATTCGTCCTAGCCAATGATGTGGCACAGGTTTTCTATGTGAAGGACATGTCTACCAAGCCAAGAAAAAGAAAAGATAAGGAAGCGAATGCATCGTACAATGAGCCAGAGCGGCACATAGTTCTTTCTGGGAAGAGAAACATCGTGGGAGTGGATGACAAGACAGACAACTCAGAAGATTATGAAAAGTTTGACCCGAGCATCCCGTTAAATGATGAAGATTTTCCATGGTTACGGCGCAAAGGGACACACGCGAAGAAAAAGTTTCACACCCAAAGATCTGGGATGTGATCGGCTTCACTATCATCACTTTCTTACGTGTTTCACACCCAGAGGGGAATCTCTGTAATAGTTAGGGTAGTTATGTGTTTTGGCATTTGAAACGCGAAGAAATTTTATGTGCAAACAAATTCTTTCATACGACTGAAGCAAAAATATTCACAAAGAAACTCTAAATACACAAAAAAAAACAACACAAAAAAAAGCCCGCCTACTAGGCCAGAGCGGCCTGCATACGACTAGAAACCCAACCTGTTGTTGGGCCAGGATGCATGCCCGGAAAGGCCAAGTGGGCCCACAGGGCAGCAAAAACACGTAGGCCCTGTAGGCCTGCTTTGGAGAGGAGCTCGAGAGAGCGACCGCACGGGGGCTTATAAACCAGTGCGGTTGCCCCTCGGCTAGCGAGGTGGGACTAAACTTGCCGCACCGCACTGCGCCAATAAGACCCCCTTTAGTACCGGGTCGTGGCTCAAACCGGTACTAAAGGGGGGGCCTTTAGTACCGGTTTGTGCCACCACCCGGTACTAAAGGGGGTCTCTTCCCGCCGCTTGGGCTGGCCAAAACAGACCTTTAGTACCGGTTTGTGGCTCCAACCGGTACTAAAGGTGCCTTCTATATATACAACACTTCGAAAAATTTCATTCTCCCTCTGTTTCTTCCTCTGTTTCCCCATTGAAGCACCGCTCACTTGATCGATCGACGCTGCCGCCGCTTCTGCCCCGTCGCCGCCCCTATCCCCATCGCCGCCCCCGTCCCCATCGCCGCCCTCATCTCCTTCACCGCCCCGGGCCCGTCCCCATCACCGCCCCCGTCCCCGTCGCTGCCCTCATCTCCTTCGCCGCCCCGAGCCCGTCCCCGTCGTACCGTCCCCGTGTCACCGTCCCCGCCTCACGCCCCGGCCCGTCGCTGCCCCCGGCCGTCGCCTCGCCGTCGCCGTCGCCCCGCTGTGAGCTCTCCCCTCTAACCCCTCTCCCTCGCCCGGGCCACCATGGGGCCGCCTCCCCGAGCCCATACACACACACACAAGCATGATGAACACACACACACACGTATATGTGTATGAATGCATGTATATATTATTATATACGTATTTTGTATGTTTAATTAGTTTAGATTTTTAGATTATTATTTTTTCACTAGTATATATGTATGAATGCATGTTAGATGGATATAATTAGTGTTTAATTAGTATGGAATTTTTTATATAATGTTGTTTTTCTGTTTTTTAATGGATGTATAGAAGTTGTTTTTCTGTTTTTAGTGTTAGATACTTAATTAGTATGAAATAGCATATAGAATTTTGACATATGCAATGATAGCATAATTAGTGTTATATAGAAATGTTAGAAACTTTAGTTATCAAAATCCAATCATTAAAAAAATGTTACTTTTTGCGGGCATATAGCTAGTATTTGTTCTCGACGATGCCTGCCCGCATCCTCGCCGTCGACACGTCATGACGACGTCCGGCTGACCCATGTCCGGGACTGGGCTCACTGGCCGGGCACTGGGAGGTGCTGCACGGAGGGGCGCGGCTTGATGAGGAACCCGGCCCGGGTTCCGTAGGTCGACTCGATCTCGCTTTGGTGGCGTTCGCGTGGGCCAGTTCGGTGCGGAGGGAGCCGGCCCCGCCAAGGTGGTACGTCGCCGTGTCGTGGGAGGAGGACGAGCACGTCCATCGCTACATGGTTGCGTTAGAGGGCGGCAGGTTCTCCAATACCTGGCAGTTTCTTCAGGGATCTCACTTCAGCTATGATCCTGTGAGGGTTCCTTCTCTTTGGGTGTCCACAGCCCGCCTCGCAGGAACCGCGAGTGTCCTAGATTCTGTAGTATTCGATCTTTATTAGCTACCTAGCCAGTGATGTATTCGAGATTATATCTATTATTCGAGATGATGTATTCGAGATTATATCTATTATTCGAGACGATGTTTTCGAGATTATATCTATTATTCGAGATTATATCTATTATTCGAGACGATGTTTTCGAGATTATATCTATTATTCGAGACGATGTATTCGAGATTATATCTATTATTCGAGACGATGTAATTTGAATACTAAATTGTTTTATATTTCTTTTGGATTAGTTAAATAAAAGCTATGGCGGACAATACCGGCAGAAAGGGAGAACAGGCCATGTTCGATATGATACGCCATCCTAACAGGCCAGATGATGATCAGAATGAAGAAGATTATGACGGCTCCGAATTTCCAAACAACACCGGAGAGGGTGATATGATATTCGATCGCGACGACCGAATTGATGAAGTCATGAACTATGATTATGATTATGACGAAGAAAATGTTGATCTTGAAACAACAAAGACCGGCGAGATATATATATTTATATAAGCAGGCATCTGGTGATCATCACATGTTTAAAATGACTTGAAGATATATTAACGAATCGATCTTTGTTCTTTAAGCCATCCGGATCGAGCAAATCTTCAGGCAAAAGGACGAAACGAGGCCCGAACAAAAAGTTGAAGGAGGGCGTAAAGTACAATATCGAGGCAATCGGACCTAATGGCGAACCATTAGCGCCTAAGAAGATTGCGGACAAGTTCGTTCGTCAGTGCGGAGTTGTTGTGAAGGACCAACTCCCGATCTCACTTCAAGAATGGAGAGAGCCAGCAAAAGACAAAAGACAAAAAGACAAAAAGGACGCTGTTGCACGTCCAGATGTTACTTTTGTCAACAAAAGACAAAAAGAACTGCTTTGGGATACTCTCATGGAACATTTCACCCTACCAGATCATTTCACAGAAGCAGATGTGCAGAAAGTCAAGGACGCTGCTCTTAGGAAGATGGCGGTTGCATTCAAGAACCACAAGAATCGTGAATGGGACAAGTACGTCAAGGGAGGAAGGAAGACTCCAGATTCGAGGGAACACTAGAGAACCAACGTGCTCATTGGGACGATTTCGTGAAATTCAAGGATTCGGAATTAGCTAAGGAACGGTCGAGAATAAACAAGAAGAATGCCGAAAAAAGGATAAGTTCCATAAAATTTGGGGCCAGGTGGCTATCTTGGTGGCAATGCCTAAGTGGGATAAGTATGAGAAAGAGATGGAGGATGCAGGTGTCACTCCGGTTACTAAGAGCTGGCCCCCCAGGTGCAGGACTTGGTTCTATGCGCATGGGGGGGAGTTTGACCCGAAGACGGGCAATGTTTCGATGAGGGCAAGTCTGAAGGGAGCCGACGATGCGATACTTGTTGCAATAGAAGAGGCACGAACGGGGGTGTTCCAGCCCAACAGAGAGAACGACGAGCTTACGCGTGCCCTGGGAAATCCTGAACACCGGAAGAACACGAGGCAAGGGCGTTATTCCGTGGTATGAGGGGTTTTAGACTGGAACAACGACTACGTAACCCGTAAGTAGAAAGAAGATTGCGGAGGAGAAGAAGAGGAAGATGGAGGAGGAGCAGAGGAAGCGGGACTATGAACGCCTTCAAGGACTAGAAGCAAGTCAAGCGGAATTGGCAGTCAAATTCCAGCGGCAGCAGGAGCAGATCGACTCACTTAGCCAGCAAACAGGGTCTCAAAGGCTGCAGCAGCTAGCGGCTGATCCAGCATTGGATAGCACCGCCCCATCCATGCCGAGAAGCTGCGTGGGTTCTGCCCCGGACGACGCAATGCTGGATAGATACCCCATGGATGACATCACGGATAACACTAACTGCGAGGTACACGTCAAAATGAAGAACATATCCACGAAGGTGGCGGACGTCGTTGCTTTTACAAATCCCCCCAAGGCAACCTTCCATTGCAACCCGATTCCAGCGGGCTATGCTCGTATCTTGGTTGATGAGGTGGTGGACCCATATTCGGATCTAGAGCTTGACATTCCTGGAGGTGACGACGAGCACTTTCTCGGAGAGGCCAAACATCGTGTCATCCTATGGAAAAAGGATTGCATCATCTTTCGAAGGCCACCGACACCGCATCAGCCGACTCCTCGTCGAAGTCCGCCACCGAGTCAGCCAGACTCGCCTCCCGCAAGTCCACCAAGTCCAGCAAAGTGTCAGCCACTCCTCCTCCAAGTCCGCAAAGTGTCCGCCACTCCTCCTCCTCCAAGTCCGCCACAGCCGGAAGTCCACTCCTCCTCCAAGTCCGGCACAACCTCAGGCCACCTCCTCCAAGTCCGGCAAAGTGTCGGGCCACTCCTCCTCCTCCAAGTTCGCCACAGGCCGACGCCCACTCCTCCTCCAAGTCCGGCACAACCTCAGGCCACTCCTCCTCCAAGTCCGGCACAGCTTCAGGCCACTCCTCCTCGTCCAACTCAGCCCCGTCAGCCGTCTCCGCCGCCTCATCAATCACAGAAGAGACACCCCGCAGAGTTGGTGTGTAGCAGTATGAGTCGAGGTAGTAGAGGAAGTACAGGCAGAGGCAAGCGATATAAATATGGTCCAAGCCTCACGCCTCTTCCGCAGAGGCCTTATGACAGGTCCGAGGAGGAAAACGCAGCCATATCGAAGGCCCAGGTGGAAGCCCATTTTGCACCAAAACCGCAACCGCCGCCAAGGGAGAAAGTGCCTAAGGAAACTATTGACCACTTCATTCGTATGGCTCAACCACCAGCTCCCAAGCCAGTTGACACAGACTATGAGCGCCACATCAGGAAGTTAAATCGAGCACGTCTACGTAAGGAGGCGAGCTCGGAATCGAGCAAACAATAAGCAGCTGCCAAAAAATGCGGGAAAACCATTCCCCAGATGGGAGAACAGGCGGAGCAATCGATCCCCTCGCTTGTTGTGCCAACAACACGCGGATAAAGACGCGCCCAATATTATTGTGGGCAAACAGTGTACGTTCCCGAGGTGGGCAATGTGGTAATAACCAAGAACCATATAATGCAGGCTGAATTTCTCAACATCACTGTTGGACAACTCCTCGAGATCGAGCCCATGCCTATGCTTACAGAGGATGAAATAAAACGGAAATATGTCCGGGGCCAACCTTTGGTCAAGCCAGACAAGGTCAAGAACCTCCCAACGAGAATGTATGAATTGCATCAATGGTACATGAACATTACCAAGATTTCCAATCGATTGTCCCTCATGGTGAATGTCAAGGAGGAGCATTACTTCCATGATAAAGCTCTGTCCGTTGAGTATTCTGAACTGTTTCAGTTATACAATCAAGACGCACTCACAAATCTATCGTCAGTTGCTATTGTCTGTAAGTGATTTATTTCTGTAATTTAAGTCTCAAGCTGGCTGTAGTGATCCTTTTGATCAATCATTACCTGTAATTATCCTCACTATATTCTTTTCTGTGGTATTATGCAGGATGAAGATATATGAAATGAGAAAAGGTGGACGCTTTGGCATTGGGTTCATTGACCCAAACACCGTTAATGAATACACATGGAAAATAAATGCACATCATCAAAAGGCCGTAGAGGACAACATGCTAGAGTTCTTGAAGCGCCTCAAATACAATGAAGATATACTACTTCCTTACAACTTCCAGTGAGTCACACTGTCTTGTACTACAAATTCTCTGTTTTGCCTACTAGCTAGCTACATGTTTTTATGCATATATGCCCGCTTAATTAAGACATGCAACGTGTGTGCATGCAGATATCACTGCATCTTGTGTATCATTAAAGTTGGCCTTGAACAGTTGAAATACTGGACTCACTACTCAAAGCAAATACTGACTATAACATCTTGTTTGGGATAGTCAACAGGTAATTTAAATGATTATTAACTATATATCTCGGCCTATTTAGTTCGTCATTTCATGATATGAACTATTTAATATCCCCTTTATTCATTTTCTTTGTCGGCGGGCAGGGCTTGGGCAAGGTTCATCAGCGTCACGGAAGGCGAATGGAAAAAAAAAAGCTTAAATGGTTTCACCCAAGGTAAGTAATTAAGTAGTACTAGCTAGCTAGCTAGCTGCCATCTCTTTAATTATCATGCTTGATTAATTATTATCTGATCAAATTCCATTCTCGTAAAGGCCTGAAGCAGCGCAGGGACTGATCTGTGTGCATTCTGCGCTTGCGAGAACATTCGCATGATGGCGTCCGAAAGGAGCAGATCTCAAAGACAGGAATGGGTACGCTTGTTTAACACTATTCACAATTTTTACACCATTATCGATATCTAGTCACACAACTAATACACATGCATATTGATCTCTTTCTTAACAGTTCACAGAGGTGCGGGACAAGCTCATAGAAACGGAGCGCCAGAGAAGCACTTCAAGAGGAAATAGCGGATTTTTGCTCGACCAGGTCATAAATCTGAAGGAGAATACTATTACCCGCCACCGCCCCCATGAAAACCACTTCCAATTGTCATCGTGCTCAAGGCACCAATTAGGCTAATGCCACTGGCTCCGAAGGCAACATGCATATGTAGGAGAAATTGTATATAGCTATACATGTGTGTTTGTGTGAATTAATTAATATGGTGGTTTGTGAGACATTGATGATATATATATATATATATATATATATATATATATATATGCATGTGCATAACGTGTACAATGTGTAGTATCGTAAAATACCAGCAAACGAAAAAGAATTAAAATGGAAACAGAAAATTAAATGAAAAAGAAATCATAAAACTAAAAACCCCCCAAACCTTATAGTACCGGTTGGTATAACCAACCGGTACTAAAGGGATACCTGCCCCCGGAGCTGCCTCGTGCCACGTGGTTGGCCTTTAGCACCGGTTCTTGCTAAACCGGTACTAAAGGGGGGGGGGCCTTTAGTGACCACACTTTAGTGCCGGTTGTGGAACCGGCACTAAAGGGCCTGACGAACTGGTGCTATTGCCCGGTTCTGCACTAGTGGCGGTGCATGGATGATACAACGTCTCAGCAGCTAACGTCAAGGAAAGATGGAGGGTCTGGGAAAATCGTGTACATGGGGCATCGAAGATGGCTTGAATAGGATGACCCGTGGAGAAACCGTGGAGATCTATTCAATGGTCACGCTGAGCATCAAGGACCTCCACGTAAGCGGAGCGGTGCCGAAATCGATGAGCTGTTGAAAAACTGGAAGGAGTGCCCCGCGCCGGGAAAGACGATGAGAAAGGTGCCGGAGCCGCTGCTGAAGGTATGGAAGACGAGGTCTGTGTTCTGGGACTTGGAGTACTAGCACAAACTCGATACACCTCATTGCCTTGATCAAATGCATATCTGTAAGAATGTCCTTGAGAGCTTGCTCGCAACACTGATGAACATGCCGGATAAGACCAAGGATGGGCCGAAGGCAAGAAAAGACTTGCAAGATTTGAAAATCAGGGAAAATCTGCACATGCCACCCCGTAAAATGTCAGACGAGACAGAGACGGAGACAGAGGCACGGGAGAAGAAGGGCAAGAAAATAAAGAAAGAGGATTATTGCCCCCCTTCTTGCTTCACCTTAAGTCAGGCTGAGATCAATCAATTCTTTAAGTGCCTTACCGGAGTCAAAGTTAGTTCCGGTTACTGTGGCAAGATAAGCAGATATCTAGACACGGACAAGAAAAGGTTCAGCGGGATGAAGTCTCATGACTGTCATGTGATGATGACGCAGATACTACCTGTTTCCCTTAGAGGGATAATGGACAAGAACTTCCGTGACACGCTTATTGGTCTCTGCAACTTTTTCGACGTCATCTCTCAAAAGTCGATCAGTGTGAAGCAGCTCCGAATGCTACAGGAAGACATCGTTGTGATACTGAATGAGCTTGAGATGTACTTCCCGCCCGCGTTCTTTGACGTGATGGTGCATCTGTGTGTCCATATTGTGGATGACATAATAGACCTGGGGCCGTCATTCCTGCACAACATGATGCCGCTTTGAGAGGATGAATGGGATCATCAAAGGATTCATTCAGAACATGTCCCGTCCGGATGGAAGCATCGCCCAGGGCTATTTGACACAAGAGTTCATCTCTTTATGTGAGAATTTTCTATATGGCGCTGACCAGCCGCCGGTGTTAGTGTTGGTTTGCCTGCTAACAAGCACGATGGGAGGCTCGAAGGAGATGGTCACCGCAACGGTCACGAGGTGGAACTGCACGTGGCATACCGAGATCGACGCAGCGACTTTGACAGAAAGCAAACTTGGTAGTGCTACAACACCTAGACGAGGTAGATCCTTTCGTGGCACTGCAAAAAGAAATTATCGCAAAGAAGTATCGTGATCGGGGTGTATGCAGGATGAACGCCGAAGTTACTAGAGAGCACAACTCCACTTTCCTGCATTGGTTCAAAGAGCATATTATTGCTAATCCCCTGGAGGAGGGCTCTAAGGACGGATTGCTCATATACGCCTTATCACATGGCCCCTTGCCCAACCTCGTAACCTATCAGGCATATGATATCAACGGATACACGTTCTACACGGAGGCCAAAGATATGGACAGTGATGATCAGAAGTCAGGGGTGACGATGGAATGCATGACCGGCAGCGACAACGGCGCAACTGAACGATTTTATGGAAGGGTCTAGGAGATCTGGGAGCTTGACTAGTCTGGACTGCACAACACGACGATGTTCTGTGTCAGATGGGCTAAAAATGTCGAAAGAGAAAACCGGATTTTCACTACCATGACTATACCCGACGCCAAGAGCGCTACAGTGAATGCTATCGCAAAAAACGAGCCATGGGTACACGCTAAGCACGTGACACAATGCTTCTTCATAACCGACCCATGCAATCCCAGTCGTGTTGTCGTGAGGAGAGGCAAAAGGAACATCATTGGAATGGATGGAGTCGCCAACGAGGAAGACTATGATCAGTACGGCAACCCAATGAGGGAAGATGATGATGATGATGAAGTATACGTCAAAAGAAGAATCAATACTACATTACCTAAGAAAAATCGTACTCAATGGAAAAGGCTAAGTCACAATGAGGGGCTCAATTATTCTTCGACGAACAAGAAGGGAAATAAGCTGACTCGAAAACGAAAACGTCAGCGCAGAGATACCGTATGTTATCGGTCAAATGATGTAATATATATATGTATATATATATATATATATATATATATATATATATATATATATATATATATATATATATATATATATATACTAGCAAAAGAGCCCCTGCGTTGCAACAGGTACAAAATTCAATTTGACAATTCATATGGTATTTGACAGTTTACCTCCCGTGGTGCAGTATTGAACTATAACACCCAATCAGTCGGCTTCTGCCTCGACTTAGCTTTCCTTTGGTGTAAAATTGCTGGGCATTCGGCAGCCATGCTACTATTAAGATGCAACACTCATCCTTGAAAAACTAATAAAAAATGGTACCCCCTCCTATCTAAAATAAAATAAGTGTCGCAGTTTTAAACTGGGTTTAGTTCAAGTCTGTGATACTTATTATGGATCGGAGGTGGTATTACTCATATATGATACTATTAAGCTGACATATAAAGTTTTCACCATATATGAACCACAAAAATACATATGCAGGAGGAACATTAGTCTACTTCCTTGAAACTTCCTTGAACATTAAATCGACCATCATTCGACATGCTAATGCTGCTAGCCACACCCTTGCTTGTATAGGACGGGGCAACAGTGAACTGTGTGTTGGCTTTGAACCTTCCCCGAAGAGATAGTAGCATAGTTAAGTCTAAATGTAATCATCTCGTTTGATTAATGAAAGTTCCTTCTCCCGCAAAAAAAGGAACTGCAAAAATACAAAAATACATTATTGATCAAGCTGATTAGTCATGGTATAAATACATACCACTCATTGTAGATAACATTGAGAAATTATTCAAATTTTATTGTTGGATTTGAATCGAAATAAACTTAACTTAGGTCTGAAAACTAAACAAACTTCCTTCTAAGTGTGAAATTATCTGCGCATAGTCATACATGCTCAGTGGAAGCAAACCTTTTTGCAATAATGATATACTATCACATAGTATCTATATCTAGATCTCTAAATCGTTGAAAAACACATGTACATATATTATTGGCTCTAAATAATGCAGCGACAAATATATTTTCTTCGGATAGACCTTGAGTTTTTTATGGAGAAGATGACAAGCATGAGTAATTGTGGATATAAATTGTGACAAATGTGGCACTAATAGAAAATAAAAAATATCTTGAAGTCTAATTCAGTTTAGTTAATGTCAATACTGTATCTAGCTATTTGCTTCATGCACATAATGACATATGCATAGGGAGGCACCTGAGGACGTTACGTGCTCGAAGTTGTTAGTATTTTATCTGGGTCCTCCTGCACTAATCATCCGTACATGCATCTAGCTGCTTGCCTTCAGTTGATAAGCATGCATCCAGCTAATCGTCATCCGGTGCCCTGATCACCCAGATATTACTTGTGGCGTTGGTTATAGCGGCGGCAGCCGCGGTGCTTCAATGTGATAAAGCCATCTTTCCTGGAGTTTCCAGTCAAGGAAGACGACATGGTGATTTGTGAGTACAGTATGGGCGGTGGGCGGCGCGGGAACGATGCAGGCGCTCGACGACGAACGGTAGCCAGAGCAGCGGAACAGTGGTGGATCATGTTTTTCAGGATCATGATCTCGTGGTTGTATGCATTGGTTTTCTAGTTCCCATTTGGACGTATTGTTGGCCGTCAGAAGGACCAATTGATGAACCAACTGAACGAGCAACTTCGGCCAATGGCGTTTGATCGATCTCAAAGTCTCAATTGTATGCTGATCAGACTGTATTATTCACGTACATGAGAAGATAATCAAATCGTTCCTTCTAGCTCCTTGACACGAGCCACCACACCTCAAAGTGGGGCTGCGCACCTGCGCCGCCGCTGTCTTAGCAGCTCCAATCGACCATGGCTGTCCGCTGGACCGCTGGGTTCTCAAAAGCAGCGATGGCAGCGCCCCCGCGTCCTCGCTTGCTGATGTGCGCGACCGTACTACCGCGGCCTCATAGTCGAGATGAAGTGCCCCGTCGGATCGGCCGTTAACCGGCTCCTTCCGCCTCCAGGGGATCCACCTCCTCCCCTTCTCTCTTTCTTGAATCTTGAGCCGATATTTGTGGGAGGGTCAAGGGAAAACTCCAAACTGACATACGGACAAGTCAAGACGAACGGACCAACGAAAATTATAAAATTTAGTACCACCTTGAATATGTTTTAAAATCAAACTGAAAGCGTAAAATCACGGGAAGAAGCGTATTGTGACGGTGAACCCGCGGAGTCAATCCGTGCTTTATTATTAGGGAAAGATATATATATATATATAGATATATATATATACATATATATATATATATTCCTATTTTGTATACATATTACTTAGCCATGCATTATTATGCATGGGTCCAATGATGTAATATATATATGTTCCTATTTTGCATACATATTTAACCGTCAAGTGATGCAATATATATCGCCCTCCCTTCGTTCACTGCTCTCGGGAAATAAAAGTGGGAGAAAATAAAGGAAAAGAAAAAGGAAAACTGGCAGTAGCGAAGGTAGTAGCAGCGTGTTTTGTCTAAACCGCTACAGCTACTGAAGGTAGTAGTAGCGCATTTCGTATAAACCGCTACAGCTACTGAAGGTAGTAGCAGCGCGTTTTGTCCAAACGCGCTGCTGCTACATCCACTTAACCCAAAATTCTCACTATCCCTGCTTCATCCCGCCTTTTCCCCCCAAATCCCCACTCTCTCTTTCCCCCGTCGCTCGCCTCGACCCCGGCGCCAAGGCGCTTCGACCTCGCACCGGCGCGCCAAGGCCGACCCAGCGCTCGCCCGACCTGCCCTCGCCTCGATCCCGACCCTCACGCCGCCGACCTGGCCCTTACCCCGACCCGGCGGCGCTTGCCCTCGACCCGGCGCGCCGCCTCGATCCCGGCGCGCTCGCCCCCGACCCGTCGGCCCTTGCCTCCCTCCTCTGCTTCCTCCCCTCCCAACCTCCGGCGTTGTCGGGCCTGCCTCCTCGCCCCTGCACCCTCTGTAAACCCCCCCTCTCTCTCTGCTAGGGTTCTTCGGTTAATTTACTTAGGTTTTAGTTAGGGCAGTATGTTAATTAGGTTATCTATTTAGTTATGAATTTAGCTAGTTTTCAAAATTAGCTGAATTTATTTGCAAATTTGAACTGGACATGTGATATGTGGATATGTCATGTTTTGGACATGTCATGTTTGGAAAATGATCCGAGTGTCCTATGTTACGCTGGAATGTTGATTCATTTCCATTCCGGTGAATTTCAGGCGCTCGATATGTCCATTTTTTAGCAAAGGTCATGCCGAAAATTCCCGTGAATAAACGCATGATTTGTGCTACATAGTTGGCATATCGAGTGCCGGGAAATAGATTTCTTTTTTATGTCATTTCTCATTTATTCATACTTTTAGAAATAAATGAGGACACTTAATCATAGGAAACATGTCGAACAACGAAGAAACTGGGCCTTCTCGACCAAGATGCATTTAGATGGATTATGAGGGTGAACAAGAGTACCTCGACTATTTGACTGCTAACCATGGTTTGCAGGCCGGCCTCGATGATGGTACTGACGCCGACATCGACACCGACGGCGCCCGCACCGATGGCGGCGCCGAGAACGGCGGGGAAGATATCGGCGGGGAAGGTACCGGCCCCGATGCCGCTACCGAAAAGAGGAAGCATAAGAAGCAGAGGATACGAAAACCTAACAAACTAGGGATTGGACGACTTGTGATCACAAAGATGGCACCTGGCAAGTTTGAGCCGTTAGAGCCGGAAGAACCTCCAAGTGCTATGGGAACCAAGTAGGATGCATCCTACAGGAATGCGCGAGCATCAACGACGATGACTTAAGGAGTAATGAACATTTGACGCAGTTGCTCCTAACGAAGTTGCACAAGAGATTCAAGTTCCCCGACCGGGATGATAACATAGAACAACCGTGGGATGATCCGAAGATGAAAAAGATTAACAATCACGCCATGGGCATGTTCAGCAATGATTTGGCCTCCTGGAAAGGGAGGGTGAAATGAGCTATTGAGGCTGATGAACCCCTGTCCAAGATTCTGGAGGAAAATCCGACACTTACGGAAGAGGAGTTCGAAAAGTTCAAGGACACTTGCGCTACCGAGGTAGCCAAGGCTAAGGCTGCGAAATTCAAGAGCCTTCATCAAAGGAACACGGGGAAGCATCGCCTCGGAAGCCGTGGCTACCTCGGTAAAAGGCCCATATGGGATAAGGAGGACGCGAACGTGAAGCCGCTGGTCTCCTGCACCCCTTCACGAAGTTCACTAACCCCTTGGAGCTCGACTTCATCAGCCCCGCCACAAGTGGGACAAGGAGAAAAAGTTTTTACACGGACAAGATCACGAGGAAATTGATTAGACTACTAGAGAAGCAACACCAGCTTGCAGCCGAAAGCCCTACTTCTCTGATGAGGCCCAAGTGGGACACCCTTTAAACCGGGCCTTGAATGAACTTAAGGGACTCCCTTTGGGCCAGCAGTCACAATATGGTCGTGTGCACGGCGCTGGAGACGGCGCCACGTGGAAGGTGTTTTACAACGAGGGCCCGGAGGCCAAGAAGCAGAAAAAGAAGTTTAGTCAGGCGGACATCGACGCGAAGGTGAAGCTTGCGGTCGAGAAAAAAGCAGCTGAGGACGCGAAAAAAGCAGCCAAGGACAAATATGAGTTGCTACAAAGAGGCAGTCAATGCAGCAGAATCGTCAGAA
Organism: Aegilops bicornis; assembly: GCA_021605145.1. Taxonomy (NCBI): domain Eukaryota; kingdom Viridiplantae; phylum Streptophyta; class Magnoliopsida; order Poales; family Poaceae; genus Aegilops; species Aegilops bicornis. Next base: position 837,489,500 of record CM038671.1, on the reverse strand, counting down.
ATGATTTCACTACTAACTTGGTTCCAGTTATCATCAACTGGACGAAGGAAAATCCAGACAAGACGGTACATGATTTCCCGTTACCCAGTTTCGTCGGGAGCAACTCCATGAACAACAACACCATCGCACCATCACTTGCTCACGCAACCAGGCCTCCTCTCGCAGCCGCTCCCGCTCATAGCAGCCCGTCCTCGCCTACGGGCGCTAGGTGGGCCTTCGTCTTTGGCTGAGCTCAACGCCGCCATGGTAATTACATGTCTCTCCAACATATATATATATATAATATTCCATTTTGTTGCCTTTTCGGTTGTTTTACGCTACGTATATATGTGTTTGCAGCGAAAGAAACCCGTGCACCATACTCTACTTGATCAAAGGCCGGAAGGTGGACGTGGGAAAGGGGATGATAATGGACCCTCACAAACCACGTTCCACAACCAGCCGATCTCAGCTGGGCACTTCAGTGGTTAGCTTGACCAGTGCGAAATCGGGCACGAGGATTTGCCTCCTCCAAGACAAAGCATGTGGGAGCGCACGACGAGACCCGCCATGGATTGAAGCTGCAAGGGTTGGGTGCTGCTATGGCCGAAGAATCTTATTCGTCTGAAGCCGGCCGAGAGCACACCAATAACCACACAACAAGCATGTGCGGAGACCACCACCCCGCCTACACAATTAGCAGCTCCTGTAGTGTCAGCTGAGAGCGGCGGACGACATGATGAAGAGGGTGCAATAGTACTGGCTGATGTAATTTCTCCTGTAGAACAGAGAATGGTTGATGAGACGGAGGTCGACCCTATGGATTTCCTCAATACAAACGCGTATGACTGTGACATAGATATGATGAGTGAACCATATGACGAATCGGGCTATCAGCTTGCTAATGAGTATATGGATGATATGCCCGGCAGGGTCAGAGGTGGAATTCAAAAGTCTCTCTTCATGAAATCCTCACAGACACGCTCAAGATGCCGCCTCAACACAGGCTCAACTAGCCGGGCGCGAGGGTCATACAAGATTTAGCCCGGGAACACTGGGGCAGGGGTTAAGGAAGGGTCTGGAAGGTGTGCCCAAGAAAAAGGAGAGGAAGAGATCGGGGAAGATAACTCCCTCCAAACAAGCCAGAGCACATAGCAGCCAGACGATGCATTTTGAAGAGCGTGTACCCGTGAAAGCTGCGGTCATGTTCCATCTCACGGGCGGGCCGATGGTACCACCAAAACCGCTGGAGGCACTATCAGGGGATCTTAGGAGACTGCACGACCATGTGCTGTCAACTGAGAAAAGCCTACTAGCCTCAAAGGATCCAGGATATCCGACATACGCGGCTCGTGTGCCTGAGGGGAAGTGCTACGTGGAGACACGGCTCATGGAGGTGTTCTTCCCGCGGTTTGACCATATCTTTGAGATGTTTCTAACAAGGCGGCTCGATTTTACAATCGTCCGCCTTTTATGCCATATATGATCTCCGTCATGAAGAGTGAAGAAGTCTCGCAAATCAGTGTGGCAGATCCGTACTACATGCACGAGTCTTTCTTGAGTCTCGGCGACTTTGAGCGTGAAACTGCTAGGGAGTACCTCCAAAACTTCATGGTACATAATAAGGACCAGGAAATTGTCCTCGTGCCTTATCATCCAAAGTAAGTCAGTTCCGGACAACCCTTTCGTACATTTCAATCATTCCTTCTCTCTCATATGGGGAATAATTTGAGGTGTCTTTTCCCCGCAGCAACGGGCGTGCCGTCCTTATCGTTCTTTACCCGCAAGTCTCCCACGCCGTGTATTTTGACCCTTCCAGAGACTACGAGAAAAAAGACTACACCCACATAATGAATATTCTAGATGATGCTCTCCAAGGCTTCAACATTAGAGGTGGCCACGTGCAGATGAGAAAACAAAGGAACAAGAAGATGTGTTTCGCGCATAAAACTAACTTCTCCTGCATCCATGTCCCAAAACCAAGCAATAAGGATGGATTCTACATCGTCCATCTCATGATTCAGTTCAACACGGATCACCAATAGCTTCACATGAGAAGCAGAAATGATGATCATATCCACAAGTGGCTAGAATCTCGTGGAGAAGCGTATTATAAACTTAGAGATGACTTCTTTCGCATCCAAAGTGACATTGCGACGATCATCATGAAAGAAGTCGTCGATGAGAAGGGGATCATCCTCAATTATATGGAAGGATGGAACTTCTAGTGATTTATGATGCCGATGATGATGATATGTGTCGGTTGAACTTGTATACTTTTTGTAGCAATGAAACTTTGTGATGTCCACGGTCCCTGCCGAACTTGCGTAACGCTACTTTGTTAGTTTGCGTACGATGACCTGCGTACCTCTAGTTAATTAATTTGTGTACTGTATGTTGCATCTAGTTGCTAACCCTTTCTTTTTTGGTGTTGCTCTTGTATATTTTGTTGCATATATATGATTGTACATCCTCTTCATGAACATGCATCTCTAACAGGTACCTAGTTTCTTGATGGCGAGATGGAATTGCTATGTCGTGTACGAAGGGAAGGTTCCGGGGGTGTACAACGAGTGGCATGAGTGTCAGGCGCAAGTGAATGGGTTCACGGGCGCTAGCCATAAAGGCTTCAAAAGCAGACAAGAAGGAGAAGCTAGTTACTTGAGGTTCACGCTAGCACGAGAGAGGACTCGTAAGAGCCACCTCATGTACTGCATAGTTCCGCTCTCACTCATAGTGATAGCTCTTCTTGCGTATACCTTTGTTTAGATGGATGACGTTGTTGTAGTTGGAAGTATTCGAGACTTGCATGTATCGCTATTTTCGAGATGATGACAAGATACCACTTTGTGTTGGATGATGATTATGATGAGACTATTTGTATGTATATGCTATGATTACATTTGTGGTCTCGCAGGCATTTGTATGTGTATCATGATGACATTTCTATGTGCTAAATATTCTTCTATAAATCCTGTTCAAATACAAAACAAATATGCCGAAAAAAACAAAAAACTACTTAAATTAGCAGTAGCGAGTGTATAAAAGTTAGCAGCAGCGCCATGGGTAGCAAAGAGCGTGGTGAAAAGCGCGCTAGAGCTACTAGCAGTAGCGAGCTTCCACTAAGCGCGCTGCTACTACACTTGTGTAGTAGTAGCGCTGGTGAGCACGCGCTACTGCAATGTGTTAGATGTAGCGCCTTACTAGTAGCGCCACTCCCCACGCTACTGATACACCTAAAACCCGCGCTGCTGCTAGCCTTTTCCCTAGTAGTGTCTTGTTCTTCTTCTTCTTCTTCTTCTTCTTCTTCTTCTTCTTATTATTATTATTATTATTATTATTATTATTATTATTCTTGCTGTTCTCATTTTCTGGTGGAGACGGCTTCACAACAAGCTCTTTGGACCTTGCAGCTATCTCGAAACTCACACGGGCATCGAGGGCAGAATATTTTATCTGCTCGTACGTCAAGGGATAATTATCCTATCTAGACGACCTTAATGCCAGCGTCTCGTCACCCTTCTGAAGATTGGTACCGAGCACAAAATTTGCTATGTCGAATAGGATGGTGTCTGTTTTATCACAGTCTTCTACAAGAATTTTTATTCTGGTTTGTAGGTCAGTGATGCTTTTTAAATCAAGGTTGTACGATGCCAGCTTCTATTTGTCCCCTTTGATGGCTGCCCCACAGAAGTATATGTCCTCTCGAGACAAGAAATCATGAAGCTCACCTGGTATGGAGGGCGTGTGCATGATGTGGTACACCAAAACATCATCTTCGAGGCACAGCTGAAGAACGGCGGCACGTTCGATCTTCCCAATGGCACGCTCCGTGTATTCTGCATCGAGACCGATGACCCTCATCTCTACCTTTTCGAGGGAGTTGGATACATTGTTGATCCACTTCTGAACAACCCTTGGGTGGACGGTGACAGTGGCAACTATGCTCAACGAGCCTTCGACGAGGACATGTTGGACGCTAAAAACCTACATCTCGATCTCTTTCGCCATATGGAACCGCTGGAACAAAGGGCTATGGTTTGGAGAATTAGGATTAGATGGCTAGTCTAACTGAAGTAGATGATTATTTAAAGGGGCTTCGGAATTACTGCAGGAGTATGTGAAGAGGTTAAAACAATGTGAACGCAGTGGGGTTTGGATGCAAATGAAGACGAAGGGTAGTGAGGAAGCCAGGGAAAATCGGTTCCCGATGGAGAAGTAAATGGGAGAAGTGGCGTGCAGGCAGTAGATTAGACGGCTAGGTAGACTAAATGAAAAGGCTATGCGGGTAGACTGAGGAGTCGTACCTGTTCGTGTACGTACCCATCCTTCCTGATAGGTGTGACCTATGCAAACAGATAAAAAATATGTCGTAGATGGTTCAGATGGATATTGGCGCGTGCGTGGGAGACACAACATTCTTTGGTTATGGAATACATGGTTATCCTCAAAAAAGAAAAGGCCTATCTTCGCGCTTCCGCATGCACGAGAATTTGGTACTGCTCGCGACATGGATGATACCTGGAGGAAGAAGTGAACATGCATGCTAGCACTGGAGACCTATTTCCGCTATACAGTACTGGAGTACTCATGTTCCTACTACTAGTAGTAGTAGTAGTACAATTATGGTACACTTGATGGTCAAAATACTATCCATCCAGTTCTCACAATGAAGTGACAACTCCCTGCGCCTGACACTAGTCCAGGCGGCGTGTTCGGGTTACCAAAGTCAGCCTCATCCTGTGCATTGTGTAGTCTATCACCGCCACTTTATAGAACATTACCATGCCTCGCCTCATCTCCCTCTCCCCTCCCATAGCACCACTCCATCTCCATCTCTATCTCCATCTCACTTTGCTCCCGTGTACCTTCGCCTCGCTTGCCTCCCCCAGTACCACTATTCCCTCCCTAGCCGCTCTAGCACCGACAGCCTTCTCCTCTGTAAATCAAGCCCCCAAAAACCCCTAGCTTCCATATGAGCACCGACAGCCTTCTCCTCTGTAAAACTCCACCATGGCCGAACACGAACCGGGCAACATCCATATGAGCTGCGATTGGAGAAATCTCCCCAGTGACATCCTCGACCTATGTTGTTCGTGTATGGATATGTTGAGCACCCTGCGGCTGGCTGCATGCTTGAGGGACATGCACGCGGCCATCATCGAAACGAGGCCTAAGATTTTCAAGACACGCTGCTTGCTGCTATCTGGTCTTGCGATATTTGCTCACCGTGATACGGAGGCATACATGATGCCCCTCGACTTCAATATGATCTCCATTAGTCGAAACTTCTTTGCAGGTATGTAGTGGGTCATCGTACATCATTTCCCTGCACTTTGATCTGATCACCATCGCCCGAAACTTCTTGGCAGGTATGTACTGGGTCGGCATGAACTCCCACTGGATGGGTTCCTTCAGAGAAGACGGTAAAAAGTTGGTTCTCGTGAACTTCCAGACCTCCCATGAGATTATCCTTCCTCTGTTGGATTGTATAGAGTCTTACCATCGCGGTCCAAGTTATCTAGATTACCACGTCAGTTGGACGGACCTTGTTTTGCAGAAGATTGTAATCTACCAAGTGCCCACACGACATGCGAATTACACAGACTTCAACCTAATTGCCTTGTTCGACCGCGGACTCGCCTATCTTTACGTCGGTGCCTTGTTTAGCTGGAGGCAACTCAACTTGCAGTGGATCATCGTCAAAGCTGATACCACTAGTAGAAAACCTTTCCTTCAGGCCAGATAAGCCCATTAGTCCCGGTTTAGTCACCAAGCGGGACCCACGGGCCCATTGGTCCCCGTTCATGCGGCCAGGGGGCCTACCGGGCCTCATGGGAGCATTGGTCCCGGTTTGTCTGGCCCCTTTGGTCCCGGTTGGTGGGACGAACCAGGACCAGTTGGACTCGATCCTGGCCCACCACCATTGGTCCCGGTTGGTGGCTTTAACCGGGACAAAATGTGGTCCTTTAGTCCCGGTTCCAGCCATGAACCGGGACCAATTATGTGCCTATATATACCCCCTTGCGTAAGAGCAGAGCACACTGCTCTGTTTTTTCTGGCTGGCATGCGGAGAGGGCTTTGTGGTTCTCTAGCTCACCTCCTATGCACACAAGGTGTTAGATGGAATGCCCGATCCACACTACTTAAGCTTTCTCCTCTCCAAACTCGGCCTCGAAGCTCCATTTTCCTGAATATTTGTCTAGGTTTAGCGGTCTGTCACGTCCCGTCCCCGTCTTCACCGCCATCGATCGCCCGCGCCGATCTCGTCGCCGACACCACCATGGTGAGCCTCTTGTTGTTATCTTCTTTCTGAAAGGAAAAAAATTCTTACTTGTATGTTTAGATAGATACTTGTATAATTTGCTTACTTTTATTATTGCTTCTTATTATACAGTGCGATGGTTTGTTATCCGCCCCCGTCAGCCCTCGTCCTGTCTATGATTCGGATGTGGTATATATTATCTTTATAACTATTTGGCTCATTTATTTTTTATGACAATTATGCCGACCAACGTGACATAGATTTTATTTATCTTGGAGGTATGTGAACCGGAAATTCAAACCGACCCAATTGTCAAGAGGTTAATTTAGTTGAAGAATAAAACAATTTCTTGAAGAAAAAAATAAAAAAATTGTGGAGGAGAAGATGATATTGGAGTTGCATGTTGCGGATGTCGTCGATGATCACAAGATCAAGATGGATGCAATGCGCTTGAAGATTAGAAAATATGCCATTCATACCGAGGCTTGGTATCATTATGTCGTTGGATCAATTGTTACCTTGGTTGCGATTAGGATCGCATTTGTTTTTGCATTGAAATGTTTTACATAGTTTCAATGTATGGTTTAATTAATTAGATGCTCTGGAGAGCTATATGTTGTTAGATGAGAACTATGATGTACTTTGGTTTTAATGTGATGATGAACTTCTATTAATTTCATAACTTAGTTATCTATTCATGATGTTCTGTAATGGTTTTTGATACACTTAATTATATATAATGCACGTAGATGAACCGGCAATGGATGTAGAGTGACAGACACACCTCTGAGTACATTAAGGGCGTGCATAATTTTCTCTAAGTGGCTGAGGCAAACAAGTAGAATGGTTTTATGTGTTGTCCATGCCATATATGTGGGAATACGAAGTCTTACTCTGACTCGAAAAGCATTCACACGCACCTAATTTACAAGGCTTTCATTCCACACTATAATGTTTGGACCAAGCACGGAGAAATAGGGGTTATTATGGAAGACAACGAAGAACAAGAGGATGATGACAACTATGTGCCCCCTGAATACGGTGATGCTGCAATAGGGGAAGCTGCTCAAGATCAATAGGAAACAGATGATGTGCCCGATGATGATCTTCGTCGGGTCATTGTTGATGCAAGGAGACAGTGCGAAAGTCAAAAGGAGAAGCTGAAGTTCGATCGCATGTTAGAGGATCACAAAAAAGGTTTGTACCCCAATTGTGAAGATGTCAACACAAAGCTCGGTACCGTACTGGAAATGTTGCAGTGGAATGCAGCGAATGATGTGCCTGACAAAGGATTTGAGAACCTACTAACAATATTGAAGAAGAAGCTTCCAAAGGATAATGAATTGCCACACAATGCGTATGCAGCAAAGAAGGTTGTGTGCCCTCTAGGATTGGAGGTACATAAGATACATGCATGCCCTAATGACTGCATCCTGTACCGTGGTGCGTACGAGGATTTGAACTCATGCCCGGTATGCGGTGCATTGCGGTATATGATCAGACGAGGTGATCCTGGTGATGGTGACAGAGAGCGCCCCCGAAAGAAGGTTCCTGCCAAGGTGATGTGGTATTCTCCTATAATACCACGGTTGAAACGCCTGTTCAGAAAAAAAGAGCATGCCAAGTTGATGCGATGGCACAGTGAAGACCGTAAGAAAGACGGGAAGTTGAGAGCACCCGCTGACAGGTCGCAGTGGAGAAAAATCGAGAGAAAGTACCAGGCTGAGTTTGAGGTGACCCAAGGAACGTATGGTTTGGTTTAAGCGCGGATGGCATTAATCCTTCCGGGGAGCATAGCAGCAATCACAGCACCTGGCCCGTGACTCTATGTATGTATAACCTTCCTCCTTTGATGTGCATGAAGCGGAAGTTCATTATGATGCCAGTTCTCATCCAAGGCCCTAAGCAACCCGGCAACAACATTTATGTGTACCTAAGGCCATTAGTTGAAGAAATTTTATAGCAGTGGAATGGAAATGGTGTACGTGTGTGGGATGAGCACAAACAGGAGGAATTTAACCTGCATGCGTTGTTCTTTGTAACCATCAACGATTCGGCCGCTCTTAGTAACCTTTCAGGACAGAGAAACAAGGGATACCACGCATGCACGCACTATTTTGCTGACACCGAAAGTATATACCTGGACAAATGCAGGAAGAATGTGTACCTGGGCCATTGTCGATTTCTTCCGACCAACCATCAATGTCGAAAGAAAGGCAAGCATTTCAAAGGCGAGGCAGATCACCGTAAGAAGCCCGCCATGCGTACCGGTGATCACGTACTTGCTATGGTCAATGATTTACACGTAATCTTTGCAAAGAATCCCGGCGGACTATCTGTTCCGAATGACGCTGCAGAACGCGCACCCATGTGGAAGAAGAAATATATATTTTGGTACCTACCCTACTGGAAAGACCTAGAGGTCGCCTCTTCAATCAACGTGATGCACTAGACGAAGAACCTTTGCGTGGACCTGCTAGGCTTCTTGGGTGTGTATGGGAACACAAAAGATACACCGGAGGCATGTGAGGACCTGCAACGTTTGCAAGAAAAAGACGTCATGCCTCCAAAGAAGTATGAAGATCCTGCCAGCTATGCTCTTACCAAAGAAGACAAGGAAATCTTCTTTGAATGTCTGCTCAGTATGAAGGTCCTGTCTGGCTTCTCGTCGAATATAAAGGGAATAATAAATATGCCAGAGAAAAAGTTCCAGAGCCTGAAGTCTCATGACTGCCACGTGATTATGACGCAACTGCTTCCGGTTGCATTGAGGGGCTTCATGAAAAACGTCCGATTAGCCATTGTGAAGCTATGTGCATTCCTCAATGCAATCTCTCAGAAGGTGATCGATCCAGAAATCATATCAAGGCTAAGGAGTGATGTGGTGCAATGTCTTATCAGTTTCGAGCTGATGTCCCCACCATCCTTCTTCAATATCATGACGCACGTTCTAGTTCATCAAGTTGACGAGATTGTCATTCTCGAGCCCCACATTTCTACACAATCCGCTCCTTTGAGAGGTTCATGGGAGTTCTAAAGAAATATGTCCGTAACTGCGCTAGGCCAGAAGGAAGCATCTCCAAGGGCCCTCAAACAGAGGATGTCATTGGATTTTGTGTTCATTTCATTCCTGGCCTTAATAAGATTGGTCTCCCTAAATCAAGGTATGAGGGGAGACTGACTGGAAAAGGCACGCTTGGAGGGGACTCAATAATATGCAGGGACAGGCATTCTTGGTCTCAAGCAAAGTACACAGTTCTACAGAACTCTAACTTGGTGATCCCGTATGTTGATGAACAGAAGAACAGTATGCGCTCCAAACACCCAGAGAAGTGTGACGACTGAATTACATGTGAACACATCAGGACTTTCAGCAGTTGGTTGGAAACACGTCTCAGAGGTGACAACACTGTTTGTGATGAGCTGTACTCCTTGTCCAGGTTACCATCTTCGACCTTATTGAGTTACAAAGGATACGACATAAATGGGAATACATTTTACACGATCGCCCAATATCAAAAGAGCACCAACCAAAATAGAGGTGTCCGCTGGTGCAGTAACCAAGGGGGGAAAGGACACATATTATGCTTACATAGTGGACATATGGGAACTTGACTATGTTCATGATTTTAAGGTCCCTTTGTATAAGTGCAAATGGGTCAATCTGTCAAGAGGCGGGGTACAGGTAGACCCACAGTACGGAATGACAACAGTGGATCTGAACAATCTTGGGTACACAGATGAACCCTTCGTCCTCGCCAATGATGTGGCTCAGGTTTTCACTGTGAAGGACATGTCTACCAAACTGAGAAAAAGAAAAGATAAGGAAGCCAACACATCATACGATTAGCCAAAGCGACACATAGTTCTTTCAGGAAAAAGAGACATCGCGCGAGTGGAGGGCAAGACAGACATATCTGAAGATTATGAAAAGTTTCATGAAATTCCTCCCTTCAAAGTCAAGGCTGACCCAAGCACCCTGTTAAACGATGAAGATTATCCATGGTTACGGCGCAATAAGCAAAGGACAGAAGCAAAGAAAAGTGAATACTTTCTCTGCACGACTATTATGATGATTCCTTTGATCTAGCATATCACTGCAGTTACATGTGAAGAAATGAAATGCCTGTTGTAATGCATTTAGTTTTCATCCGAAACCCTGATACCTCGAAACAAATAGTTTGTTTTGTACACGAAGTGCATCCAGTTTTTGCAGTAACCCTCTCAAATTTTTAGCACATGCTATGTGGGTGAACTGATGATGCCATTCCAACTTTCAACCTTTTCATAGTTCATTTGTAATGCTTTTCAATTTCAGGGTCATTTAGCTCAAAGAATGAACAAATATAAAAAAGAATGAACTGGAAAACTTTTATGAAACTCTAATAGCAAAAATAGTAAACTAAAAGAATGAACTAGAAAACTTTAATGAAACTCTAATAGAAAAAAGAATGAACTAGAAAACTTTAATGAAACTCTAATAGCTAAATGAATCAACCAAAAAGTTTTTGTAAACCTCTAGTATTCTTGAAACTAAAATTATATAAAATTTACGCAACTAAAATTATCAAAGTATTTTCTGTTCAAAACAGTAAGAGCAAAAAGAATTTTCATAAAATAAATAAAAAAGCAAAAAAGAAAAGAAAATAAATAAGTAGAAACAAAATAAAATAAATAAGTAGAAAAAAATAAAATTTAATAAATAAGTAGAAACAAAATAGACTTTAATAAAGTAAAATAGATAAACTTTAATAAAATAAATAAAAATAGCAAAAGTAAGAAGAAACAAAATAAAGTAAAAAAGGTAAAAAAAAAGTGCCACCTACTGGGCCACCACGGCATGAATACGACTAGAAACCCAATCATGGGCCAGGATTCAGGCCCGCAGCAGGCCCAGTAGGACCACACGCACATAGTGACAGGTTAGGCCCGAAACCCTGCAGTTGAGAGGAGCTCGAGAGGGTGGGCGCAGCAGCGCTTATAAACCACTCTCGAGCCTCTCAACTAGCGAGGTGGGACTAAACTTTAAAGCTGGAAGCACAAGGCCTTTGGTCCCTGTTGGTGGCACCAACCGAGACCAAAGGTCCCTGCTTCCCGCCCTTTGGGCTGCTGGAAATTGACCTTTGGTCCCGTTGGTGGCACCAACCGGGACTAAAGGGGGGCATTGGTCCGGGTTGGTGCCATGAACCGGGGCCAATGCTTGGAGTATATAAGCAACATTTATCAAAAAATTCAGTTTTCATCGCATCCCCCCCCCCCCGACGGCCCCGACCTCCACGCTGCCGCCAGGCTTCCCCGACGCCGCTTCGCCGTCGGCCATCGTCGTCCCTACCTCTGCCGTCACCACCCCTGCCGCCTCGACTCGTTGTTGCCTCGCCCCACCCACCGCCGTCCCCGTCCCGACGCCGTCGCCGTCACCTCCCCGCGTTGCCCTGACGCCGTCGCCTCCCCATCGCCGCCCGCGCTGCCCCGATGTTGTCGCCGCCCTGCGTCGCCCTAACACCATCACCGCCGCCACCGCTTTCGACACGACATCATGGGCGCCCACGGTCCAAATGCGGCCTTCCGATGTTTTTTTCATATATGTGATGATGTTGATATGTTATTTTTTGTGCATATGATGTTTTTTGTGCATATGATGTTTTTTTCATGTATGTATTAATTTTATTATTTAGGTTGTTAATAAGTAGATATCGATTTTAGGTTAGTGCATTTTAGGTTAGTGTAGAGGAAAAAGTAAAATAAGGAAAAGGAAGAAAAGAGGAAGATGGAAGAAGGAAGAAGAAGAGGAAGAGGAGGAGAAATAAATAAGAAAAGAAAAAAATAAAAAAAAAGGAGAAGAAGAAAGGAATAGAAGAGAAGAAGAAAAATTAGAGTAATTTCATTTTTTTCACCTCTATTCCTTTCTTATTCTGCTCTTTTTTTTCTTCGATCTTCTCCTCCATTCCTTTCTTCTTCTCCTCTTTTTTTTCTTCTTCTTCCTGTTCTTATTTTTTATCAGGTATGCCGTTGCCGATATACCACCTCCCCGATAACTTCGACATGAGGGGGGGTGTCGATATACCCGCTCCCCGATAACTTCCACATGAGGAGGGTGGAGGGGTTCAAGGGGTCGATGGGTCGAGGGTTCGAGGGCAAGCGACATGCTGAAGCTACCCCGCCATCTCAGCGGAGAAGCAGCATGGCTTCCATCGAGTTGCGTCAGGTGGAGCATGTCTTCACGGCTCCTGCTAGCTACGCTCTTACCAAAGAAGACAAGGAAATCTTCTTTGAATGTCTGCTCAGTATGAAGGTCATGTCTGGCTTCTCGTCGAATATAAAGGGAATAATAAATATGCCAGAGAAAAAGTTCCAGAGCCTAAAGTCTCATGACTGCCACGTGATTATGACGCAACTGCTTCCGGTTGCATTGAGGGGGCTTCTACCGAAAAACGTCCGATTAGCCATTGTGAAGCTATGTGCATTCCTCAATGCAATTTCTCAGAAGGTGATCGATCCAGAAATCATATCAAGGCTAAGGAGTGATGTGGTGCAATGTCTTATCAGTTTCGAGCTGATGTCCCCACCATCCTTCTTCAATATCATGACGCACGTTCTAGTTCATCAAGTTGACGAGATTGTCATTCTGAGCCCCATTTCTACACAATCCGTTCCCTTTGAGAGGTTCATGGGAGTTCTAAAGAAATATGTCCAGAATCGCGCTTAGGCGGAAGGAAGCATCTCCAAGGGCCCTCAAACAGAGGATGTCATTGGATTTTGTGTTCATTTCATTCCTGGCCTTAATAAGATTGGTCTCCCTAAATCACGGTATGAGGGGAGACTGACTGGAAAAGGCACGCTTGGAGGGGACTCAATAATATGCAGGGACAGGCATTCTTGGTCTCAAGCAAAGTACACAGTTCTACAGAACTCTAACTTGGTGATCCCGTATGTTGATGAACAGAAGAACAGTATGCGCTCCAAACACCCAGAGAAGTGTGACGACTGAATTACATGTGAACACATCAGGACTTTCGGCAGTTGGTTGGAAACACGTCTCAGAGGTGACAACACTGTTTGTGATGAGCTGTACTCCTTGTCCAGGTTACCATCTTCGACCTTATTGAGTTACAAAGGATACGACATAAATGGGAATACATTTTACACGATCGCCCAATATCAAAAGAGCACCAACCAAAATAGAGGTGTCCGCTTTGGTGCAAAAGAACCAAGAGGGAAAGGACACATATTATGCTTACATAGTGGACATATGGGAACTTGACTATGGTAATGATTTTAAGGTCCCTTTGTATAAGTGCAAATGGGTCAATCTGTCAAGAGTATGGGTATGTAGACCCACAAGACGGAATGACAACAGTGGATCTGAACAATCTTGGGTACACAGATGAACCCTTCGTCCTCGCCAATGATGTGGCTCAGGTTTTCACTGTGAAGGACATGTCTACCAAACTGAGAAAAAGAAAAGATAAGGAAGCCAACAAATCATACGATTAGCCAAAGCGACACATAGTTCTTTCAGGAAAAAGAGACATCACATGAAAGTGGAGGGCAAGATGTATATATCTGAAGATTATGAAAAGTTTCATGAAATTCCTCCCTTCAAAGTCAAGGCTGACCCAAGCACCCTGTTAAACGATGAAGATTATCCATGGTTACGGCACAATAAGCAAAGGACAGAAGCAAAGAAAAGTGAATACTTTCTCTGCACGACTATTATGATGATTCCTTTGATCTAGCATATCACTGCAGTTACATGTGAAGAAATGAAATGCCTGTTGTAACAGACGAGTTTTCATCCGAAACCCTGATACCTCGAAACAAATAGTCCGTTTTGTACACGAAGTGCATCCAGTTTTTGCAGTAACCCTCTCAAATTTTTAGCACATGCTATGTGGGTGAACTGATGATGCCATTCCAACTTTCAACCTTTTCATAGTTCATTTGAAATGCTTTTCAATTTCAGGGTCATTTAGCTCAAAGAATGAACAAATATAAAAAAGAATGAACTGGAAAACTTTTATGAAACTCTAATAGCAAAAATAGTAAACTAAAAGAATGAACTAGAAAACTTTAGTGAAACTCTAATAGAAAAAAGAATGAACTAGAAAACTTTAATGAAACTTTAATAGCTAAATGAATCAACCAAAAAGTTTTTGTAAACCTCTAGTATTATTGAAACTAAAATTATATAAAATTTAAGCAAATAAAATTATCAAAGTATTTTCTGTTCAAAACAGTAAGAGCAAAAAGAATTTTCATAAAATAAATAAAAAAAGCAAAAAAGAAAAGAAAATAAATAAGTAGAAACAAAATAAAATAAATAAGTAGAAAAAAATAAACTTTAATAAATAAGTAGAAACAAAATAGACTTTAATAAAGTAAAATAGATAAACTTTAATAAAATAAATAAAAATAGCAACAGTAAGAAGAAACAAAATAAAGTAAAAAAAGTAAAAAAAAGTGCCACCTACTGGGCCACCACGGCATGAATATGACTAGAAACCCAATCATGGGCCAGGATTCAGGCCCGCAGCAGGCCCAGTAGGACCACACGCACATAGTGACAGGTTAGGCCCGAAACCCTGCAGTTGAGAGGAGCTCGAGAGGGTGGGCGCAGCAGCGCTTATAAACCACTCTCGAGCTCTCTGAACTAGCGAGGTGGGACTAAACTTTTAAAGCGGGAAGCACAAGGCCTTTGGTCCCTGTTGGTGGCACCAACCGAGACCAAAGGTCCCTGCTTCCCGCCCTTTGGGCTGCTGGAAATTGACCTTTGGTCCCGTTGGTGGCACCAACCGGGACTAAAGGGGGGCATTGGTCCGGGTTGGTGCCACGAACCGGGGCCAATGCTTGGAGTATATAAGCAACATTTATCAAAAATTTCAGTTTTCATCGCATCCCCCCCCCCCCCCGACGGCCCCGACCTCAACGATGCCGCCAGTTGCCCGGCGCCGCCATTGCCGTCGCCGTCATCGTCGCCCCTACCCCGCGCCGTCACCACCCCGCGTCGCCCCGACACTGTCGCCTCGCACCACCCAGCACCGTCAACGTCCCGACGCCGTCGCCGTCACCTCCCCGCGTTGCCCTGACGCCGTCGCCTCCCCATCGCCGCCCGCGCTGCCCCGATGTTGTCGCCGCCTGCCGCCTCTAACACTATCATCACCGCCCGCGCCTCAAGCGCCACCGCTTCCCGACGCTGACATCATGGGCGCCCCCACGGTCCAGCTGCCTTCCGATGTTTTTTTTTTTTTCATATATGTGATGATGTTGATATGTTATTTTTTGTGCATATGATGTTTTTTGTGCATATGATGTTTTTTTCATGTATGTATTAATTTTATTATTTAGGTTTTTAATAAGTAGATATCGATTTTAGGTTAGTGCCTTTTAGGTTAGTGTAGAGGAAAAAGTAAAATAAGGAAAAGGAAGAAAAGAGGAAGATGGAAGAAGGAAGAAGAAGAGGAAGAGGAGGAGAAATAAATAAGAAGAGAAAAAAATAAAAAAAAGGAGAAGAAGAAAGGAATAGAAGAGAAGAAGAAAAATTAGAGTAATTTCATTTTTTTCACCTCTATTCCTTTCTTATTCTGCTCTTTTTTTTCTTTTTTTTCTTCGATCTTCTCCTCTTTTTTTTCTTCTTCTTCCTGTTCTTATTTTTTATCAGGTATGCCGTTGCCGATATACCACCTCCCCGATAACTTCGACATGAGGGGGGGTGTCGATATACCCGCTCCCCGATAACTTCCACATGAGGAGGGTGGAGGGGTTCAAGGGGTCGATGGGTCGAGGGTTCGAGGGCAAGCGACATGCTGAAGCTACCCCGCCATCTCAGCGGAGAAGCAGCATGGCTTCCACTGAGTTGCGTCAGGTGGAGCATGTCTTCACGGCTCCTGCTAGCTACGCTCTTACCAAAGAAGACAAGGAAATCTTCTTTGAATGTCTGCTCAGTATGAAGGTCATGTCTGGCTTCTCGTCGAATATAAAGGGAATAATAAATATGCCAGAGAAAAAGTTCCAGAGCCTAAAGTCCCATGACTGCCACGTGATTATGACGCAACTACTTCCGGTTGCATTGAGGGGGCTTCTACCGAAAAACGTCCGATTAGCCATTGTGAAGCTATGTGCATTCCTCAATGCAATCTCTCAGAAGGTGATCGATCCGTAAATCATATCAAGGCTAAGGAGTGATGTGGTGCAATGTCTTATCAGTTTCGAGCTGATGTCCCCACCATCCTTCTTCAATATCATGACGCACGTTCTAGTTCATCAAGTTGACGAGATTGTCATTCTGAGCCCCACATTTCTACACAATCCGTTCCCTTTGATAGGTTCATGGGAGTTATAAAGAAATATGTCCGTAACTGCGCTAGGCCAGAAGGAAGCATCTCCAAGGGCCCTCAAACAGAGGATGTCATTGGATTTTGTGTTCATTTCATTCCTGGCCTTAATAAGATTGGTCTCCCTAAATCACGGTATGAGGGGAGACTGACTGGAAAAGGCACGCTTGAGGGGACTCAATAATATGCAGGGACAGGAATTCTTGGTCTCAAGCAAAGTACACAGTTCTACAGAACTCTAACTTGGTGATCACGTATGTTGATGAACAGAAGAACAGTATGCGCTCCAAACACCCGTGAGAAGTGTGACGACTGAATTACATGTGAACACATCAGGACTTTCGGCAGTTGGTTGGAAACACGCCTCGTAGGTGACAACACTGTTTGTGATGAGCTGTACTCCTTGTCCAGGTTACCATCTTCGACCTTATTGAGTTACAAAGGATACGACATAAATGGGAATACATTTTACACGATCGCCCAATATCAAAAGAGCACCAACCAAAATAGAGGTGTCCACTTTGGTGCAGTAACCAAGAGGGGAAAGGACACATATTATGCTTACATAGTGGACATATGGGAACTTGACTATGTTCATGATTTTAAGGTCCCTTTGTATAAGTGCAAATGGGTCAATCTGTCAAGAGTATGGGGTGTAGACCCACAAGACGGAATGACAACAAGGATCTGAACAATCTTGGGTACACAGATGAACCCTTCGTCCTCGCCAATGATGTGGCTCAGGTTTTCACTGTGAAGGACATGTCTACCAAACTGAGAAAAAGAAAAGATAAGGAAGCCAACACATCATACGATTAGCCAAAGCGACACATAGTTCTTTCAGGAAAAAGAGACATCGCGCGAGTGGAGGGCAAGACAGACATATCTGAAGATTATGAAAAGTTTCATGAAATTCCTCCCTTCAAAGTCAAGGCTGACCCAAGCACCCTGTTAAACGATGAAGATTATCCATGGTTACGGCGCAATAAGCAAAGGACAGAAGCAAAGAAAAGTGAATACTTTCTCTGCACGACTATTATGATGATTCCTTTGATCTAGCATATCACTGCAGTTACATGTGAAGAAATGAAATGCCTGTTGTAATGCATTTAGTTTTCATCCGAAACCACGATACCTCAAACAAATAGTCCGCTTTTGTACACGAAGTGCATCCAGTTTTTGCAGTAACCCTCTCAAATTTTTAGCACATGCTATGTGGGTGAACTGATGATGCCATTCCAACTTTCAACCTTTTCATAGTTCATTTGAAATGCTTTTCAATTTCAGGGTCATTTAGCTCAAAGAATGAACAAATATAAAAAGAATGAACTGGAAAACTTTTATGAAACTCTAATAGCAAAAATAGTAAACTAAAAGAATGAACTAGAAAACTTTAATGAAACTCTAATAGAAAAAAGAATGAACTAGAAAACTTCAATGAAACTCTAATAGCTAAATGAATCAACCAAAAAGTTTTTGTAAACCTCTAGTATTATTGAAACTAAAATTATATAAAATTTACGCTAACTAAAATTGTCAAAGTATTTTCTGTTCAAAACAGTAAGAGAAAAAAGAATTTTCATAAAATAAATAAAAAAAGCAAAAAAGAAAAGAAAATAAATAAGTAGAAACAAAATAAAATAAATAAGTAGAAAAAAATAAACTTTAAAAAATAAGTAGAAACAAAATAGACTTTAATAAAGTAAAATAGATAAACTTTAATAAAATAAATAAAAATAGCAACAGTAAGAAGAAACAAAATAAAGTAAAAAAAGTAAAAAAAAGAGCCACCTACTGGGCCACCACGGCATGAATACGACTAGAAACCCAATCATGGGCCAGCATTCAGGCCCGCAGCAGGCCCAGTAGGACCACACGCACATAGTGACAAAGTTAGGCCCAAACCCTGCAGCTTGAGAGGAGCTCGAGAGGGTGGGCGAAGAAGCGCTTATAAACCACTCTCGAGCCTCTCGAACTAGCGAGGTGGGACTAAACTTTAAAGCGGGAAGCACAAGGCCTTTGGTCCCTGTTGGTGGCACCAACCGAGACCAAAGGTCCTCGCTTCCCGCCTCTTTGCTGCTGGAAATTTACCTTTGGTCCCACAGGTGGCACCAACCAGGACTAAAGGGGGCATTGGTCCGGTTGGTGCCACGAACCGGGCCAATGCTTGAGTATATAAGCAACATTTATCAAAATTTCAGTTTTCATCGCATCCCCCGACGGCCCCGACCTCCACGCTGCCGCCAGTTGCCCCGGCGCCTCATTGCCGCCGCCATCGCCGCTTCTACCTCAAGGCCATCACCACCTGCTGCCGCCTCGACACTGCCGCCGCACCACCCAAAGCACCGTTAACGCCCCGACGCCGCCGCCACACCTCCTCGTTCTCGACGCTGCCGCCTCCCCATCGCCGCCAAGGCTGCCTCGATGTTGTCGCCGCCTGTGCCGCCTCGACACCATCACCGCCTCACGCCTCAAGGCCATCACACTGACGCCGACATCATGCGCCCCACGGTCCAGCGGCCTTCCGATGTTTTTTTTTCATATATGTGATGATGTTGATATGTTATTTTTTGTGCATATGATGTTTTTTTCATGTATGTATTAATTTTATTATTTAGGTTGTTAATAAGTAGATATCGATTTTAGGTTAGTGCATTTTAGGTTAGTGTAGAGGAAAAAGTAAAATAAGGAAAAGGAAGAAAAGAGGAAGATGGAAGAAGGAAGAAGAAGAGGAAGAGGAGGAGAAATAAATAAGAAGAGAAAAAAATAAAAAAAAGGAGAAGAAGAAAGGAATAGAAGAGAAGAAGAAAAATTAGAGTAATTTCATTTTTTTCACCTCTATTCCTTTCTTATTCTGCTCTTTTTTTTTCTTTTTTTTCTTCGATCTTCTCCTCTATTCCTTTCTTCTTCTCCTCTTTTTTTTCTTCTTCTTCCTGTTCTTATTTTTTATCAGGTATGCCGTTGCCGATATACCACCTCCCCGATACCTTCGACATGCGGGGGGGTGTCGATATACCCGCTCCCCGATACCTTCCACATGCGGAGGGTGGAGGGGTTCAAGGGTCGATGGGTCGAGGGTTCGAGGGCAAGCCACATGTCAAGCTACCCCGCCATCTCAGCCGGAGAAGCAGCATGGCTTCCAATCGAGTTGCGCCAGTGGAGCATGTCTTCACGGCTCCTCGCTAGTTACGCTCTTACCAAAGAAGACAAGGAAATCTTCTTTGAATGTCTGCTCAGTATGAAGGTCATGTCTGGCTTCTCGTCGAATATAAAGGGAATAATAAATATGCCAGAGAAAAAGTTCCAGAGCCTAAAGTCTCATGACTGCCACGTGATTATGACGAATCGCTTCCGGTTGCATTGAGGGGGCTTCTACTGAAAAACGTCCGATTAGCCATTGTGAAGCTATGTGCATTCCTCAATGCAATCTCTCAGAAGGTGATCGATCCAGAAATCATATCAAGGCTAAGGAGTGATGTGGTGCAATGTCTTATCAGTTTCGAGCTGATGTCCCCACCATCCTTCTTCAATATCATGACGCACGTTCTAGTTCATCAAGTTGACGAGATTGTCATTCTGAGCCCCACATTTCAACACAATCCGTTCCCTTTGAGAGGTTCATGGGAGTTCTAAAGAAATATGTCCGTAACTGCGCTAGGCCAGAAGGAAGCATCTCCAAGGGCCCTCAAACAGAGGATGTCATTGGATTTTGTGTTCATTTCATTCCTGGCCTTAATAAGATTGGTCTCCCTAAATCACGGTATGAGGGGAGACTGACTGGAAAAGGCACGCTTGGAGGGGACTCAATAATATGCGTGGACAGGCATTCTTGGTCTCAAGCAAAGTACACAGTTCTACGTAACTCTAACTTGGTGATCCCGTATGTTGATGAACAGAAGAACAGTATGCGCTCCAAACACCCAGAGAAGTGTGACGACTGAATTACATGTGAACACATCAGGACTTTCGGCAGTTGGTTGGAAACACGTCTCAGAGGTGACAACACTGTTTGTGATGAGCTGTACTCCTTGTCCAGGTTACCATCTTCGACCTTATTGAGTTACAAAGGATACGACATAAATGGGAATACATTTTACACGATCGCCCAATATCAAAAGAGCACCAACCAAAATAGAGGTGTCCGCTTTGGTGCAGTAACCAAGAGGGGAAAGGACACATATTATGCTTACATAGTGGACATATGGGAACTTGACTATGGTCATGATTTTAAGGTCCCTTTGTATAAGTGCAAATGGGTCAATCTGTCAAGAGGCGGGGTACAGGTAGACCCACAGTACGGAATGACAACAGTGGATCTGAACAATCTTGGGTACACAGATGAACCCTTCGTCCTCGCCAATGATGTGGCTCAGGTTTTCACTGTGAAGGACATGTCTACCAAACTGAGAAAAAGAAAAGATAAGGAAGCCAACACATCATACGATTAGCCAAAGCGACACATAGTTCTTTCAGGAAAAAGAGACATCGCGCGAGTGGAGGGCAAGACAGACATATCTGAAGATTATGAAAAGTTTCATGAAATTCCTCCCTTCAAAGTCAAGGCTGACCCAAGCACCCTGTTAAACGATGAAGATTATCCATGGTTACAAGAATAAGCAAAGGACAGAAGCAAAGAAAAGTGAATACTTTCTCTGCACGACTATTATGATGATTCCTTTGATCTAGCATATCACTGCAGTTACATGTGAAGAAATGAAATGCCTGTTGTAACAGACGAGTTTTCATCCGAAACCCTGATACCTCGAAACAAATAGTCCGTTTTGTACACGAAGTGCATCCAGTTTTTGCAGTAACCCTCTCAAATTTTTAGCACATGCTATGTGGGTGAACTGATGATGCCATTCCAACTTTCAACCTTTTCATAGTTCATTTGAAATGCTTTTCAATTTCAGGGTCATTTAGCTCAAAGAATGAACAAATATAAAAAAGAATGAACTGGAAAACTTTTATGAAACTCTAATAGCAAAAATAGTAAACTAAAAGAATGAACTAGGAAACTTTAATGAAACTCTAATAGAAAAAAGAATGAACTAGAAAACTTTAATGAAACTCTAATAGCTAAATGAATCAACCAAAAAGTTTTTGTAAACCTCTAGTATTATTGAAACTAAAATTATATAAAATTTACGCAACTAAAATTATCAAAGTATTTTCTGTTCAAAACAGTAAGAGCAAAAAGAATTTTCATAAAATAAATAAAAAAAGCAAAAAAGAAAAGAAAATAAATAAGTAGAAACAAAATAAAATAAATAAGTAGAAAAAAATAAACTTTAATAAATAAGTAGAAACAAAATAGACTTTAATAAAGTAAAATAGATAAACTTTAATAAAATAAATAAAAATAGCAACAGTAAGAAGAAACAAAATAAAGTAAAAAAAGTAAAAAAAAAGTGCCACCTACTGGGCCACCACGGCATGAATACGACTAGAAACCCAATCACGGGCCAGGATTCAGGCCCGCAGCAGGCCCAGTAGGACCACACACACATAGTGACAGGTTAGGCCCGAAACCCCTGCAGCTTGAGAGGAGCTCGAGAGGGTGGGCGCAGCGCTTATAAACCACTCTCGAGCTCTCCGAACTAGCGAGGTGGGACTAAACTTTTAAAGCGGAAGCACAAGGCCTTTGGTCCCTGTTGGTGGCACCAACCGAGACCAAAGGTCCTCGCTTCCGCCTTTGGGCTCTTGGAAATTGACCTTTGGTCCCGTTGGTGGCACCAACCGGGACTAAAGGGGGGCATTGGCCGGGGTTGGTGCCACGAACCGGGGCCAATGCTTGGAGTATATAAGCAACATTTATCAAAAATTTCAGTTTTCATCGCATCCCCCCCCCCCCGACGGCCCCGACCTCCACGCTGCCGCCAGGCTGCCCCGACGCCGCCCCCCGCCGTCACCGTCATCGTCGCCCCTACCCCGCGCCGTCACCACCCCTGCCGCCCGACACTGTCGCCAGCACCACCCAGCGCCACCGCCCCGACGCTGTCGCCGTCACCTCCTGCGTCTGCCTCGACGCGTCGCCTCCCCATCGCCGCCCGCGCTGCCCCGATGTTGTCGCCGCCCTGCGTCGCCCTGACACCATCACCGCCCCGCGCCGCCCCGCGCCACCGCTTCCCCGACGCTGACACCGCGGCGCCCCACGGTCCAGCGGCCTTCCGATGTTTTTTTTTCATATATGTGATGATGTTGATATGTTATTTTTTGTGCATATGATGTTTTTTGTGCATATGATGTTTTTTTCATGTATGTATTAATTTTATTATTTAGGTTGTTAATAAGTAGATATCGATTTTAGGTTAGTGCATTTTAGGTTAGTGTAGAGGAAAAAGTAAAATAAGGAAAAGGAAGAAAAGAGGAAGATGGAAGAAGGAAGAAGAAGAGGAAGAGGAGGAGAAATAAATAAGAAGAGAAAAAAATAAAAATAAATGAGAAGAAGAAAGGAATAGCAGAGAAGAAGAAAAATTAGAGTAATTTCATTTTTTCACCTCTATTCCTTTCTTATTCTGCTCTTTTTTTTCTTTTTTTTCTTCGATCTTCTTCTCTATTCCTTTCTTCTTCTCCTCTCTTTTTTCTTCTTCTTCCTATTCTTATTTTTTATCAGGTATGCCGTTGCCGATATACCACCTCCCCGATAACTTCGACATGAGGGGGGGTGTCGATATACCCGCTCCCCGATAACTTCCACATGAGGAGGGTGGAGGGGTTCAAGGGGTCGATGGGTCGAGGGTTCGAGGGCAAGCGACATGCTGAAGCTACCCCGCCATCTCAGCGGAGAAGCAGCATGGCTTCCACTGAGTTGCGTCAGGTGGAGCATGTCTTCACGGCTCCTGCTAGCTACCCCGTGGATGCTTTGATGGAGTCTCAACATTGCCACCTTATGACGCAATGGAAGAACTACAAAGTCAACATGGCTGTCGGCTCTGTTAGACCTGCTGAACCTGGCGCAACTTTGCACTGCCGTCCAATTACAGAAGGATATGTAGGGTGATGGTGGACGAAATAACAGAGGGATTTGAGGACCTCGTGCTTGACCACCATACCGGTGAAGGGGATACTCGGCTGGGTTCTGCTCTAAAGACTCCATGCCTATGGCGGAAGGAGCTCATCAACCTTCCGAACTGGACACCTCCGCCTCCTCCTCCTACTCTGGCGAGTCAGGGCACTCCGCCTCCTCCTCCGCCTACTCCTCCGGCGAGTGATCAGGGCAGTCCGCCTCCTTCTCCGGTGCGTGGCGGCACCCCGCCTCCTTCACCGCCTGCGCCGGTCCATCTCTCAAGAGTCCAGAGAAGGTACCATACGAGATGACCGAACAAGAAAACTAGGAGATCTGTCAAGCCCAAGTGAAGGACTAGTTCGAAACACAAAGAGCTAAGAAACATCCACCTCCAGAGGAGAAGATAGATCCGGTGAAAGCGTAGCGCACTTTGGATGCCTTGAAGCGACCACCACCGTCTTCGCCGCAAACCAACTACGAGCGCCTTATTGAAAGGACATATAAGGAGGCGAAGTAGTCTGGAAGTACTTGCAGTGACAAATGGTTACAAGAACTAAGAAGTGGGAAAAAAATCCCCAGCTCGGCGAACAAGCGAACCAATCATGCCCCCCCGCTTAAGGTGTCTAGCGGTATCGTCGTTAATCATCCGGGGATCTTGCCCGGTACCAATCCTGCAGATTACATGCACGGCGACGATTCACATTTTGATATAATTAATGGAGGTGGACGAATTCAGATACCAGTATGGGAAGCCTCTCGTCAAAGATGGAACTACTCTAACAACGATGATGCGAAGATTCTATGATTGGTAAATGGAAACCTGCAGAAAGTCTGGGAAGGATACTTTCATGCTGAAAGTGAAAGAGGAGCACAACCTCGTTGGAATTGATCTCTTCTCTGTTCCATTTGAGCAGTTCTTCCACTTATTCAATCAAAAGTCCCTCGATAAATTAACGGTCACTTGCTACTGTCTGTAAGTACTACTTCCGTCATTAAGTCTCTATATATAGCTCAACTCTTTCATTGCATGTATATATAATCATCCTCACTATATTATGCAGATTGAAGATCGCTGAATTGAAGAAAAGGCAAGTAGGTGATATCGGGTTCATTAACACAAATCTCATGGATGAATGGAATGCTAAACATGATCCCAAAGATCCCGAGGCCCATTTGCTACGATCGTTACTTCTAAATCAAAACAAAGCTACAATACTCTTTCCTTACGAATATAAGTGAGTGTTACTGTCTTGTGCATATTCGGTTTCCCTTATTACTCGATGTTATATTAATGCAATTGATGAGTTATGCATGTGTGCACAGCTTCCACTTTATTCTCCTAGAGATTAAGCTTGAGCTGGGACTAGTAACTGTCGTACACTCCAAACGAAAAAAATCCGGAGGAGTATGCGACCATGACTAAAATGCCCGAGAAGTAAGTTCAATCGATCATTATCGCACCATATCAGCAACTTTATTCATTTCCTGATATCAAGCAATTGTTTTCTTTGTCTGGTAGGGTTTGGAAAAAGTTCACCGCACAAGCTCCGGAACTGCCGGCGCAGCTGCAATTTAACCACCCGAAAGTAAGTACTAGCTACTGGCTAGTTTCGCGCATCTCCCATTGATTCTAGCTAGTTTTTTCAATACCATTTAGCATGCTTGCTTATCTGTTTGATTGACCTCTATTTCTCGTTAAGTGGTCGTCGCAGGAACCCGGGAATGATTTCTGTGGATACTACATTTGCGAGTTCATACGCCACACCACCTGTGAGCGGTGCTACTCTAAACAACAATATGAAGTGCATAAGCAATAATATTCACAATTTTATTTTATTACCATCATTTGTGTTGAGTTTCATTCATATATATGTATTGACTCCCTTGTTCAATTTAGATGTGGCAGATGCAGGATGAACTCCTACCACAAGATCGCATACGAGCAATTCAAGAAGAATTGGCGGGATTCTTTCTTGACCACGTCATCGACAAACACAGAGAATACCATGTGGAAGTTGAGTTCAGATATTAGGGGATTTTGTAAAAGGTCTTATATTGTATATATATGTAGCCACTAGCATCGGATAGATATACGAAAACTTGTTGTTCGACCAATCTATCAGAGAAGGAGAGGTCGATCACTTCTCTCTATGTATATGTTCATGATGATGTTTTGTACTTAATGGTTTCCTTCATTTGCTTACTTGCTAGCTAGCATGTCGAGTCCTCGATCTCTATACGTATAGTACGTAGCGTCGACCAAGCACAGAGATAAGAGAGGACACTTCTCTCTATTAGCTAGCTAACACAATAATTAACCCTAAAAAACCCCAAAAACCCCCAACTCCCCCCCCCCCCCCTCAGTAAAAAACAAAAACCCTAGCCCATGAACTGCTGACGCATGGAAGCCTTTTGGCCCCGGTTGGTGGCACCAACTGGGACAAAAGGCCCCCCCTGCCTGGACAAGCCGCAATGGCCACGTGGAGCCGCATCTATCCCGGTTGGTATAAGAACCGGGACTAAAGGTGTTGGGCTTTAGTGCCGACCCTTTAGTCCCGGTTCCCGAACCAGGACAAATAGGCCTTATAAACCGGGATAAATGGGCCTTTTTCTACTAGTGTACACACTTCTGTGATGCTATTGAAAACAATGGCATCATCTACGCGATCGACAAATCAGATGGCACCATGTATTGCTTGGGCGTCGCGTGTAAGTTGTTTCCATCTCATGATAATGATGACGCCATGACACTGTTTGAACTTTTTGTGATGATTGGCATATCCCTGTTTAAGGAGAATTTTAGTAGAACTATGGCAATGTATTAGATACGCTGTAAATCAGCTATATTTGGAATGAGTTAATTCATGCGATTGTGACCATGTCATTACAGGCAATTTTGTACCCCTGAATAATCAAGCGGCTAGGAATATATGGATATTCTCCTTATTTTACAGTAATCTATATTGTACTACTAAATATGAGTATGTATCAATGGCCATGTTAGTTTTCTCATTTTCATGATGTAGAAACACTAACCATACATTAGGGAAGTAAATGTGCATATGTAGAAACACTAACCATATTTGGAAGTAGTGAAATCCTGTAATGCTTACCATGTGTACATACCTATATTCGCCCTTCAGCAATCAATGGCTAGAATAATATCGTCACAAAAAATTTGCCCACAGAACACGAGTATATGACAATGCATGGTCCGTTAGTTTCCTTGAAGAATTTATTTGTGAGGATAGAACATGATTACATAACATGCATGACATGGTAGTTTCATGTGAAGAATCGATTGCGAGATAACATCAGTATCACCATGCATGGCACTTCTATATTTTCGAACCCAGTATACATTTCCCTGTATTTTCCTCCCAGTTCCAACAGGGACATATCAATAGTGTTTCTTTCATTATCCTACTGATACTCTAAACAATGTTGATCTTACATTAACAATGCCTGTCCTTTTGGATATGTTGCATGTCCCTACAGTTACTGCAATTTGTAATCACACCACCTTTGCCAAAATTAGGGAAGCACGACTGGTTCCTCGCTTGATCAGATGACGGTAAAATACTAATGATCATTCGGACACATGAGCCAGAAAAGTTATATTGCAAAAACCCCATTGTATACAAGCACCGTGAAATACGTCAGTATCCGGACAGTGGTTGTTTCGTCTATGAGCAGGATACCAGCTTGTTGGGGCCTTCCGGATTTTTGAGTTGAAGGCGGGTAAACAATCTTGGTTCACACTCTCTGTTTCTCGGAATCAATTATCCGATTAACCAGGAGATCACCGTTGGCAAGGGCCTTGATGGCAAAGAGGCTCTGCTTGCTATGGAAAATTGTGTCTACACGGCGATCCCTATGAGTTCGGGAGCAAACTCCCCCGATTATCAACGATACAGCCTGCAGCCAAAAGAAGTTGAGAATGACAAAGGCATCCGGATTAACTTTGATCCTTGGATGTCTCAATTACGATAGGTAGTGATGTGGTTCAAGCCTTCAGGTCGATAGGTAATTGGGCTGTTGTGTCGAAAGGGTGGAGTACTGGTGTCTCCGGATCACTGGTCGCTGAAGCGGGGCTGCAAGTTATGATGGTGCTGGATCATCCCTCTTCGAATGACTTTGTTGTCTTTGCTGCTTTTCTGGATGGGTAGTTCTCTCTTTTGTTATTGATATTCCTTGTCATTTGGTCATCCTCGTATATGTCACTCTTACTATGTAATAGTTGCCTCTTTTTAGAATGTCATTCTCGTCTGGATCACGAGAGTCTGAGCTCTGCAGATGGGTGCGTTTTGGTGGTGTAGCAAGACTTCTTATGAACTATCATGTCTTGTTGTTTATGTCAGTAGTAGTCACTACTCAGTGTTTGAATGTTGTATATATCGTTGTTTCGAACTGCTTATTGTCTTGAACTACTTGTGGGCTAAATGAGGGCATCACCATTCTCCAGTGTTCATCGTATATCTCCTTTTTTCAAGTTATATAATTTTAGCGCAGTGTCTTTTCGATGATGTAGTCTTGTTTTGGCCTGTGAGGTGTCGTAGAATATGGCTGAGTAGTAAAGCAATGCCAAACAGGTCAATTATGACTCTGAGGTCGGGCTCTCAAAATTTGCTCAAAAAAAAGGCCGAGCTCTCCAAAAAAAGGAAGAATCACTACAAAAAAAGACACATCCGTGACATTTTGAGCCGAACGAATTTTTTTCCTGTCATACATATGACACTTCTATGACGATAATTGTGACAAAACCCGGTATCATCATAGATGTGGTGGGATCCTACTTCTATGACAAAAAAACGTGACAGAAAATGGGCTTTTCGTCCTAGGCGGGCCTGAGACGCAGCTGCATGACATTCTTTGGGCCGTCCACGACGGAAAAAACCATGGTAGAAGCAAGGGCAAGGAAAATTTCGGGGAGTTCCCTGTTACGGTGGGACGTTGGGGGCCGAGCGATGCGCGTTTCTCTACACGCACGTGTGTGCGTGCGAGGCGTTGGCTCTAACTGAACCCGAGCGAGGCGTTCGGCTCTAACCGAACCCGAGCGTTTGCACTGCAGGCTAAGCGTTAATGAACCCGAGCGATCGATCGATGGTTGTTAACTGAACCCGATCGAGTGATTCCTTCACTACTACTGCTAACTGAAGCCGATTGATGCTGCCTCTGGGATGAATAGTGAGTGTTGCACGGGGTGGGGATTTGAATAAACAGTGAGTGGTGGCTTTGCCTCTGGATGAACAGGACCCCGTGGTGTGGAGGGCTGGATGAACAGTAGACGGTGGAGGGGTGCCCGTGGAGGGGTGGTTGAACAGTAGCCGGTGGAGTAGCGCACGGTGAAGGCTGGATGAACAGGAGCCCGTGGAGGCTGCAGGAGGTCGACGGTGGAGATGAACAGTTTCCCGTGGAGTCCCGTTTTGCGGTATGCCACACCCCTCCTGATGAACAGGACCCCCGTTTTGACCATAGCGCTCCAACACAAGTCCATTTCGTTCGTTTTGCGGTACGCCACTCCCCTCCCGATCAATAGGACCCTCGTTTCGACCGTAGCGCTCCAACACAAGCCTGTTTCGTTCGTTTTGCGGTACGCCACACCCCTCCCGATCAATAGGACCCCCGTTTCGACTGTAGCGCTCCAACACAAGTCTGTTTCGTCCATTTTGCGGTACGCCGCACCCCTCCCGATCAACAGGACCCCCGTTTCGACCGTAGGAGGTCCGTTTCCTCCGTTTTGCGGTACGCCACACCCCTCCCGATGAACAGGATCCTGTTTCGAACGTGGCTGGTCGAACACAAGGCCGTTTCTCTGTTCTGCGGTACGCCAGGCCTTGTTTCCATCGCCTGTTTAGTCCAAGCCCTCCCGATGAACACGATGACGCATTCCGCTCCGACCCAGCCGGTTGGCTCCCACGCGTTCCGTTGCCTCCCGATGAACACAACGCATTCCGTTGCCTCCCCATGGACACGATGTATTCCGTTGCCTCCCCATGAACACGACGACGACGTTGTTTCTCCGTTCCGACCCAGCCATGAACACGTGCCCTGGCCGTACGTATGCGCGAGTAGGCGTTCGAGACACCGCCCGTATGTACGTACGTGGCTGTATTTTCTTTCTTGCACCCTGGCCGCTGTACGTACATGTACATGCTACGTGCGTGCCTCTATTATGACACGTGCACGCCTCTACATCCACTAGTATGTACATACACGTTCGCGACCAGAATGACAACACTACGTACGCTTCGACCAGGTGGGTCCCGACTGTCAGGCACTTCCTTGCGTGCGAAGATGTAGCTGGTGGGTCCCAGCAGTCAGGGGGGTGAATCGTTTTTTTTTGCCCGGACGCACTTCCTTGCGTAAGAAGAAGTAGCTGGTGGGTCCCAGCAGTCAGGGGGCGAATCTTTTTTTTTTGCCCGGACGCACTTCCTTGCGTGCAAAGATATAGCTGGTGGGTCCCAGCAGTCAGGGGGAAACGTTATTTTCATGAAATACGGTGGCCTGTCCGGTGGGTCGCTGCTGTCAGGTGGAGGAATCATTATTTACCGCATAATGAGGAGGCACTTCCTTGCTGCGGCCGTGGACCCAGCTGTCAGCCTCTCCACATACAGTCCATGTCCGATGGAAGTCGTTCCTTGACCACGTTGACCACGCCGCGCCAAGAGCACCACGGGGGTGGACGACCGCGAGGCCTAGGAAGGGGACGACTCGGAGCCGGGGAATACGCAGCAGTGGATGCCGACGCGAAGAGGAGTACGAGGGTTCACTGGTTCGGCTGCGGTGTGAGGCTGCTGTCGCCGCAGAATAGCAAGGGGTGTGGGTGAGTAGAGGGATGGCCTGGACAACGGTGGGAGTAGTAGGGGGCAGTGAGGCCTCCGCAGCATCACAGCCGGCCATGGGAGGCAGGACCAGGCGGCACGACCGGCGCTACTTTGGGCGGCTGGAGCAAGAAGACCAGAGGTTGAAGAAGCACTATGGCCGTTGGATGGACATCACACGGTTACTGGAGTATTGACAAAGTTGACAAAGCCCTCTGTCCCCGTTAACTTAGTAGGCCCACAAGTCAGCCACCCACTATGGTGTGTCCCAGCTAGCAAGGCAGTATTCATTTTGTGTGTGTAATAAGGAGACACTTCCTTGCGTGCGAAGATAGCTGGTGGGTCTGACCTGTTAGCGGGGGGTACATTTTTTCGTGAAATACAGAAGCACTTCCGGTGGGTCCCAGATGTGAGGTCGAGGAATCATTATTTTGCGCGTAATAAGGAGGCATTTCCTTGTGTGAGGCCATGGACCCAGCTGTAAGCCTCTCCATGCACAGTCTACTTCCGATGGTGTCATTCATTGACCACGTTGACCAAAGCGCGCCGAGCGCATCCAAGGTGGTGGAAGACGGCGAGGCCCCGGATAGCAACGAGTCGGTGATGGGAAGACGTGGGAGTAGAGTCGTAGACGGAGAGGTGTACGAGGGTTAACTGGTTCTAGTGCGGTGTGGTTCGACAGCCGGTGGAGAAGAACAGGAGGTGTGGATGGGTGGAGGGATGGCCTGGCCAACGATGGAGTAGCGCTTCATAGCAAAGCGTGCTAAGTAGAGCTGCTAGCAGCAGGAGGCGGGAGGTGGTCCCGGCGGCGCTGGAGGAAGAAGACGAGAGATTGAAGATGGATGCCGGTCGTTGGATGTAAATCGAACGGCTAACATGTCAAAATCATTTGTTGACTAAATTGACAACGAATTGCGTTGGCTTCGACCTATTGGCCCACATTTTAGCCTCCAAAAATGTGGCACGTATTCAACCCATTTTTTCAGAATTTACAGTCTTTTTTTTTGCGCGGTAGAATTTACAGTCAATTTGATTTTTTTTGAATTACAGCCATTAGCTGGGCTGGGTGAACAAATTATGTAGCGTCTATGCGGCCCATTTATTTTATTTCCTAAAAAATTACAGGCCATTTGCACTTTCTCGAAATACATGATTTTGCTGGGCTGATTCTAATTATAATGATTTTGCCAGCAATGTTATCAAAAAATAAAAAGGCTGAGCATTTTTTATAAATATATTTAAATAATAAGTGATATTATTACATTCGTCCTTAAATCTTACCAAGCTTTTGTACACAATCACTAGGATTTTCATGCAAAAACAATCCAGGATTTTATTGTTAATAAATTATTTTTATAAGTTAATAAGATGTGGGATATTGTTTTCTTACATATGTAAGTATCTGTTAAATATATGATGACAATAAAAATAATATATAATAACATATAAAATAATTTAAATATATATAATATAGTTATAAGGGAAACATAAGTTGGACCTGGCGTTCCTATTCTTATATAGAAAAATAGAACAGACCTCTGCGTTTTCTTCAAAAAAATACATAAATTGGGCTGCCGATATTCAGGAAAAATAAAACCTCGGATGGGAGGTCCATAGGCTGGTCGATACATGACTGCCCTCAAGAAAATATAAACAGGCCTATGGACCTCCCATCCGAGGTCGTGGGCTGCGCATGTTAAAAAAGAAAGCCTAGACGGGGCAGCCCAAAACCACGTCCAACACTTGCCAAAACTTCGTCCCTCGTTTTCTCTGTGTTTCGCACACTCGACATTGTGTGGGCATTTTGATTGTGCATCATATGAAGATGTGCTATGCATGAATGTTGATCAGCATGATGTTAACTGGTTGGTAGTTACATTTTCGACCATGAATAAAACTTCCAACATGATGTTAACCCTGTTTGAAAAGGCTGTGTTAATATAAATGCTCTGCCTCTGAAAGTTGCAGTTTCTTATCTGAAACTGAACTTGCAGCTTCTTATGTGAAACTGAAACTTGCAGTTTCTTCTCTGAGAATCACATTGTCTGCACTTTTATACTCCTATGAAACTACATTTTTAAGTGCTAAAAATAGATCTCTAGAATTCATAAAATACTTCATATGCTCAATACTGCAAATCTGAAATTCAAAAGACATTCATATCTGAAAGGACTCTCAAAATACACAACACAAAACACAATTCACAACCTGCAAATACTGACAACCCTAAGCTCCTCCTGACAACTCACAACCTGCCCGACTATTGGACTGGGGGGGGGGCAGTCCCCTCCTATTCCTCGGCGGCAGACAGCCGCCCCGTGAGATGATATGGACGGCGAGGGAGACGACGGCGGGGAAGCGTCGGCTGGCCAACTGCTTTTCTCCTCTTGTAGTTGGGTTCGGTCGACGAAGACTCCACCGGCTCGCTCTGGCAGGACACCCTCACAAATGGCACCCTGTAGATGCTCGATCCTTCAATCTCTGGTGGATGCTCCATCTGGGATCGATACTCCCAACATCGCTCCGTCACGATCGGATTCGGTGAATCTGTTTGCTCCATGCCCAGAGGAGTAGCTCTATGTACTCCGGCGCGACTCCCTCCGGGAGTATCGACGCCTTTTCGCTCTGTTGCAGATATTTGGTCATGGATTTCGCCGTCGCCACTAGTTGGTCCTTGTTGAAAAACCAATAATGTATCTCCAACATCCTAGCTAGCTTCACAGGGTCGCTGTCGGTGACCCTCACGTATCGGTTGTACTCCTCCATCGATCTACTTCTCCACAACACATTCACTCGCCGGCGGTGGTTTTTGAATGGAAGAGGAGAGCAGCAGCGCTGGTTTTTGATTAGAACGGGAGAGGAGCGACGTTGGTTTTGGACTGGAACATGAGAGGAGGGGCGGTGGTTTTGAAATGGAAGAGGAGAGGAGTGGCGCTGCATTTAGATTGGAACAGGAGAGGAGCGGCGGTGGTTTCAGAGGAGAAGAGCGGAAGAGCGGCGCTGGTCTTGGAAGTATTTTTTTGTTGTTTTATGATT
This sequence comes from Aegilops bicornis, assembly GCA_021605145.1. Lineage (NCBI taxonomy): Eukaryota > Viridiplantae > Streptophyta > Magnoliopsida > Poales > Poaceae > Aegilops > Aegilops bicornis. Next base: position 837,456,056 of record CM038671.1, on the reverse strand, counting down.
TTGGGTCAAAGTTTGACCACGTATTGTATTTGACAAGCAAAAGGTGAATGCATGTCACCAAAAATTGTATCGCTTGCTCAGATTCTGAATGTACTTTCAAATTATATTATTTTTGCAACGTATAACATATATTTTATGTGCGAAAATCATGGTCAATTATGACTCAGAATAAAAGGGAGACTAGTTAATGTGGGGTCGCTTTCTTAATTGAAGGGTAAATTGATTTTGATTCTGATCCAGTCATAGCGCGCAGGCCCTCTCGTCCAATCGTAAATCGCTGCCGCACGCTCCTCTCCCTCTTCTCCATTGCAAAACCACCTCCTCTCCTCTCCATCATCTCCATTCCAAAGCCACCGTCTCGCCTCTCCCTCTTCTGATATTCTCCATTGCAAAACCACCTCCTCTCCTCTCCATCATCTCCATTCCAAAACCACCGTCTCGCCTCTCCCTCTTCTGATCTTCTCCATTGCAAAACCACCTCCTCTCCTCTCCATCATCTCCATTCCAAAATCACCGTCTCGCCTCTCCCTCTTCTCTATTGCAAGACCACCGTCTCTCCACCCATCTTCCAAAGCTATCACTGGACCACTCAGAAGGACATCTATGGAGAGGGTGCAGCAGCGAATCAGGCAGATCGCCGACGGCGACCAAGCAAAGTTAGCGAGGTTGAAGGAGATCTGTAGTTGGTTTGACAATGAGTGGGAGATTTCGAGGACGGTGCGGCCCATGTGGCAATGTATGCAAAAGAGCGAGACGGCAGCGATGTACATGTACTCCTCGGCGGCAGTCACGCCGCAGTCCTCCGAGTTCATCGAGTATCTCCTCTGGGCGATGGAGCAGACAAATTCGCCCGAGGCGACAGTCAGGCGGAGGTGGTGGGTGTACAGGTCGAAGGTCGAGCACCCAGAGGATAACGAATCGATGAAGTATGGTGTGTCGTTCGTGAGGGTCCAGAGCCAGCCGGAGCCACATGAGTATTCGTTCTCCCACCTCAAGAGGAGGCCGGATGGCGCGACGTCGCTTCCCCGCCGTTCTCCACGTTCCCTCGATGCTCGCCTCGTTACAACGGCGGCGGTAGGGTTTAAGGTAAGCTTCGCACTAACCTAATATTCCACCTGCTCATGCTTACAATCAGTGTGACAGTTAATGAAAATCATGCTTACAATCAGTCTCCGAGTACTACGCCAACAACCCTAAAATAGCTCTGGACCTTTGGGTCAAAGTTGTGACACAGTGTACAAATAAAGAAAAATAGATTGGTGCTTCTTTCAGAAAAGAGTACTCGTTAGAAAACTGGCAATATAAGCTACTAGTATTAGGTTAGAGGATTTGTTGTCGAGAAAGATCCGTCCACAGAGAGCACCACACATCCCACTGGTGGTGGTGGATGCCAATGCGTGCGTGCAGCATGGTTGGTGTTGGTAATTTTTACTTGGCACACCTCGCACTCTGCATATATGCCGGTTCCATACGTACATTTGTGCAGTTCCACCAAAATGCAGCTGAATAACCCTGTTTGCACAGATAATGAAAAAGCGTGATTACATTATAGTGGCACCAGTTGATGAAACATACTCCCTCCATTTCTAAATATAAGTTTTTTTAGTGGTTTCAAATGAACTACAACATACGGATGTATATAGACATATTTTAGAGTGTAGATTCATTCATTTTGCTCTGTATGTAGTTCCTTATTGAAATCTCTAAAAATACTTATACTCCCTCCATTCCTAATATAAGTCTTTGTAGAGATTCTACTAGGTGGACTACATACAGAGCAAAATGAATGAATCTAAAATTAAAATGCATCTATATACATCTGTATGCGGTTTATAGTGGAATCTCTACAAAGACTTACATTTAGCATCTATATACATCCATATGCGGTTTATAGTGGAATCTCTACAAAGACTTACATTTAGGAACGGAGGGAGTATATTAACAAAGAGAAGAACTTGCTTTATCTACATTGGAAAAGAAATGATAGAGATGACACTCGCTCTATTTTAACTGTATTATTACTTCATTTTATCAGTGACACTAGGGTCGAGCAGGTGGCAAACAAGGTGTACCGTGCGTCGCAAGGATGGAGGCCGGGGGTGCTTAGACTGGGATGCTGAAGCTGGCTCTTTCAGTCACCAACATGGATGATTCAATTCATGGGACCTTTTGGTGCAGTTCACCTAAAATGAAGCAATGTCCCGTGAGCTAGCAGCTTCTTCTTCAATTTTTTTAAGAAAAGGGCTCCAGCCCCGGTTCCATTTCCATCAGAAAATGAAACCCATAGAGCTTCTTCTTCATTAGTTGCAATAAAATTGAGCAACATCAAGGTTGGTTGTGAAGCTCCTGGAATGCTCAACTATAATTTGGATATCATTTGTGCAGTTCAACTAAGATCGAGCGTGAAATGTATATCTCTGTTTGCACTAAAAAGGTGGAAAGGAGGGTGACTAACAAGTGATGAAACATGCATCAAATGAAAAGAAGCATGTTCCTTATCTGAATGGCAATCCTACAAGGATAGTAGCAATTTCTAAAGCAGTGGCATTGCTAGATATTAGTGTGGGCATTAGGATTAACTATGACAACCGTTAAATATGACATTACTTTGGGCACGGGAGAGTAGGCGGACCAGGACAGTTGCATTTCTAACGAAAAGAACCAACTTATCTTAATGGGAAATTTAGCAGGACATGTAAAAAAGTGCCATTGATTCATATTACTGGAGGCACTATATTGAAAACAACATTGGTTTAACGTGTCCTTAGTTTTAACAATGCGACTGCTACATTTTACCAGTGGCATTACATAAGAGTGGCTCAGGGCAACAAACATCAGAATAGGATATCTGGGTTGGTCCCATTTGTGTTTGATATAGCCACCTTATGCTGTGTGAGGCTAGCAAATCTATTGCTGGACTTACTCTGTTGACTTGTCCCCCAGTCCCCACTTTCTTTCCTTTTTCAACCAATAGATCGGGTTTATATTGAGTTTGTACTGCGTTTCCCTTTATTTCCCTATTAGACCTAGAGACCAGTTCGATAGCCAGTCTCTGCTACTTTTTGCCCCCATTATTTCCTCTTTCGACCAAGTCCTAGATTCAAGTAACAAATCCTCCCCCACCCCCACCCCTTTCTTCCTTGTTTGAACCAAGTAGTACTAGATTCGAGTGCATGAACTAGTTTTACCTCTTAAACGTAAAAAAATTAGGTGGTTTTCGAAGAGCCTATTGATCCTATCTACAAGGGGGCCTGAGAAATAGTAAAATATACAAATGCATCGACGTCAGGAGCTCAGGAGTTAGAGCAAGGCCGGTTTCGAAGGAAGTTATACCTGATGGTCGCCAGGATGTCGCTAGGTGGGCGGTGGGAGGCCGGACCTACCCACTCTACGGCAGCGAGGAAGAAGGGGTCGGAGGCCCTCCCTCGCCAGCGATGCTTGGGAGAGGACGACAATGCAGGCTGATCTGTGGCCAGCGGTGAGCAGAGAGAGAGAGAGAGAGTGTGTGGCCACCGCTGTCGTGTTTATATCTGGAGAGGCCGAGACAGTGTGAAGAGAGCAACACTACCAAGCAAGCGCGGAGGCTCCTGTCTATATAGTGGAGTAGTACTAGTTTTCTTTTGTCTACCGGAGCCGGCTTGACCTTGTGAATGACTGTCGAGAAGTCTTCATGCACGTGGCCTGAAGGTGCAGTTGTCGTCATTTTGATCTGAAGCGCCGGATTATAACATATAACACGGAAAAATGCCACATGACAAGAAATCATATCCTCACTGCCCAAAGGAGACAACATGAATCCCGACGGACAAACTAGACGAGGAACAAAGCTCAAATTAAAGATAAACTCATAGAAAAGGGGTCCGTCGATAGATGTCCTAATTAACATAGCCGGCTTGACCTAGATGGCAGCCGAGTAGTCTTCGTGCATGTGCCCCCAATGACTAGCCCAACTCAGTTGTCGCTGTTTAACCCTCGCAGTGATCCGAAGCACATGACACCTAATTTTGCGAGATGACAAGAAACCTTTTTTTAGATTTCTCACCACAACTACAACCATGTACAACACGGCCTGCACGATATGTAGACGATAGCCAATCCAGGCGTGTCTGCTGGAGTCTGGTCACCGACACCAACGTAGTACAACACTTCTCTAGTACCATCGCTCGTCTCCCTCTTCTATTAAGTCACCCGACTTGCGGGGCCGGGGAGTGTGCCTATGGTCGGTTCTCAGTTGCCGTCCCACATGTGTGTGCAAATGCAATATGACGCGCGTTCCATTCGGAGAGCAGCGCGCCAGACCGAACGACCGTATAGGGTGCGACGCGAATGCAATGGGCGTGTTGTATACTCTGTACATGTGTACCGCCATTTTGTAGAAGCTTTGCTCCATGGCGCAATCCATGGATACAAAATTAGTATATTGTATACTATCTAAAAGTCGAGGGCGGGGCTTTTCCTGCGCGGTAGGAGGCGTGGCAGTTCCGCCTAGTTGGTTCGACAGAGACGCGAGAAGTCGAGGGAGTAGGCTGCTGCAAACGTAGGGTTGTGTGATTTGACAGCGAGTTACTGCTGGACAGGTGGGGCCCCGGGATTTGACTTGCCATTATCATTTTAACTGCGCCGCTACAACCGGCGTGAGTCTCCTGATTCCTGACCACCTCCATACAGGTGCCTCTCCCAATGCTCCACCATGTAGTAGAGGCTGGCTCTTGCATGAGAGCCCACTTCTCCACTTTTTCCTTGCCTCTCATTCCTCCACATATGCAAAAATGCCATGTAAAGCGCACTATTGTACTTAGGTTGGTCGTAATGGAGAGTTTCATATACTAGTATCATGCATATGATACTTTTGTATGATACTACATCTGTAATGCATAGTATCATGTGTTGGTATCATATGATAGTTTATTTATTGTCATGCATGCCACATAGTGGCACATCATTTAATATGATACTACAATATCATATTATGATACTCAACTCCCTCTTTTCTTCATTTAATTCGACTGTCACCTCATCAAGATTGCATAGTTGGCATTACTCCCATTACAAGCAGCCTTACTTGCTCCTACATGTGCTAAGCTTGCCACATAGGCATAAAGTCTGATGTAGCAAGTTAATCAAGAAGAGAGAGACTAGTTTGGTGACCCAAGGAAGAAATGGTGCTAAGCACGTTTACCTAGGTGAAAAGGACAATTTTGAGTCTATAGCTAATTAAATGAAGCAAACTTAGCAACAAAAAACTAATAAGCACACCATTTCATTGGAAGAGGTCACTCCTTGGCAAATGCAATAAATACTAGTACTCCCTGTGTCCCATAATATAAGAACGTTTTTGGCACTACACTAGTGTTAAAAACGTCCTTATATTATGGGACGGAGGGAGTACGAAGAAAGAGAAGAGAGGAGTAAAAAAATAAATACACTTATAGCCAACCTTATAGCCAACCTTGTTGTAGTATGAGTGACTAAGTGATGACTATGTATGACATGCCAACATCAGATAGCCTAACGCACCGTGTTAAATCTCCAAGGGCGCGAGCGTGCGAGCGACGCGACGGTCGTGGTAGGCGCGACAATGATACAGGCTGCTGGCACCCCTTGGATCTGAGATCAAATGGTCGCATTCTAAGTTGCTGAAAATTTGCAGAATAACCCTCCAGGATAGGATATTCACCCATAGGTCTAGAATTACGACATGCAACCGTTCGATCTTAGATCCAAGGGCTCTCGGAAGCCCGTATCATGGGAGAATGAAAGCCACTACCCTGCTGTTCGCACGCTGGCAGTTCGCTCCTACTTGTCAAAGAATTTCAGGGTGCTTAGTTTTGTCAAAGAATTCAAGGATGCTTAGTTTTATTTGAGGGGTGGGTTGTGCTAGACACCATTATTGTGATTAGCCTTTTTAATAGTACTATATGCATAATTTGGCGACGAGCGCTCTCTATATGTACCATCTTTTTTTTAATTTCAAGTTTTGCTCCATGGCGCAATCCATCGATACTACTGATGATGTACAAAAATATACATTTCTTAAAAGGCTAGAGGGCAGGGCAGTCTAGCTTGGTCGGTTTCACGAGAAGCGAGGGCCTTTGTGATTTGACGGCTCATTACTGCTGGAAGGCGGGGCCTTGTGATTTGACTGCTCATATAAATGCGCCAACGACCTGAGGAGGAGCAAAGAACCGTGCGGTATACTCAAGTTTTCCATTGAAGTAATACTGCCACGAGGAGCACGAAACACGGCAGCCCAGTGCCATATGGCGATAAAAATGATCTAATTTTCTAGTCATCTCATTGTTAGCACTGTTCTATTCATTCCGTCAAAAAAAGCATTGTTCTATTCATGCCTCGCAGGGAACGTGACACGTGCGGCGAAACACCCGAAGCAAAAGATGAAACACAGGAGCAAAAGAAGAAGGAAGATTATCACCCCAAATGATCTAATTCGCCGAGGAGTCGTTACTACTTCTTCATCGCCTCCACGACCTCCATCTCCTTGCGAGTCTCCTCCGCCATCTTCTTCATTCTGTCCATGACGCGGGATTTCTCGACGTGAGCCTTCATCATCTGTTCCACGGCCGCATTACGTAGCTTGACAGCAGCCGGGTGCTCGATGTGGAGCTTCGCCAACTCCTCCTTCTGTTACATGACGAGGGCCTGTAGCATCTTCATCGAGGAACTACTATTCTCATGCAGCTTGTTCCTGCCGGCGCTCTTCTCCTTCAACAGGTCGATCTCGTGGCAGAGCTTCGGCTTGTCCTCCTGAAGTCACAGGATTTCGCCGGTCGCCTTCTTCTCCGAGGCAATGCTCTTCTTCAGCCGCATCACCAAGCCGGCGGTCAACTCCCCCTACTTATTGAGCTCAGCGGGCATGTCGTCGAGGCTCTCCTTCAGCAATCCATCAAGCCTTGGATGAACTCCTTCTGCTGATTGAGGTGCTTATTGAGCTGATCGGGCATGCCGTCGAGGGATAACGACTCCAGCTCCGCCGGCTCTGCATGTTCACCTCCCCGGCTAGGGCGCTCCTGGGAGTCACTGCCTGCCCATGAGAGATCTTTCAAGGTCTCTGGGTGGCGGCGAGCCCTCTTTTTTTTCCGCATCCTTGGTTTCCGCTTGTTACGAGTAGTTCTCGGCCAAGAGCTTTGCTCACCGGCCGTGGCAATGACGGACGAAGAAGAAGCACTTATGAGGAGGAAAGGTAGAGTAGTTTTCGATTAGGTAGTTCCCCTTTTTATAACCTAAGTACTAGCACTAGTACTAATACCTGCATAGTGGGAACACGTTCAGGTTTGGTACGTACTAGTAGGTGTGAGCAGGCTTCCGAATGTGATGGGAACAAGGTAAAGATTAATTGATGGTTTTGGTTTCGAGGCCCGAAACGGCTCCCGATGGGTTTAGCGGAACATAAATTTCTAGTACTACACTGATCAAATGCGTAAATGTTATGTTACTGTCAAAAATTGGCACTAAATACGAAGGAGACCAATGGAAGTACTACCATCAACCCACGATTTAACTACTCACATGCGCGTAGTGGAGTAATAATGTCTTTTTTCCGCCCTCACGTCCACTCAATTTGCATGCGATGTATTAATTGATCATCAATGAGGTGAACAACTTTACACGCGTCAAATTATCACATGGGGTGGATCTTGGTAGAAAATTGCGTCCGCCCGTGTACCCACGTGTGCGTGCGAGGGAATAAGTGCGTGTGTGGCGTGCATGCACATCTTCGCTTCGTGCATGTACCACCAGTATGCCTCAGGGAGGACGAGTACATTCTTCTGGAACCAGCAGCACGTCATTGTGACCAATCCACGCAAGGAGGTCGCGACAATGCCTCCACATGTGCCACGTGGCTTCATGAACTGTAAGAGAGACACTGTGTAGCGTGCCATTGGTATTCTAATTTACGTGTTTTGCACATACTCGAAGTGCTAGTAAGGTACACATGCATTGCACGCATCAGATTTTGTAACCAAATTATGAATAAATACCACACTATAGCATGTAAAATCTGAGTCATATATGCCTGATATAGACCTTCGTTTAATTTTTATAGTTCATCTCATTCAAAATCAATTAGTTTTTATAAAAAATCTAAGAACGCGGGAATAGGAAAAACATGGGGATTATAGTGGAATGTCGTCTTGAATCCTACATGATTGTACGAGTGTTTGATTGTGCATAGGAGCAAAAGAAGAAGGAAGATTATCACCCCAAATGATCTAATTCGCCGAGGAGTCGTTACTACTTCTTCATCGCCTCCACGACCTCCATCTCCTTGCGAGTCTCCTCCGCCATCTTCTTCATTCTGTCCATGACGCGGGATTTCTCGACGTGAGCCTTCATCATCTGTTCCACGGCCGCATTATGTAGCTTGACAGCAGCCGGGTGCTCGATGTGGAGCTTCGCCAACTCCTCCTTCTGTTCCATGACGAGGGCCTGCAGCATCTTCATCGAGGAACTACTATTCTCATGCAGCTTGTTCCTGCCGGCGCTCTTCTCCTTCAACAGGTCGATCTCGTGGCAGAGCTTCGGCTTGTCCTCCTGAAGTCACAGGATTTCGCCGGTCGCCTTCTTCTCCGAGGCAATGCTCTTCTTCAGCCGCATCACCAAGCCGGCGGTCAACTCCCCCTACTTATTGAGCTCAGCGGGCATGTCGTCGAGGCTCTCCTTCAACAATCCATCAAGCCTTGGATGAACTCCTTCTGCTGATTGAGGTGCTTATTGAGCTGATCGGGCATGTCGTCGAGGGATAACGACTCCAGCTCCGCCGGCTCTGCATGTTCACCTCCCCGGCTAGGGCGCTCCTGGGAGTCACTGCCTGCCCATGAGAGATCTTTCAAGGTCTCTGGGTGGCGGCGAGCCTTCTTTTTTTTCCGCATCCTTGGTTGCCGCTCCCTTGTTACGAGTAGTTCTTGGCCAAGAGCTTTGCTCACCGGCCGTGGCAACGACGGACGAGGAAGAAGCACTTATGAGGAGGAAAGGTAGAGTAGTTTTCGATTAGGTAGTTCCCCTTTTTATAACCTAAGTACTAGCACTAGTACTAATACCTGCATAGTGGGAACACGTTCAGGTTTGGTACGTACTAGTAGGTGTGAGCAGGCTTCCGAATGTGATGGGAACAAGGTAAAGATTAATTGATGGTTTTGGTTTCGAGGCCCGAAACGGCTCCCGATGGGTTTAGCGGAACACAAATTTCTAGTACTACACTGATCAAATGCGTAAATGTTATGTTACTGTCAAAAATTGGCACAAAATACGAAGGAGACCAATGGAAGTACTACCATCAACCCACGATTTAACTACTCACATGCGCGTAGTGGAGTAATAATGTCTTTTTTCCGCCCTCACGTCCACTCAATTTGCATGCGATGTATTAATTGATCATCAATGAAGTGAACAACTTTACACGCGTCAAATTATCACATGGGGTGGATCTTGGTAGAAAATTACGTCCGCCCGTGTACCCACGTGTGCGTGCGAGGGAATCAGTGCGTGTGTGGCGTGCGTGCACATCTTCGCTTCGTGCATGTACCACCAGTATGCCTCAGGGAGGACGAGTACATTCTTCTGGAACCAGCAACACGTCATTGTGACCAATCCACGCAAGGAGGTCGCGACAATGCCTCCACATGTGCCACGTGGCTTCATGAACTGTAAGAGAGACACTGTGTAGCGTGCCATTGGTATTCTAATTTACGTGTTTTGCACATACTCGAAGTGCTAGTAAGGTACACATGCATTGCACGCATCAGATTTTGTAACCAAATTATGAATAAATACCACACTATAGCATGTAAGCTCTGAGTCATATATGCCTGATGTAGACCTTCGTTTAATTTTTATAGTTCATCTCATTCAAAATCAATTAGTTTTTATAAAAAATCTAAGAACGCGGGAATAGGAAAAACATGGGGATTATAGTGGAATGTCGTCTTGAATCCTACATGATTGTACGAGTGTTTGATTGTGCATAAAAAAAACGCAGAATTCTTTCAAAGAGGTTTGAGTGGATGGGATGTTTCCTATGAAATCTAGTGCAAATGAATCATATGGAAAATTTCCTATGTTTACAATCCTACGAATCAAACAACCAAGATAGGAAAAATTTATAATGATTAGAATCCTCCAAAATTCCTTTGAGAATCCTTTGAATCAAAGAAGCCCTTAATCTATTTTATGATTCATGGAATTGTGCATTGTAAAGCATAAAGTAAAAACAAAAAAATGGCAATTCAACTAGAAAAAAAGTTTGGGCAGTTATGATACGGAAGATTCTAGTACAATAGAGAACCATTGTTGTTTTGAGGTTTGTGCATTATGCTTAAGTTCAACAATGGAGTCTGCTAGATTGTACATGTGGCAAAATCGGGTGGGGGCAAGAAGATGGTGCGAGGGGCCAAGTGGCGGGAGACTATGAAGGAATGCACAAGTGCGAGATCGATATTTAGAGAGAGGGGGCGAGAACGTGCGCTGTTGCACGCAGTGGCGGAGCCATGAAAAATAAATGAGCTAGGGGGCCAAGCATTGCTAATCCTTTATGAGGAGGGTCAATTCATGAACTTAAACTGTTTTTAGCAGCAATTGTCTAATGGTCACATTCATATTAGCCTCGATATATAGTGATGTTAGGGGGGGCAGGGCCCTTACTGCCCCCTGTCTTCGCCATTGTGCACGCATCTGAGAGATGAAGCGGGAAGGTATGGATGATGAGAGGGGGACGTTGGATATATAATTAATGTGGGTGTATTAGCTATATATGTTAATCCTATATAGAGAGGTATAGATTGATCGATGTGGACGTGGGAAAGAGGGTAAGACCTCACTGGATATATCGATTGATCGGTTTGTGTGGAAAACTATGAAAGACCTAGATATATACACACATACATAGAGGAACATCGATCATTGCGCATGCATGCATGTGAGATAAAGAATGCCCGATATGATGGAGAGGGGGTTGTGTGTGGGTGTGTGCCTTCATGGGAGACCGACCTGAAGAAAAAGATTGCATGTGTGCGATGGATAATGCCGACTGGTAGTGTGTGTGCATGCATGCACGAGAGAAAGTTAGTGGTACAATTATAAAGAGCAGACGACTGTGTGGGTGTAAAAGACTAGGTGAGGTCACAATCAATCTAAAGTTGAATTCAAATATTTGAATAAGAGATCCTGATGTTTGAAACCCATGCATGCATGAATATAACGGAGATCTGCACGGTGTGGTTTGGAAACGATCATGTTGTAATGTATACACATTGAACAAGGTCAGACTGATTTGAATTTGAGATACCGATAGCAGACATCATTTGGCCATGTCGCATCCGTGCATGGACAGACTATTCTAATTGAAGATGATGGGCGGCTTTCGCATCACACATCTATATCAATACCACTATATATATATATATATATATATATATATATATATATATATATATATATATACACATATATATATATATCTATATAATAAAGCAAGGTGCGTTTCGCCAATTTTTTCATCCGTTCACCGTTGAAAGATTTTTTTTTCTAGGCAAGGTGGTAGTAAACTTGTGTACGTCTATCTATTAACTAATGAAAAACGATTTCTGCAGAATTTCATATATGGGCCTCGGACGCTATGGCCCAGTAAAGTCAGCCCATTATTTTCCTGCCCACGAGCAATAAAAATCATATTTCCTGCACAATGCGGCAAATAGTTCGAATTACACACATGTCGCATAAGACTGGGCCGCCCATTTTTTATGTGTCGTGTTCCAATTTTTTTTTCTGTTTCTGTTTCTTTTTATTTCCTGTTTCTTTTTTATTTTCCCATTCTAAGACTATTTTTTCTGCAAATCAAAATTTTCAAAAAAATATTCTGAATTTACTTTTTATCCAAAATTTCGTAAAAAGTTATGAATTACAAATAAGTGTTCCTATTTCTAAAAATGTTTGTAATTTTTTTTTGTAGTTCCAAAATTCATTCAAAAATAAAAAAAATAAAACTATTTAAAGAAAATATTTGTATTTTTCACAATTGTCCCAGATTTCAAAAAATGCATTTGAAAAATGTTCCAAATTTTAAAAAATATTCTTGTTTTAGCGATGTCTTCAAGAATTGAAAGAATAATTCATTAAAGAAACACATTTTCTAGAATTCTTCTAAATGTTCAAAACATGTTCCCATTTTAAAAATTTGTTCACAACCTAAAAATGTTCATATTTTTAAAAAAGGTTCATGTTTCCAAGAAATGTATTTGAAATTCAAGAAATGTTCCGTTCACATTCTTTGTTCTTGGTTTTTTCCAAAAAGCATGGAATTTTCAAAAAAAAAGTTGTCCGTAATTTAGAAAATTGTTCATGTTGCCAAGTATATTCGGTAGCTCATGTTATGAATTCAAAAACTTTTTTCCTATTTCAAAATGCTTGCACTTTTCAATTATGTTCCATTCCAATTTTTTCAAAATTTCAAAAACATTCCCATTTTTTGAAGTTAGGATTTTTTCCAATTTTGTTAAAGATTTTAAAAATGTTACAAATTTTAAAAATATTGTTGTTTGATATGTTCAAAAAATTAAAATATTGTTTGCATTAAGAAACACATTTTCTAAATTTCTATGTTCAAAACATGTTTCCATTCCCAAAATTTGTTCACAAATTAAAAAAATGTTTGTATATTTATAAAACGTTCATGCTTTTAAGAAATATTTTTGAATTACGAGAAATGTTCCGTTCAAATTTTTGTCCGTGTTTTTTTAAATGTATGGATTTTTAAAAAATTGTTTGTAATTTTGAAAATTGTTCACGTTGCCAAGTATATTTCGCATTTAATACATTTCTTTAAAGTTCAAAAAAATATTCGAATCTCATGTTGCATTAGATACTTAAATATTCACGCTGACCATTCGTTAGCACGACACATTTGTTTGAGTGGCTAGCAACATGTGGTTGGGTCTTTGACGTCGTGAGTTTGATCCCGTACTCGGCCTGTTGCGCATCCGGTATATCAAGCTAGGTCTGCTTCTTCAGAATAAGGGATGCCACAAATTATTAACATCGGTAACTTCCATGTGCCAATAAAAGGAAATATGTTGGTTAACTATAATTGAGAGAAATTGTAGGCACACGCCAATAAAAGAGAATATAGTGGTTTGACTCTAATTAAAGGGCGCCATGTTGAACTAGAGAATACGAGACATGTGGGGGTCTTAATCCATTCTTATATTGTGTGTGGGTAACTTTAACTCTGAAAGATGGTCGTTGGATGAGGCGAATCCGATGGTCCAAAGATGGCAAATTTGAGCACTACTGGCCGTTGGATATCATCTAGATTCCACCAAATTTCGCCACATGTATAATCTAGAAGACTCCATGGTTGAACTTAAGCATAATGCACAAACATCAAAACACAAGCACTTCTTATTTGTTCTAGAATCTTCCGTATCAGAATTGCCCAAACGTTTTTCTACATGATTTTCCATTATTTGTTTTTACTTTATGTCTTACAACGCACAATTCCATGAATCTTAAAATAGATTAGCTTTCTTATAAAAACTAGATGATATTGAATGAAATGAACTATAAGAATTAAACGAACATCTACATCATGCATATATGACTCAAAGCTTACATGCTATAATGTGGTATTTATTCATAATTTGGTTGCCAAATCTCATGCGTGCAATGCACATGTACCTTACTCTAGTCTAAACGGTGTTTGTGTGTGTGTTGTGTGTGTGTTGTGTGTGTTGAGGTGAAAATTGTCTTTTTTTTTGGTACACGTTAAGCTTGTTCTTCCGAAATTTCAAGCCGTGCCTTGTTATGCCGAAAATTCAAGCTAGCGTCTCTGTCTATCGTGCTGCGAAACTCCCGCCTCTTCAACCCACGCCTTGTTAGCCCGAAATATTTCAGATATACCTTTGTCTCGTCGTGCTCCGACAACTCCCTCCATCTCAACCCGCGCCTTGCTATTCTGAAATTACAACGCGCACAAAAACTCCGACCTCCTGTGAAATCCCGACACGAGAAATGCCCGTGGTACCCCTGAACCGAAAGAAGCGCCTCAAATCGGTGGGGGTACTTTCGTAACTTACCCCACATTTCGGACAAGCGCGTCCCTAAGCCTTGGTTCCCCACTGCCATCCCATCCGCCCACCCATTCAGACACCGAGGCCGCGAAAACCGCGATTTAAACCCCACACCGCCTCCGTCCGCCACCCACCGGAGCTCTTCTTGCCCGACGACGTCGTCCACAGCAACACTTCTACGTCCCTCATCCACCATACCGGATGAGGATCCATCGTCGATCTCGTCGTCCCGCCGGTTCAGCCACCCCGTCCTCCACCTCTAAGGAGCTGCCCCGACGTTCCCCTCGTCTTTCGCGCCACCTCTATTCCCACACCGCCGTCTTCACCTGCACCACCGTAAGAGCATCATCATCACCGTTTCCTCGGATGAAGCTGCGACCTAATCGGCACCACCAAAGTGGTTGTACACTAATCGCCGCATTTTCTTCTTGATTCGACCTCACGGTGCTGCCGGCGCTCGGTCCAGAGCCGACACGGCGCGGCCCCGTCCACGGCGGCGTCGCCGGCCACTTCCTCCACGGCATCGCTCCCTCGGCGGTGACGTCCACATCAGTAGGAGCTGCTGTTCTGCTCTTGCTCTCGGTCCCCTGCCTGGTCTGCTCTTGCTATTGCTCTTGCTCGCGCTGTTGCTCTCGCTCTTGTTCTTGCTTGCGATGCTGCTCCGATTTAGCTACACTTCAGTCGACTGAATCGACTTTTGGGTCAGTCAATTTTCAGGGGGTGGGGGCGGGTTCGCCGGAGAGGTACCCCACTATCTATCTTAGGGTTCAGGGTGGGAGCGGTGGTCACCGGCGTTGGCGGGGCGGTGGCGTGGGGATCGCCGGAGAAAATACTCGGCAAGGGGGGCCTAGAGGGATGGCCGGGGCGGCGGTGGACCGGTGATGGTGAGTGTTTTCGGGGCGGGCGGGGCGGCGCACCACCGGCCACGAGCGGCGGGGGGCTCATGTTTGGCCGATGGTGGCTGGCGGCTCAGAGGGGTGGTGGTTGAAGATGAACCGCAGACCCTTGATTTCATATCGAACGGCTGCAAAATCGACTGACCAGAGATGAAAAAGTCAGTCGACCGACGTGTAGCCTCACCTTGCTAGTGCGCTCAGTTTCACAGCAAAATTCAGTTCCGACAGTTAGGTTAAGTTTTGACAGTTAAGTTCAGTTTCGATAGTTAAGTTCAGAGATGAGCGGCTGATGTATTTTACATCTAGGACTTTGTGGTTATGTATTTTACGTCATGTATTTGAGATGCTATTAGAATTCCACTCAGGTTAACGTTGTTCGTTGTCTCTCTTGTCCTGCTTCAGCCTCGGCGTCATACAACTCAGAAGTTGCTCCAACGATTTAAACCTCCATCACAGCGGAGCAGTACCTCGGCTCCATCTCCGGACACCTAAGATCTTCTTCCCTCCTCCGACAGCCAAGTCACCGGAGCATCCTCACCGCCAACCCAATCACGCTGAGATCGACATGGCTTCACCAAAGAGGTTGTACACTTGTTGCATCTCTTTTTACTCTACATGTTATATATATTGTCCACTGAGCACTCGTAGTAACGGGAAATACGATTATTTTATCCTACTATATGACAAGCAGTGAGGTACCAGGCAACTTAGCTATCTGTGATTGACTCTCTTGAACGCCATCATCATTTATCTCTACGCGTTGAGTTGTGCATTTGTCAATGGGCCTGGGAGTTGAGCTAGTATGGCAGTGGCCTGCGTCCAAAGTAATAGAAGTAGCACAAAAACATTTTTTTAGTCTAGGATTTTCCTTGCTCAAGCCTGCCTACTAGAATCGCCAGTGCTTGAAAGGAAAAGTGAATGAAAAACATGGGAGTTGGAAAGTTTCCTATGGTACTACTTTTCATGAATTTGGTGCAAAGGAATGGAGCAAAGGAAAATTGTAGGATTTGTTCCTTTAGTGTCTCCTTGAAAGAAAAACCGTAGGAATTCTAATTTCCACTTATCCTCCTTTTCATATTCCTATTCATCAAGCATAAGACTAAGAGATAGTAGCATAATGGCATTATAACCGTACATTTTCTTGTGGTTTGACTTAATCTCACCATGCTTTTTTGCATCATGTGATCTTCCAATTGTTGTGAATCAAACACCTAGATTGGCAGAAATCCTGTGTTTTTAAATTCTCTGTTTTGCACGTGCATTCCTATCCTATTCCTGTCTATTTCCTATCCCTGCATTGTTAGAATCCTCAAATTCAAACAAGCCCTTACTCAATTATTCTGTTACAGATATGTGTCAAAGAAAACCTTGTGTGGTTTGTCCTGCTCTCAAGGGCCGTGTGTTCCACCCCAGCTGTGTGCTCTAACGATGGAAGGGTTCACCACAGCAGGATCCGCTCTCCAGACTGTATTTCGCCTCAGATCTTCTTCCCGCCACGCAGCCACGATAACCGCATTACCATCATCAATCGAGCAGATGACCTTGAGGACTACACGGGTCCGCAAGAGAGGTCGCACTCTTCCTTGTCTGATTACGTTATGCGTCGCTTAATATGATGACATGCTACATTATCGTCGTGTTCACCTATTAGACTCCGAGTCAGGTCCAAACTAATGCTACAACTTGAGTTTTTGAATGGTTGTGGGGTACATATTGGGGCAGCAATCAGTACTATCTATCTACTATTTGGTTAATCTCCGGTGTCTACTACGAGTGTCATGTTGGGTGCAAACAAACATTAAAGGAGCCATTATCCGTATTTTTAACTAAAGCTATTATCCGCTCGCTATCATTGATTTCGGGTCTATCCACGCTTTGCTACCATTACTCTCACCATCGAATTGAGACTTTGCCATCCGCCATGGCGATGGCAAAGGCATGGTCGGCGGATGGCAAGGCTTTGCCATCCGCCAGCCAGATGGCAAACAGTTTGTCCGAAACCTCGCCGGTAAAGGCTTCTTTGTCATCTGGCGGCTGATGGCAAAGAGTCAGGCTTTCGCCATCAGCTGGCAGATGGCAAAGCCTCTTAACGGGGTTAGCCCCGTTAGAAGGCTAACGGCATACTTTGCCGTCTGCCAGCAGATGGCAAAGGTTGCATGCTTTGTCGTCTGCCAGCAGATGGCAAAGAGCTTTGCCATCTGCTGGCAGATGGCAAAGAGCCCAGATAGGCCAGCCCAAATTTTACATGTAGATGACATCGTGGCCTCTTTGCCATCCGCCACCGATGTAAAGCTCTTGCCATCTGCCAGCTGATGGCAAAGTGACTATATTGCCCCATTTAATTTTGTTTTTTCTTATATCAATTCATTTTCACAGAAAATCAAACACAAATATATTTATATGGCCAATATAGCATATTCAACACATATTACCAATAGTCATGAACACATATATCCAATACATGTTACCAATAGTGGCAAGTTTCATCCGTACATATACATAGTTTCATCAATATTACACAGTTTCATCCATAGGTAGCAAGTTTCACAAGGTCAAAACAAAAACTAAATACAAGCACTCCATCAACCCAAGCTTCCGTGATCTTAAGCAAATCTGTAAAATGGGAAAGAATAAAGTTAGAAGAAGACTAGTAGAATGTGTATATATACAATGTGTAGTTCTTTTGATATAGTTATTGAAGCATGGACTATATTCATCATATTGCATAGAAGAATAATTTTGTAAGCATTAGTCATCGAAGGTTCTTGCTTTGTCTATGAGAATTGAGTTCTAAAATCTACTCCCTCCGTATATATACAATATGAAGATTATATCTAACAGATCTTATACGTAAAAAACAATTATAGCAATACATCAAGAAGCTAAAGAATTTTCCCCATATATAAATTCGTGAATCATCATGCCTGGTTAAAATTGAGGAAGTAATCTTGTTTAGTATTCAAGTAGGCAAATGAATAGACAATGTTGCTGTTTTATTGTACTTCTAACTTGAAATAGAATGCCTAATATTATCATTTCCAAGTTTGGTAGGGTTGGCTGTTGGATGGTGGGTCATCAACCTTTCTTCCTCTCTCTCCTCCCAAATAAAACTAAGCTCAAGGATAATATAGCCAACTTCATGAAAAGGGCCAAAAGGATCATACTCTACTTAAACCGGCAATAGAGTAGGCCACAACTTCAGGAGTTAAGTTAGTCATGGAAGGAGTTCAATGTGCTAACAACATGCAGCAGCATGGGTGTGTCATGGACAGGAAGTTAGTGACATGATGGATGATATACTTGAGGACTTATGTGTGTTAGCACATAAGACATATACACGTTGGAACCTGTTGCCACTTAGATTGAAATAATTTTTCCCAATGCACACCGGTAGGACCCACTAAAGCCAAAAAAGTAAAACCAAAGCCTGGAAATAATATATACTCCTACTTAGAAATCATAAGTCGTTTCACCTTCCTTCCACATTGAATGTCATTGCTAATTGATTTGAAATGAACATATAAATGAATCAAGAAAAGAACACAAAATCCAATCACCCTGTTACCATGTCGTTGACTTCATCAAGTCACTTTCCATGTGTACTCTGGAACATCACTTTAGCCTGGTATGTCCCAGGAGCATGCTCCATCAACTAAGCATATTGCACTGAGAGAAACCACTATTCTTGTCGTGGTTTTGTCACGGCAGATGTCCTCATGAAAGGACTTAGTCGTGGAGCCATCGCTACGGGTTAACTTGAAGGGGTTAAAGCGGACGCAAAGACACAAGAGTTATACTAGTTCGGCCCCTTCGATGAAGGTAAAAGCCTACGTCTAGTTGTGATGGGATTGATGTGGTCTCGATGACTAGGGAGCAAATAAGCTTCGCCTAGGCCTCGAGTTGTTGTTCTCTCTTTGAACCACCCCGGGTCGTCCCCTTATATACACGGGTGACGCCCGTCGGTTCAGAGAGTCCTAATCTCCGGTTCATACTCATATCCGGGTTGGTCTCTCTCTATTCCTAACTTTCAGTACAAGTTTACATATCAGGTCGGTTTACGGCTACATGTTCTAAACCGACTACAGGCCCCTTACTTTCATGCTTGGACCTTTACACCGTTGAACTACTGATGAAGTTAACCCGGCCCAGATAGGCCGGTTTACGCCCAGTAGTAATATCCCCAGTATTTGGCCCCAGATTAATTTGAATAGGTTCATGTCAATCCTCGATAAAAAATCTTCAACTTCAATATCTTCTTGTAATTGTTGAACCGCCGTGATATCCCCTTCTCTGGTTGCTGTAAACCGCTGTATTGTCTTCTCCTGTGAGTTTTTGTAAATCGTCGTGACGTCATCTTGGGAGCACCGCAATGGTCCGTCATGACATCACTTCCGCATAAAAAGGATCGAAAAGATTCCCTTCTCATTAATGATTATCTCGAAAATCGAGGCGACAGGCGCGCCCACTCGGCCACTTCGGACGCCTTGATTCTCGCGCCTGCCTTTCTCTCTCCCTTATAAATAAAGCCCGAGGGCCCCCTTTTCTCTTCCTCTTCTACATCTTCTTCTTCCTCGCGACGACCTCAAAGATCAAGCTTCGCCGTCCGCGACCTTCGAGAACCGCACCAACCAAGGCCGCTGAATCAACCTGAGTTAGATCAGAGACTCATCGCCCCCCTCCGCCATAATCCGCAGCGGTAAACTTCTTCTGTTCTTTGCCTTTAGATCTGCATTAAGCTTTTGCAAGCTCATCCACACAGTCCTCCATTTTTCCTCTTCTTCCTACCTTCTGCCGTGGTAGTTTTAATCCAAAAATGGTATAGATCTCCTGCGGTAGTCATTCCGCATCTGTTTTTAATACTAGCAGCCCTTCCTTTTCTTCTGGTAGAGTATACACCCTTGTCTGTTTTTCTTGAACGCCTTTTAAAGAACGCAGTAAAAACTGTTTTATAGATGCGCGATAGATCCAAATAGATTTGATCATTGTGTGAAACCTGTTTTTGTCAAGACTTAGCAGAAAACTTGAATCTGGGCCTTTCTGCCTATGGGCGGTTTAATCCTTGATAGCCAATCCGCCCTATGCCATTAGCCCTCTCTTAAACCGCCAACTGTACCTTGCATTGTAATTTCACCGGTTTAACACTGAACTTTTCACTTACCGACCGTAGATAGTGAACCAGCACCTGTTTGATTTTCTTTCAGCTCCCCCCTTCCGGAATGGCGAAACAATTTTCTTCTTGCAATTGGGTTCTGTCCCGGATCACGGAAACACAGCTCAATGGCTACGTCACCACTGGCGCTTTAGCCTCAAAAAATGTTCTCCAATGGCGAGTTCCGGAATCGGAATGTCTGCCTGAACCTCAAGAAGGAGAGGTGATTGTTTTTATGCAACACTTAGACCGGGGATTCAGCCCGCCCGGATCAAAAAATTTCCTGGATGTCCTCGCAAGCTTCCAACTCCATCCACAAGATATTGGTCCGAATTCTGTGTCCAATATATGCAACTTTCAAGTCTTCTCCGAAGTCTATCTTCAAGAAGAACCAACCGTGGAGTTATTCCGAGATTTCTTTCATTTGAACCGCCGCATGAGTTCTCCTCGACGGTCCTAACACGTAACTTGGTGGCGTTTCAATCCAAAAAAGGAAAGAAGTGGACTTCCTTCACGCCAAACATCATAGCCATCCTAAAGATTGGAATCAAACCTGGTTCTATTGTCGAACACTGCTCCTAACGGAGAAAATCCCTTGCCGGGTTATCGCCCTCACCGCTTAGCAACAACCACCCATTGCCTTTGCGCTTGACTGCCGCAGAATGGAAGAACTTTGCACCCCAAATTATCAAGCTCCGGGTTCTGATGGCCAACGGTTTAACTGGTATTGACCTTGTCCGCTGTTGGGTTTCTTGGGGCATCTTGCCATTAAGCCGCCGCCTCGGATTGATGCACGAATACACTGGTGACTTCAAAGATCCTCAACGACCTCACGAGCTATCCATAATTGAGCTTGAAATTACCGAGACAGTGAAGAAAATGCTCGATGAACCGATCTCCGCATGCAGCCAAACCGGGCTGGCCCCTTCTACGTTTCCAACAAACCGCCTGCGGTAAGGTTCGTTCCATTGCTCTACTGATTTTGATTCTATATTGATTGTATTAATCTCTCTATTAATTCTCAGGCTAACAGCTCCTTTTGGAAACGAAAGAAACCGGCCCGGGTTCCTCGTGTAAAGACCAAGACCACCAAGAAAGCTGGCAAGAGGAAAACCGCCGAGTCTTCTGAACCGCCGGAAGATGAAGAATCAGATGCTGAGGTAGAGCTTGACTTACTTGGTTCTTTTTTTTCATTCATTTTACTAACAGCCATAATTCCCACGATGACGCCGAGGCCAGCCATGCGTAACCTGTTGAGGTAATCCTTCTTTCTTGATTACGATCTTGTACCGGTTAAAGAATTCACCGCACAGTCCGGAAAGTGAAACAATCTCACCTGTGCTCATTTGAATCCAAAACTTTCTTTGAAGACACAACAAACTGAAGAACACCGTGACGATCCGCATAGCGGTCAACAAACCACGCCGTCGTCTGGTTTAGCTGATACGCCAACCCGGAAACGTCGCCCAGAGGTGACTTGTTCTCCTGAAAAGCGTTATCCTTTGAAAGGTTTCTTCCGATGCCCTCTCAATCCGTCTGACCTGAATTACCAGGCTTCTTCCAACTCGTCTGGCGGTTCATCAACCACTCAGCTGCCTCCTCTCAAAGTTGCTGCTGGGTAAGTATATTACTCCTTAATTTGTTCCTTGTATTTGTCGGTTTATCATATTCTAACCCTTAATGTTGTAGCACCAAAGCTCGTCATAGTAAAAAGGCCAAGACCCTCGACCCTACTGTGGATGTTGATCCGGAGAAAACTCCAGAGCATCATGGTGAAAATCCCGAAGTTGCTAAAGACAACTCTGCTGGGGTTAATCAAGATGCCAATGCTAATCCGCCAGAGGTTGAACCGGATGTCCAAGTTGAGACGTCACATCCTCCTGCTCCACCGAGTCCTGCAGCAGAACAACGGGACTCCACTGCAGATCCGCCAAGCCCGGGTATGAAAGCGCCAAGCCCAGGTGAAAATGCCAATCCGGCCAGCTCGACCAAAGATGAGGATGTCGTAGTTATGGGCACACGCCAATAAAAGGAAATATGTTGGTTAACTATAATTGAGAGAAATTGTAGGCACACGCCAATAAAAGAGAATATAGTGGTTTGACTCTAATTAAAGGGCGCCATGTTGAACTAGAGAATACGAGACATGTGGGGGTCTTGATCCATTCTTATATTGTGTGTGGGTAACTTTAACTCTGAAAGATGGTCGCTGGATGAGGCGAATCCGATGGTCCAAAGATGGCAAATTTGAGCACTACTGGCCGTTGGATATCATCTAGATTCCACCAAATTTCGCCACATGTATAATCTAGAAGACTCCATGGTTGAACTTAAGCATAATGCACAAACATCAAAACACAAGCACTTCTTATTTGTTCTAGAATCTTCCGTATCAGAATTGCCCAAATGTTTTTCTACATGATTTTCCATTATTTGTTTTTACTTTATGTCTTACAACGCACAATTCCATGAATCTTAAAATAGATTAGCTTTCTTATAAAAACTAGATGATTTTGAATGAAATGAACTATAAGAATTAAACGAACATCTACATCATGCATATATGACTCAAAGCTTACATGCTATAATGTGGTATTTATTCATAATTTGGTTGCCAAATCTCATGCGTGCAATGCACATGTACCTTACTCTAGTCTAAACGGTGTTTGTGTGTGTGTTGTGCGTGTTGAGATGAAAATTGTCTTTTTTTTGGGTACACGTTAAGCTTGTTCTTCCGAAATTTCAAGCCGTGCCTTGTTATGCCGAAAATTCAAGCTAGCGTCTCTGTCTATCGTGCTGCGAAACTCCCGCCTCTTCAACCCGCGCCTTGTTAGCCCGAAATATTTCAGATATACCTTTGTCTCGTCGTGCTCCGACAACTCCCTCCATCTCAACCCGCGCCTTGCTATTCTGAAATTACAACGCGCACAAAAACTCCGACCTCCTGTGAAATCCCGACACGCGAAATGCCCTTGGTATCCCTGAACCGAAAGAAGCGCCTCAAATCGGTGGGGGTACTTTCGTAACTTACCCCACATTTCGGACAAGCGCGTCCCTAAGCCTTGGTTCCCCACTGCCATCCCATCCGCCCACCCATTCGTACACCGAGGCCGCGAAAACCTGCGACGAAACCCCACACCCTGCTCCGTCCGCCACCAAGCCGGAGCCTCTTGCCCGACGACGTCGTCCACAGCAACACTTCTACGTCCCTCATCCACCATACTGGATGAGGATCCGTCGTCGACCTCGTCGTCCCGCCCGTTCAGCCACCCCGTCCTCCACCTCCAAGGAGCCGCCCCGACGTTCCCCTCGTCTTTCGCGCCACCTCTATTCCCACACCGCCGTCTTCACCTGCACCACCGGAAGAGCACCATCATCACCGTTTCCTCGGATGAAGCTGCGGCCTAATCGGCACCACCAAAGTGGTTGTACACTAATCGCCGCATTTTCTTCTTGATTAGACCTCACGGTGCTGCCGGCGCTCGGTCCCGAGCCGACACGGCGCGGCCCCCTCCACGGCGGCGTCGTCGGCCACTTCCTCCACCTCATCGCTCCCTCGACGGTGACTTCCACATCAGTAGGAGCTGCTGCTGCTGCTTTAGCTCTCGCTCGCGCTGCTGCTCTGCTCTTGCTCTAAGTCCCCTGCCCGGTCTGCTCTTGCTATTGCTCTTGCTCGCGCTGTTGCTCTCGCTCTTGTTCTTGCTTGCGATGCTGCTCCGTTTTAGCTACACTTGATCGGTGAATCGACTTTTGGGTCAGTCAATTTTCAGGGGGTGGGGGCGGGGGGGGGGGGGGTTCGCCGGAGAGGTACCCCACTATCTATCGTAGGGTTCAGGGTGGGAGCGGTGGTCGCCGGCGTTGGCGTGGGGATCGCCGGAGAAAAAGCTCGGCACGGGGGGCCTAGAAGGATGGCCGGGGCGGCGGTGGACCGGTGATGGGAAGTGTTTTCGGGGCGGGCGGGGCGGCGCACCACCGGCCACGGGCGGCGGGGGGCTCCTGTTTGGCCGATGGTGGCTGGCGGCTCAGAGGGGTGGTGGTTGAAGATGAACCGCAGACCCTTGATTTCGTATTGAACGGCTGCAAAATCGACTGACCAGAGATGAAAAATTCAGTCGACCGACGTGTAGCCTCACCTTGCTAGTGCGTCCAGTTTCGACAGCAAAATTCAGTTTCGACAGCAAAATTCAGTTTCGACAGTTAAGTTCAGTTTCGACAGTTAAGTTCAGTTTCGATAGTTAAGTTCAGAGATGAGCGGCTGATGTATTATACATCTAGCACTTTGTGGTTATGTATTTTATGTCATGTATTGGAGATGCTATTAGAATTCCACTCAGGTTAACGTTGTTCGTTGTCTCTCTTGTCCTGCTTCAGCCTCGGCGTCATACAACTCACCGGAGCTGCTCCAACGACGAAACCCTCCATCGCAGCGGAGCGGTACCTCGAGCTCCATCTCCAGACGCCTAAGATCTTCTTCCCCTCCTCCGACAACCAAGTCAGTCGGAGCATCCTCACCAGCCAACCCAATCACGCCGAGATCGACATGGCTTCACCAAAGAGGTTGTACACTTGTTGCATCTCTTTTTTACTCTACATGTTATATATATTGTCCATCGAGCACTTTCGTAGTAACGGGAAATACGATTATTTTATCCTACTATATGACAAGCAAAGGAGGTACTGTGCAACTTAGCTATCTGTGATTGACTCTCTTGAACGCCATCATCATTTATCTCTACGCGTTTGAGTTGTGCATTTGTCAATGGGCCTGGGAGTTGAGCTAGTATGGCAGTGGCCTGCGTCCAAAGTAATAGAAGTAGCACAAAAACATTTTTTTAGTCTAGGATTTTCCTTGCTCAAGCCTGCCTACTAGAATTGCCAGTGCTTGAAAGGAAAAGTGAATGCAAAACATGGGAATTGGAAAGTTTCCTATGGTACTACTTTTCATGAATTTGGTGCAAAGGAATGGAGCAAAGGAAAATTGTAGGATTTGTTCCTTTAGTGTCTCCTTGAAAGAAAAACCGTAGGAATTCTAATTTCCACTTATCCTCCTTTTCATATTCCTATTCATCAAGCATAAGACTAAGAGATAGTAGCATAATAGCATTATAACCGTACATTTTCTTGTGGTTTGACTTAATCTCACCATGCTTTTTTGCATCATGTGATCTTCCAATTGTTGTGAATCAAACACCTAGATTGGCAGAAATCATGTGTTTTTAAATTCTCTGTTTTGCACGTGCATTCCTATCCTATTCCTGTCTATTTCCTATACCTGCATTGTTAGAATCCTCAAATTCAAACAAGCCCTTACTCAATTATTCTGTTACAGATATGTGTCAAAGAAAACCTTGTGTGGTTTGTCCTGCTCCTGCGGCGCTGTGTTCCACCCCAGCTCAGCTGCTCCAACGACGGAAGGGTTCACCACAGCAGGGATCCGCTCTCCAGACTGTCTTTCGCCGCCTCAGATCTTCTTCCCCGCCGCCGGCAGCCACGACAACTGCATTACCATCATCAACTGAGCAGATGACCTTGAGGACTACACGGGTCCGCAAGAGAGGTCGCACTCTTCCTTGTCTGCTTACGTTATGCGTCGCTTAATATGATGACATGCTACATTATCGTCGTGTTCACCTATTAGACTCCGAGTCAGGTCCAAACTAATGCTGCAACTTGAGTTTTTGAATGGTTGTGGGGTACATATTGGGGCAGCAATCAATACTATCTATCTACTATCTGGTTAATCTCCGGTGTCTACTACGAGTGTCATGTTGGGTGCAAACAAACATTAAAGGAGCCATTATCTGTATTTTTTAACTAAAGCTATTATCTGCCTGCTATCATTGGTTTTGGGTCTATCCACAGTTTGCTACCATTACTCTCACTACTGGAATCTGTCACTTTGCCATCTGGCATGGCAGATGGCAAAGGCATGGTCGGCGGATGGCAAAGGCTTTGCCATCTGCCAGCAGATGGCAAACAGTTTGTCTGAAACCCTGCCGGTAAAGGCTTCTTTGCCATCAGCTGGCTGATGGCAAAGAGCTCGCCTTTGCCATCAGCTGGCAGATGGCAAAGCCTCTTAACGGGGTTAGCCCCGTTAGAAGGCTAACGGCATACTTTGTCGTCTGCCAGCAGATGGCAAAGGCTGCATGCTTTGTCGTCTACCAGCAGATGGCAAAGAGCTTTGCCATCTGCTGGTAGATGGCAAAGAGCCTAAATAGGCCAGCCCAAATTTTACATGTAGATGACACGTGGCCTCTTTGCCATCTGCCAGCTGATGGCAAAGCTCTTTGCCATCTGCCAGCAGATGGCAAAGTGACTATATTGCCCCATTTAATTTTGTTTTGTGTTATATCAATTCATTTTCACAGAAAATCAAACACAAATATATTTATATGACCAATATAGCATATTCAACACATATTACCAATAGTCATGAACACATATATCCAATACATGTTACCAATAGTAGCAAGTTTCATCCGTTACATATACATAGTTTCATCAATATTACACAGTTTCATCCATAGGTAGCAAGTTTCACAAGGTCAAAACAAAAACTAAATACAAGCACTCCATCAACCCAAGCTTCCGTGATCTTAAGCAAATCTGTAAAATAGGAAAGAATAAAGTTAGAAGAAGACTAGTAGAATGTGTATATATACAATGTGTAGTTCTTTTGATATAGTTATTGAAGCATGGACTATCTTCATCATATTGCATAGAAGAATAATTTTGTAAGCATTAGTCATCGAAGGTTCTTGCTTTGTCTATGAGAATTGAGTTCTAAAATCTACTCCCTCCGTGTATATATTCAATATGAAGATTATATCTAACAGATCTTATACGTAAAAAACAATTATAGCAATACATCAAGAAGCTAAAGAATTTTCCCCATATATAAATTCGTGAATCATCATGCCTGGTTAAAATTGAGGAAGTAATCTTGTTTAGTATTCAAGTAGGCAAATGAATAGACAATGTTGCTGTTTTATTGTACTTCTAACTTGAAATAGAATGCCTAATATTATCATTTCCAAGTTTGGTAGGGTTGGCTGTTGGATGGTGGGTCATCAACCTTTCTTCCTCTCTCTCCCTCCCAAATAAAACTAAGCTCAAGGATAATATAGCCAACTTCATAAAAAGGGCCAAAAAGGATCATACTCTACGAAACTGGCAATAGAGTAGGCCACAACTTCAGGAGTTAAGTTAGTCATGGAAGGAGTTCAATGTGCTAACAACATGTAGCAGCATGGGTGTGTCATGGACAGGAAGTTAGTGACATGATGGATGATATACTTGAGGACTTATGTGTGCTAGCACATAATACATATACACGTTGGAACCTGTTGCCACTTAGATTGAAATAATTTTTTCCCAATGCACACTGGTAGGACCCACTAAAGCCAAAAAAAGTAAAACCAAAGCCTGGAAATAATATATACTCCTACTTAGAAATCATAAGTCGTTTCACCTTCCTTCCACATTGAATGTCATTGCTAACTGATTTGAAATGAACATATAAATGAACTGCGCAAAAGAACACAAAATCCAATCACCCTGTTACCATGTCGTTGACTTCATCAAGTCACTTTCCATGTGTACTCTGGAACATCACTTTAGCCTGGTATGTCCCAGGAGAATGCTCCATCAACTAAGCATATTGCACTGAGAGAAACCACTGTTCTTGTCGTGGTTTTGTCACGGCAGATGTCCTCATGAAAGGACTTAGTCGTGGAGCCATCGCTATGGGTTAACTTGAAGGGGTTAAAGCGGACGCAAAGACACAAGAGTTATACTAGTTCGGCCCCTTCGATGAAGGTAAAAGCCTACGTCTAGTTGTGATGGGATTGATGTGGTCTCGATGACTAGGGAGCAAATAAGCTTCGCCTAGGCCTCGAGTTGTTGTTCTCTCTTTGAACCGCCCCGGGTCGTCCCCTTATATACACGGGTGACGCCCGTCGGTTCAGAGAGTCCCAATCTCCGGTTCATACTCATATCCGGGTTGGTCTCTCTCTATTCCTAACTTTCAGTACAAGTTTACATATCAGGCCGGTTTACGGCTACATGTTCTAAACCGACTATAGGCCTTGGGCCCTTACTTTCATGCTTGGACCTTTACACCGTTGAACTACTGATGAAGTTAACCCGGCCCAGATAGGCCGGTTTACGCCCAGTAGTAATATCCCCAGTATTTGGCCCCAGATTAATTTGAATAGGTTCATGTCAATCCTCGATAAAAAATCTTCAACTTCAATATCTTCTTGTAATTGTTGAACCGCCGTGATATCCCCTTCTCTGGTTGCTGTAAACCGCCGTATTGTCTTCTCCTGTGAGTTTTTGTAAATCGCCGTGACGTCATCTTCGGAGCACCGCAACGGTCCGTCATGACATCACTTCCGCATAAAAAGGATCGAAAAGATTCCCTTCTCATCTTCTATCTATCTATCTATCTATCTATCTATCTTCTATTATCTATCTATCTATCTATCTATCTATTATATTATTAAAACGATAGAAAACGAACGGCTAAGATTCAATATTATAAAGTT
The DNA here is from genome assembly GCA_021605145.1 of Aegilops bicornis. NCBI lineage: Eukaryota > Viridiplantae > Streptophyta > Magnoliopsida > Poales > Poaceae > Aegilops > Aegilops bicornis. The sequence continues at coordinate 837,427,381 of CM038671.1, read as the reverse complement.
CAGATATTGAACGGTTGAGATTTATCAAATATTAACTTTGGACACGGCTGAATCCCATGTATCCAGATAGGAGTCCTAACAAAATCAACTACCATTTAATTAGTAAGGAAGACCTATGCAGACACGTCTCTTCAGAAAAAGAGAAAAAAAATACACGAACTAGATGGCACGTACGTGGTGGAGTTAGTAACGAAGACGTATGCCCACACGTCTCTTATAACAAAAAAAAAGATGCGAACTGGATGGCACGTGCGTGGTGGAGGAACCATAACGTGCTCATGAACTCGAACCAGCCATCTCCTTGAAGCTAGCAACTGAAGCCTGAGATTTCAAAATTTAAATATAGTGTCATGTAAACATATGCACTTACAAATAGACGATCTTTGTTGCAAAGCTAATTTCCTGTGTGGTCACTAAAGTTTTCACAGTGCATCAACGCCCACGGTGACTACAGCGTGAGGACGTGCAGGACTTGAATGCGTCAATATAGATGAGGAACAGATTTGGCTTCGAGCAAAAGAACCTGTCATCTCCCAATTGAATAGAGGCTTCCTTCCATCTCTAAGAATATAATCCGATCAGGGAGTCTCACCACCGAAAACAGCAGGCTGTAGCAAAGGTATGAGTATGGCAGACGGAGCAAAAGCAGCCATCCAATGGCCGGCGTGGACGCAGGCGCCGAAGAAACGGCTGCGGCGGCAAAGGTGACGCTGATGATTAGGTAATATAAACCTACAGTTATCTCATTGAACCTATCAATTGAAGCCTGGGATGTCAAAATTGAAATAATGACATGTAAACCGTGCATTTACAAACAAATCAATTTGTTTGGAAAGCTAATTTATGTCATTATGTGTGGTCGCTAAGGTCTGCACCTAGCATTGTCACCCACCATGAATACAGCATGAGGATGTAACGTGCCACCTGGCACAAGCGTTTCCACGTTATGTCACAACAGTCAGCCTCACGTCACAATTGGGTGTGCGCATGTCCATCGGACCATGCTGCCTGATATATTTATCTATAAATGCACGTAAAAAGATATTACTTCCGTTGGTGATACATCCCTTCATAGGTTGATAGATAATACAGTTTGATTTAGCCGATGAAGTGAGCATCAAATAAAAAATAAAAAAACATCATTTACGTTTCAGTTTGGTTAGAATATAATTTCATATAAAATAACAAGGACGATAAAAAATAAATTATCACAAATATTAAGAGAGATAAATTGTTAGATACCATTTTTTTTAATAATACTACCTGGCAATAGTTATGTAGCCTCGGATGTCAGGGCATAAGAGTAACTTTTGATGTCATGGGCATCTGGAAGCATATGCGGAACATTTGGGAGGCCTTCTATTGTATGATCGTGAAATTGCGGATGAAACACATCCAGCGGTGAGGCAAGAAGGCAAGAGAACACAGAGTTTAGATCTATGATTTGTAGCCACTAAACTCCAACAATTCAATATTTAAATCATAACTTGATCAAATCAACACTTAAACATGTAGTCATCACTTGACCACAGCAACAATATATTAGGCAAATAAACGTCATGTTCTTCCACATAGCTCAATTATTTAAACTGTTACCTTTTTGTCAAACATAAAAACTAATGGACAAGATCTAAAAATATATACATATGTCTAATTTTTTCTCGCCATAATCCTTCATATGCAAATGAATTTATTCTGAAAGAAGTATGAATCATGACTAAATATAGCAATGTGGAATACTATATGGGAATTGGGGCTGTAAGTCCTAGACAATTACTATTTTAGTTCGCATTATCATGTTGAAATGTATATTTTTATCAACATATATTATTAAATCGGTTGGAAGCGACAAAAAAAGGTTCATTTGGGAAAATCAAAGATAACCATTCCAAATATTATTAGAAGCAGTAACACATTTTCCTTCACTAGAATTCTATAGGATGGCATTTTTCGACAACTTCTCAAATAAACAAAACTAACCATGAGCACAATCTTATGAAAAAATATTATAAAATTAGTAATTCATGTGTTTTACCCATGTCCATGTAAATTTACATCCATGTGTTCATGACAGTTTGATGTCTAGCATAGTAAGTTTATTCGAACGGGAGAACAATTTTGATACGATAAAAAATAACCGAACTATGTCAACAGTGAGTGAGAGAAAATATTATATAAATTTTCAGTTAGTATATGTATGTTACATGGTTTAGATGTCCAAACTATATATGGTGGAAATTAAAAAGGTAGTATGCATGGAAATATTTCGAGGCGTGACATTGCACAAAAAAAAGCACAACTACACATGGCCAATATGTAGGTACGAGCTAGACATTAATGTTTAAATTTAGTTTCTGACGGAAAGATATACACCAAAAATTTATTGAAAAAATGCACGTCAAATCTAAAAAAGTACAAAGCTTTATGGTTTAAATGTTTAATATATGAACAACTAACACAGTAATATACAAATCTAGCCGCGCAAATGCGCGGGTGTCCCCGCTAGTTCATATATATATGAAATGAAATATTGAGGTATATAATCAAAATTTGTGATACAAAATACCTGCCATCGCTGGGCATGAAGTTGGCTTAGCCAATCTTGAAGCGGAGGTTGTATAAACCATAACCGTCAAAGGAGTAAACAGCTCCTGTGTTTATAATGCCGGCTTACCATGTAAACCGTACCGGGTCATGACAAGCCCCCTGTTACTCCATGATGGGATGTTAATAGAAAAAGTCAAACCGGAAGAATTATCTCCAGATCAAAAAATGGACCGAATTCCGTCAATTGACAGCATGAACCGGTTTAAAAAACGTTATCGGTTTAAGAAACGCAACAAAGTCAAATAACAGTTATGAAAAAATATGGAGGCAAAGGTAATGATAAAACCGTTTGCAAAAAGAGGCTTTACTGAGCCGATCAGATGGTGTTACCATGGTCGGACACGACCAAGCTCCCAATAAGGTATAGTCATGGTTCAAGTCAGCCAGGTCCCCAACTGAAACCATGGCATTATGCCGATGAAGTGGCGTGGCAATGGTTCGGGTTCGACCAAGCCCCCAAGTGACTCTATGGCCTTAGGCCGATCAAGAGGCGTGACTGGTCCAGACTTGACCATGTCCCCAAGTGATCTGGTGGCTCTCGCCAATCAAAAGGTGTTGCATTGGTTCGGACATGACCAAGCCCCCAAGTGATATCATAAAGCTTTTGAAAAGCAAACTCAGGAGGTAAACCGGAGGCCGCTTTAGAACAACTCCATGTAACCACGCATGATGTAACAGAACAGATACCCCGCTTTAGCTGAGGCTCCGGTTTATTACTTTATTCATAATATATACAGTCATAATATGTACATAAGTAGAGACGATGGCTCAGGTATAATAAGGCCGAAGATGAGCTATGTTCCACGGCCTGTTGGTCTCCTCCTCTGACGTGCGTGAGTCTTTATGCTCTCGAACATCGATCAGATAGTACGACCCGTTGTGCAGATTCTTGCTGACCACGAAAGGCCCCTCCCAAGGTGGGGATAGCTTGTGCATATCAGTCTGGTCTTGGATGAGTCGAAGCACCAAATCTCCTTCTTGAAAAGTTCTGGTTCTGACCCGGCGACTATGATAACGACGAAGATCCTGTTGGTAAATCGCCGAGCGGGCAGCTGCTATGTCACGCTCTTCATCCAGCCGATCCAAAGCGTTCTGTCGTGTTGTCTCGTTATCCGCTTCAACATAAGCTGCCACACGAGGTGAGTCATGACGGATGTCACTGGGGAGAACCGCCTCCACTCCATAAACCATAAAGAACGGCATGCATCTCGTGGATCTGTTAGGTGTAGTATTTGTACTCCATAACACAGACGGCAGCTCTTCTACCCAACAACCCGGTGTCCTCCGCAAAGGGGCCATAAGCCGGGGCTTGATGCCTCTCAAGATCTCCTGATTGGCTCTTTCCGCTTGACCATTGGACTGTTGGTGAGCTACTGAAGAAACGTCAAGCCTGATGTGCTCACGTTCGCAGAACTCCTTCATGGCACCTTTGGACAAATTGGTACCATTATCTGTGATGATATTGTGTGGAAAACCAAACCGGAAAATCACCTTTTTGATGAACTGAACCGCCGTGGCCGCATCACACTTGCTAACGGGTTCTGCCTCTACCCACTTTGTAAATTTATCGACCGCCACCAGCAGGTGGGTCTTCTTGTCCTTGGACCTTTTGAAAGGCCCAACCATATCCAGCCCCCAAGTCGCAAACGACCAAGTAAGTGGAATCATCCTCAATTCTTGGGCCGGCACATGAGCGCGTTTGGAAAATTTTTGGCAACCATCACATCGTCTGACCAGATCTTCCGCATCAGCATGGGCAGTCAACCAATAGAAACCGTGGCGGAACGCTTTAGCCACCAAGGATTTTGAACCGGCATGGTGACCAAAATCTCCTTCGTGGATCTCACGCAATATTTCACAGCCTTCCTCAGGGGACACACAACGTTGAAACGCCTCGACATTAATCGCAATGATGCAACTCGCCATTAACGATGGTCATAGACTTAGATCGCCGAACTATCTGCCGGGCCAACGTCTCATCTTACGGTAACTCGCCCGGCTCATGTACGCCCGGATAAGGAAGCGCCCAATCCGGAATGACGTGCAGAGCTGCCACCAATTGAGCCTCCGGATCAGGAATAGCCAAATCCGCTTCACGGGGAGCTTGACTGACGGGTTGTGCAGTACGTCAAGAAAAACATTGGGCGGGACCGGTTTGCATTGAGAGCCCAACCGGCTTAAAGCGTCCGCCGCTTCATTCTTCCGACGGTCCACGTGGTCCACCTGATAGCCCTTGAAATAACCCGCGACAACATCCACCTCATGATGATATGCGGCCATGAGTGGGTCCTTTGAATCCCAAGTGCCAGACACCTGTTGAGCCACTAGGTCCGAGTCACCGAAGCACTTAACCCGGCTTAGATTCATCTCCTTAGCCATCCGAAGACCATGGAGCAAGGCTTCATACTCAGCTGCATTGTTAGTACAAGGGAACATTAAGCGGAGAACGTAACAAAACTTGTCACCTCGTGGGGAAGTTAATACGACTCCAGCCCCGAGCCCTCCAACTGCTGGATCCGGCAAAATGGATGGTCCAATATGTATGATCCGGCTTTTCTTCAGGCGTTTTCAACTCCGTCCAATCATTAATGAAATCCACAAGCGCTTGAGACTTCACCGCCGTCGAGGCACGTACTTCAAACCGTGCGGCCCAAGCTCTATAGCCCACTTGGCAATCCGGCCAGTCGCTTCCCGGTTCTGTATGATATCGCCTAAGGGAGCAGAATCGACCACCGTGATGGGGTGCCCTTGGAAATACTGCTTGACTTCCGGCTTGCCATAAAAACTCCTACACCAGCTTCTGCCAATGCGGATACCTTTGCTTAGATTCAATAAGCACCTCGCTGATATAATAAACCGGATGTTGAACCAGATGCTCCTTTCCTGCCTCCTTCCGCTCTACCACAATGGCCACGCTGATCGCCCTGGCGCTAGCAGCAACATATAGCAGAAGCGGCTCCTTGTCGATGGGAGCGGCGAGTACAGGCGGGTTGGCCAATTGCCGCTTTAAATCCTCCAACGCTTCATCAGCGGCTGGACTCCAGACAAACTGATCTGTCTTTTTCAGCATCTGGTACAAAGGGATGGCCTTCTCTCCGAGGCGGCTGATAAACCGGCTCAGCGCGACAATGCGGCCCGCCAAACGCTGGACATCATTAATACACTTTCGTTTAGCCAGGGAGGTGATAGCCGTAATCTTCTCCGGATTAGCTTCAATCCCCCTGTTGGACACGAGAAAACCCAATAACTTGCCTGCCGGAACACCAAAAACACATTTGGCCGGGTTGAGCATCATCTTGTAAACCCGTAGGTTGTCAAAGGTTTCTTTCAAATCATCAATCAGTGTTTCCTTCTTCCTTGACTTAACCACAATATCGTCCACATAGGCATGCACATTACGGCCGATCTTTTTATGCAGGCAATTCTGTACACAACGCTGATAAGTTGCTTGGGCGCTCTTGACCCCAAAAGGCATAGACACATAGCAGAAGGCTCCAAAGGGAGTGATAAACGTTGTCTTCTCCTTGTCCTTAACTGCCATCTTGATCTGATGATATCCAGAATACGCATCCAAAAATCTCAAACACTCACAACCCGCAGTGGCATCAATAATCTGGTCAATGCGGGGGAGGGCAAAAGAATCTGTTGGGCAAGCCTTGTTAAGATCTGTGTAATCCACACACATGCGCCAAGTGCCGTTTTTCTTAAGAACCAGCACCGGATTAGCGAGCCACTCTGGATGGAAAACTTCAACGATAAAGCCGGCTGCTAATAGCCTGGCCACCTCCTCTCCAATGGCCTGACGCCTTTCTTCGTTAAACCGGCGGAGAAACTGCTTCACCGGTTTGTACTTGGGATCAACATTAAGAGTGTGCTCAGCGAGTTCCCTCGGTACACCTGGCATGTCAGAAGGCTTCCATGCAAAAATGTCCCGGTTCTCACGGATGAACTCGATGAGCGCGCTTTCCTATTTCGGATCCAAGTTGGCACTGATGCTGAACTGCTTGGACGAATTGCCAGGAACAAAGTCAACAAGCTTAGTCTCAGCTGCCGATTTGAATTTCAGGGCCGGATCGTGCTCTGTAGTTGGCTTCTTCAATGGATTCATATCCGCCGGATCAACATTGTCTTTATAATACTTCAGCTCCTCGGTGGCACAAACGGACTCTGCGTAAGCCGCATCACCTTCCTCACACTCCAAAGCGATCTTGCGGCTCCCGTGAACCGTTATTGTCCCCTTGTGACCTGGCATCTTGAGCTGCAAATAGATATAACAAGGCCGTGCCATGAATTTGGCATAAGCCGGCCGCCCAAACAGGGCGTGATATGGACTTTGGATTTTCACCACTTCAAACGTCAAATGTTTCCGATCTGGAATCATATTCATCTCCAAAAGGCCACATCTAGAGCTATTTTACCAACCGGATATGCTGACTTGCCAGGTACCACACCATGGAACACTGTATTGGATGGCTTGAGATGTTTATCTGTTAACCCCACACGACGGAAAGTCTCATAGTACAGGATGTTGATGCTGCTCCCTCCATCCATAAGCACCTTGGTGAACTTATAACCTCCCACCTGAGGTGCCACCACTAGGGCTAGCTGACCCGGATTGTCAACCCGGGGAGGATGATCCTCTCTACTCCATACAATGGGCTGCTCTGACCAGCGTAGGTAATGAGGCACGACCGGTTCAACAGCGTTGACTGCTCACTTCTGAAGCTTCCGGTCTCGCTTGTCTAAGCTAGTGGTGAAGACGTGGTACTTCCCACTATTCAACTGCTTCGGGTTGCTCTGATAACCTGACTGCTGCTGCTGCTGATTGTAACCACCTTGGTTATTCTGATTAGTCTGATTGTTCTGATTACCATTAAATCCTCGAACCGAATTTCCTCCACCGTAACCCGCCCGGATCACGAACCGCCACGAGCCTTTGATCATACCGGAAAGCATTAGAACTTTTGAACTCTTGCATAATGTAACGATCCTTCAAGAGGTGATTTGATGGCGCCTCCTTCGTCCCGTGCTTCGGACAGGGTTGATTCAACAGATAATTCAAGCGGTCCGGATTAGGATTAGGTGCTCCACCTCGATTCGGTTGTTTACCTTTGCGCCGCTGGCCCTTGTCCTGCACATTGGTGTTGGCTACGAAATCCATGTTGCCATTCGCTACGCTTGCCCCACCATTACCTGACGAGTGATGTTGCTGGCCTTTGGAGTTGCTGTTCTTTTTTCCCTTCCCTGTCTCGTCATCATCAGACTCGGGATCCTTGGTACTATCAGAATCGGCATACTTCACAAAAGCGCCCATGAGAGTGCCCATGTCATTACAAAACCGCTTCATACGTCCCAACTTCAACTTCAAAGGCTTAAATCGGCAGTTGCCCTCCAGGGTCAAGATCGCAGAATCCGCGTTGATCCGGTCTGATGAGTGCAAGATTTCCGAAACGCGGCATACCCAATGGGTTGTTGACTCCCATTCACCCTGGACACAAGCCACCAAGTCCACCACGGACATGGGCTGTTTACAGGTATCTTTGAAATTCTGGATGAACCGGGCCCGCAACTGGGCCCATGAACTGATAGAATTGGGTGGCGGGCTCTTCAACCAAGTACAGGCCGTACCTTCGAGCATCATGGTGAAGTACTTTGCACACGCGGCTTCATCCACATCCAGCATCTCCATGGCCATCTCATAACTCTCTATCCATGCTTCTGGAGCCAAATCGGCGGTGTAATTTGGCACCTTGCGCGGACCCTTGAAATCCTTGGGCAAGCGTACATTTAAGTAAAAGAGGGTACGAGGCAAGGCACCCCCAAAGAGCTAGAGGTAACCCCAGGCTCAAAGATGGTCGGACGAACCGGCGTAAGCTGATAATCCTGATGCTGTGCTGCTAACTCGGCCTCCCTGCGTGCCCGGGCCCGGTCCACCACCTCTTGAGCGTTGTCGAAACCACCTACCCGGTCGTTGCCACGCTGCGCACCACGCCGTGCATTACTTGATACGTCCGGTTCATCCACGTGCCTGCTATAGCTTCGGCTTGGGCGGGGGGTAGAGTGGATCCGGTCGCGGTTGTAAGAATACACTTCCTGTTGGACCAAAGCTGTCCTAAGGAGCTCCTTGACCCGGCGCGTCTCTACTGCTTGTGGTGAATCGCCTTCAATTGGAATTGCCTCCAGCCGTGCCGCGGCTGCGACAAGGTTATCCATCGGGTTGGAGTAGTAACCTGGAGGTGTTTGCACAGCCTGAGGCATGCTGGCATTATGGCGAGGTAGATCTATTACACGGGGCTGAACCGGCGCGCCCGTCCCAGGTGCTTCCGCCCGGTTTACCACCGGCGGATTACTGGTCCCCGCTCCTGGGGTGTTGAATAGATCTCTTCCCTCTAAAACTGAAGGCAAACGGGATATGTATTTCCTCTTCATGACTTCATGCGACGCGCTCTGATCCACCATGAGCCTATAAGCCTATGCATCCAAAGCAGCCCGCTCTGCCGCCATCCTGGCGTCTGCAGCTGCCAGATCCGCTTTAGCCTGAGTGATTTGTTCCTTCACCTTCGCGATCTCAGCGTTATGAGCGCCCTGGTCCGTCGGGTTAACCTCTGCCATGAGCACAACCAACGCATCGAATACTTCTGATAAAACCTGAGCCGGCGGGCACACAGGGCCTCCTGCCCCGGCTGCCGCCGCCGCTGTTGAACCGGCAACCAGTGTCGCAGCGGTCGAAGAGTGAAGCATTGCTTGTGTACCGGCCATGAATATTCCAACCCGGATGGGCAGATCAGAGGGGTCCGGAATACTGTCACCGTCGGAACAGCCCCCAATCCGGTCATCTTGTAGCTGATATAGAGACTCAATTTCTCCGGTCGACGACTCGTCATCAGAGCAGACGACGGTTTTGCCACCAGATTCTGATCCGTCCTCATAACTTTCTCCGTGGATGACTCCCACGAAGGCACACTTTACGGCCGGTTTAGCCTGGGCAGGTCTCGCACGCTGAGCCGTCTCGACGAGGTTGGTGCAGATGTCCGGCTCAGGCCCTGGCTCGCCGATTTTGTCGATGAAAACGTGTATGCCACCAAAGTGGACCCGGTACCCGTACTCAATCAAGCCGGCCTCGGGGCCCCAGCCTGCATCATCGATGTAGAGCTTGCCGCGACGACTCTTGGTCATCCAGCCCACAGCGTAGCCTTCGAGTCCTTCGAACTTGCCCTCCAAGATCATCAAACCATCGTGCGATAGCCCCACGGTGGGCGCCAACTTTGGTGGTTTTGTCACGGCAGATGAAAGGACTTAGTCGTGGAGCCATCGCTACGGGTTAACTTGAAGTGGTTAAAGCGGACGCAAAGACACAAGAGTTATACTAGTTCGGCCCCTTCGATGAAGGTAAAAGCCTACGTCTAGTTGTGATGGGATTGATGTGGTCTCGATGACTAGGGAGCAAATAAGCTTCGCCTAGGCCTCGAGTTGTTGTTCTCTCTTTGAACCGCCCCGGGTCGTCCCCTTATATACACGGGTGACGCCCGTTGGTTCAGAGAGTCCCAATCTCCGGTTCATACTCATATCCGGGTTGGTCTCTCTCTATATCCCCAACAGTTCTCATCATCTAGTCTATAATGCTTATTTTTGTTTCTTCTTTCTCTGCACATGAACCATAAAGAAAATAAGCTCAAGAAGGAAAGGCCGACTAATCTTTTTCTATACTATATGGGAGTACGGAATTTGTAATACCTTGTTTCCATGTCAATCCATGTCTCATATTTTCAGTTGTTGGTAGCCAGCAAGTAATCCCTATTCCATAGTGCCTCTTTCTGTCCTGGGACGGCGTTCACATATTTTCTGTAGTAGCATTATCAACAGGTAACAATAGTCCACAACATATATAAGATATACTAGTAAATGTGCCCGTGCGTTGCAACGGGAGAAACAAAATAATTTTACAATGCAAGAAAAAAGCATTTGATTTTACAATTTCACATATATCTTTGTTTAATTACCCCTCTTCCATTTACCCCCAATGCTAGGGTGGGAGGCCAGAGAGGCTTGCTGCAAGCCCACATATATCTAATCCTTTTCCTTATTATTTATTATTATGTGGGTCATATATGCAAGTTGCTCTCTTACAACTGCATAAGTGTGGATGGACAAACATACGGTAATCTCATGTCCGGCTAACATATTTATTTTTTGCAAGAAAAGTGAATTTTGGAGTTTCAGCTAAAAACTTGACGAGTAAATATAGGTTGTGGTTCTGCACACGAACCTTGACAGCTTCAAAGGGCACAGAGTAATATCAGAAATTACCTCAGAAGCTGAACCTGCAAGGTAAATTAGGGTCTTGTACTTCACGGCATTGTCAGGCCCATCCATATCTGAGTAGGTGTTCTTAAAGAACTTGTAGAACCCAAACTTGCAAGCCCCCTGAGCACTGTAACCAAGCAAGGTAACCATCCCCTGAAGAATCCCCTAGCTCCTTGCTCCTTTAACAGAACACCAAATCTGGATGAGATGCTCTTGTAATTCGCCGGGTCAATCTGAAACAATTGATAGAAATCTGTTAGGTCCAAAATACTTACTTCAAACATCTCAAATTCTATTATTCTCAACCAAGAAGAAACCCTTTTCTTAGAAATCAGTACATTTCATGAATAAATCACACCCATCATAGTTATCCATTTATATGCATCACATGCATCAGCTAATCAACCCATATGAACTGCTTGTTTGTTTTATTTTATACAGTAGCTAATCCACCAAAAGAAGCTAAGGAACCCGGAACAAAAGCACACAAGGAATCATTGCAGGCAGTTCTATGTCCTGGAAGCAACACAAGAACCAGGCACATATCATGAAGAACCATCACCTGCAGGTGTATTTCTCAAGCACGCACATTGGAAGAACCATCAGATGCAGGCAAATACAACAAGGTTTAATCTCTCAAACTGAAATAATGATTAATTATATGAAACAACATTCAGCTAGAAACGTTATATCTCAAACAAAACCCATGTTTAATCAGGGATGGCATGCTCCTTTTTCCTTTAGATGTACATGTAGTAAGAAAATATCTATTACTCCCTATTAGATAACAAAAAAGAGAAATAATCAACAATAATGGTAACCAGCAATATATAAGGAGCATAGGGATGTCCATCTGAGTGCAGTCATCACCAACCAAAAACAATTTGCTGTACCCAGATTATAAACCTGCAGCCACATAAAACAAAATTAAGATCTGCATCAATCAAGGGTTCATACCAACTGGTAGCGCAGCACGCGGAGGAAGCTCCCATGGCCTATATCGGCGGCGTAGCACTCGGAGGAAGCTCCCATGGCGACCGACCTGGATCTGGGACTGGGAGGGAAAGAAGCAGCCTTTCGCGACCTGGATCTGGTAGGAAGAGAAGCAGCCTTTCCTCTGGCATGGCGGCGGTCTCGATCTGGGAGCGGGAGACGGTGAGTACTACTAGTAGAAGGAGATAGGGAAGGGAAGAATGGCGGAACCAATAGATTGAACTCACCAGGGTCGAACCTTGAGGAGCAGCTCCATGGCATCGGTCTCCTTGACAAGAGCAGGCCATGGTCCTCCACATCCCAGCCGGATCTCGCCGCCGCCATGGCTGCGTGCAGGATCTCCCTCTCCTCCTCTCATCTCCTCTCCTCTCCTCTCCTTTCCCGGTGACGGGAGGGAGTGGAGGGAGGGAGGGAGGAGGAATCATCTGGCTGGCCGGGCGCCGCCATGGCCTGCCCAGGGGAGGAGGGGTTTCAGTGAGGAGGAGGGAGGGCGGATCTGCTGCCAGGGAGGGAGGGAGGGAGGCGGGGAGTCTGGGTGGGGCAGCGGGGTCTTTGGAGTGCGGCGGGGTGGTGGGGCGGCGGGTGGTCTTGGTGTGGTGGCGGCGGGGTGGGGGTGGTGGGGCGGCGGGGTGCTTGGGCGTGGGTGAGATGCGTGGGAGGGAGGGAGAGGAGGGAAGGGAGGAGGGATAACCCCACAGTTCCTTTTTTTTACCTGGAAAAAAATAACCCCATCTCTTTGCCATCTGCCAGCAGATGGCAAAGAATCTTTGCCGTCTGCTGGCAGATGGCAAAGAGGTGGGGCTGGTACGCCGTTACACGTTCGACGGCCACATGATTTGCCAACCTCTTTGCCATCTGCTGGCAGATGGCAAAGATTATTTGCCATCTACTAGCAGATGGCAAAGAATTGGCTGATGGCAACCATGTTCTTTGCCGTCTGTCAGTTCTTTGCCATCTGTTTTTTATAAGCAGATGACAAAGACATTCTTTGCCATCAGCTGGCAGACGGCAAAGAGCTGACTGATGGCAAATTCCCTGTTTTCAGTAGTGTCTGGATTTGTGCATGTACTCCTTACATAATCTCACTATGTTTTATTCCTATGCATGCCCGTTATTGTACACAATGGAACTGATCCTGTAGAGCAAAAGAGACGAGCCTTGCGTGGCAATAAAATTTCATGTAGACGTCGTTCTATAGTGGGTGCAAAGGTATCCCCCCCTCCACTCATTTCGGATCGTAATCAAGAGGAAGATAACTGCTCTAAGGGGGATTCAGAAGGAGAAGACCACTCCTATTTACCCCATGAGGTCTTCGCTCTAACTTGGCATGCTGATGTTGGTAATATCATGCATATGGTGCCTTGCATTGCTTACTGTATACATTAAACATGCCATCTGCTTAGTTTAGACATGCTTTGTGTCAATGCCATCTGTTTAGTTTCTTTATCGTATATGTGAATCATGCAATGCCATCTTTTCTAGCCAGGCATCATATATATGAATTTTGCAATGCACCCTGGTTAGCCAGTCATCTTATATGTGAATTATATCATGCCATCATTTTTTTATTACGTGTTAAATTTGTCATTATTTTAGTACATTTAATTACTCTTCCTGTGCATCAGCCATTCGGCACGGTCATGGAAAAATCTGGAGTGGAAACAAGGTCTTCAGAGCAGACAATGCTATCTGACGAAGCGCATGTCTTGCTGGTTACCGATAGCTCCTCAAAGGAGGATTCAGAGACAGATGACCAGTCATATCCCCCCCCCAAGGTGCATGCCCTAACTTGGCAGGGTTATGTTGCTCATATCTTGCATTGCTATGTCATTTGCTTAGTTTATACATGCTTTGTGTGAATGCCACCTGTTTACTGTCTAATTACCATATATGTGAATTATGCAATGCCATCTTGTTGCAAAACATTATATATGTGAATTATGCAATGTTATCTTGTTGCAAGGCATTATGTATGTGAATTATGCAATGCCATGCTTCTTAAGCAAGCGTCATATATGTGAATTATATCATGCCGTCCTTTTTTTGTATTTCTCATTGCTTTTGTCGACAATGTTTGTATATTCAACTGCTCTTCCTGTGCATCAGCCATTTGAATTGGTGATGGAGAAATCTGGAGTGAAAACAAGGTCTCCAGAGCAGACAATGCTACCTGCTGAAGCAGATATCTTGCTGGTTACAAATAGCTCTTCAGACGAGGATTCAGAGGGAGATGACTAGTCCTATTATCCCCCTGAGGTGTATGCTCAAACTTGACAGGGATATATTACTCATATAGTGCATATGTTGTATTGCAATGCTTAGTTTTTACATCATATACACAATATTGAATGCCATCTCCTTAGTTGACACATCATATATGTGATTGCCCTCTGCTCACTTCCTTAGTATATAAATCATATATTTGAATTATGTCATGCCATGATGTTTACATAGACAGCATGTATCTAAATTATGGCATTCCAACCCATTTTCTAAAGACATAATATAGTTATATCATCTCATCCTGTTTACATAGTCATCATATTTTAAATTAGGTCATTCTATCCGTGAATTATATCATGCCATCATGTTTCCATCCACGGCATGTTTGTGATTTATGGCATGCCAACCACTTTAATAGACACATCGTATAGTTATATCATGTTATCTTGTTTACATAGTCATCATATTTTGAAGTATGTCATTCTATCCTGTTTAGTTAGCCATCATACATGTGAAATTGTGTCATGCTATCCTGTTTAATTAGCCATCATATATGTGAAATTATGTCATGCTATTCTGTTTGCTTAGACAACATAAATGTGAATTATTTCATGCCCTGCTTTCTTCCCTACTATCCATTACACATGTCCATCTTACAATGTCTGTACATTCAATAACTTTTCTTGTTTATCAGCCATTTCAATTGGAGGGAGTGATGGCAGTATCTGTGGGAGTAAAAACACGGTCTTCAGAAAAGATCGTGCTACCTGTCGATGCATATAAAACCACGGTTGTACTTGCCCAAGAACCAGCCCCACCACACATAACCCACACTCATGCAGATTGTACCCCTACCCAGTTGGACAGAGAACCATCTACACCCCTTCTAACCCCAACCCCAGCAGATAGACACCCAGTTACCGTTGACACATCACCGTCTCCATGATACGTCTCCAACGTATCTATAATTTTTGATTGCTCCATGCTACTTTATCTACTATTTTAGGCAATATTGGGCTTTATTGTCCACTTTTATATTATTTTTGGGACTAACCTATTAACCGGAGGCCCAGCCCAAATTTGATGTTTCATGCCTGTTTCAGTGTTTCGAGGAAAAGGAATATCAGACAGAGTCAAAACGGAACGAAATCAACTGGAGAAGTTATTTTTGGAAAGAAACCCACCTGATGGACTTGGACCCCACGTCAGAAGATACGGGAGGTGCTCACGAGGGTGCCCCCCGGGCGCGCCCCCTGCCTCGTGGGGCCCCCGTAGCTCCACCGACGTACTCCTTTCACCCATATATACCTACGTACCCTAAAACTTCCAGAACAGAAGATAGATCGGGAGTTCCGCCGCCGCAAGCCTCTGTAGCCACCAAAAACCAATCGGGACCCCTTTCCGGTACAGAGGGGGGGATCCATCTCCGGTGGCCATGTTCATCATCCCGGCGCTCTCCATGACGAGGAGGGAGTAGTTCACACTCGAGGCTGAGGGTATGTACCAGTAGCTATGTGTTTGATCTCTCTCTCTCTCCCGTGTTCTTGAGGTGATACGATCTTGATGTATCGCGAGCTTTGCTATTGTAGTTGGATCTTATGATGTTTCTCCCCCTCTACTATCTTGTGATGAATTGAGTTTCCCCTTTGAAAATAACTTATCGGATTGAGTCTTTTATGAACACTTGATGTATGTCTTTCCGTGATTATCTGTGGTGACAATGGGATATCATGTGCCACTTGATGTATGTTTTGGTGATCAACTTGCGGGTTTCGTGACATTGGGAACCTATGCATAGGGGTTGGCACACGTTCTTGATTCTCCGGTAGAAACTTTGGGGCACTCTTTGAAGTACTTTTATGTTGGTTGGATGAATCTGAGATTGTGTGATGCAAATCGTATAATCATGCCCACGGATACTTGAGGTGACAATGGAGTATCTAGGTGACATTAGGGTTTTGGTTGATTTGTGTCTTAAGGTGTTATTCTAGTACGAACTCTTTTATAGATTGATCCGAAAGAATAGCTTTGTGGTGGTTTCATACCCGACCATAATCTCTACGTTTGTTCTCCGCTATTAGTGTCTTCGGAGTGACTCTTTGTTGCATGTTGAGGGATTGTTATATGATCTATCTATGTTATTATTGTCGAGAGAACTTGCACTAGTGAAAGTATGAACCCTAGGCCTTGTTTCCTATCATTGCAATACCGTTTACGCTCACTTTTATCACTTGTTAACTTGCTGTTTTTATTATTTCAGTTTACAAATACCTATATCTACCATCCATATTGCACTTGTATCACAATCAGTTCGCCGAACTAGTGCACCTATACAATTTGCCATTGTATTGGGTGTGTTGGGGACACAAGAGACTTTTCGTTATTTGGTTGCAGGGTTGTTTGAGAGAGACCATCTTCCTCCTAAGCCTCTCGCAGATTGATAAACCTTAGGTCATCCACTTGAGGGAAATTTTCTACTGTCCTACAAACCTGTGCACTTGCAGGCCCAACAACGTCTACAAGAAGAAGGTTGTGTAGTAGACATCAAGCTCTTTTCTGGCGCCGTTGCCGGGGAGGCTAGGTAAGTTGCCGGGGAGGCTCTTTTGATCTTGCAATCGATTCTTTTTGTTTCTTGTTTTAGCACTAGTCTAGTTTATAAAAGAAAATTACAAAAAAAATGGAATTGAGTTTGCCTCACACGCTTCACCTTTTTAATATCTTTCGTGAGTATGATGGAAAGGAAAATTGTGCCAAAGTGTTAGAAGAAGAATGCTATAAAATGTTTGGCACTAAATATCTATATGATGAGCATGATTGCAATGTTGTTAGTATGAATTCCTTTAATATCCATGATGCTAATGATATGCAAAGCCACAAGCTTGGGGAAGCTATGTTTGATGAAGATGATATTTTTGTCCCCAAGCTTTGATGAGCAAATTTACTATGATGAAAGCATGCCTCCTATCTATGATGATTATTGTGATGACACGTATGCTTTAAAGAATAATGATAACCATGAAACTTGTCATCTTGATCTTAATTTTCAATCATATGATAGTTATTTTGTTGAGTTTGCTCCAACTATTATTCATGAGTAGAAATTTGCTTATGTGGAGAGTAATAAAAATTCTATGTTTGTAGATCATGAAAGAATGCTTTAGGTGCTGGTTATATTCTTGAATTCATTCATGATGCTACTGAAAATTATTATGAGGGAGTAATATATGCTTGTAGGAATTGCAATAATATCAAGTTTCCTCTCTATGTGCTTAAATTTTTGAAGTTATGCTTGTTTTGTCTTCCTGTGCTTGTTGATTATTGTTCCCATAAGTTGTTTGCTCACAAAATCCCTATGCATAGGAAGTGGGTTAGACTTAAATGTGCTAGTCATATTCTTCATGATGCTCTCTTTATGTTTCAATTCTTATCTTTTATGTGAGCATCATTGAAATCATAATGCCTAGCTAGGGGCGTTAAACGATAGCGCTTGTTGGGAGGTAACCCAATTTTATTTTAGTTTCTTGCTTTTTGGTTCTTTTTAGTAATAAATAATCCATATAGCTTCTGGTTAGATGTGTTTTCATGTTTTAATTAGTGTTTGTGCCAAGTAGAACCTTTGGGAAGACTTGGGTGAAGTCTTTATGATCATGCTGTAAAAAAACAGAAACTTTAGCGCTCACGAGATTAGCTATAACATTTTTCTGGAGAGTGATATTTAGTTTATTCTTTTTGCAGATGATTACTAGACAAATTCCTCAGGCCCACCAATTTATTTTAGAATTTTTGGAGTTCCAGAAGTTTGCGTTAGTTACAGATTACTACAGACTGTTCTGTTTTTGACAGATTCTGCTTTCATTGTGTTGTTTGCTTATTTTGATGAATCTATGGCTAGTAAAATAGTTTATAATCCATAGAGAAGTTGGAATACAGTAGGTTTAACACCAATAAAAATAAAGAATGAGTTCATTACAGTAATTTGAATTGGTGTTTTGTTTTCTTTCGCTAACGGAGCTCACGAGTTTTCTGTTAAGTTTTGTGTTGTGGAGTTTTCAAGTTTTGGGTAAAGATTCGATGGACTACGGAATAAGGAGTGGCAAGATTCTAAGCTTGGGGATGCCAAAGGCACCCCAAGGTAATATTCAACGACAACCAAGAGCCTAAGCTTGGGGATTCCCCGGAAGGCATCCCCTCTTTCGTCTTCGTTCATCGGTAACTTTACTTGGAGCTATATTTTTATTCACCACATGATATGTTTTTTGCTTGGAGCGTCATGTTATTTTGTTTGTTTTTGCTTGCTGTTATTTAGAATAGTGTTTTGCATCTTTAGTTTCAATAAAATGTTCAAGGATAGCCTTTGCCATGCTTATTTTGCACGTATGCATGTTGCTGTTTGAAAACAGAAAGTTTACCGCTGTTGCAAAAATTCCCTAGAAAAGTCAGAGGATGATATAATGATGAAACCTTTTGCATATAAAGCTCTGATAAATTTATTACAGTGGGAATTTTAGTTAATAATTTTTGGATTTAGGGAAGTATGATGAATCTTGCATTCTTTACTGACTATACTGTTTTGGCAGATTGCTGTTATGTTTGCATTGTTTGCATATGTTTGCTTGTTTAATGGTTCTATTTAAGGATAGGAGTATTAAATATGCAGAGGAATTTAGTATGCAATGTTGAATAATAATATTAGTGATTTGTTACAGTAGAAAATGATAAGGTTTTGCATTGGTTTATACTAACCTATCTCACGAGTTCTTGTTGAGTTTGTTGTGAATGAAGCTTTTGATAAAACGAGAAACCATGATATGAGAGGAATTAAGGAGACACAAAAGTTCAAGCTTGGGGATGCCCAAGGCACCCCAAGGTAATATTTCAATAAGTCTCAAGCATCTAAGCTTGGGGATGCCCCGGTAGGCATCCCACCTTTCTTCTTCAACAACTATCGGTTAGTATCGGTTGAGCCTAAGTTTTTGCTTCTTCACATGAGTTGTGCTATCCTTGCAATGTAGTTTTCTTTAGCTTTGCTTGCTGTTTGAATGAAGTATCAAGATCTGAAATCCTTTAATGAGAGAGAGCCATACATGATTTGGAATTTGTTAGAATACTCTATGTGCTTCACTTATATCTTTTAGAGCACGGTGGTGGATTTGTTTTAAAGAAACTATTGATCTCTCATGCTTCACTTAGATTATTTTGAGAGTCGTTAATAGCATGGTAATCTGCTTAATGTTAATATACTTGGTATTCAAGATATGTGAATTTTCTTTTGAGTGCGTTGAATAAAGATAAGTTTGATGCTTGATAATTGTTTTGAGATATGGAGGTGATAATATCAAAGTCATGCTAGTTGAGTAGTTGTGAATTTGAGAAATGCTTGTTTTGAAGTTAGCAAATCCCGTAGCATGCACGTATGGTTAAAGTTGTGTAACAAATTTGAAACATGAAGTGTACCTGGCTTGTGCATCCTTATGAGTGGCGGTCGGGGACGAGCGATGGTCTTTTCCTACCAATCTATCCCCCTAGGAGCATGCGCGTATTACTTGATTTTTGATGACTTCTAAACTTTTGCAATAAGTATATGAGTTATTTTGACTAATGTTGAGTCCATGGATTATACGCGCTTTTACCTTTCCGCCATTGCTAGCCTCTTCGGTACTGTGCATTGCCCTTTCTCACCTTGAGAGTTGGTGCAAACTTCGCCGGTGCATCGAAACCCCGTGATATGATACGCTCTATCATACATAAACCCCCTTATATCTTCCTCAAAACAGCCACCATACCTACCTATCATGGCATTTCCATAGCCATTCCGAGATATATTGCCATGCAACTTCCATCATCATTATTATGACATACATTACTTTTTTCATATTGCCATTGCATGATCATGTAGTTGACATCGTATTTGTGGCAAAGCCACCATGCATAATTTTCATCCATGTCACTCTTGATTCATTGCACCATCCCGGTACACCGCCGGAGGCATTCATATAGAGTCATACCTTGTTCTAGTTTTGAGTTGTAATCCTTATGTTGTAATCAATAGAAGTGTGATGATCATCATTCAATAGAGCATTGTCCCAAAAAAAAGAGAAAGGCCAAAGAAAAAAAAAGAAGGCCCAATAATAATAATAAGGAGCAATGCTACTATCCTTTTTTTTCCACATTTGTGCTTTAAAGTAGCACCATGTTCTTCATGTAGTGAGTCTCATATATTGTGCTTCAAAGTAGCACCTTGTTCTTCATGTAGTGAGTCTCATATATTGTGCTTCAAAGTAGCACCATGTTTTTCATATAGTGAGTCTCATAAGTTGTCTTGTTCATACTAGTGAGAATTTTTCATTATAGAACTTGGCTTGTATATTCCTACGATGGGCTTCCTCAAATGCCCTAGGTCTTCCTGAGCAAGCAAGTTGGATGCACACCACTAGTTTTCTTTTGTTGAGCATTCATAGTTCTAGTGCATCCGTTGCATGGCAATCCCTAATCCTTGCATTAACATCAATCGATGGGCATCTCCATAGCTCATTGATTAGCCTCGTTGATGTGAGACTTTCTCCTTTTTTGTCTTCTCCACACAATCCCCATCATCATATTCTATTCCACCCATAGTGCTATGTCCATGGCTCACGCTCATGTATTGCGTGAAGGTCGAAAAAGTTTGAGATCATTTAAGTATGAAACAATTGCTTGGCTTGTCATCGGGGGTATAGAAGTTGGGAACATCTTTGTGTGACGAAAATGAAGCATAGACTAACTATATGATTTTGTAGGGATGAACTTTCTTTTGCCATGCTATTTTGAGATGACATAATTCCTTAGTTAGTATGCTTGAAGTATTATTATTTTTATGTCAATATGAACTTTTGTCTTGAATCTTTCGGATCTGAATATTCATATCACAAGTAAGAAGAATTACATTGAAATTATGCCAAAGTATCACTCCGCATCAAAAATTCTTTTTTATCATTTACCTACTCAAGGACGAGCAGGAATTAAGCTTGGGGATGCTTGATACATCTCCAACGTATCTATGATTTTTGATTGCTCCACGCTACTTTATCTACTTTTTTAGGAACTATTGGGCTTTATTATCCAATTTTATATTATTTTTGGGACTAACCTATTAACCGGAGGCCCAGCCCAGATTTGCTGTTTTATGCCTATATCAGTGTTTCGAGGAAAAGGAATATCAGACGAAGTCAAAACGGAACAAAATCAACTGGAGAAGTTATTTTTGGAAGGAAACCCACCTGATGGACTTGGACCCCACGTCAGAAGATACGGGAGGTGCTCACGAGAGTGGGGGGCGCGCCCCCTGCCTCGTGGGGCCCCTGTAGCTCCACCGACGTACTCCTTTCACCCATATATACCTACGTACCCTAAAACTTCCAGAACAGAAGATAGATCGGGAGTTCCGCCGCCGCAAGCCTCCAGAACCACGAAAAACAAATGGAGACCCCTTTCCGGTACCCTGCAGGAGGGGGGATCCATCTCCGGTGGCCATCTTCATCATCCTGGCGCTCTCCATGACAAGGAGGGAGTAGTTCACCCTCAGGGCTGAGGGTATGTACCAGTAGTTATGTGTTTGATCTCTCTCTCTCGTGTTCTTGAGGTGATACGATCTTGATGTATCGCGAGCTTTGCTATTGTAGTTGGATCTTATGATGTTTCTCCCCCTCTACTATCTTGTGATGAATTGAGTTTCCCCTTCCAAGTTATCTTATCGGATTGAGTCTTTTATGAACACTTGATGTATGTCTTGCCGTGATTATCTGTGGTGACAATGGGATATCATGTGCCACTTGATGTATGTTTTGGTGATCAACTTGCGGGTTTCGTGACATTGGAACCTATGCATAGGGGTTGGCACACGTTCTTGATTCTCCGGTAGAAACTTTGGGGCACTCTTTGAAGTACTTTTATGTTGGTTGGATGAATCTGCGATTGTGTGATGCAAATCGTATAATCATGCCCACGGATACTTGAGGTGACAATGGAGTATCTAGGTGACATTAGGGTTTTGGTTGATTTGTGTCTTAAGGTGTTATTCTAGTACGAACTCTTTTATAGATTGATCCGAAAGAATAGCTTTGTGGTGGTTTCGTACCCGACCATAATCTCTACGTTTGTTCTCCGCTATTAGTGTCTTCGGAGTGACTCTTTGTTGCATGTTGAGGGATTGTTATATGATCTATCTATGTTATTATTGTTGAGAGAACTTGCACTAGTGAAAGAATGAACCCTAGGCCTTGTTTCCTATCATTACTATACCGTTTACGCTCACTTTTATCACTTGTTACCTTGCTGTTTTTATTAGTTCAGTTTACAAATACCTATATCTACCATCCATATTGCACTTGTATCACCATCTCTTCCCAAACTAGTGCACCTATAAAATTTGCCATTGTATTGGGTTTGTTGGGGACACAAGAGACTTTTTGTTGTTTGGTTGCAGGGTTGTTTGAGAGAGACCATCTTCCTCCTACGCCTCTCGTGGATTGATAAACCTTAGGTCATCCACTTGAGGGAAATTTGCTACTGTCCTACAAACCTGTGCACTTGCAGGCCCAACAACGTCTACAAGAAGGTTGTGTAGTAGACATCACTCCACCACAGAGCACCCAAACACGAGCAGTTAGTATGGCAGCTGCAGTACCCAAATCACGAGGACCACCACTCTGAACCCGAAGTCAACGCTTAACGCAGAAGAAGAATTGTTCCCAGATCAGGTTCCGTAGCTATGGTTCATACTAATTTTCTCTTGCATCACTTTATTTACTGATACAAACTAATTTCAAATTTGAAGGATGCAATTGAAACTTCAACGGCGCAACAGGTATGTTTTAAACCTGTTTCTTCAACGTGTTTGGTTGTTTGCTGTTGTAACTTGCTCTATGTTGATTTCAGTTTCAATTGAATAAATAGTTATGTTCTCATGCCATGCACATTACAAGTGTTTTTATTGTTGTGTAGTTTCCCACACTTATATTCTGTCTATGCTGCTTTGTCTTAAATAGATATGATTCGAACTGTATCTATCTTGATTTGGCAACATAATCTAGAATGATTTAGACCATAGCTTGACCATACTACATAGATATATGTTTGTTTCATGCTGTTATCCTGTCCACCTTACTACTGAACTGGTTTACCAAAATGAGTTTCATATACTACATTGTAAACCTGAGATGTGTTTGTTTGTTTCTCTTTTAGAACGTGGATAAAATATTGGAGAAGAGTACCCTGTTATGCAGTGGTAAAGGAAGTAATGCAGATAAGGTTCAAGATAATGAGACATCCCTGTTGGTCTCCAAGAAAGCCGATAAAAACTATATTGAAGACACTGAGACAACCCCAAAGTCATGTCTTGATGTAGTGTTCGAGTTACTGGCTACCATCACGACACCAGCTCTTGAACTCGTTGTTTGAATCAGTTCGGCTTCTTGAGTCTCAACTTCAAGTTGAAAGACATCGATCGAGATGTTATGCGACGAGAAGTCAAGGACTGAGGAAATCCTGCAGAATTCAGATGCATACTTTCCGGTGCAATAGCAAGTCTTTGGAGGACTTAAGCGCCAAACAAGAGAAAGTTAATAAGCTTGCTAAGCATCTTGCCAGCATTATGGGTACCCAGGATATTGTTTCTTGAGCTCTTCTGAAGTGGTTTCAGATCTGGACTTGTTTTGCTGCGGGTTTATATGCTGTTGTGTTCCCTATATTTGCACTGGCGGCGAACTTTGATGCCCAGTGGATGTAATATTTATAATAGTCGTGATAACCTAGTGTAAGTTGCTTGCTTATTTATTTCCTTGTTGTCTTGTTTATTTGTTTTCTTGTAGTCAGTGCAGTTCTTTTTCCGCGGTTTGGTAGTGGCTGCAATAACCTATTTTTTAAAGCTAGGCCACAATAACCATGGGCTAATATTTACTGTAGTGACACTGGGCCTCCTATGGGTCGTAGAAACAGTGGGCCTTCTACGGGCCGTAGAAACAGTGGGCCTTCTACGGGCCGTAGAAACAATGGGCCTTCTACGGGCTGTAGAAACAATGGGCCTTCTACGGGCCATAGAAACAATGGACCTTCTACGGGTTGTATCATCAATGGGCCTTCTACGAGCCATATGATCGATTGGCCAAACATGGGCCAAACAGACCCCATTCTGGCCGTAAACGGACTAGAGTTGGAATCGTCCGTTCATGGGCCGACTATAATAGGCCATCGTTAATAGGCCGTATTTCGTGATCCTATGAAAATGGCCCAACGTATTAACGGACCACAAACGGGCCGACTGTAACCACGGGCTGAATTTGGCCCACAAGAAGAAAATGACAGTAACCGGCCATAAATAAATGAATGCTAGAAATGAGCCCACGAATAAATGCGCTCTGAGAAGGCAGAAAGATAACATGGGCTGGAAACGGCCCAACGGAATAACGGGCCATTAATGGGTATAAAGTGATACACTGTTCTTTACGGGCTAGTTTCACCACGGGCCGTTAATGGGTGTAAAGTGATACACTGTTCCTTACGGGCCAGTTTCACCACGGGCCATTAATAGGCCAAGAGTTACATAGGGCCTCATATGGGTCGAAAGACGTCATGGGCCATACATAGGCCAGAAGTGAAAACGGGCTGGAATCATATTGGATGGCCCAAATGACGCTACTGGGCCTAATTCGAATAGGGCGTAAAGGGCCTCGGTTTAGCGGGCTGTAAATGGGTTATATGCGAACATGCCGTTAACAGGCTTTCCATGGGCCGGCCCGCCACCTTTTGACCAAGTCAAACGGGCCATCCTTTTCACAGGAATTGTCCTCTGTTGGGCCGTGCCACGAGTCGATGTATCATAGGCGCCTTCTGTCCAATGAGTGGATAAGATATGTCCCAGCAATGAGCCGACACGTGTTTCCTCCCGCCAATGATGATTTTACACGTGGAAAATCCCCATTTGGTCGGTGCTGTTAACGGGTTATCGCATCCAAAACCTAACCCGATAGCTTAACGGCGCTCCGTTATGGTGGATGACACGTGTCGGTCACCCTTGACGAAAGCACTTCTGTGACGCGTGATTTATCGTCATGGAAGTGGACACTTCCATGATGATAATTTTGGTAATGTCATGGAACACTTCTATGACAGCACAGGTATGACTATCTTGATTCTGTCATAAAATCGTCATGGATGTACATGCATGACAGAAAACGCGACCTAGTGTGACAAACACGGAAGTGTATTTTTTTGTAGTGAATAAGGACTCTTAGGCCGACATGTGGACGCCACCGGTGTTTTTGTGCGCTTCCGCGCCGAGAGCATATTGGCGCTTGTTCGAAATCCATGCTACCTTTTCATCCCCAATCTCCCGCCCCTCCCTCACCTCTGGAATCTTGATTCCTACTCCAGTTCCCCCAAATCACCCTCCTGTACTCCCTGTACTCAAGCGCACTATCATGTCACTGGTCAAAGCGGATCTCCAAGCTAGAGATCCTGAGGTCCGTCCTGCCTTCGTTCGCTGTGTGTTGTCGCTAAACAGTGGCATGGCGGTGCTTGACGACCAGTTTGCCGACAAAGTGTTGATGGTAACCATCAACGGCGACCGGCCTCCCGTCTCGCCGGATGACATTGTGAAAGCTCTTGGCATTGCGCATGGCATCCAAATAAGTGACTTGCTCGTCGAAGTCTGTCCGCCACCGGCTGGTTTCTTCGTCAGGTTCGGGATAACTTTCGACTGCAGTCGTGTGTTCGAATCTTCCCAACATTTGATCTGTGATGGTGCGCTGGTGAGCTTTGATCGGTGTCACCCAGGATGGGGCTCGGTGCCCTCTAAGCTTGAGTTTTTAACAAAGCTTACCTTCCACGGCATGCCTCGACGTGCTTGGAACAGCGTGTCCATGAATGAGCTTATCAATGACCTTGGAGGTGAGCTCGTGAGTATGTTTGTTCCTCCAGACAGTTGGGCTCTGACGGTTATGGCATGGATGAAGAAGCCGTCCACCGTACCAAAGGTGATTGGAGTTGAGATACTGGTGCAAGAACCGGGGTTGTACTATTCGTCGCCACCAAGGCCGCCATGGACCACATTAGGGATGTACCTGTACTGGGTGTTCGTGCATGTCGAAGAAGTTGTCAATCCGTCAATCGAAGTCCTGCCGCTGGCGCTGGTGCCAGGGTCCATCGATGACGTCCATTACAGGAGTCAACATCAGACTTTCCGCGTGTTGCTCGGAACGATGGATGGCACAGGGCCTACTCCATCACGCGGCGGAGGCCACTACTTCTTTGGGAGAATAGGTAGGGCTGGCTGCCTGGATGTGCTCTAATTTGAGGTAACAACTGAATCTTGTCAGATACTAGTTAAATCCGAGCTATGGGTG
The DNA here is from genome assembly GCA_021605145.1 of Aegilops bicornis. NCBI lineage: Eukaryota > Viridiplantae > Streptophyta > Magnoliopsida > Poales > Poaceae > Aegilops > Aegilops bicornis. The sequence goes on along the minus strand of CM038671.1, from coordinate 837,400,877 downwards.
TGAAGCACTGATGTGCCAGTACATTTGATTGTGACCTGTTCTAATTTTGTACCTGAACTTTTTTTAGAAAGGGTTGTACGTCAACTTAATGTGCTAGCAGAACTTATTGTGTTGTCTGTCTGTTTTCTTTGCACAACATTCAATATATTTCCCCGTGGTTGATCAATATGATGAACCGTTATGTACGAGTTCGTTGGTTTCAACATAGCCCTACCCGTAGCGATCCACTGCTTCCATCCTGATTGTGCCGCCTGCGTGAAATTTTTGTATGCAAGTTCAGTGTGCTATGATGTTCTATATGATTGTTTCAAATATATAAGTTTTTACTGAGCATCAGCAATGCATATGGCTGAAAGATGTATTTATGAGCATCGACCGATGGGTCTCTCTCTCTCTCTCTCACACACACACACACACACACATAAACACACACACACACACACAAACACACACACACGCACGCACACACACACGCACACAGCCACACACACACACACACAAGTGGGACCCGTTGAACTATTTCTTTGGACGTAACAAATTTTAATTAGGTTCCACTGTAATCTAACTTTTTTCTTAAGTTATTAATTGAGCTCAGTGACTTCAAAAAGTTGTACAGAAGCCTTGTTTGGGCCTTTCCGGCGTCGCTAAATGTGGGCTGAGTAGCCATGTTAGGTTGTACTGTACTACACAGGCCTTTTTTTCAACATCAGCAATGCAACTGGGCCGACAGTTGTACACAATATCCGGGTCAACTTGTTATTCTCCATCCCGCTGGGCTTCAAACTTTCCTAGGAGGTACGCATTAGGCTTAACAAGAAAATGGACTTTAAGAAATAATAAACCGGATGTAATTATAATAACTGGGCAGTAACTATAAAAAAATTCACCAAATGCGTACTTAGTTTTAAAAATATATTATATTTGGAATTTGAAAATTTTATTTTCTTTACTTGTTGCGCGTGCAATATTTCGTTTGATTTTAACGTAATACAACTTTATTTTGAAATTATATTTAATCTGACTAGAAATTTAGGATAAAAATATTTCGAATGCCATCAAAATGTGGGAATTTTTATGAATTATGTTTTGAGCGGTTGGTTCAAATTATTAATCGTTGTCCTAGCTAGAAAATGGATTGTACTTTTAACAAACTGTAGATGGGTTGTAGTAAATTCCATTAGAACTAAAAAATGGGTTGTACATTCTTACAAATCGCAAATGGGCTATATGTTCTCTCCCACACACTTGTGGTCCTTCTAAGTTGATGCATCCCCTAAAAAAACTAAGTTGACACGTATGCAAGGCTTTGTCAGCAACACACGGTTCTAGCAGCTGTGGAAGTTGGATGTCCATCCAACGGATGTCGTGCTTCTTCTTCAATCTCGAATATTCTTGCTTCAGCCGCTCAAAAAATGATTCTTCCTCCTGACATCTGGGGCGCAACGTTTCAGAGGCTGACCTGTGGGCCTACTAAGTTGACAAGTACCAAGGGCTTTGTCAACTTAGTCAATATAAATGATTCTAGCTGCAGTGACCGTACGATGTCCATCCAACGGCCAGAGTGCTTCTTCAACCTCTGGTCTTCTTGCTCCAGCCGCCCAAAGCAGCGCCAGTCGTGCCGCGTGCTCCTGCCTCTCGTGGCCGGCTGTGATGCCGCGGAGGCCTCACCGCCCCCGACTACTCCCACCGCTGGCCAGGCCATCCCTCTACTCACTTACACCCCCTGTTATTCTGCGGCAACGGCAGCCTCACACCGCAGCCGAACCAGTGAACCCTCATACTCCTCTCCGCGTGGGATTCCACTGCCGCATCTTCCCTGGCTCCGTGTCGTCCCCTTCCTAGGCCTCGCTGTCTTCCATCGCCCTGGTGCTCTCGGCACAGCGTGGTCAACGTGGTCAAGGAACGACTTCCATCGGAAGAGTACTATACGTGGAGAGGCTGGAAGCTGGGTCCATGGCAGCCACAAGGAAGTGCCTCCGTATTATGCGCAAAATAATTATTCCTCCACATGATAGCAGGGACCCACAGGATGGGCCACCGTATTTCTCCCCCTGACTGCTGGGACCCACTAGCTACATATTCGCACGGAAGGAAGTGCGTCCATATTACGGGCAAAAAAAAAACGATTCGCCCCATCACTGCTGGGACCCACCAGCTACATATTCGCACGCAAGGAAGTGCCTGATAGTCGGGACCCACCTGGTCGAAGCATACGTAGCATTGTCATTCTGGTCGCGAACGTGTACGTACATACAGGTCGATGTAGAGGCGCGCACGTGTCGTAGTAGAGGTGCGGACATAGCCTGTACAGGTACGTACAATGGCTAAGGTGCAAGAAAGAAAATACGGCCACGTAAGAACATACAAGCGGGGTCTCGAACGCCTACTCACGCATACGTATGTACAGGGCTGGGTCGGAATGGAGAAACTGCGTTGTCGTCGTGTTCTAGGGGAGGCAACGGGATGCGTCGTGTTCATCGGGAGGCAATGGAACGCGTGGGAGCCAACCGACTTGGATGGAACAGCCGATGGAAACGAGGCCTGGCGTACCGCAGAATGGAGGAAACGACCTGTGTTGGACCGGCCACGGTCGAGACGGGATCCTGTTCATCGGGAGGGTTCTGGCATACCGCAAAATGGAGGAAACGACTTCTGTTGGACGTCCTACGGTCGAAATGGGGTCCTGTTGATCAGGAGGGGTGTGGCGTACCGCAAAACAGAGGAAACAGACTTGTGTTGGAGCTCTACGATCGAAATGGTGTCCTATTCATCGGAAGGGGTGTGGCGTACCGCAAAACGGGACTCCACGGGATATTGTTCATCTCCAGCATTGACCTCCTCCATCCTCCACAGGCTACTGTTCATCCACCGTCGACCTCCTCCAGCCTCCACCTGGGACTGTTCATCCATGGCCTCCTGGTCATCCAGCCTCCACCGTGCACTCCTCCACCGACTACTGTTCAAGCAGCCCTCTCCACGGGGTCTTGTTCAACCACCCCACCACGGGCTACTGTTCATCCAGCCCTCCACCAGCTACTGTTCAACCATCTCTCCACGGTGTCCTGTTCATCCAGCCCTCCACGGGGTCCTGTTCATCCAGCCCTCCACGGGGTCCTGTTCATCCGCCCCCAACCGGCTCGATCGATCGGGGTCATGTTCATCCAATGGCAATACCACGGGGTCCTGTTCATCCAACCCACATCGGGCTCTGTTCATCCACCCCCCCCCCCCCCACAACAAGGCTCACTATTCATTCAGAGGCAGCATCGATCGGCTTCAGTTAATAGCAGTAGCAAAGGAATCGCTTGATCACTCGGGTTCAGTAACGCGTAGCCTGCAGTGCAATCGCTCGGGTTCAGTAGGCGAACGCCTCACTCGGGTTCAGTTTGAGCCCAACGCCTCTCACCCACATGCGTACGTGTACGAGAGAAACGCGCATCACTCGGCCCCCGACCACCAACCGTAACCGGGAACTCCCCGAAATTTTCCTCGCCCTCGCTTCTACCTCGGTTTTTTCCGTCATAGACGACCCAAAGAATGTCATGAAGCTGCGTCTCCGGCCCGCCCAGCACGAAAAGCCCATTTTATGTCATAGAAGTAGGAGCTCACCACATCTATGATGATATCGGGTTTGTCAGAATTATCGTCATAGAAGTGTCATAATTATGACAGAAAAAAATTTCGTTCGGCCCAAAATGTCACGGATGTGTCTTTTTTATAGTGATTGCCCATTTGGCAACCCGTCTAGTGGCCTCTCTGCTTTGAATATTGTCTCCTAAAGGAGCATAACTGACCACGGTAATAGGATGGCCCGGTAAGTAGTGCTTTAGCTTACTACTTGCCATGAATACTCTGTAAATCAGCTTCTGCAAATGTGGGTATCTCTGCTTAGATTCAATTAACACCTCACTGACATAGTAAGCCAACCACTAAACTGGGTACTCATTTCCCGCTTCCTTACGCTCCACAACAATTGCCACACTGACAGCCTTACTGTTAGCAGCCACATATAAGAGCAACGATCTTTGTCAATAGGAGCTGCAAGAACTGACGACTCAGCTAACTGTTTTTTATGCGCTTCAAACGCCTCATTAGCAGCATCACTGCAGACAAAACGATATGTATTCTTCATCATCTGGTACAGAGGAATAACCTTCTCTCCCAGGAGGCTTATAAATCGGCTTAAAGTTGCAATACGACCCGCCAAACGCTGGACAACATTGACGCACGCCGGCTTAGCTAACGAAGTGATAGCTTTGATTTTCTGTGGGTTAGCTTCAATACCTCTTTTAGAGACCAAAAAACCCCCAAGAGCTTGCCTGCAGGCACACCAAATACACATTTGGCCGGGTAAGGCATCATTTTGTAGACCCGGAGATTATCAAAAGTCTCATTCAGATCATCCAACAACATCTCCTTCTTTATAGACATCACAATAATATCATCCAGATAAGCATGAACATTACGTCCAATCTGACTATGAAAACAGTTCTGGACACAACACTGATAAGTCACCTGGGCACTCTTAAGCCCAAAAGGTATAGACACATAGCACAAAGCTTCAAAAGGTGTGATAAAAGCCGTCTTCTCTTGGTCTTTGACAGCCATCTTGATCTGATGGTAACCAAAATAAGAATCTAGGAAACACAAATGCTCACAACCCGCCATGGCATCTATTTTCTGATCGATAAGGAGAAGAGCAAAAGGATCAGCTGGACAAGCTTTAATGAGGTCTCTATAATCCACACACATACACCAAGTGCCATTTTTCTTAAGTACCAGCACCGGGTTAGCCAACCACTCAGGGTGAAAATCTTCAATGATGAACCCGACTGCTAAGAGCCCGGCCACCTCTTCTACAATGGCCTTATGTCTCTCTTCATTAAAATGATGAAGGGAATTGCTTGACCGGCTTAAATTTAGGATCAATATTGAGAGTGTGCTCAGCGAGTTCTCTTGGTACACTCGGCATGTCTAAAGGCTTCCATGCAAAGATGTCCCCATTCTCATGGATGAACTCGATGTGCGCGCTGTCCTATTTCGGATCCATGTTAGCACTGATAATGAACTATTGAGATGAGTCGCCAGGGACAAAGTCAACCCTTTTGGTATCATCTGCTGATTTAAACTTCAACAAAGGGTCTTGCTCCGTGGTTGTCTTCTTTAATGGAGTCATGTCAGCCGGGTCAACATTATCCTTATAAAACTTAAGTTCCTCTGTAGCACAAGTAGACTTGGTGTAAGCATCATCACCTTCCTCGCATTCCAAAGAAATCTTTCTATTAGCATGAACCATAACAGTACCCTTATGTCCTGGCATCTTAAGCTGTAGATACACATAACAAGGTCGTGCCATAAATTTGGAATAAGCTGGCCGTCTAAACAAAGCATGATAAGGGCTCTTAATTTTGACCACCTCAAACCACAATGTCTCTGCCCTGTAATCATGGTCATCACCAAAAGGCATCTCCAAGGCAATCTTACCAACTGGGTATGCCGACTCACCAGGTTCCAAGCCATGAAAGACTGTAGAAGACGGCTTAAGATTTTTGTCAGCCAAATTCATACAACGAAAAGTATCATAATAAAGGATATTGATCTTGCTACCTCCATCCATGAGCACCTTAGTAAATTTATAACCCCCAACTTCAGGGGCTACCACCAATGCCAGCTGACCCGGATTGTCAACCCGGGGCAGGTGATCCTCACGGCTCCATACGACTGGCTGCTCCGACCACTGTAAGTATCAAGGCACCGCCGGCTCAAATCTATTAAACGCACGCTTGTGAACCTTCTGATCGCGCTTGTAAAGGCTTGTGGTGAAAACATGATATTCCCCACTGTGAAGATGCTTTGGATTACTCGGATACCCTGACTATTGTTGCTGGTTATTCTAACTAGGCTGATGATTATAAGCACTCTAATTACCATGTCCTTGATATCCAGAATTTGAGCCGCCGCCCGCAAAGCCGGGCCGGTGTGAACCGGATCCTCACCCACTGTGCGGGCTGTTATTGTTATTGTGATCATGATGAAAAACAGAGATCTTATGTTCCTTCATGATAAAACAATCCTTCCACAAATGACCTGAAGGCCTATTCGGAAAACTGTGCTTCGGGCAAGGTTCTTTTAACTTTGCCTCAAGGTTAAGCTTCCGTCCTTTAAACTGAGGCGGCTTTCCCTTATGATGCTGATTGTTATTCTGTGCATTGGTATTGGCCACAAAATCTGAACCACCATCGGTTTGCTTGCGCTTACCATTATTGCCTTGATTATGCCCTGTCATATTTTGCTGTTGTACTTTTCCATCGCCATTCTTCTTCCCTTGCTGGATTTCTCCTCATCGGACCCAGGGTCCTTAGTGTTGTCTGAGTTGGAGTATTTAGTGAGAGCCGCCATGATCTCTCCCATGTCATTGCAGTGACGCTTAAGCAGGCCTAGGTTCTGTTTCAGGGGCGTAAAGTGGCAATTCTTCTCTAAGATCAAAACATCAGAGCCGGGTGTGACGCTATCCGATGAGTGGATAACCCCTGAGACCCGGCGCACCCAGTGGTGGGCCGATTCATCCTCACGCTGGACACAAGTGTCTAGGTTGATGATCGATTGAGGATTCTTGCACGTGTCTTTGAAATTCTGAATAAAATGTTCCTTTAACTCAGCCCAGGAGTTGATGGAGTTGGCAGGTAACCATTTCAACCAAGTACGAGCCGACCCATCCAGCATCATGGTGAAGTATTTCGCACATACAACATCGTTAACATCTAGCATCTCCATGGCCAGCTTGTAGCTTTCGATCCAGGCCTAAGGTGGAAGATCAGCTATGTAATTAGGTATCTTGCACGGACCTTTAAAATCTTTAGGCAGACGCTCATTACGCAGAGCCGACACTTGGCATGCCACACCCACTGTCCTGGAAGCCATCACAGCCTCCGCAGATGTCAAAGGGTTTTCTGAATCTGTTGATGAGCAGCTAGTTGAGCCGCCAGTTCTGCCTCTTGACGTCCTCTCGTCGGATCCCTGATGTCTTGAACATTGTTATCAACACGGGGCGGGTCATGCCCATGGGGCGGGTTATGACGCCGCTCGCTGCTGGAAACCGCCGGCGACTCCATGCGCCGGCTCTAGCTTCGACTGTGGTGCGGAGTTGAATGAATTCGCTCTTGGCTGTAAGAATAAGCCGCCTGTTGAGCCACAACCGTTTGAAGAAGTTGCACGGCGTTCCGGGTCTCTATCGCAGCTAGGGACTCGCCTTCCACTGGAAGATCCGTCAATCGTGAAGTCTCGGCAATCATGTTATCGGTTGGGTTAGAATAATGACCCGGAGGTGTCGGCACTTGTTGAGGCGGGGTGAAATTCAAACGAGGCGGGTCTGTTATGCGGCGCTGAGCCGCTGCCCTAGTTGCGGGCGCCTGCGCAGCCCGGGTCATACCGGGCAGCTTACTCGGCCCTGCTTTAGGGGCAATAAAAAAATTTTGCACCTCAAACTACGGAGGTAGGCAGCTCTGGTGCCTCTTTCGAAGAACAACATTTGACGCATTCTGATCCAAGTTTAACCGGAAAGCTTCTGCTTCAATTCGTTGTGACTCGGAGTCCAACGCGACTCGCTCCATTGCCATCCTCATATTCTCTGCATTAAGGTCCTCTCTAGCTTGGGCTAGCTCATCTCGCAGCTTCGCAACCTCCACATTTTACTACGCTTGAGTCGCCGGAGTCACTTCTGCGTCGCCAAATCATCTAAGAGCTCGGATAAGACTTGAGCCGGCGGGCGCGCAGAGCCGCTCGGCCCGACCGTCGCAGCGGCAGTTGAACCGGGGGAGATAGCCGCGGCGTCGATGAATTCACCATCTGTTGCATATCGGCCATGAAGATAGCAACTCTGCTCGGTGGCTCATAGGGCTCCGGAATACTGTCACCATCGGAGCAGCCCCCAAGCCTGTTGTCTTGCAGTTGATAGATTGACTCGGTTTCACCGGTTGAAGACTCATCACCTAAATAGATGGTTGTCTCTCCACCAGACATAGAACCTTCCTCAAGATATGCCCCATGAATGAAGCGAATGAAAGTGCGCTTCCGAGCGGGTTGGACATTGGCGGGTCGCGCCAGCCGAGCCATCTCAATGGTGTCGGTGCAGTTGTCTGGCTCAGGCTCCAACTCGCCAATCTTGTTGATGAAGATGTGGATTCCGCTGAAGGGGATCCGGTACCCGTACTTGATTGAATCAGCCTCGGGACCCCAGCCTGTGTTGTAGATGTAGATCTTGCCGCGGTGGCTCTTGGTCATCAGGCCCATGGCGTATAGCTACCACTTGAGCTTGCATTGGTTTTTCCCTTGAAGAGGATAGGGTGATGCAACAAAGTAGAGATAAGTATTTCCCTAAGTTTGAGAACCAAGATATCAATCTAGTAGGAGACAATGCACAAATCACTCAATACCTGCACAAACAATCAAACAATTTGCACCCAATGTGATAAAGGGGTTTCTCAATCCCTTCACGGTTACTTGCAAAAGTGACATCGGATAGATAATTTTGGTATTTCTAGTTTATAGATCAGAAAAGATTGCAAAATAGTAGATCGGAAACTAATATGATGGAAAAGAGAACTTATATGATGGAAAAGACACACTACTAGGGAAAACCCTAGTAGTAGCGCTTGTACAAGCGCTACCACTAAGGCGCTACATCTAACTGTTAGCAGTAGCGCTGGAATGACAGCGCTGCTGCTATACCAAGTTAGCAGTAGCGCTTGCTTTGGGAAAGCGCTACAGACAATAGAAAGTAGCAGTAGTGTTTCTTTAGAAAGCGTTGCTTCTAACTTTTCCTGTACTTTTGAAAATACAGCTTATTTTCGTTGTGGTTTTATATACAGTACTTTCATCATATGATTTTATGACCATGATTAGTTATTATATATAACAGTGGGTGAGGGAGTCCTGGATTAGGGGGTGTCCGGGTAGCCGGACTATGACCTTTGGCCGGACTCCCAGACTTTGAAGATACAAGATTGAAGACTTCGTCCCGTGTCCGGATGGGACTTTCCTTGGCGTGGAAGGCAAGCTTGGCGATACGGATATGTAGATCTCCTACCTTTGTAACCGACTCTGTGTAACCCTAACCCTCTTCGGTGCCTATATAAACCGGAGGGTTTTAGTCCGTAGGACGAACAACAATCATACCATAGGCTAGCTTCTAGGGTTTAGCCTCTCTGATCTCGTGGTAGATCTACTCTTGTACTACCCATATCATCAATATTAATCAAGCAGGAGTAGGGTATTACCTCCATCGAGAGGGCCGAACACAGGTAAAAACATCGTGTCCCTTGTCTCCTGTTACCATCCGCCTAGACGCACAGTTCGGGACCCCCTACCCGAGATCCGCCGGTTTTGACATCGACAGTGGGTGAAATGAACGTGGAGTAGATTCAAGTGGAGGCAACATGTGGTGCATGTCGAAAGTACTACTAATGAACGTGCTTCACTTATATCTTTTAGAGCACGGCGGTGGATTAATTTTGAAGAAATTGTTGATCTCTCATGCTTCACTTATATTATTTTGAGAGTCTCTTAGAACAGCATGGTATTTTCTATGGTTATAAATTTGGTACACTTCTAGGAAAAGGCCTACTAATGGCGCACCTGTTTTGCCTACTAATGGTGCACTACAAGTGCGCCATTAGTATCACGCCACTAGTATTTTTTACTAATGGTGCACCACTGGTGCGCCATTAGTATCTGGTATACTAATGGCGCACCTCGTAGTGCGCCATTAGTTTTATACCTGATCGCCACTAGTGTCTGCTATACTAATGGCGCACCACATGGTAGTGCGCCATTAGTAACAGGTTTTTTAATTTTTTTTGTTTTTTCTTAATCTCAGATCACTATTTCACATATGAGATATCCAACACATATATATACAACAAGCATCCATATAACAATCATAGCCAACACACAAGTTCCATCATATATACATACATAGCCAACACATAGTTCCATCGTTACATATTACAAAAGTTTCACATTGTTCATCCAACACCGTTATCCATCAATTCACAAAAGTTTCACATTGATACAAAATAAAAACACAAATGGAAAAGAAGCACTCCGTCCATGCAAGCTTCCGTGAATTAAATCAAATCTGCAAAATGATAAACAAGAAGTTAGAAGAAGAAGAAGAAGAAGACTAGAAGAATACTAGAAGAAGAAGAACACTAGAAGAAGAATAAGAAGAATTTTGGAGCCAACTTAGGTAAAATGAAGCTAACCTATGTCATTTTGGAAAAGAAGAAGAGTAAGAAGCAGACTATAAGCTTATTATGTAAACTTGATCATTTTGTGCTAACATAAGTTATTTTGGAGCTAACCTATAGGAAACTAAGCATATAAGCTCTAAGTTAGCATATTAGAGCCAACTTAGGTAAAATGAAGCTAACCTATGTCATTTTGGAAAAGAAGAAGAATAAGAAGAAGACTATAAGCTTATTATGTAAACTTGATCATTTTGTGCTAACATAAGTTATTTTGGACTAACCTATAGGAAACTAAGCATATAATAAGCTCTAAGTTAGCATATTAGAGCCAACTTAGGTAAAATGAAGCTAATCTATAGGAAATCGAGCATATTAGAGATAACATAGGTAACTAAGTATATATATATATATCATTTTGGATATCGACATACGACATAGTTCAGTTCTCATTGTTCTTCTTCTCCTTCCTCATTTGACGCGCCAAGAGCGGCGTCACGGTGGAGGCGATGGGCCTTGATGGGATATAGTATTCTACGACAATTGGCGTGGTCATGTCACCCAGCTGTGGAATCGCCGGCGCCACCACCGGTGCGTGGTCATTGTCAGGTATATATAGGAAAGGAGGCCCATTCCTATTTTAGGAAAGCAAACAGATGTACACATAAGATAAAAATGTAGTGCTGAAAGTTTAATGCTTACAAAACACTTGCTGAAATAGTGAAAAATATGGAGTCACCAAGCTGGCTAAGAAACTCCCAAAGTCCACTAGCAAATCCAAGATATAATCCTGTTACACACATCATAACAATTTAAGATAATTAGGATAAGGATAGTAGGAAATGAAAAAAAAGGGCTCAAAAAACAATCACAACAGAAAAATAATAAAAACCTAGTCCTAGAAGAAAATAAATCCTAAAATAAAAGAAATCCTAAAATCTGGAGCAAGTCCTAGCGGTAGTAGTCCAACTAGATGGCCACCACTACTACTCCTATCACTAGAGTAATTTAGGTACACCCAACAGACCTTAAACTACTACCTCATCAATGATGACTCACATGGTACAAAAGAAGTTGAGTGGACCAAGTTACAAATCCAACAAGATTCTAGGATGTGAACCAAATGATTTGCCAATAAAGGTAACAATGGTATTGCAGGAATAGACCTTCCTAAAATAGGAATGATAATCTACCGACAATAACCATGGTATACAAATAATTACTTGGAGAAAGATGTTCACTGTAGTTCACTAAACATGTTAGGAATTTCTCATGTCATAATCTTTGCCATTTTACAATTAAATTTCTAAGATGGAGCTATTGATAAATTGAACTGTTAAGCAAACCTACCCCTATCTAAATTGAAAATACACATCTTCAATACTCTAATTATATAAACTGGAAATTATGACAGTGCATGCAGATCTCAGTTTCAAACTGGAATAATTTTCAAGCAGGTCTAGAAAAATGCACTTGTTTGTGTGGACTAATTTTGAAGCAGTTTGTAGAGTACTGTCAAAATTCAGAGGGTGAGGGAGTCCTGGATTAGGGGGTGTCCGGGTAGCCGGACTATGACCTTTGGCCGGACTCCCAGACTTTGAAGATACAAGATTGAAGACTTCGTCCCGTGTCCGGATGGGACTTTCATTGGCGTGGAAGGCAAGCTTGGCGATATGGATATGTAGATCTCCTACCTTTGTAACCGACTCTGTGTAACCCTAACCCTCTTGATTGCCTATATAAACCGGAGGGATTTAGTCCGTCGGACGAACAACCATCATACCATAGGCTAGCTTTGAGGGATTAGCCTCTATGATCTCGTGGTAGATCTACTCTTGTACTACCCATATCATCAATATTAATCAAGCAGGAGTAGGGTTTTACCTCCATCGAGAGGGCCCGAACCTGGGTAAAAACATCGTGTCCCTTGTCTCCTGTTACCATCCGCCTAGACGCACAGTTCGGGACCCCCTACCCGAGATCCGCCGGTTTTGACATCGACAGTGGGTGAAATGAACGTGGAGTAGATTCAAGTGGAGGCAACATGTGGTGCATGTCGAAAGTACTACTAATGAACGTGCTTCACTTATATCTTTTAGAGCACGGCGGTGGATTAATTTTGAAGAAATTGTTGATCTCTCATGCTTCACTTATATTATTTTGAGAGTCTCTTAGAACAGCATGGTATTTTCTATGGTTATAAATTTGGTACACTTCTAGGAAAAGGCCTACTAATGGCGCTTTTGTTTTGCCTACTAATGGCGCACTACAGGTGCGCCATTAGTATCACGCCACTAGTATTTTTTACTAATGGTGCACCCCTGGTGCGCCATTAGTATCTGGTATACTAATGGCGCACCTCGTAGTGCGCCATTAGTTTTGCCTGATCGCCACTAGTATACGCTATACTAATGGCGCACCCCCTGGTAGTGCGCCATTAGTAACAGGTTTTTTAATTTTTTTTGTTTTTTCTTAATCTCAGATCACTATTTCACATATGAGATATCCAACACATATATATACAACAAGCATCCATATAACAATCATAGCCAACACACAAGTTCCATCATATATACATACATAGCCAACACATAGTTCCATCGTTACATATTACAAAAGTTTCACATTGTTCATCCAACACCGTTATCCATCAATTCACAAAAGTTTCACATTGATACAAAATAAAAACACAAATGGAAAAGAAGCACTCCGTCCATGCAAGCTTCCGTGAATTAAATCAAATCTGCAAAATGATAAACAAGAAGTTAGAAGAAGAAGAAGAAGAAGACTAGAAGAATACTAGAAGAAGAAGAACACTAGAAGAAGAATAAGAAGAATTTTGGAGCCAACTTAGGTAAAATGAAGCTAACCTATGTCATTTTGGAAAAGAAGAAGAGTAAGAAGCAGGACTATAAGCTTATTATGTAAACTTGATCATTTTGTGCTAACATAAGTTATTTTGGAGCTAACCTATAGGAAACTAAGCATATAAGCTCTAAGTTAGCATATTAGAGCCAACTTAGGTAAAATGAAGCTAACCTATGTCATTTTGGAAAAGAAGAAGAATAAGAAGAAGACTATAAGCTTATTATGTAAACTTGATCATTTTGTGCTAACATAAGTTATTTTGGACTAACCTATAGGAAACTAAGCATATAATAAGCTCTAAGTTAGCATATTAGAGCCAACTTAGGTAAAATGAAGCTAATCTATAGGAAACTGAGCATATTAGAGATAACATAGGTAACTAAGTATATATATATATCATTTTGGATATCTGACATACCTGACATAGTTCAGTTCTCATTGTTCTTCTTCTCCTTCCTCAGCCTGATGCGCCAAGAGCGGCGATGCGGTGGAGGCAGTGGACGCAGTGGGATATAGTATTCTACGACAATTGGCGTGGTCATGTCACCCAACTGTGGAATCGCCGGCGCCACCACCGGTGCGTGGTCATTGTCAGGTATATATAGGAAAGGAGGCCCATTCCTATTTTAGGAAAGCAAACAGATGTACACATAAGATAAAAATGTAGTGCTGAAAGTTTAATGCTTACAAAACACTTGCTGAAATAGTGAAAAATATGGAGTCACCAAGCTGGCTAAGAAACTCCCAAAGTCCACTAGCAAATCCAAGATATAATCCTGTTACACACATCATAACAATTTAAGATAATTAGGATAAGGATAGTAGGGAATGAAAAAGAAAGAGCTCAACAAACAATCACAACAGAAAAATAATAAAAACCTAGTCCTAGAAGAAAATAAATCCTAAAAGAAAAGAAATCCTAAAATCTGGAGCAAGTCCTAGCAGTAGTAGTCCAACTAGATGGCCACCACTACTACTCCTATCACTAGAGTAATTTAGGTACACCCAACAGACCTTAAACTACTACCTCATCAATGATGACTCACATGGTACAAAAGAAGTTGAGTGGACCAAGTTACAAATCCAACAAGATTCTAGGATGTGAACCAAATGATTTGCCAATAAAAGGTAACAATGGTATTGCAGGAATAGACCTTCCTAAAATAGGAATGATAATCTACTGACAATAACCATGGTATACAAATAATTACTTGGAGAAAGATGTTCACTGTAGTTCACTAAACATGTTAGGAATTTCTCATGTCATAATCTTTGCCATTTTACAATTAAATTTCTAAGATGGAGCTATTGATAAATTGAACTGTTAAGCAAACCTACCCCTATCTAAATTGAAAATACACATCTTCAATACTCTAATTATATAAACTGGAAATTATGACAGTACATGCAGATCTCAGTTTCAAACTGGAATAATTTTCAAGCAGGTCTAGAAAAATGCACTTGTTTGTGTGGACTAATTTTGAAGCAGTTTGTAGAGTACTGTCAAAATTCAGAATGGTGACTGAATTTAACTGACAAACACATATGACTGTGCCATTCTAAGATTAAAAGGAAGACACAAAGAACTTAATTAGATAAAGCAGTGTCAGCTTTCCTAAGACAAGTATCAGCAAAGCATACACAAATAGTATCCAAAGCAATAAGCATCAAAACATTACTACACACAAAATATCCAGTCTACTCACTGAAACCTTTGAATCTCAAACTGTCCCAACTTGACAAGTCAAGGGAAACTCAGCATTCACAAATTAGTTCAATTAAAGTCATTAATGCGGTGAAACTATATCTTGGTTCAAGGACCAAAGAACACACATGGTGTGGTGCCGTTGGTCGTAATGAACACCACCTACAATGTCAGAGCCTAATCTCCCCAACCACATTGGTTGCAAAGGGCCAAGGCACCACCAAGAACCACCCAGAACGCTAAACGAGCTCAGATTACCCACCTGTTCATTCCAAGACTGACAAAAAAATCCCCAAATTCGCTAAAAGAGGCACCGACCCGACGATCGGGAACTAAATTACCTCGCTGAAATAACTTCGAGACCACCCAAGAAGAAACGAAGAACTAATAAGAACCTAACGCGCATTCCCCAACTAATAAAACCGATCAAGAAGCAGCAGCAGCGGCCTTACGGGGCGGCGGCGGCGAGCTCCTGCTCCTAACCCTAGGTCGCCGCCCCGTGGTGGCATGGGGATGAGCGGGGGAGAGAGGGAGGGAGGGACAGAGACTAACCGTCGTCAATGAGCAGCAGCCTGCTGGGAGGCTCGCGGCCGGCCGACGAGCGTCTGGACGAGGCTAGTCGCCGTCCGTCCGTCCGTCGAGGAGCGCGGGGAGGCTCGCGCCCCCGTCCGTCCGAGGAGGTCGCGGGCTCGAGGGGGAGGAAGGGGAGAGTGAGGCGGCGGGGGCGCGTGGGCGGCTGCGGCGCAGTGGGTCGGGGCAGCGGCGGTGGCGCGGTGGAGGGAGGGAGAGGGAACTGGCGAGGGGGGGAGGGAAGGGGGGGATCGGGCGAAGGGGTACACACTATAGCAATGGCGCACCCACCTAGGGTGCCCCATTAGTAATTTTTTCTCATTATTTCTTGTTGCATGTAATAATTTGTTTTTTTTATCAAATTTGTTATTTTCATGAGGACTAGAACAGAAGATATCATCAAATACCATCAATTTTTTTTTGAAAATATCATCAATTTTTGTTAATTGAAAATATCATCAAATTTGTTATCGAGAGGGAGGGGGATCGAGATAGCTATCGAGTGGGGGAGGGTGCGGGGGGTGCTCGGCGGCGAGGGGGATCTGGCGAGGGGGATCGGATAGCTATCGAGAGGGAGGGGGATCGAGATCGAGTGTCCTCATGAATATTCAATATTTTTCATATTGAATATGAAAAAATATCATCAAATTTGACAAAATATTCATGAATTCAAAAAGTGCCCACGAAATTTAAAAATATTCATGATATCAAAAAAATATACTAATGGCGCCTTTATGCATCTAGTGCGCCATTACTAGTTAGAACTAGTAATGGCGCACTCGCCGGATGCGCCATTAGTATGTATGTAAAAATGAAAAAAAAACTTTATTACAAGTGGCACACCGTTTTTCTGGTGTGCCATTAGTGTCTTCCACACTAATGGCGCATCACCAACTAGTGCGCCATTAGTATATAGTAGTGGCGCACTGCATCTCTGGTGCGCCATTAGTGTCAATCCTATCTATAACCGTTTTCCTAGTAGTGGTACTAGAATGATGAGCATCCAAGTTGAGTATAATAAAAACTATCATAGAAAGTAAATTGGATGCTATGATCAATTTGATACTTGATAATTGTTTTCAGATATGGAGGTAGTGATATTAGAGTCATGCTAGTTGGGTAATTGTGTATTTAAAAATACTCGTGTTGAAGTTTGTGATTCCCGTAGCATGCACGTATGGTGAACCCCTTTGTGATGAAGTTGGAGCACAATTTTATTTATTGATTGTCTTCCTTATGAGTGGCGGTCGAGGACGAGCGATGGTCTTTTCCTACCAATCTATCCCCCTTGGAGCATGCGTGTAGTACTTTGTTTTCAATGGCTTGTAGATTTGTGCAATAAGTATATGAGTTCTTTATGACTGACGTTGAGTCCATGGATTATACACACTCTCACCCTTCCACCATTGCTAGCCTCTCTTGTGCCGCGCAACTTTCGCCGGTACCATACACCCACCATATACCTTCCTCAAAACAGCCACCATACCTACCTACTATGGCATTTCCATATCCATTCCGAGATATATTGCCATGCAACTTTCCACCGTTCCGTTTATTATGACACGCATCATCATTGTCATATTGCTCTTTGTATGATCATGTAGTTGACATCGTATTTGTGGCAAGGCCACGTCACAATTTTTCATACATGTCGCTCTTGATTCATTGCATATCTCGGTATACCGCCGGAGGCATACATATAGAGTTATATCTTATTCTAAGTATCGAGTTGTAATCTTGAGTTGTAAATAAATAAAAGTGTGATGATCTTCATTATTAGAGAATTGTCCCAGTGAGGAAAGGATGATGAAGACTATGATTCCCCCACAAGTCGGGATGAGACTTCAGACTTTAAAAAAATAAAAGAGGCCAAAGAAGCCCATGAAAAAAAAGAGGCCAAAGAAGCCCACCAAAAAGAAAAGAAGAAAAAGAAAGAAAGAAATAAAAAAAGAAAAATAAAGAAATAAAATAATGAGAGAAAAAGAGAGAAGGGACAATGCTACTATCTCTTTTTCCACACTTGTGCTTCAAAATAGCACCATGATCTTCATGATAGAGAGTATCCTATGTTGTCACTTTCATATACTAGTGGGAATTTTTCATTATAGAACTTGGCTTGTATATTCCAATGATGGGCTTCCTAAAAATGCCCTAGGTCTTCGTGAGCAAGCAAGTTGGATGTACACCCACTTAGTTTCTTTTGTTGAGCTTTAATACATTTATAGCTCTAGTGCGTCCGTTGCATGGCAATCCCAACTCACTCACATTGATATCTATTAATGGGCATCGCAATAGCCCATTGATACGCCTAGTTGATGTGAGACTATCTTCTCCTTTTTTGTCTTCTCCACAACCACCCTTCTATTCCACATATAGTGCTATGTCCATGGCTCACGCTCATGTGGCGCGTGAAAATTGAAAAAGTTTGAGATTACTAAAGTATGAAACAATTGCTTGGCTTGTCATCGGGGTTGTGAATGATTAAATACTTTGTGTGATGAAGATAGAGCAACAACCAGACTATATGATTTTGCAGGGATACCTTTCTTTAGCCATGTTATTTTGAGAAGACATGATTGCTTTGATTAGTATGCTTGAAGTATTACTATTTCTTATGTCAATATGAACTTTTATTTTGAATCATTTGGATCTGAACATTCATGCCACAATAAAGAGAAACACATTGAGAATTATGCTAGGTAGCATTCCACGTAAAAAATTCTGTTTTTATCATTTACCTACTCGAGGACGAGCAGGAATTAAGCTTGGGGATGCTTGATATGTCTCCAACGTATCTATAATTTTTGATTGTTCCATGTTATTATATTACCTGTTTTGGATGTTTATGGGCTTTACTTTACACTTTTATATCACTTTTTGGACTAACCTACTAATCGGAGGCCCAGCCCGTATTGCTGTTTTTTAGCCTATTTCAGTGCTTCGAAGAAAAGGAATATCAAACGGAGTCCAAACGGAATGAAACCTTCGGGAGCGTGACTTTTGGAACAAACGTGATCCAGAGGACTTGGAGTGCAAGTCAAGAAGCTCCTGAGGCGGCCACGAGGATGGAGGGTGCCCCCCCCCCTATAGGGCGCGCCCCCTGTCTCGTGGGCCCTCGGGCACCCATCGACGTACTTTTTCCTCCCATATATACCCATGTACCCCAAACCCATCAGGGGAGCCACCGAAGAAATATTTCCGCCACCGTAACCTTCTGTATCCGCGAGATCCCATCCTGGAGCTGTCGCTGGCGTTTTGCTGGAGGGGGAATCCACCATGGAGGGCTTCTACAAAAACACCATAGCCCTTCCGATGAGTTGTGAGTAGTTTACTACAGACCTTCAGTTCCATAGTTATTAGCTAGATGGCTTCTTCTCTCTTTTTGGATCTCAATACCATGTTCTCCCCCTCTCTTGTGGAGATCTATTCAATGTAACTCTTTTTGCGGTGTGTTTGTCCAAATCCGATGAATTGTTGGTTTATGATCAAGTTTATCTATGAGAAATATTTGAATCTCCTCTGAATTCTTTTATATATGATTGAGTTATTTTTGGAAGTCTCTTCGAATTATCGGTTTGGTTTGGCCTACTAGATTGATCTTTCTTGCCATGGGACAAGTGCTTAGCTTTGGGTTCAATCTTGCGGTGTCCTTTCCCAGTGATGAGGGCAGCAAGGCACGTATTGTATTGTTGCCATCGAGGATAAAAAGATGGGGTTTATACCATAGTGCATGAGTTTATCCCTCTACATCATGTCATCTTTCTTAAAGCGTTACTCTGTTCTTATGAACTTAATACTCTAGATGCATGCTGGATAGCGGTCGATATGTGGAGTAATAGTAGTAGATGCAGGCAGGAGTCGGTCTACTTATCACGGATGTGATGCCTATATACATGATCATACCTAGATAATCTCATAATTATTCGCTTGTCTATCAATTGCTCGACAGTAATTTGTTCACCCACCGTAATACTTATGCTATCTTGAGAGAAGCCTCTAGTGAAACCTATGGCCCAAGGGTCTATCTTTTATCATATAAAGCTTTCAATCTACTTTTATTTGCATCTTTACTTTTCCAATCTATATCACAAAATACCAAAAATATATTTATCTTATCATATTATCTCTATCGGATCTCACTTTCGCAAGTTACCGTGAAGGGATTGACAACCCCTTTATCGCGTTGGTTGCGAGTTCTTTGTTTGTTTGTGTAGGTTCGTGGGACTTGTGAGGAGCCTCCTACTGGATTGATACCTTGGTTCTCAGAAACCGAGGGAAATACTTACGCTACTGTGCTGCATCACCCTTTCGTCTTCAAGGAAAACCAACGCAAGCTCAAGACGTGGTAGAGACTCTCAAAATAATATAAGTGAAGCTGGATTGTAATTTATGTAAAATAAAACCACTGCCGTGCTCTAAAAAGATACAAGTGAAGCACTAGAGCAAAATTTCCTAGCTCAAAAGATATAAGTGAAGCACATAGAGTATTATAATAAATCACGATTCATATGTGTCCCTCTCGGAAGGTGTGTACATCAAGGATAATTGTGGCAAACTAAAAAGCAAAGACTCAAATCATACATGATGCTCCAAGCAAAACACATATCATGTGGTGAATAAAAATATAGCCTCAAGTAAAGTTACCCATAGACGAAGACGAAAGAGGGGATGTGTTCGAGGGCATCCCCAAGCTTAGGCTCTTGGTTGTCCTTGAATATTACCTTGGGGTGCCTTGGTGTGACGCCCCTGATTCAATCATACACTAATCATACACGCAAATGTGTACGATCAAGATCAGGGACTCATGGGAAGATATCACAACACAACTCTAAAAGTAAAATAATTCATACAAGCATCATATTACAAGCCAGGGGCCTCGAGGGCTCTAATAAAAGTGCTCGATCATAGATGAGCCAGCGGAAGCAATAATATCTGAGTACAGACATAAGTTAAACAAGTTTGCCTTAAGAAGGCTAGCACAAACTGGGATACAGATCAAAAGAGGCACAGGCCTCCTGCCTAGGATCCTCCTAAACTATTCCTGGTCGTCGCCAGCGGCCTACGCGTAGTAGTAGGCACCTCCGGTGTAGTAGGAGTCATCGTCGACGGTGGCGTCAAGCTCCTGGGCTCCAGCATCTGGTTCCGACAACCAGGTAGAATGGAAAGGGGGAAAAGAGGGAGAAAAGCAACCGTGAGTACTCATCCAAAGTACTCACAAGCAAGGATCTACACTACATATGGATGGGTATATGTGTAAGGAGGCAATATCGGTGGACTGAACTGCAGAATGCCAGAATAAGAGGGGGATAGCTAGTCCTATCGAAGACTACGCTTCTGGCAGCCTCCGTCTTGCAGCATGTAGAAGAGAGTAGTTAGAAGTCCTCCCAGTAGCATCACATAGCATAATCCTACCCGGCGATCCTCCCCTCGTCGCCCTGTGGGAAAGCGATCACTAGGTTGTCTCTGGAACTTGTCTGGGTGTGTTTTATTAGGTATCCAGTTCTAGTTGTCATAAGGTCAAGGTACAACTCCGGGTCGTCCTTTTACCGAGGGACCCGGCTATTCGAATAGATAAACTTCCCTGCAGGGGTGCACCAATAACCCAACAAGCTCGATCCCTCTGGCTGGACACACTTTCCTAGGTCATGCCCGGCCTCGGAAGATCAACACGTTGCAGCCCCACCTAGGCACAACAGAGAGGTCATCACGTCGGTCTAACTCCTATGGCGCAGGGGTATGGGCCCATCGTCCATTGCACACCTGCATATTGCAAGGGCGGCCAGAAGCAGACCTAGCCTCCCTAATACAAGAGTAGGCGTTCCAGTCCAATCCGGCGCGTGCCGCTCAATCGCTGACGTCAAGAAGGCTTCGGCTGATACCACGACGTCGAGTGCCCATATCTTTCCCGCGTAGTTGGTTAGTGCGTATAGGCCAGTGGCCAGACTCAGATCAAATACCAAGATCTCGTTAAGCGTGTTATTTTGAAGTAACCGCGGATGCCGACCAGGGCCAGGCCCACCTCTCTCCTAGGTGGTCTCAACCTGCCCTGTCGCTCCGCCACATAGTAACAGTCGGGGGCCGTCGGGAACCCAGGCCCACCTCTACCGGGATGGAGCCACCTGTCCTTTCAGCCCCCACATCGGAATCACTTGCGGGTACTCAACGAGCCAACCCGACTTTAGTCACCATCTGTATAGTATGTAGGTATGTATTGTATATACCCGTGATCACCTCCCGAGTGATCACGGCCCGATAGTATAGCAAGGCAGACTGAATAGAATGTAGGGGCAATGATGATAAACTAGCATCCTATACTAAGCATTTATGATTGCGGGTAAGGTATCAACAACTGTAGCAACAATGACAGACTATGCAACGGAATATGATTTATGGAAAGCATTAACATGCTACACTACTCTAATGCAAGTAGTTTAGAGGAGAATAGGCGATATCTGGTGATCAGGGGTGGGGGCTTGCCTGGTTGCTCTCGCAAGAAGGAGGGGTCATCAACTCCGTAGTCGAACTGGGCAGCAGTAGCGTCGGTCTCGTAGTCTACCAAAAAGGAGTAACGGAGGGGGAACACAATAAATAACAGAGCAATCAGAGCATCACAAAGCATAACATGGCATTACGCGGAGCTAGGGATGACCTAACACAGTACTAGGTGCTACCGGTGAAGGGGGAAACATCCGGGAAAGTATCCCTCGGGTTTCGCATTTCCGGACAGATGAACCGGAGGTGAAATGTTGCAGGTTCTTTATGCAAGGGACGTGTGGCGGACGAACGGACTGCATATTCGGATTCGTCTCATTGTTCTCAGCAACTTTCATGTACAAAGTATTTTCATCTGAGTTACAGTTTATTTTTTATGATTTCTCAAAGTTTTATCCATTTTCTCAAATTAACTTTAATCCAAAAAATAAAAGTCAAAATGCTATATGCACCCACAAGTGTACACAGAAGTGTACCTGTGGCTGACATGTGGGTCTAGGGGTCCTAGTTAACTAGTTAAACTTTGACTGGTCAACAGGGGGTGGGGCCCCCTGTCAGTCACTGTTTGTCTAATTAAAGTCACTGCTTGTCTAATTAATTTTAGTTCCAGCTAATCTAGTGATTAGGCTAATCCAAGCAGGTTAATTAAACGAAAATGTTAACGCCCACACGTGTGGGCGTTTGCACATCGCCCACACGCCTCCATCACCACTCATTTTGCCACATATGAATAGATGACATCAGCGAACTAAAAATCCGTTTTCACTATTAAATCCGTCTCGACGAGATCTTCAAAACTAGACCCCATGTTGATATGTTTCGATAAATTTTTTTTTTGCCAGAAGTTGCCACGATGTTTACACTGCAGTTGGCATATGGCTTAAACTAAAGTTGTCATGTGGCAATTTTAATTTGTAGATCATGGCAATTTTAGTATTTTGATGATGGCAACTCCAGTACTTTGACCATGAAAATTATTTTTTGTATGAACCATTCCAATTTTACGTGCATGTATCATGGCAATTTTAGTTTATGGTTCATGGCAAGTCTAGTTTCTTAATTCCCCGTTTTATAAATGTCAAAATTTACTTTTAAATGTAGAAGAAAATAGCTGAAACCTATCATGGCAACTTCAGTGTAAACATCACGGCAATTCATATGCAATAGACATGGCAACTTTTAATCCAAAAAAAATTTCATCAAAACATATCAACATGGGATCTAGTTTCGAAGATCTCATCGCGAGGGATTTAATGGTGAAAACGGATTTTCAATCGGATTTTTCGTTTAAGAGATAAAACATTTTAAAAACTGAAAATCCAAAAAGATTCCTGCATGCATGCATGCGATGACGTGGCAATCTGTTTACATTAGAGACGTGTGGTGCGTCTCCCTTCCTGCCACACGTGTGGCAGTTAGCGCGACCCTAATTAAATAACTTATTAATAAATAAATTAGTTAATTTAATAATTTAATTAACAATTT
The DNA here is from genome assembly GCA_021605145.1 of Aegilops bicornis. Lineage (NCBI taxonomy): Eukaryota > Viridiplantae > Streptophyta > Magnoliopsida > Poales > Poaceae > Aegilops > Aegilops bicornis. The sequence goes on along the minus strand of CM038671.1, from coordinate 837,377,513 downwards.
TAAGTATTATTTTTTTACTAACTTATATTTTCTGTTCTTTTATAAAAGGGCGGGCCCACTGTCATAGGCCCAGGGGGGTTAACGGGGCGGTTAATCAGGCGTCTGGGCAGGGGTTAACGGGTGGTGGCGCCCTACGGGCACATGCCCAGATCGACAGGAGGGGGCGCTGGCCATGGGAGCGGCAAGGCAGGCCGTCGGAGGTGGCAGTGGCGAGACCACGGCGGGGCGGGCCACGGCAGGTGCGAGCGCTCCGGGGAGGAGCAGCACGGCGGGCAGCTCAAGCGAGGGCATGGGCGCGGTCTACAGCGACGTAAGCAGGGGAGAAGAGGGGGGCGGAAGGTGTTCACATCGGAGCATGTAGGGGTCCTAGGAGAGCCAGAGGAACCCTGCCGGCGAGGTCCAGCGGCCGGACGGCCGGCAGGCGCAAGGGCGATGCAGAGATGCAGGTTGCGGGAGGCCTTCGTGTGGAGGAAGAGGAGTCGCAGGGGCGGAGCCGACGAGGGAGGCGCAGGAGGAAGGGAGCCGCGAGGAGGAGGCCGAGGTGGCGGTGCTCGGCTCCGGCGGGGCGACGGGCTGCGGCGTCGAGCGACGGGGGCGCCGGCTGTGGTCGGGGCAAAAGCGAGGTCGGGGGCTCGCGATGGGGCAGCGGGTTCGGTGTTCTTCACCCCCCGATTTGGATCGGGGAGGGAGGCAGAGGGAGGACTGGAACGTGGGAGGGGAGTGGGGAGGGGATCGTGCGGGACGAGTGGGGGGTGGTTCGGGGGTTAGGGTCTCGGGGTGGGAAGGCCATATAGGCCAGGGCGACTGGGCCGGCCGGCTGGGCCGGCTTCGGCCAGCTAGGCCATTCGGCCCAATGGAGGGGGGGTGCTTTTCAATTTTTATTTTCATTTACTGTTTTCCCTTTTCTTTTTATTTAATATTCTTCTCTACTTTATGAAACTTTAACTTTTCTAAAATACAAAGATTGTACCTAAAAGAGGAGTACTAATTATGCCACTACCACAATTAGCTTCGCACCTAAAACGAAATAGTTTGTAACGATTTATTATTTTAAAATCATTTAAATAATTGGTTTTGCCACTATTTTAATTGATATAGTGCACTTAAATACTTTTCAGAAGTGTGGTCTCTTCACCAATATTTAGTATGGAGAAATTGCCACAACCCGGACATTTTTTTATTATTTGAAATTTTTGTTGTTTGTTTTTATTCTAAAAATTTAAAATTTGAACTAGGTTTCGAACTGACGCGAGTTTATCAACAGTAACGAGGTGACGTGGCATCGTTATCAGAGGTTTACAGTAGCTTAATTATCCAGGCGTCACACTTGGGCATCCCCAAGCTGAGGCTCTTGCCACTCTTTATTCCATAGTCCATCAAATCCGTACCCAAAATTTGAAAACTTCACAACACAAAACTCAACAGAAAATCTCATCAGCTTTGTTAGTATAATAAAATAAATCACCACTTTATGGTACTGTTGCAAACTCATTCTTTGTTTATATTGGTGTAAGATCTACTGTATTACAACTTTTCCATGGTTCATACCGCCCGATATTACCCATAGATTCATCCAAATAAGCAAACAACACATATAAAACAGAATCTGTCAAAAACTGAACAGTCTGTAGTAATCAGAGAACTTCGTATACTTCTGGAACTCCAAAAATTCTGAAAAATTAGGACAACCTGGGAAATTTGTGTGCCAATCCATTCCAAAAAAAATCATATCGAAAGATCGCTTTTGTGAATTATCAAAATTATTTTGGTGGGCGCAAAAGTTTCTGTTTTTCAGCAAGATAAAACAACTATCACAGTAAGCCATCCCAAAGGTCTTACTTGGCACAAACGCTAATTAAAACACAAAAACACATCTAACAAGAGGCTAAATGAATTATTTATTGCAAAACAGCAACAAAAAATATTGGGTTGCCTTCCAACAAGCGCTTTTATTTAAAGCATTTTAGCTAGGCATTGATAATTCAATGATGCTCACATAAAAGAGACGAATTGAAGCAAAACGAGAGCATCATAAAACACGTGACAAAAACATCTATGTCTAACATACTTACTATGCATAGGCATATTATAAGCAAACAAATTATCAAGGCAAGCAAAAACTATCATATGCAAGGAAGAAGAAAGAGACGATAGCAATCTCAACATGAAGAGAGGTAATTTAGTAACATGAAAATTTCTATAACCATATTATCCTCTCTCATAATAATTGCATGTAGGATCATAAGAAAATTCAACAATATGGCTACCATGTAACCTATTCTCAACACGATCCACATGCATGCAAAGTTGACACTCTTCCAAAATAATGGGATTAACATTAACTAAAGTCATGACCTCTCCAAACCCACTTTTATCAAAAAATTCATAAGATTGAACATTCTCCAAATATGTGGGATCTAAAGTTGACACTCTTCCAAACACACTTCCAATATTATTGCAAACATTATAATCAATCTCATATTCATCATAGGTGACGGTGTCCTGGACTAGGGGGTACTCGCCACGTCATCTCCCGATCTGTTAGATTGGGCCGAGGACCCCCATGGTCGTATACTCATGGGCCAGTCCGGACAGCTGTCGCGTACAAGGAAGATTCCGCAAGACTTGGCGATCAAGACAAGGACTCCTCCCCCACCGGCGTATTCAGCTAGTACTCTTGTTATCCTAGGCCTCTGGTGCATTATATAAACCGAGGCGAGGCTAGTCGATAGATATACAACAATCATACCATAGGCTAGCTTCTAGGGTTTAGCCTCTCTGATCTCGTGGTAGATCCACACTTTTACTACCCATATCATCAATATTAATCCAGCAGGAGTAGGGTATTACCTCCATCGAGAGGGTCTGAACCTGGGTAAAAACATCGTGTCCCTTGTCTCCTGTTACCATCGCCTAGACGCACAGTTCGGGACCCCCTACCCGAGATCCGCCGGTTTTGACACCGACATTGGTGCTTTCATTGAGAGTTCCTCTGTGTCATCACCGTCAGGAAGGATGCCTCATCCCGTCTTTAAATACGATACTATCGCCAAAGGAGCCTTGGCCACTGGTCAGACTCTTCGGTTAGGTGGTTTTCTTATGACCGCCAGTTCAGCCACCGCGCCGACGATGACTTCTTGGGTCATCAAAACCAATCTTCACGTTAACTCGGAACTTGCCGAGTAGTTAGATCCGATCGAGCTCTCCTCCGTAAGCGAGCTCTTGGATCGCATCGCCGCCCTGGGAGTCGCCACAGACTACGACCAGATCGGGCCTAAAACCGATCTGAGAGAGATCAACTCTCCCCAGGCTACCCATCATGTTGGTGTGGTACAGGAGCAATACAGCGATTCTTCTTCTATCTTAAGGACTAGCCACGTCCGGATTCCCGATCCCTCCATGCGGGATTCCCGCAGAGGGACGGATGTCGATCAAGCCCTGAACTTAAAGTCAGACGGCGGGTTGGATTCATTGGATAGCATTCAAAAATCCAAACTTCCAAGTTCAGAAACTTCTCGGCCCCTGATTCTTAAATTGGACGGGGTTCCGGTTCTAGTTCCACCGCCTAGATCTGTGCGGAATAGGTTTAAGTCCCGAAAAAAAGGAATCACCTCCCTTCAGATTGCTACAACAAATAAACCAGGTGCTATTAATCTCAGTATTTTTTTGATTGTTTGGGTTCATTTTTCCCAAGGAATTATTACTCTGGTTTGTCCATCATATATACGCAGGTCTATCAAATGGTGGCCGCATTAAGGACGATCACATGGTGGTTCAGTCAGCTTCCGTACATAGTCCGGCGAACGCCGCATCCGGAACTCGGACCGACCTGTGAATTCAGGCTTTGCCACGCCTTTACCGCATCACGCTGACGCCCTGCATCGACATTGACTTCGGCGCCAGGCCATATTTCTTTTATTACTCACTTTGCATAAATTATTTATTATGCAACATTTTTTTATTATTATTACTATTATCCCCGGTCTGCACTATTTTTTGTGCACAGGAAAATGATCCAGCCGGAGTATATCCTTTGGCGTCACCTCGGCTGGACGGGGGGCTTCGTCAACACTTCATTACCCCATGCAGGGGACTTCGGCATCACTCTGCCGTCCTGCATTGACCGTGCTATGTCACCACTTTGGAGTGCCGAGCTCTTTGCTCCGCCACCTCGGGATGGGCTTGGGGGATGGAACCTTGTCCCGCATCAAGCTCGGACCGCATCATCAATACCGAACACATTAACCAGCTAAGTTTCCTTCATGCTCAAAGTTTTAAATTTTTAACTTGTGTTCGGCTCGACCAAGCGTTATACTTTTTTGGGAAAAAGTTGCTTGTAAAAATTTTCCTCGTCCAAACTTTGTTTCTGACGCAAGAAATTCAAATACCCTGCTTACTTGGGGGCTTCCTTCATGAAGCTTTTTCCTCTTGCACATGATTATACTTGTACGGCTTCGTTCCTTGTTCGTGTATTACGCCACAATATGCACCATATTGACTTAAGTGATTTGCAAGCTGGGTTGCCTTGCTCCTGTGTTTACCCCTACATTCCCGATTGTTCGGCTAGGGAGTAAAGGGAGCACCTCTGCGATTGTCATGATCGGGTCACCCGAGCCGGACCTCAGACTGGGTGAAGCCGAAAGCTAGCGCTCTTACTGTTTTCAATAACTAGCAGGTGCACGCGCGCATTCGCGCGGCTAGAAGTGGATATATATTTTCAAATTTATAGTTTTCAACATTTAATGTTAGGAACTTTATTTTGTTGTGTATTAAACACTTCCTTATTAGTCTGTGTATCTTCTTTTGGTCATATTTATTTATTGAAATTTCAAGTGTATTTAATTTAAGATTTGAATATTTAATGTCAGTAAGTTCATATGTTTTCTATTGGGCAACTCTGTATTCCTCTATTCAGCTTCATATATGGTCATATTTATTTTCTATTTTCTCCATCTATTATTCAATTTACCAAATCATATACCAGATAGACCCATGTTCTAACTTTCAAGAGAAACATTTAAAATTCCTCAAATTTTTGTCACTCGGTTCTCACAATTGTGAACCTGATTAATGTTTTTTTGTATAGCATGATGTTTCCCCAGCTTTGTGCAGCCCACATTTTTCTTATGGGTATGTGCAGCTCAGTTATGAAGCCTGGCTAGATATAGGTCAACAGGATGCGATGGAGGCCCATTTTGACGCGTATCATTTCTTGAAAGTAGAACACTGGTGCATAGAGCATACTACCATTACCTGTCGAAAAAAAAGCATACCACCCTTTCGTCTCGGTCGATCCCCTTCAGGTAGCTCATCCACATGCATGGATGCGCCATCACTTCTGATTGGCAGCTGGGCAAGGAAGATGTTGCTAGCATTCATGAAACTAATCCCAAGATATCATGGTTGTACTTCTCTTGTTTTCTTCAAAATTTTCTTTATGTGGTTACTAAATGTGAACCCTAATTGTTGTGACCTTAATTGGGGAAAGCAGCAATGGCATACTTCCGCGGATGTAGTGTTGCTCTTTTCTCCCAAAGCCTAGACTAATAGTGTTTCTCTTTTTGTACCTTTGACATTACTGATCGCAAGAGTTTTGCCATAATATATATCTCAACATAAAATATTAGAAGCAAGGTTGAGCTATTCAAATGATATCAAAAAATGCAAATGCATACATGAATAATTGCATGCGAATATCACCCAGGGTTGATGTTGTTGATGCCGTGACTTCAGATTGTTGGATGTTTGTTGGTGCCTTCGATCGTCTCAGTGTCTCCGGCATATATTCGATGCAAGTTGCTGGAGTTATTCCATTCCTTTGATTTGTCGAGCGTCTTGTGTGTTTGATCGTACGCCCATCTTTATAAAAAAAAGCTATTGAAGAAGTGCGTCCTAGATCAAACCCAAGAGTTTTATCATGAATGTCTTCTTGTAAAATTATGGTTGAATTATTATGTGATATATAGCACATATGCCCATGTGTTGCAACGGGGTAATACAGATATAGACTTGATTTGGCCGGAAAACATTGATCAAAGTACCTGTACAAATTTCATAGAAATTTTGTTAAGACATCTTCAGCAAGGCATATAATATTCACATCTTAATCTTATATCAAAAAACACGGAGGTAACAAACTATTTTAACTGTGGATAAAACTACAATATATCAGCCTAATTTAAATTGTAGTACATCAATTTCTGTATACTCATTGCTCCAAAAAAATTAGATAGTTACCTCACAGAAGTTGCCTTCCAATATGAATTCTGCACCTATATATTTCATCTTTCTAAGCCTTAATTTGGATCAACATTCAATCGTCAACCATCCTTGTCTCAACCCTTTTTCACATTTAATTTAGAACTATAAAAAACTGCTAGTAAGAAATCCACACATTCAATACTGCAAGGTTAGGAGCGCGACCTGAAATTTTATGCGAATGGTATTTCGTGAAATTCAAGCAGCTAAGGTTTAACAAAAAAAACAATGTCTTCTGTTCTGAGCAATCATAATTAATATACACTAAAATTAGTTAATACCAAATTTGGCCTATATCTCATGCACATTGTTGATCAAGTTATCAGTGTGCACCTTCTGTACTTCTGCCGAATCGCATTTGGTCATGCACGCATACACATCCATCCAGCTCTTGCCAACAATAATGAAAATCTCTGAAGCCCATGTCTTGCTCGTCATAGTCGCGGCTTCTTTTCTCCGATGACACCCAGTTTCATGCCTACAGTCAAAAAAAAAGTGCCATGTCTTCTGTTCTGAGCAATCATAATTAATCTACAATGAAATTAGTTAATACCAAACTCTTGCAAGTGGCCTATCTCTCATGCACATTACCGATCAACTTATCATGGTGCAACTTATGTACTTCTGCCAAATCCCATTTGATCATGCACGCATACACATCCATCCAGCTTCTTACCAACAATAAGGAAAATCTCTGAATCCCATGCCCCACTCTTCATACTCGCGCCTTCTTTTTTTCGACAATCCCCCAGTTTCTTGCGTACAGTCAATTGAAACTCTGAATGTTATAACATGTAGAGTTCGTTCCCTGGGCAATGGATAGCTTCAGGGGATGCTGCCGACGACTGTACGTAGAGCAACGACAGCCCTGTGCCCTTGTGATGCAAGGTGAAGCATGTGTGCACGAACGCGAGATAGGAAATAGCGCACCAACGGTCAGTGTCTGCGTCTGCTGCCCATTATCCTAATTTAATTTTTTGGGAATTTGCAATTGAGCAACCAAGCGGGGAGCAGTCAATGCATGCGTCCATGTAGAACTGGAACCATGGATCGTGCATGTAGAATTGGATTCCATCTATCTGCATGCTAGCATGTCCCAAACATCCACGATTTTGAGCAATCAAGCGGGGAGCAGTCAATGCATGCGTCCATGTAGAACTGGAACCATGGATCGTGCATGTAGAATTGGATTCCATCTATCTGCATGCTAGCATGTCCCAAACATCCACGATTTTTTGTTTCGCACTGGATCACACTAGAATTATTGGTTTAGCATTATGCGTCGGTGATCATGATATCCTCCCTTCTAATCCTCATCTCCATCAAGCACAACGGCAGCGACCTACTCGGCGACGGTAGATCCTCATCGGCGACTACGCGCACAAAGGCTCCAATACGTGCGTATGTGCCTGTGTGTTTCTTGTGAGAGCTGAGCACCGGCAACGGAGATACACACATCCATGCGCCTTGCACCGGGTGGCCGGCTGGCGTGCGCCGCCTGCTAAGATAGAGATTCCGCCATGATGCTATATGTATGATCGGCCCTATCTTGCTGATGGTTTGTCTTGTTAGGATTCTTTTTTTTAAGGGAGCTCTGTTAGGATTCTGCAGAAAGATCGTGTGTCATACTGTTTTTTAGTTTCCTTGTTTTCTTGGTCGTGCGTGTAACTTTTTTTTAGTTTCCTTCTATTTTCTTGCTAGGGAGGACATAAGAAGCGGGTCTCTATTTTTTTACGTGTAGTATTTGCCTAATCCTCACCGTTGATACATCTTAGTTTTTAGAGCGTTAAATCATCACCGTTCTTTTTCTATCGTTTTAAGTATATAATAAACGAAGATACGCACATCCATGCGCCTTGCACCGGGTGGCCGGCTGGCGTGCGCCGCCTGCTAAGATAGAGATTCTGCCATGATGCTATATGTACGATCGGCCCTATCTTGCTGATGGTTTGTCTTGTTAGGATTCTTTTTTTGAAGGGAGCTCTGTTAGGATTCTGCAGAAAGATCGTGTGTCATACTGTTTTTTAGTTTCCTTGTTTTCTTGGTCGTGCGTGTAACTTTTTTTTAGTTTCCTTCTATTTTCTTGCTAGGGAGGACATAAGAAGCGGGTCTCGATTTTTTTACGTGTAGTATTTGCCTAATCCTCACCGTTGATACATCTTAGTTTTTAGAGCGTTAAATCATCACCGTTCTTTTTCTATCGTTTTAAGTATATAATAGATAGAAGATAGATAGATAATAGATAGAAGTAGATAGATAGATAGAAGAAGATAGAAGATAGAAGATAGATAGAAGATAGATAGATAATAGATAGATTGCTAGGGAGGACATAAGAAGCGGGTCTCTATTTTTTTACGTGTAGTATTTGCCTAATCCTCACCGTTGATACATCTTAGTTTTTAGAGCGTTAAATCATCACCGTTCTTTTTCTATCGTTTTAAGTATATAATAGATAGATAGAAGATGGTCGGCACACAACGGAACTCATGAGTACAAAAAATCTATTGCACAAGTCTCATATTAACAATGAGCACCGAAGAAAGGTATCAGTGGGGGTACTATTTTCTTAAAAGATGCTTCTTACAATTTATTAGTAATATAGCATAAGTTCCCTGAGCGCGCTTTGTCTGTTACAGCCCTATGATCTGATTGCCTGGTTATTGAAAACACCGTTGATATTCTCGACAGATGGAGTACATAACACTTTTCGGTCCTTGACCGAAGAGGGAGAAGCCGACGGTCGGTTAAGACGGGTTTAAAGTTCGGTTGAACATAGATATGATATAAATACTTCGGTACATACAGTCATTCTTTTACTCAAGTCACTTGGGGGCTCTTATGTTTATTTGAGCCGTTTTATAATAAGTGTTTTTCTTCTTAGTCGTTGCAGAGTTTTTATTATTATTTATCACTCCTTTTCTCGACACGAGTGTGCAGTCACTAGCCGGGGAGCCTAATTTCTCTCTCAAAACCGCTAGAGTTTAATTTTCTAAACTGGCCTAATGAGAAGTACTCCGCCTTCGGGATGGGAGACTGAAGCCGTAGGCTGACCCGCTTGAAGTCTTCAGATAGGATGTGTCATGTTAAAGCACGGCAGAAACACATGATCTTGTTCGGACGTCATGTTTTTACTGACGTTTTTTGGTTTTCCAAGCTTTTGGCACTTTTAAACTATTTGTGTGTTTTCAGCACAAGTCTCGCAGTGCAACGCCGGACACCTTTAGAGATTCGGCAAAAACATTCTCGGATATTGCTATATATGCATCAGTTTCGAATTGTGTCTTCGGTCAATAGTTGGGTTGCCCAGCTCCCGCGCTTGCCTCCTACGTTCCGCTTTGTTTGGCTAGGTGTGTAAAGGGAGAAGCACTGTGATTGTGCTTCCAGCTCGCATGGTCAAGCACCTCAGTGGAGAAAGCCGAAAACTGACTGTCACAATAGGTGTAAACTGGTCAGCGATCCGATGACTATATTAAATGACGGGCCATTCATAACATTGACCGAAGTGTTTCCGGCTTGACCTCGACTATCGCCGAACACTACCGGGGGCTATTAACTGGCCTCCCAAACTAAATCCTCGATATTTTGCTCTTACATTGGAGCTGAGGTTTCATGATCATGCTTAGCATGACAACCCAAAGAAAGGAACCGATAGCGGGACTATTTTCTTCGGAAGACATTTCTTCTGTTAAACAGTAATATAACATATCTCTCTGCGTACCTTTGTTTATAAAACCGTATGGCCAGATTGCCTTGTTTGCCGTAAATCTTTGCGCTCATAAAGGCTTTATAAAGTAGGACAAACACTCCTCGGCTACTGGCCGAGGAGGTTGAAGCCGATGGTCGGTCAACAAAGTTTTGAACAATGCGGATCCGAGCATTAATGACGTAAAGTACTTGGATACATAGAGTCATTACACATAATTTGTGATTTTACTATGGATATCAATCCTTAATTCGGCCACCCGTGCCCGCATTAAGGCTCGGGGGCTACTGGGCTTCGGGCTTATTATTTACAAATATTAAAGGGGCACATCGATCCCCTGATCTGGTGTTGCCACCCGACCAGTGTCTCGGGGGCTACTGCATTGCCTGTCCAATGTAGAAAATTTTAAGTGTAATACAGTCTCCGAGGAGATTTTGATCCTCAGGTTGGTCGGCCGCACCCAACCTGAGTCTTGAGGACTGAGCACGCCCCCTTTTGTGTCCCGAAGTATTCTGCCGAGCTAGGAATTGATCCTCAGACCAATTTTGCAAATCAACCTGAGTCTCAGCAGCTCCGGGGATCAGCGGTCTTATGTCATCTTTCATGTGCATCTTGGGTTTTAGACCGATACCCACCTTGAGGGCTACTGGCTATGTATCTCAGCAGAGAATAAATTGCACCAATCAAAAATATTGACAAAAATCGGCCCGTATTCGGGGTGGTGCACCACCTCGGAAGTAGTCCGGCATAAAGCTCGAGCGCTAGTGGCTGGCTTCATAGAGGGCATTTCCGGCATTAAGCTCGGCTAAACTCCTTCAAACTTCTTTGAACCAAGGTGATTTACGACACCTCGGATACAGTCCGGCGTTGGAGCTCGGATACATAGTCCGGCGTTGGAGCTCGGATACAGTCCGGCGTTGGAGCTCGGATACATAGTCCGACGTTAGAGCTGGGAAGCAGTCCGGCATTGGTGCTCGGCTGCAAAAGATACCTCAAATGCAGTCCGGCGTTGGAGCTCGGACGCAAGAGGACGCTACCGCCGGGAACAATTTCAAACCCGAGGTGTGGCATAAAAATAACAAGGCATTGATAAAGGCCGGAAACTTAAAGGGGCTCCTCGGATACCCGACGTGTAAACTCGTCGAATGCATTTCGGCGATCCTCAATATCGAAGATGAGAAGATTTGTTGAACCAGTTTTCAAGACCGACGACTGAAGATGAAGAACGGTTCGGAAGAATCGAGGAGCGTCCCTAAACTTGAAGACCGGTTCAGGGGGCTACTGACGGTGTCCTGGACTAGTGGGTACTGGCCACGTCATCTCTCGATCTGTTAGATTGGGCCGAGGACCCCCATGGCCGTATAATCATGGGCCAGTCCGGACAGCTACCGCATACAAGGAAGATTCCGCAAGACTTGGCGATCAAGACAAGGACTCCTGCCCCACCGGCGTATTCGGCTAGGACTCTTGTTATCCTAGGCCTCTGGTGCATTATATAAACCGAGGCGAGGCTAGTAGATAGATATACAACAATCATACCATAGGCTAGCTTCTAGGGTTTAGCCTCTCTGATCTCGTGGTAGATCCACTCTTGTACTACCCATATCATCAATATTAATCTAGCAGGAGTAGGGTATTACCTCCATCGAGAGGGCCCGAACCTGGGTAATAACATCATGTCCCTTGTCTCCTGTTACCATCCGCGACACACAGTTCGGGACCCCCTACCCGAGATCCGCCGGTTTTGACACCGATAATAGGGCTTAAATAAATTTTCAAGATCATCAGAAGAATCACCTCAATCATGATCATTGCAACAAGCAGTTAGACATAGAAAAATTAGCATCCCCAAGCTTAGGGTTTTTCATATCTTTAACATAATTGGCATTAATAGAATTTATAATAACATCATTGCAATCATGCTTTTCATTCAAAGATCTATCATGAAGCACTTCATCACAATTTTCAAATTCATGGATTTCAAGCAAAACATCCTAAAGATAATCTAGTGCACTAAACTCACTAGCAATTGGTTCATCATAGTTGGATCTTTTAAAAAGCTTAGCAAGTGTATGAGGATCCAAAAACTCTTTGCTTCTGATTTTCAATAAACACACAATTATACCAAGCAAACGAGTAAACAAACCAAGTAAGACATAAGGGCAAACGGAAAGACGAATGAAAGAAGGGCGAATAAAAAGGGAAAATCTTCTCAAAAATCGTTTTAGAAGTGGGGGAGAGGAAAATGAGAGGCAAATGGTGAATAAAGTAATGCAAGAGATGAGAGTTTATGATGGGTACTTGGTATGTCTTGACTTGGCGTAGATCTCATCTGCAACGGCGCCAAAAATTCTTCCTGCTACTTCTTGAGCTTGCGTTGATTTTTTTGCTTGACGAGGAAAGGGTGATGCAGCAAAGTAGAGATAAATATTTCCCTTAGTTTGAGAAACCGATCTTTAAGTCCCAGTATAAGGATAAATCCTCCTTACTGGTAGATAAAATCTCGATACAGAAGGCCAGTAGCAATAAATATATTACAGGGTTGAGCTGAGGCTGCTCAACAATTATTACAAACACGCCAATAATTATACATAATGGCGGATATGACACAATGGTGAGGGGTGGCATACTACTGACTCGAGAATAAAGTGGTGGTGGAGTAACACAGTGGAGTGGGTAATATGACTCCTAAACTGGCAGCCCATCGAGCGTCGAGGTGAGGCTCAATGAATTGATTCGGGTAGCGGATGCGGATATAATACAATGACCAATCCAGGGTCGCACGAGACTGACTGGGACTCCTCTAGGCATCGGACTCGCTATCGAACTCTTCATCCATGAGATCGCCTTCATCAACATCTGGCCAAATCAACAAGCCAGGTGAGTACTTTGAAAGTACTCGCAAGATAGTTCGGACATAAGATATAAAAAATGCATGCATGAATGCGTCATGAGCAAATAACAATGCACATTCAAATAATAAACATTTGCACAACATGATAAGTGAAAAGGAAGTCGGGCGGTAGTCCTCACGAATTCCCAACAAAATAAATAAAAACCAATCGGGTGTCTGGGGCGACGCCTCTAAGGGTAAACGAATATATAAACATGCCCCAGTCGGGCGTCTAAGCGACACCACATAAAGGGCTTATATTGAAAATAAATGATATACATGCCACACTCGGACGTCTGAGCGACATCGCAGAAATGGCTTATGTCGAAAGTAAAATAACAGGCGTGCCACAGTCGAACGTCGGAGCGACATCACAGAAAGGGCTTATATCGAAAGTAAATAACAAGTGTGCTACAGTCTTATGTCTGAGCGACATCGCAGAAAGGGCTTATATTCAAAAGTGAATAACAATTGTGCCACAGTCCGACGTCTGAGCGACATCGCAGAAAGGGCTTATATTCAAAAGTAAATAACAATTGTGCTACAGTCGGATGTCTGAGCGACATCGCAGAAAGGGCATATATTCAAAAGTAAATAACAATTGTGCCACAGTCGGACGTCTGAGCGACATCGCATAAAGGGTTTATATTCAAAAGTAAATAACAATTGTGCCACAGTCGGATGTCTGAGCGACATCGCAGAAAGGGCATATATTCAAAAGTAAATAACAATTGTGCCACAGACGGACGTCTCAGCGACATCGCAGAAAGGGCTTATAATTCAAGTCTGGTAATTCGCAAGATATAATATTCATAAGAAAATATTCAACAGATATTAATAAACGGGTTAGTCCATCCATAGGAATAAACATTTAACCAGACTTATCACTCATGTGGTTCACCGGAGTTTTTGTCACTGAGACTGACACTTCACAGGATAAGTTGAACACAATACTTGGACATGGATCAGAAGATTCGAAGGATTTTTGACTCTGCAGAGTTTGTACTAATTATCCACAGCCAACGGATTTCCGTAGTCACGAGGACTAGTTCCGTTTACGGTATTTCGGTAGAAACACATCTAACCAGTACACACCCATCCCACCTCACGATGCCAGGAATCACCCTAGATAACGTTCAATAAAAACTTTGAGACGGGGAGATCACAACCTCGAATAGCATGGGATCAAATTTATATATACGCGCTCTAAGGGGTGCCCCCCTCTCGGTCCCAACCGGAAACACCCATGCCCCCTGACTGGATGACGGGCTTTAATCCAGGGCCATGGAACCCTCATCCCGGCCTCTCTATTTGGTGTGTACCAGGAAAGCGGTTTGCAAATTACTAAGCCATATCCCTTGCGGAAAACATGTGGTAGTACAGGAAGGGAAAAACGGATGGAACTGGACTTGATTCACGTTGATACTGGAGTCAACTGGTCTGGCATAAGACTGGCATGCTACAACACTGCCATCTTACCCATTCACATGCCATCACATGGCCATGCAACCTCATATCCAACAACATATGGATTATCGAAATTCACTTGCCTCAACTTTGCATGCAATATGACATTCATCGAGATGCTCGTAAACAAGCCATGAACTACTTAATGCAAACATGTCAAATCCACTCATCATATCAAAAGTTCAAACATGCTTCCCTGGTTCGGAGTAGTCGGAGTCTAGCTTTGCGAAATTTGCGGTTCCGTCACCTCCTCCGGTATCTACGGTATAAGAAAATAATTACTTATCGTAAATACCGTGAGTACACATAAAAGTGTTCCAAATATTTTTCAAATAAATCTGATAAAAAACTATACAAAATTTTAAAGAGGACAGAAAAAGAATCAATCAAAAATCCTTTTTTTTAAGTTATAAGGGTTTTAAACCAGGGACCTTTCTGTAATGAAACAGAAACTTCTCAGGGGGCTGAACAAAAAAGACCGTAAAAAGCGTTTGCATCGAAGCGTATTTGCCCGAATACGTTTTCAGAAAACGGTTTAAAAAAAGAACAGAGAGGCTGACGGGCGGGTCCCACCCGTCAGGTTTGAATTTTCAAACGGGGAAAACAGAGCTCGTCGGCGCCCGAGAGCTGCGGTGGTCGCCGGCGGCGATCCACGGCGAGGCAGGGGGATCGGGCGTTACCTACGTGCTCAGCGTGACCTTCCGCGTCGGTGAGTGGTGGTGGTGGTCGCCGGCGAGCACTACGTCGACGGTGGCCCTGGCTCCGGCGGACGGTGGCTCAGGTGGAGTTGGATCTCGTCGGAGAGAGCTGCGAAGGTCAAATCGAGTCTTAGGTTAGCTCACTGGGTGCTCGAGGAGGTTACTGACGATGTTTGGGCGTCGGGGATGGTCTCACCGGAGTGGATCGAGATGGTGGCCGAGGCGGATCGGGGCGGCCGGAGTTGGGGGAGGAAACCTCCTCGAGGTCCTCCTAGTGGCCTGGCGGGGTGTTGGTGAGGTGCAGTGGTGGTGTGTGCTCGAGAACGAGCTCGGGGTCTCCTTTTATAGGCGGTTCGAGGCGGTGGCCGTGAACGGAGATCTCCGGCAATGGTTACGGCGGCGCAGAGCTTGGTCGGGGAGTTTAGGGAGTTGGGCGTCAACGTGGAGTTCCACTGGTTCCGTTTAGGCGCTAAACGCGTTCGGATCAGGTGCTCTGGGTGGGTTCGACGGAACGGGGCGGCGCGGGCCCGTCGGCGGCAGAGAGCGCGCCCTGTGCTTGCCGGGCCACGGCGACGGTGCTGCGGGGTGCGCTGGCGTGCGTGAGGCCACGCGGAGGGCAAGGGAGCATTGGGCTGCGCCGGACGGCGTAGCGAGCTGGCACGGGCTCTCGCTGGCCGCCACGGGTGGCTCTGCCACCGCAGAAGCTGCCGGCGTCGGCGATGCTCGCCACCACCGACTCCTGCACCCGTCCCAGAGGACGTGCGGTGCTCAGGCCAGGGAGGAGAGGCCGTGCGCAATGCGCCAGGGCGCACTGTTGATCGGTGACAACACTCTGACGAAAAATGACATTGAATTTCTCTGAAACTCTGAACTTTCTGAAAGTGCAGAGTAACAGTGCCGGCCAAGTGTTCGACGAAATGATATTGGTATGAGGGAAATTTTCCTTGAGCTGATTTTTGGTGGGGTGGCCTCTCACTGCATCTGGGGGCTGCCTGAATTTTGGTAGAATTTTTGGAGAAGAGAAGATATGAATTTCACCAAATTTGGCAAATCTTGTCAAAACTTGTAGAGATTAAAATTTGAAAATTTTGAAAAGAGGAAGAGTGGATCTTGATGGATCTAGGTTGTGGGTGCTAAAGACCATCCAGAGGAGTTGGTTTGAGATCAAAACTCAAAGGGAATTAGGTACTTGCTTTGTAAATCACCTAGGCTTAAAATAAATGACAAAATTGTTTTGGGAAATAAAATAAATAAAATAAAATCCAAAAATGGGTTGGACTTGTTGGAACAGAAAGTTTAGATTGCTCCGAAGAGGGAGGAGGGGTTTTGGGAGGTTTTACCACATGAGGCATGGGAAAACCATGGGTGGTTTCAAAATGAAAGAAGCCCCAAAACTCATAGGGTCTCTTTTTAAAAGAAAATAATTGTCAAGAAAAATATATTTGAGGAGGGAACAATCAGAAGTAAGGTTCTCATTAACCAAACACCAGGGTTGAAGAAGATACAAAAATAAAATCCTTGCCAAGGGAAAAAGTTTTGAGAGGGAAGTTTTTGGAAAAATTTAAAAGACCTTCTTCAAATCCAACAAGGTTTTTGTTGAAAACCAAATAAATTTTTTTGAGTGTCACAACACCTACCCCCTTAGGAAAAATCTCGTCCCCGAGATTTCAGCTGATCCTCAAATAAGTGTGGGTGTTCTGTCCGAAGAAAATCCTCTCTTTCCCAAGTTGCTTCACTCTCGGTGTGATTGCTCCACTGAACTCTGAAAAACTTGATGGTTTTTTGTCGGGTCCTCCTTTCAGATTCCTCCAAGATTTTTATTGGATGCTCCCGATAGGTGAGGTCTGGCTGTACGTCAATGTTTTCATGAGATACCTGCTTCTCTGGGTTGCTTACGCACTTCCTCAACTGCGAGACGTGGAACACGTCGTGGACATCAAATAAATCTTCGGGTAAGTCTAGCTGGTAGGCTACCGTGCCTCTCCGTGCCACTATACAGAATGGTCCGATGAATCTTGGTGCTAGCTTTCCCTTGACCTTGAATTGTTGCAGGCCCCTCATAGGGGATACTCCTAGGTACACAAACTCACCGGGTTCAAAACTGACTCCCCGATGTTTTTGATCGTAATAACTCTTCTGTCGACTTTGGGCTATCTTGAGTCGATCCCTAATCACCTTAACTTTATCTTCAGTCTCCTTGAGCATGTCTGGGCCGAAGATATGGCTGTCTCCGGTTTCTGACCAATTTAGCGGGGTACGACATCTTCGCCCGTACAGAGCCTCAAATGGTGCCATTTGCACGCTGGCTTGATAACTGTTGTTGTATGCGAACTCTACGTATGGTAAGCTTTCTTCCCAACTGGTTCCATAGGTGAGGACACATGCTCTTAGCATGTCTTCTAGAATTTGGTTTACGCGTTCAGTTTGTCCATCACCGGGGTGGTATGCGGTACTAAACGCCAGCTTGAGTTCCCGAGCTTGTTGTAAGTGATCCCAAAATCGGAGGCAATTGATTTCCTCCATCTAATATTATCGTCTTTGGGACTCCATGTAAGCGCACAATACGGGAAAGATAAAGCTGGCAAGCCGAGTGGTGTGGGTTGACTTTACGGGGATGAAGTGTGCTACCTTAGTCAGTCTATCAGTGATGACCCATATGGCATTATTCCCGTGTCATGACCGAGGTAGTCCAATAATAAAATCCATTCCAATTTCGTCCCATTTCCACTCGGGTATCTTATTTGGCTGTAAAAGTCCGGCTGGTTTCTGGTGCTCGGCCTTGATGCGTTGACAAGAGTCACAACATGCGATGAAGGTGGCTATGTCCCTTTTCATACCGTGCCACCAAAATTTTTCCTGAATATCTTTGTACATTTATGTTCCTCCAGGATGGATCGAATAAGGGGCGGTATGGCCTTCAGCTAAGATTTGCTGTTTAAGGTCCTCGATACACTAGTAGAAAAAGGGGCTATCGTTGAGGCCTGTTTTGCCCATTAGTCCCGGTTCAATCTGTAACCGGGACTAATGCAGCATTTATCCTGTTCAGGAGCCTGTGGGACCGCCGGGCCACGTGGGCCATTGGTCCTGCTTGCTCGGACCGTTTGGTCCGGGTTGGTGGGACGAACCGGGACCAATGGTCCTGGCTCCTGGCCCACCACTATTGGTCCCGGTTGGTGGCATGAACCGGGACCAAAGGCTTCCCTTTAGTCCCGGTTCATGCCACCAACCGGGGCTAATCGGGCTGCCTATATATAGCCCCTCGCGCAAGAGCAAAAAGAAATAAAATATAAAGCAAAAAAACTACCACCTACTAGGCCCCCACGGCCTGAATACGACTAGAAACCCTACATGGGCCAGGATTCAGGCTCGCAGAGGCCCAATAGGCCCACAGGAAGTAGCATGATTAGGCCCGAAAGCCTGCATTTGAGAGGATCTCGAAAGGGGGCGCACACCAGCGCTTATAAACCAAAGGCCGGGCGCCCTTCAACTAGCGAGGTGGGACTAAACATTTGGCGCTGGGCAGCACAGGCCTTTGGTCCCGGTTGGTGGCACCAACCGAGACTAAGGTGGAGTTTAGTCCCGGTTCGTGGCACGACCGGGACTAATGCCTCTTTAGTCCCGGTTGGTGCCACCAACCAGACCAAAGCCGCCGCTTACCGCCCTGTGGGCTGCTGAAATTTGGCCTTTGGTCCCGGTTGGTGGCACCAACTGGGACTAAAGAGGGGCATTAGTCCCGGTCATGGCACCAACCGGACTAATGCCCTTGCTATATAAGAAAGCACTTGGGAAATTTCAGATTCATCGCGATTTTCCCTCCCCGACGCCGCCAGTTGCCCCGACGCCGCCGACGCTGCATGCCGCCCACGCCTGTCGTCCACCATCGCTGCCGCCGGGCGCCGTTGTCGCTGCCGCGTCGCTCGCCGCCGCTCGCTCGCTTCGCCGTCAGCTGCCTCGCTTCGCCGCTGCCGCCAGACCAAGATCTGCTAACGCTGCCGCCTCGCTGCCGCTGCCCGTCGCCCTGCGCCGCCTCGTGCCGCCGCCTGCCCTCCGCGACCTCGCCGACCTCGCCTGTCGCCGCCTCCCTCCCGACCTCGCCGTCGCCTCCGCCTCCCGACCTCGCCGCCTCCGCCTCCTCCGCCGCCTCGCGCGACCTGCCGTCGCCTCCGCCCACACTGAGCCCCCGCGCACGCACCTGCCCTGCCCCCCTGCCGCCGCTGCCATGTTTTTTTTTCATAAATGTTCATGATTTTTTCATAAATGTAGCTATATTGATGTATGGATATATGTGATTTTTTTTGTTCATAGATGATCATATGAATTTTTTTTGTTCATAGATATGATCATATATATGATGTATGCATGGATTGATGTGGATGGAATATGATGTTTTTTGTTCATAGAATATGATGTTTTTTTTATTCATAGATTTTATTTTGTTCATTAGAGAGAGGCGGGACGTCGAGGAAGTTGTACTGTTTAGAGTTAGGGTCGCCGAGGAAGAAGGAAAATAAGGAAAAGAATAAAAGAGGAAGAAGGAAGAAGGAGAAGAAGAGGAGAAAAAAATAAGAAGAGGAAGTAGAAGAAAAGGAGAAGAAGAAGGAATAGAGGAGAAGAAGAAAAATATCTATTTTTTCTTCTCGCTCCTCTTTCCTTCTTCTTCTCCTCTCTTTTTTCTTCTAATTTTTTTCTTCTTTCTTCTTCTTCTCTTTTCTTCTTCTCATTTCTTCTTCTTCTTCTTCTTCTTCTTCTTCTTCTTCTTCTTCTTCTTCTTCTTTTTATCGGGAACGAGGGTGTCGAGGATCGCTGAGGGGTCGACGGTGGGAACTAGGCTAGAGGGTCGAGACGGTCACTGAGGGGTCGAGGGTCGCCGAGGCCGGTCGAGGGTCAATGTTTTGAGGGTCGAGGGTCGTCGAGGCCGGTCGAGGTTTCGAGGCACAAGGGTTTGAGGGTTCGAGGGTTCTAGGGTCGAGGGTTCGAGGGTTCTAGGGTTCGAGGGTTCTAGGGTCGAGGGGTCGAGGGTTCGAGGGTTCTAGGATCCGAAGGAAGAAGGAAGAAGAAGAAGAAAAAGAATGAGAGGAAAAAGAAGAAAAAGAAGAGGAGAAGAAGAAAGGAATAGAGGAGAAGAAGAAAAATGTGAATTTATTTCTAGTTTTTCGTCTTCTCGTCTGTTCTTTTCTTCTTCTCCTCTTTTTCTTCTTTTTTCTTCTTCTTCTTCCTTCTTCCTCTTTTCTTCCTTTTCCGATAGGAATTGCCGATAGTGTCAAAGTATTGAAGAAATCCATCGCTTCATCATTAGCCGGAAGTAACCATGGCATGATGGTACGAAGTCCTCCAAAGTTGTTACGGAATGGAGTCCCGGATAGGATAATTTGCCTTTTGCTGAACTTTGTACGAAAAGCGAATTATCCTATCTCGACTCCGCTCCAAAACAACTTTGAGAGCTTCGCACCATCATGCACCTGTTACTTTCGCATAATGATGAAGACATGGTTTTGTTGAATCCTTTGACACTAGGCAACCTCCCGACCCTCGGCGATCTTCGACCCTTGACCCTCGACCGCTCGGGCGATCCACGACCCTCTACCCTACTTGTGGGACATAGATGTACTGTTCAATGCCGACCCCTCCCGATAGCTTCAACACGTGGGGGGTCGATATTACGTACCCTCCTAGCTTGAAGCGTTCTCGAGGCCACCCCTAACCCTTGAAGCGTTGTCGAGGCCACCCCAAACCCTAGAGAAGCAGCGTCCGAGGCCACTAATATTATTCCTTATTGTGATTAGCTAGCTAGTTCTACGTTTGCACTAATATATCCATATCTGTCATGTTTGAATAATAATTGCCATGTTGTAAATATTTGTAGAAACTATGGACACCCCCCGAGACGAAGCACAAGAAGCGTTGTTGAGGGACATAATCGCACACGGAAGTGATGCTGTCTCCTCGATGATGTTTCTCAGCGTCGATAACGATGGTCTGGAAGGAGAGGGTGAAGAAGCAGCTGGCTATGATTTACATGGCTCCGATGACCCAATGCCGGTGCAAGAAGTAGACCGTGAGGAAGGCTCCGGTGATCACCAAACCGAGTCCGGCCAGTTATATATATTAGTTAAGCTCAGGCCGACTAGCTCTCGTCTTTGTTTTGGTATATATATATGTACACATATTAATTAACTCTCGTCTTTATTCTTTTTTCTAGCCCTCCGGATCGAGCACAACTTCGGTAAAGAGACGAGGCCCAAAGAAAAAGTTGAGCTCGGATGAAAAGTTTGAGATCATACAAATCGCTGACGGCCAACAACCGATTGAACCCTACCGGACAAAGAAGGCATTTGTTGCTCGGTGTGGGGTTACGGTTAGGGACAAGATCCCGATCAGCATCCACCAATGGTATAAGCCTAAGAACGAAGATCCCGAGGTGTCTTATGTCAATGATATGCAGAAAAATGATCTTTGGACTGAGCTGAAGTCAAATTTTACCCTACCGCCAGAGGATGATCCGGAGAAGCCAGTAATAGAGCCATTAATCAAGTCTTTTGCTCTTAAGAAGATGGCAGAACTATTCAGGAATTGGAAGAAAGACCTCAATACGTATGTCGAAAAAATGAGACACCAGTATTCACGGGCAAATATGAGAAGATCAGAGATGGTGGCCCGCATTTGTGGCCTACAAGACATCGAGAAAAGAGTAAACAGATGTCAGCGACCAACCAGAGAAATGCTGCGAAGAAGAAGCGTCATCGTCGCACGGGGTCAGGTGGCTACCTCATAGCCCGGCCTAAGTGGTCCAAGGCTGAGAATGATCTGCTTGATAAAGGGATCGAACCCGAGACAATGAACTGGCCAGACCGTTGCCGGACTTGGTTCTTCGGGGCCGGCGGATCCTTGGACCCTATAACGGGGAAGTGCATTTGGACGGACGAACAATTGGACATACCAGTCAAGAGGCTTAAGCATTATATCGAAGCAGCGCAGCAAGGGAAGTTCGTTCCAGACAGGGAGAAGGACGAGCTCACAATGGCCCTCGGGAATCTCGAAAGCACCTGGACGGACACGAGGCACGCCAGGCTCCCTTTCGTGGAAGGCTGGATTTCGGACGCAGGGGTTACAAAACCCATGAGAGGAGGAAGAAACTGGAGCAGAGCCGAATGCAGGCGCTGCACGAAAGGGTAATGGGGCTAGAGGAATGAGAAGAGGAACGAGAAGCAGCCGATCACAACAAACGACCTGCCGAAGCTTCCCCCGAAGCTACCCCGCCATCTCAGCGGAGAAGCAGCGTGGCTTCCACCGAGCTGCTTCAGCTAGAGCAGCATGCCTTGACGGCTCCTGCCAGCTATCCCGTGGATGCTATCACGGATGCTGAAAGTTGCCACCTTATGGCGCAATGGAGCAATTTAAAGGTCAAGGCGGCTGTTGGCTCTGTTTATCCCACTAAACCCGACTCAACTTTTCACCGCCGCCGATTCCTGAAGGATATGCTAAGGTGATGGTCGATGAAATAACGGAGGGATTTGAGGAGCTCCGGCTTGACCACCCTACCGGTGAAGGGGAGTATCGGCTGGGTTCTGCTCTGAAGACTCCATGCCTATGGCGGAAGGATCTCATCAACCTTCCGAACTGGACGCCTCCGCCTCCTCCTCCTCCTCCGTGAGTCAGGGGCACTCCGCCTCCTCCACCGCCTCCTCCTCCTCCTCCGGCGAAGTCAGGGCACTCCGCCTCCTCCACCGCCTCCTCTTCCGGCGAGTGACGATCAGGGCACTCGGCCGGCTCCTTCTTCGGCGTGGCGGCACTCCGTCTCCTTCTCCGCTTGCACGGCGCGTCCGGGCAGCCAGCCTTCTCCTTCTCCGCCTCGTCGGCAAGGCGGAAGAGACCCGCCGCCCGCTCCGGCTGCTCCGGTAGCGTCGTAGTCCTTCTCCTCCGCCTCGTAAGCAAGGAAAGAAGACATCCGCCTGCTCGCTTCTGCAGGCGTCTAGCAAGATCGCCAAAGGCGGGAGGAGATACAGATTTGCTCCTTCTCTGAAGACTCCAGAGAAGTTACCGTACGAGAGGAGCGAGGAGGAAAACGCGAAAGTCGCGCAAACCGAAGTGGATGACTGGTTTCAAGGGTTGAAAGCAAAGAGACATCCACCTCCGGAGGAGAAGGTAGATCCGGTCAAAGCGAAGCGCACTCTGGCTGCCCTGACAAAACCACCCAAGTCTCCGCAGTATGGCAACTATGATCGCATTATTGGATTGTCATTTGCCGAGGCGGAGAGATCGGGAAGTACTGTCAGTGATCAAAGGATGTAAGAACGACGAGCTGGGAAACAAATTGCCCAGCTCGGCGAACAAGCGAAGGAATCGTGCCCCCCGCTCAAGGTGCCTGCTAGCGACATCGTCGATCCGAGGATGGTGCCGGTTATGGCAATCCTGAAGATTACTTGCCCGACGATGTACAATTTGATTTCTTGGAGGTGCAGATACAAAGATACGAGTACGGGAAGCCTCTCGTCAAAGATGAAAGCTCTCTAACAACGATGATGCGAAGATTGCATGATTGGTACATGAAAACCTGCAAAGAGTCTCGACGAGAGGAATTCTTTGTATTTGAGAGTTAAATAGGAGCATGACCTCATTTGAATTTAACTGTTGCCTATTACATTTGAGGATTTCTATCAGTTTTTCAATCAATTGGCCATCGATAAAGCAACGGTCACCTGCTACTGTATGTAAGTAGTACTACTTCTGTCATTAAGTATCTCTATATAACTCAGCTCTTTCATTGCATGTATTTATAAATATCCTCACTATATTATGCAGATTGAAGATCGCGGAAATGAAGAAAAAACAAGTGGGTGATATTGTGTTCATTAACACATATCTCATCGATGCAAATGAGGTTAAATATCGTGGCAAGGAAACCGAGGCCAACTTGCTACGATCGTTGGAAATAAATGAACACAAAAATACAATACTCTTTCCTTACAACTACACGTGAGTGTATTCTTGTCTTGTGGCATATTCGGTTTCCCTTATTTAGTCCAGGTTATAGAAATGTAATATTGACGAGTTATGCATGCGCATGCAGGTTCCACTATATTCTCCTAGAGATTAAGCTTGAGCAGGGAGTAGTAACTGTCTTAGACTCGAGACGAAAAGATCCCAAGGAGTATGCGGAAATGACTGAAATGCTCGAGAAGTAAGTTAAATCGATCATTATCCACCATATCAGCAACTTTGTTCATTTCGATATCAAGTAATTGTTTTCTTTGTATGGCAGGGCTTGGGGAAAATTCACCAAAAAAGCTCCGGGACTACCAAAGAAGCTGCAATTTAGACACCAAAGTAAGTACTATATAGTAGCATATTCCACGCGCATCTCCTAGTGATTCAAGCGCTAGTTTCATCAATACCATTTAGCATGTGCTTGCTATATATAATTATCAGTTTGATTGACCTCTGTTTCTTGTAAAGTGGTTGTGGCAGGAACAAGGGAATGATTTTTGTGGATACTACGCTTTGCGAGTCCATCCGCCACACGACCTGTGAGAGGGCTACTCCGACAAACAATTTGAAGTGCGTAAATAAAAATATTCACAATTTTATTTTATTACCATCATTTGTGTTGAGTTTCATTCATTCATATATATATATATATATATATATATATATATATATATATATATATATATATATATATATATATATATGTATTGACCCCTTTCTTAAAATTAGATGTTTCGGCTGGATGAACTCCTAGCACCAGATCGCATGCGAGCAATTCAAGAGGAATTGGCGGCATTCTTTCTTGACTATGTGATCGTTGAAGACGGGGAATACCATGTGGACCACGCGTCCGTATTTTAAAAGATAATTATTGTATATATGTAGCCGGTAGCGTCGGATAGATATACGAGAACTTGTTGTTCGACCAATCTCTCGGAGAAGGAGAGGTGGTCGATATCACTTCTCTCTGTATGCATATATATGTTCATGACGATCTTTTGTTTGCTTAATTACTAGCTAGCTAGCATGTCTAGTTAGTCCTCTCTATACGTATGTATAGTACTTAGCGTCGACCAAGCACGGACAAAAGAAAGGACACTTTTCTCTATTACTTAGCTAGCTATCGCACAATATCTGAAACACCTACAGTAACCCCCAAAACCCCCAACCCCCCTCTTTTGAAAAAAAAACAAAACCAGAGCCAAAGAAGTGCCGACGCGTGGATGTTTATTGGTCCCGGTTGGTGCCACCAACCGGGACCAAAGGCCCTCTGCCTCGGCTCAGCCGGACAGGCCACGTGGAGGCCCATCTGTCCAGTTCCGGATAGAACCGGGACTAAAGGGGGAGGGTATTAGTACCGACCCTTTAGTCCCGGTTCACGAACCAGGACTAAAGGCCCTTATGAACCGGGACTATAGGCCCTTTTTCTTCTAGTGATATTTGGTACACAAAGTCTATCTCCGTACCACAATATTCCTTGCTCATCGATAACGAACTCTGAGGCCTTGCCCAAACTAACTTTCCGTTTAATGCCTTCAATGCTGGGGTGCCCATGCTGAGCCTCTTTAATCTTCTCTATCAGGGTCGGCTGTATTTCTAAATTCGATACGCTGCCTTCGGTGACCACCAGCAAGTTGAGTTTAGCAAACTCCTGCCGAAATTCAGGTCTCAGGCTTGGTAGGTTGTCGTCGTTCGGGCTAGGGTTCCGACTTAGAGCATCTGCCACTACATTTGCCTTTCCTGGGTGGTAATGGATTCCAACATCATAATCCTTCACTAATTCCAACCAGCGTCCTTGTCGTAAATTGAGTTCCGGTTGTGTGAAAATATACTTGAGGCTTTTATGGTCCGTGTATATTTCACAACGATTTCCAAGTAAAAAGTGTCTGCATTCATTGAGTGCATGGATGACTGCTGCCAATTCTAGGTCATGAGTGGGGTAATTTTCTTCATGCTTACGAAGTTGTCTGGAGACATATGCGACCACCTTGCCTTCTTGCATCAACACGCATCCGAGGCCCTTTCGGGATGCGTCACAATATACCTCAAAATTCTTGTGTATGTCTGGCACAATTAATACGGGTGCTGTCGTTAATTTGTTTTTTAGCTCTTGGAAACTTTTCTCGCAAGCTTCCGTCCATTCAAACTTCTTGTCTTTCTTGAGTAACTGTGTCATTGGCTTTGCTATGGTGGATAATCCTTCAATAAATCTTCGGTAGTATCCTGCCATTCCCAAGAAACTTCGTACGTCTGTTACGCTGGTTGGTGGTTTCCAGCCAAGTACGGCCTTGACTTTTTCCGGGTCTACGGCAATACCTTCTTAGGTCAGTACGTGGCCCAGAAAACCTACCTGTCTTAACCAGAATTCACACTTGCTGAACTTGGCGTACAATTGATGTTTCCTTAGTTCTCCTAGTACGATTCGGAGATGTTCAGCGTGCTCTTCTGGTGTCTTGGAGTATATCAGAATATCGTCGATGAATACTACAACAAACTTGTCCACAAACTTCATAAATACTTTGTTCATGAAGTGAACAAAATATGCCGGGGCGTTTGTTAGTCCAAACGGCATTACTGTGAACTCATATAGTCCGTATCTGGAGGTGAAGGCTGTCTTGGGGATATCCTCTGTTCGTACTTTTAATTGATGGTATCCCGAACTTAAGTCAATTTTTGAGAAGACCTTTGCCTGAGTGAGCTGATCAAATAAATCATTTATCCTTGGCATTGGGTATTTATTCTTGATTGTGACCATGTTAAGTGCTCGATAGTCTATACACAATCTCAGTGTCCCATCCTTTTTCTTGGCAAATAAAATTGGTGAACCCCAAGGTGATGAACTGGCTCGAATATATCCTTTGTCCAGCAATTCTTTTATTTGTTTCTTCAATTCTACCAATTCGGATGGTGCCATTCTGTATGGTTTCTTGTAAATGATTGCGGTTCCGGGTGCTAGCTCAATGCTGAATTCTATCTCTCGGTCTGGTGGCATTCCTGGTAGCTCTTCGGGAAATACGTCTAGAAATTCACACACTACTGGAACATTGCTTAATTCGGAAACGTCCACCTTGTTCAATCTCGGTTGCCGGGATATTTTTCTCTCTTTGGCTGAAACTCTTATTGTTTTCCCATGGTGGTGGGTGAGAATTACGGTCCGGTTGAAGCAGTCAATAAAACCTTTGTTGGTGGTTAACCAATCCATCCCTAGGATGACATCTAGTCCTTTATTTTCCAATACAATAAGGTTGGCGTGAAACTTCAATCCTTCAAATTCAATAACCACACCTTGGCAGTAACTCTGAGTCACTTGCTTGATCCCAGGGGACTTGATGATCATGGATTTTTCCAAGGGAAGCATTGAAAAAATATTTTGCAAAGCAAAACTCTTCGAAATGAATGAGTGAGAAGCTCCAGAATCAAACAAAACCATGGCAGGTATTGTGTTGACAGGGAACATACCGAGTACGATATCTGGGGCGTTCTGTGCTTCCTCTTTGGTCACGTGGTTCAGATGACCCTTCCTGTGGTTGTTATTGGGGTTGAAATTGTTCCGCTTGGGTGCTGAATTATTGCCACCGTTGTTCGGCTTTGGGGTCGAGTTCCTTGGCTTGGGGCACTGCTTGGCATAGTGCCCTTCTTCTCCACAAGCATAGCAAGTAACGCCTGGGCAATATGTGAACTCTTTGTCCCTTGCATGGAAATTCTTGATTGGGCGTGAGACGTTTGTCGTGGGTTTGTGTGTCCCACTTTTCTGAAAATCTGCCTTGCTTCGGTGGTTGCGAGCAAGAGTAGTCTGGTCCCTTTTTCGCTTGCGAAAATCCTCCAAGCTGTGTCTCTCATTTTCCAAGGTAATGGCCTTATCTACCAGCGTTTTAAAATCTGGGAACGTGTGCACAACCAACTGGCATTTAAGCGCGGGCGCCAGACTGTCTAGGAATTTTTCCATCTTCTTGCTTTCAGTCATCCTCCTCGTTGGCGTAGCGAGACAACAGAGTAAAGTGATTTTTGTATTCTGAAACCGTCATGGTCCTTTGCTTGAGGTCATCAAATTCTCTCTTCTTGATCTTCATAAGACTTTTAGGAATATGCGCCCCATGAAAACCTTCTTTGAACTCCTCCCAGGTTATATTATTTTCGTTGGGGTGCATGTGTAGGAAATTTTCCCACCACGATGTTCTACCCAGTTGATGGTTCGACGGATGGTTGAGTTAACCGAAGCACAAAAGTACCTGGTTCCACAGGTAGCTTGAGGGCAACACGCTTTGACATGTAGTCGGTGATGTTGTTTTCCTTTCGGGGGACATGCACTGCTCGTATACCGTCAAAGCGCTCCTCCAGTTCCCTCACTTCATCCATGTAAGCTTCCATCAACGGGATTTGATAATCTTTGTTGATCTGCCTGACGATGAGCTGCGAGTCACCCTTGAAGATGAGCTTTTTGAGTCCGAGGTCCGGCGCGATCCTGAGACCGGCAAGCAAGCCCTCGTACTCGGCGGTGTTGTTAGTTGACATCTCCCTGGGAAAGTGCATTTGGATGACATACTTGAGGTGCTCTCCGGTGGGTGCGACAAGCAGCACACTAGCACCGGCGCCTTGTAGTGAAAAAGCCCCATCAAAATACATGATGCAGTTGCGGCTCGTTTCCTTGCCGTGGACAGTGGTCTCCTGTACCTCTTCGTCGGGAGTCGAGGTCCACTCTACAACGTACTCCGCCAAGACTCTGCTCTGAATCGTCGAGGTGCTTTCAAACTTTAAACCGAAACTCGACAGCTCCAGGGCCCATTCCACGATCCTCCCCGTTGCATCTGGGTTATGCAATATCCATTGCAACAAGAGGCGGGTGACCACGGTGATTTCGTGTGCTTGGAAGTAATGACGCAGCTTCCTCGAGGCCATAAGTAGGACGAAGAGCAACTTTTTACACCTGAGTACCTCGACCTAGCCCCCTGCAAGAGGGAGCTGACGAAGTAAACTGGGTGCTGCACCATTTTCTTCTTCTGCGCCACTTCACCCAGTCGCACGGGCCCTGTCGCAGTGGCGTCAGCCTCCGCCGGGGACTCAGTCTTACTGGGACCGAGCCCTGCTGGGGAGGGTTCCGGCTCGCGATCCGTTGACTCTGCCGCTGTCGCTGCCTCTTTGTTGACATCTCTCTATGCCACCAGTGCGGCGCTAACCACTTGATTCGTTGCCGCTAGATACAGCAGCAACGATTCTTGTGGTTTGGGTGCAACTAGCACTGGGGTAGATGAGAGGTACTTCTTCAAGTCCTGCAGCGCTGCCTCGGCCTCTGGGGTCCACTCAATTGGGCCCGTCTTCTTCAAGATCTTGAAAAAGGGAAGGGCATGCTCCGCGGACTTGGAGATGAATCTACTCATGGCGGCAACACACCCAGTGAGCCGACGCACGTCTTTAATCCATTTAGGTGTCTCAATCTGCTCGATGGCCTTGATCTTATCTGGGTTTGCCTCAATCCCGTGCTGCGACACAAAGAACCCGAGAAGCTTGCCGGACGGGACACCGAAGACACACTTCTCAGGGTTCAACTTGAGATTGATCATGCGCAGGTTCGCAAATGTCTCCTCTAGATCTTGCATGAGCGTTGCTTTGTCCTTGCTTTTCACCACTATGTCATCCATATAAGCTTCGATATTCCTATGTAGCTGGGGCTCAAAACCAATTTGGACTGCTCTTGCAAAGGTTGAGCCAGCACTCTTCAACCCGAAAGGAATCCGTAAAAAGCAATACGTACCACATGGGGTGATGAATGTTGTGTTCTCTTCGTCTTCTTTGGTCATGAAGATCTGGTGGTACCCTGAGTAGGCGTCGAGGAAGGATAACAGGTCACACCCGGCCGCGGATTCAATAATCTGGTCGATGCACGATAACGGGAAGGGATCCTTTGGACAAGCTTTATTGATGTGTGTGTAATCAATACACAGTCTCCACACCCCGTTTGCCTTGCGTACCACTACCGGGTTGGCCAACCATGTCGGATGGAGTACCCCTCTTACCAAGCCCGCCGCCTCTAGTTTCCTGATCTCCTCCATGATGAACTCCTGCCTCTCCAGAGCTTTCATCCTCACCTTCTGCTTGACGGGCCGTGCATGAGGACCGACAGGAAGATCGTGCTCAATCACTTCCCTGCGAACATCGGGGATGTCGGAGGCTTGCCATGCAAACACATCGACATTCGCCCGCAGGAAAGTCACGAGCTCGCTTTCCTATTTGTCGTCGAGGGTGGAGCTTATGGTAAAAGCTCCCCCCGTGCCATCCTCCTTGACGGACACCTTCTTGGTATCTGGTGGTGCAGCTCTGGATTTCTTGCTTTAGGCGGTGGAGCTCTCTGGCACGTCCTCAATAGGAGCGCAACACCCCGAAGAGGTGTGCTTGCCGGAGTGGGTGCGAGGGGTCTCGCCTGTCTTTTTCCCTCCCGTGACTCCGTCGGCAGGAGCGGATGCCTTGGCGGCAGCTGCTCCAACTACTTCCCGGTAGAGTTGGTCGGCGCAAATCAACGCGTCTTTCTTGTCGGAGGGGACGGTGATGATGTTCATTGGCCCGGACATCTTCAGCGTGTTGTAGGCATAATGTGAAGCCGCCATGAACATGGCTAATGACGGGCGGCCGAGGATCCTGTTGTAGGGCAAAGGGATCTCGGCTACATCAAAGACAATCCTCTCCATCCTGTAGTTCAGCTCGCCTCCGAACATCACGGGCAGCGTGACCTTTCCCTTTGGCTGGCTCCTTCCCGGGTTGACCCCTTGGAATGTGCCCGTCTCCTCGAGGTCTCCATCAGGGATCTGCAATCTCTTGATCACAATAGGCGAGATCAAGTTCAGACCGGCCCCACCGTCAACCAGCATCTTTGTCACCTTGAGGTTGCGGATTGTTGGTGAAACCAACAACGGCAAGCACCCGACCGTAGTAGTGCGGTGAGGATGGTCCTCGGTGTCAAAGATGATAGGCGTGCTGGACCACTTCAGCGGCTTCCGTGCATTGAACGACGGCTCCACCGCTGTGATCTCACGTGCCCACTGCTTGAGACGGTAGTGGGATGTATGCAGCGAGGCGCCACCATCGACGCACATGTCCTCTGTGGCTTTCTGGAACTCGTGGTCGCCGGACTCATCATCCTCGTCATGATCATCGTCTTCCTGATTCTTTTCGCGGCCCCGGGCGGGCCTCTCCTGCTGATTATCTTTGCAGCGGCGGCCTCCTTGGCCGCCACGCTTCTTGCTGGATCCCTCGGCACCCTCTTGGCCCTTATCCTTGTCCCACCGCTCATACTTGGCTTTCTGCTTCTCAGCGAGCAGCTCCACTTTCCGGTAGTTCTGGAAGTCATGGCCCTTGGTGCGGTGGATCTCGCAATACTGCATGTCGGAACCCCCTGGCTTGTCGGCAGCCGACAAGGCCCGGCAAGCGACACACCCGGCAACCTCCTTGCCGGGGTCGCTCGCCTTGGTCTTCTTGGTAGCTCCGGTGTCGTCGGACCCCTCGACGTCAAGCACAGTCTTGCCCTTGCGCTTCCTGTTACGGCGCCGACCCTTCTTCGACGGGGTGGCGGTATCATCCGTGGAGTCGCTTTCCTTGTCGGCGTCTTCGCCGGGGTACTTCCTTCCTATCGGTGTCAAAAACGGCGGATCTCGGGTAGGGGGTCCCGAACTGCGCATCTAAGGCTAATGGTAACAGGAGGCTGGGGACACGATGTTTACCCAAGTTCGGGCCCTCTCGATGGAGGTAATACCCTACTTCCAGCTTGATTGATCTTGATGGTATGAGTATTACAAGAGTTGATCTACCACGAGATTAGAGAGGCTAAACCCTAGAAGCTAGCCTATGGTATGATTGTTGTTGTGTCCTATGGACTAAACCCCCAGGTTTATATAGACACCGGAGGGGGCTAGGGTTTACACAGAGTCGGTTACACAGAAGGAGATCTATATCCGAATCGCCAATCTTGCCTTCCACGCCAAGGAGAGTCCCATCCGGACACGGTACGAAGTCTTCAATCTTGTATCTTCATAGTCCAACAGTCCGGCCAAAGTATATAGTCCGGCTGTCCGGACACCCCCTTATCCAGGACTCCCTCAGTAGCCCCTGAACCAGGCTTCAATGACGATGAGTCCGACGCGTAGATTGTCTTCGGCATTGCGAGGCGGGTTCCATCTCCGAATACTTCAAGATAAATTCCGAACACACGGACCGTGTCCGGCTCAGCAAGATAAATTCCATATACCACCATAGAGAGAATAATAATCCATGAATCTAATCTGCTGACAACTCTTTGAAACATCACGCCATGGACCGGCTTTTATCTGAACCGTTTTTTCCACACACATCGCGAGGCAGTTTATTTGGCACGTCTTGTCAAAGCAGAGATCGTGTCCCCTTATCGTGGGATCTCCATCAATACGGGTATGGGTAACCCAACCAGCGCCATCAATCGAGGCGCTTGGAAAAATAAGAGATTTCGAGAGGCGAGTGGGGAGGCGCACATTCTCCATCGCCTTTATAAGGGAACAGAGATCTCCTGTTTTCACCCACGCTTTCCTCCTCCTTTGCTCATCCGATCTCGCACACTCGAGCTCCAGCGCCCAAGTTCTCACCTTCTCCGTAGGACCGTAGCATGTCCGGAGCGGGTGGCAAGTGGATGGCCTCCTCTGTCACGGAGAGAACATCACCAAACTTCGGGAAGCCGGATAACTAGCCGAGAGCATCGCGCACAGGCTTCTGGCAGAGGGACAAATTACCCCCACCCCGAAGTCACGGGAGAGAGTAGTATTTCTCCCTCATTTCGTCCGCGGACTAGGATTTCCACTCCACCCGTTTGTCCGCGGGCCCATGTACTACTATGGTCTAGATTTTCACGACCTGGCCCCGAATTTCGTCCTCAACATCTCGGCGTTCATCGTCGTGTGCGAGGCCTTCCTCCGCATAAAGCCTCACTTCGGCCTGTGGATGAAAATCTTCTGCGTGAAGCCGAAGATCGTGAGCGGCCAACAGGCGGAGTGCGTAGACACCATGGTGGGCCAGATGCGCAACGTCACATGGCTCAATAGCTCCTTCGTGGACACCATAAAAGGATGGCAATCAGGGTGGTTCTACATCACCGAGCCGCGCGACGCCAACTGGGCGGCGACCCCCAAATTCAGATCCGGAATCCCCATGCGGCTCACTTCTTGGGAAAAGAAGGGCCTGGCCTGGGGCGAACCCAAGGAGTTGACCGGACTCGAGACCTGCATCAAGAGTATGAGGGACAAGAAGATCAAGCTTGTCAACGTGGTCCAGGTCATGCTCATTCGTCGGATTCTCCCGTGTCAAAGACAGGCATTTGATATGTGGGAGTTCGACCCGGCCGAAAACCAGATGCTGCTGGAGCTCTTCGACACAACGCACAAAGAAATCTGGAAGGTGTTGTTCAAGACCGGCGAAGTTCCTCCTCCCCTTTCCGAGGACCGTGGGCTCAGCGCAATGCGCCTCACCAATCCGGTAAGTCCTCTGATTATCACAAGATGCTCCTTTCCCAGCATATTTGTGGGAGGGTTTTTAAGTCACCATGCTGACCAAAAACGATTCGGTGGAGACGGCGGAGCAGATTGACTGTCCGGATCCATTGCCCGAGGACCCAGTAGGCGCACTCCTAGCGGAGACGCTGGTTCCGGCGCCTTACAAGGTGCCGGAGAAAAAGGCCAAAAAGAAGGCCACGAGGACCGGGAAGGGTCTTCGGCGCGAGGCCGCACCTGACGCCTCGCTAGAAGAGGACGAGGCGCACTCCTCCCACGAAGGGGAGGAGAGGAAGAGGAAGGCCGCCTCAACTGAGGGAGCCGAAGGGTCCAAGAAGGCGGCCGCGGGGACCAGAAAAAGTCTCCGGCGCAGGGCCGTGATAGAGTCATCATCCGAGGATGACGAGGAAGATCCTCTCTCGAGGACGGGGAAGCGTGAAGAATGCCCCTCCCGTGCATCGGGAGGAGAAGAAAAGGAAGGACGCCCCGTCGGGGGAGGCCGGGACGCCAAAGATGGGAAAGGTGTCCCTTCCAGATCACTCCACTACTGCCGCTTACAGCGACGAGGAGTGGCTGCCCAGGGGTAAGCCACGGGCAAGGCCATAAGTATCCGCATTCTGCAATACTTTTTAATGCGACTCTGACCTCATGGTTTGTAATAACGCCGAATACGTATATGCAGTCCGGCCGGTTCCAATCTCGTTCTGTCCTCTTCGGAGGAATCTCTGGACGAGTCGGAGATGAATTCACTCCCGACAGCCACCTCCCCACGACCTGTGGATGACACCATGGTGTTGTCCCGGAGGATCCCAGAGCAGGAGGCGATGGTTCCGGAGACGCCCTAAGGCAAAATCCCGGGCGCCGGACACAAGGGGGGTAAGACCCCCATGGATTATGCTGACGGGAGCCACAGCAAGTCTGGCTCCCAGCCGGTTACTGTGCCGGAGCCTACAGAGGTTCCGGATTCCAATCAGCAGCCCCTCATGAAGGAGGGCGAGCCGGCCGAGCTGATGACCTGAACCCAGCCGGAGGCATCGGACAATTTGTTGGAAGTGCTTCGAGGCACTTCCATCGATGATGAACACCGTACTCTTATGAGTACGGTGATTGAGAAGGTTCGGTTCGCCAAGAGTGGATTGACCGAAGCCTGCACCAGCCCACTAACAGGCTTTGAGGTAAGTAATAAAAGAGTGTGAGGAAATATCACCCGATAGACAGTAGCCCCAGATGCTCTGGTTGGTGTTCGGAAAGAAAAGCCAAATGGAGGGTCAAAAAACGCAGGAAGCTAATAGTACTTGTCTATGTGAACAAACAGGCATTGCTGCTGACCGCCGCTGCGCGCACGGTGGAGGTTGCCGGACTCAAGCGCGAACTGGGGCAGGCCGAAGAAGAGCTTGGCCTCGTTAAGAAGCAGCTCGAGGAGAACAAAGGTAAGTGAAACCCCGTCCATATGTCGGGTAGAGGATAAAAATTTGATGATGCTAACAAAAAGCATCATGGCTTTTGATAGGGACCACGACCGAAGTGGCGGCCCTGAAGGAAGCGTTGTCCGCAGCCGAAGCCAAGGCGGATACGGAGCGCACCGAGCGTGAGAAGCAAGATGCTCAGGTGGGAGAGGTACAACAAGAGCTCCCGGAACACGGCAAGAAGTTAGACTCCTTGGAGCATGACTTCAAGACGCAAGCGTCTGAGCTTGCGAAGGCCCTCAAGTGCGCGCCCGACGCCAAGGCCGAAGCCCAAAAGGCCCTCCAGGAAATCCAGGCGGCCAAGAAGATAGCGGAGGGTAAGGCATTCTTTATGCAAAGCAAGCATGTGGAGGAGTCATTTCTTTTACTTACATGAATCAGGAGCTCTCCAGGGGCATTCGCAGATCTACCACACAGCATTTCGGATGCCGCGGAGTTCTATCGCGCTGAAGAGGGGAGCTCCACAGAGAAGCTGTTCTGGTCCAAATATACTGGGGCCAAACACCCGATGCCTCTAAGTGACCAACTGAAGTAGCTAGTCGAACTCCACAATGCGGCCAAACAGGCCATGAAGGACCTCACAGTCCGGATGTGGCCTGGCGAGCCCCTGCCCGGCAGCCACTTTGGCCTGGTCAAGCGGATGGTGCATGTCTGTCCACAGCTAGAAGTTATCAAGCAGTCTATATGTATTGAGGGTGCCCGACGGGCCTTTTCCCGCGCGAAGATGCATTGGGCCAAACTGGATGCTGAGAAGCTCGTGAAGGATGGACCCCCGGAGGGCAAGGTGCATCGCTACCCTGAAAAATATTATGATGGCGTTATGAAAGGCGCTCGGCTTGTGGCAAATGAATGTCCTAAGAACATAATTTTCGAGTTAATGTACTCATGCCGTCTGTGTAATATGAGAACGAGTTTGATTGTGCTATATAACGCTTTGTTTGATTTAAAATATTACCTTCTCTGCGGCCGTTTATCAAAATCTAAAAGTAGGCCAGTCGTCGGCTTCCGCCCCCTTGTAACTAATACTGGGGTGTTCGTGGAAAACCCAAACACTCTTTTTCCAAATTCTTGGTCCATTAAGGAGGTGTTTAGCGCAACGAACAAGGCAAGCGGACTATTTGGCTTTATAACCCTCACTTGGCCATAGAAGTCTACAATTTTAAATTTTGGCGAAGCCCCTAGTATTCGGAAGGCCGAACTGGTGCGTTATACACGCCTAAATTGGGCAAGGCCGATTCCTCGCCTTAAGCAGAAAAAATCTTTAGGGATTTAGTACCTTGCGAATAGCGACCAGCTCTCACCGCATCATGACGGTCAGTTTTCAGCTTTCTCTACCGAGGTGCTCGTCCGGAAGGACCGGGACACAATCGCAGTAGTTCTCCCTGCGCTACCTTAGCCGATATAACGGAACGTAAGGTACCAAAACAAGGGAGCCGGGCTAACCCAACTATTGACCCAAGACATGATTCATAGCTGATGCATATAATGCTATAAGTTCGGGGTGCCGCACTGTCGAAAGTGTTCGGACTTTTCTTGCCATATTATGGGGCTCGATAAGAAGCCCCTGGCAAACTGAGCGTACCAAAATGTACAGATGCAATATTGAATAAATATTCAATGGAAAATATGAAGATAAAAATAAGAAGCTGACGATGTGTACTACTTCCAATTTATTTGGACAATACGGCAAGGCGTAGGTATACAATTAATGCATTAAGAAGAAAGGAATAGGACTATTTGACATGTCCTATCCAAGGGCAGGCTACATGCGGGTATGTAAGAACATGTATAACGATCATTGAAGAAGACCACCTGAGTATTCCCCTGTGTGTGAAGCCTCTTGCGTCCTTCGCGTTCACTCTTGAATGAGTCCGGTTATCCGATCTCTCTGAAGGGACTGCCCGAAAGTAGGGTCCTGGGAAAAAAGAAAAAATGGTATGCGGGCCTCATGGCGGCAGAACCGCACTCTGGCCGCATTGTCGTCTCACCTCCACCTATGCCCATGGTATTTGAAGCGCGTATTTATGTACGCGTGGCACGAACTCCGCCTGAATGGGCTGGGGTGGAGGCCGGATTGCTAATCGAGCTCCTGGCGTGCCTGACGGTCCTGTTACGGGGTGCTCCAGACTCGCTTGACAGTGTTCGGGGTTGTCGTTGCCGAATTGGCTGTTTGTCGAAGGAGGCTGCTTTGTACTTCTGCCGCGAGGGCTGCAGTGTGCTCTTCCGTACGGAGGGAGCGGTCTGTATTTCCATTAACTGTTATGACCCCGTGAGGTCCTGCCATTTTGAGCTTGAGGTATGCATAGTGTGGTACCGCATTGAATCGAGCGAATGCGGTTCGTCCAAGTAGTGCATGATAGCCACTACGAAAAGGGACGATGTTGAAGATTAACTCCTCAATTCGGAAGTTATCCGGGGATCCGAAGACCACTTCCAGTGTTATTGAGCCCGTGAAGCGGGCCTCTACCCCTGGAATTACACCTTTGAAGGTGGTTTTGGTGGGTTTGATCCGTGACGGATCGATGCCCATTTTGCGCACTGTGTCCTGATAAAGCAGGTTCAGGCCGCTGCCACCATCCATGAGGACTCGCGTGAGGTGGAATCCGTCGATGATTGGGTCAAGGACCAATGCGGCTGAGCCACCGTTACGGATGCTGGTGGGAAGGTCCCTACGATCAAACGTGATCGGGCAGGATGACCATGGGTTGAATTTTGGGGCGATGGGCTCCATCGCATAGACGTCCCTAAGTGCACGCTTTCGCTCCCATTTGGGGATGTGAGTGGCATAGATCATGTTCATCGTTTTCACCTGGGGAGGAAATTTCTTCTGTCCTCCAGTGTTCGGACGCCGGGGCTCCTCGTCATCATCGTTGTGCAGCCCCTTGTCCTTGTTCTCGACATTTATCTTGCCGGCTTGTTTGAACACCCAGCAATATTTGTTAGTGTGATTGGCTGGTTTATCGGGGGTGCCGTGTATCTGGCACGAGCGGTCGAGTATGCGGTCCAGACTGGACGATCCAGAATTATTTATTTTTAACGGCTTCTTCCGCTGACCGGATTTGGAGTTGCTGAATCCGGCATTTACTACCGTATCCTCGGCATTGTCGCCATTGTTTCGACACTTGTGTCTGTTGCACCGTGCCTTTCCATTACTGTCACCTATATCTGAAGTGCCAGGGTTTCCTGGCGTGGTGTTACTGCGAGCCAGCCAGCTGTCCTCACCCGTGCAAAAGCGGGTCATTAGCGTCGTGAGGGCCGCCATAGTCTTCGGTTTTTCTTGGTCGAGGTGTCGGGCAAGCCACTCATCACGGATATTATGCTTAAAGGCCGTCAGGCCTCGGCGTCCGGATAGTCGAGAATTTGGTTCTTTTTAGATAGGAAACGAGTCCAGAATTTCCTGGCTGACTCTCCGGGCTGTTGGGAAATGTGACTTAAGTCATCAACATCCGGTGGTCGCACGTAGGTGCCCTCGAAATTATCGAGGAATGCGTCCTCAAGATTTTCCCAACTGCCAATGTAGTTTGCTGGCAGGCTATTCAGCCAGTGTTTGGCTGGCCCTTTAAGCTTGAGTGGGAGATACTTGATGGCATGTAGGTCATCACCGCGGGCATGTGAATGTGGAGAAGAAAATCTTTGATCCACACCGCGGGGTCTGTTGTGCCATCTTATGACTTGATGTTGATGGGTTTAAACCCTTCCGGGAATTCATGTTCCATTACTTCATCAGTGAAGCAGAGGGGGTGTGCAGAGCCTCTGTGCCGGGCTATGTCGCGGCGTAGTCCAATTAGGTCTGGTCGGTTATGTCCGGCCCAGTCGGATTTATCAGTATTGTATCCGGCATGACGATCGGTGTCATGAGCTTTGGCGCGCCCCCGTGATCCGTAGATCGATCTTGGTTGTCCTGCGTTGTTTTCCTATATGTCTCGCAGGTCCTGCGTGTTGCCCCGGGCGGTAGTGAACCGGGGTGGGGGTGCGGTCTGTTATCCGGCCTGATATGTCGTTTTATCCCGGCCACGGGGTGGCCGGTCAGCCTCATCTTGTGCTGGAAGTTCAGGCTCTTCGGCCTCTTATTCTAGCGGTTTGTGCTTTGGGTATCCCCTACTAGGGGGCTCGAGTCTGTATTCATGGGCCGCCAGGACTTCAGTCCATCTGTCTGCGAGCAGATCTTGATCATCCTGGAGCTGCTGCTGCTTCTTTTTCAGGCTTCTTGCAGTGGCTATAAGCCGGCGCTTGAAGCGCTCCTGCTCTATGGGATCCTATGGTACGCCGAATTCGTCATCACCGAGGCTCGCCTCGTCTTCGGAGGGAGTCATGTAGTTATCGTCCTCCAAGTATCCGTCCGTCGCCTGTTCGTCTGGGCTAGCCTGCCTGTGTTCCTGTTTGGCTTACTCGAAGGAGGGTTGATCAGGATCGTATTCCTCTTCGGCACCATCTGGATTTTCTTCTCCAGTGCCGGTGTTGCTGTGGCGGGGCTTGGAGCGGCGCCAGTGATGCCCATGCTTTGATTTCTTCCCCGAGGGGTTATCTCCCGTTGCCTCATCGCCATTGGTTTCTTTGGGAGTATCCACCATATATATCTATATATATATATAGAGATATATATATATATATATATATATAGATATATAGATATCATATGAAAAGGTGGTAGTCCAGCGCCATGTGGGCGGTGGTTCCTGTTCTTCTCCCGCATCGTCGTCTATACCATTGATGTCTTCGAAATCGAAGTTAAGCACGTAGGTCAAGTCATCGACCGTGGCTATTAAGTGGGTGGTGGGTGGGTGATGAATTTCTTCGTGGTCAGCTTCCCACTCGAGCCGGACATAGTTCAGCCAGGAGTCTCCTGACAGAGAGAGAGAGAGAGAGACCTTAATGAATCTAGCACGTCTCCGAAGGGTGAGTGCTGGAAGATATCCGCGGGAGCGAACTCCATAACCGGAGCCCAGTTAGATTCGATGGGCACGGATGCGCGCGGGCCAGAACACATGACCGGAGACGAGTCCGGGGGTCCGGAGGAACAGATTCCTTTAGGAGAGGAGTCTGTGTTCGGCTCCAACACCGAGGAGTGTGTGGCCTCCGGGGCGGGGTCCATCCACCCGTCCTCGGAAGGCACGACCTGCTCTGGAACGAAGTCCGGAGCCGTAGCAGGTGCGATGTTCCGAATACTGTCTGACGGCAGATCTAGGTCATGCACGTCGTGATCGTTCGACGCTCCTGACATGGGCCCGAATTCATCGAAGATCCAAGTCTCCGCGGATGTCGGCAGTACAGTTTAGGTTTCCGAACCAGACCTGATGGCCAGGGGCGTAGCTGTCGATCTGCTCCAGATGGCCAAGCGAGTTGGCCCGTAGTGCGAAGCCGCCAAACACGAAGATCTGTCTAAGGAGAAAAGTCTCACCCAGGATGGCGTTGTTCAAGGTTGGAGGATCCATCGAGCCTTACAACGACGACACAGAGGAACTCTCAATGAAAGCACGAATGTCGGTGTCAAAACCGGCGGATCTCGGGTAGGGGGTCCCGAACTGTGCGTCTAAGGCTAATGGTAACAGGAGGCTGGTGACACGATGTTTACCCAGGTTCGGGCCATCTAAATGGAGGTAATACCCTACTTCCTACTTGATTGATCATGATGATATGAGTATTACAAGAGTTGATCTACCACGAGATCAGAGAGGCTAATCCCTAGAAGCTAGCCTATGGTATGATTGTTGTTGTGTCCTATGGACTAAACCCTCCGGTTTATATAGACTCCGGAGGGGGCTAGGGTTTACACAGAGTCGGTTACAGAGAAGGAGGTCTATATCCGAATCGCCAATCTTGCCTTCCACGCCAAGGAGAGTCCCATCCGGACACGGGACGAACTCTTCAATCTTGTATCTTCACAGTCCAACAGTCCGGCCAAAGTATATAGTCCGGCTGTCCGGATACCCCCTTATCCAGGACTCATTCACTTCCCTCTTCAGCGGGAGTGCACCGATCGGCCAGAACATAAAGCTCGACCACATCCTTGACCTTGTTCATCGCCAGCTCCTCACGCATCTTGCGA
This sequence comes from Aegilops bicornis, assembly GCA_021605145.1. Classification (NCBI taxonomy): domain Eukaryota; kingdom Viridiplantae; phylum Streptophyta; class Magnoliopsida; order Poales; family Poaceae; genus Aegilops; species Aegilops bicornis. The sequence goes on along the minus strand of CM038671.1, from coordinate 837,336,497 downwards.
TTGCGCACATTCTGATGAAATGCACTGATCACAGCGGCAGGATGAACGTCAGGGATGTTGTACTGCACTCGGCTGAACCTTTGGATGTACACTACTAGGAAAAGGGCTATAGATAGTATTGATACTAATGGCGCACCGTGGAAGTAGTGCGCCACTACTATATACTAATGGCGCACCAGTTGGTGATGCGCCATTAGTGTGGAAGACACTAATGGCGCACCAGAAACAGGGTGCGCCACTAGTATTAATTTTTTTTTCCTTTTTGCATACATACTAATGGCGCATCGGGTCGAAGTGCACCATTACTAGTTCTAACTAGTAATGGCGCACCGGGCAGACAATGCGCCATTACTGTATTTTTTTTATTCTTTTTTTTTTGCAAAACTACTAATGGCACTCGATCTCAATCCCCCTCCCTCTCGATAGCTATCCCCCTACATCTCGATCTCGATTCCTCCATCTCGATCTCGATCCCTCCATCTCGATCCCACCCGCACCCTTCCCGCTTAGCTCCACCGCCGACGACCCACCGCAACCCTCCCGCCTCCACCACCGCCGCCGAGCATCCGCCCCTGCACCTCCCGCCTCCACCGCCAACGGCACCCCCGCACCCTCCCCGCTCCACCGCCGCCCGATGATATTTTCAAATAACAAATTTGAACATATTTTTAAAAAATTATTACTGTTTTTATAAAAATATATTACTGTTATGATTTAAACAAGTTTGAACATATTTAAACACAAATAAATATCAAACAGCATTTAAAATGCAAAAAATATTATGGAGCACAGGAATCAAACCCAGGACCTCACAGTGTGTGTGCTGCGTCTTGACAGATCGGGCGAGCGGGCGGTTTCTGATGTGGATTGGGTTAGGTGCAATATAACCTGTGCTCCATTGATATAAGAAAAAAAATACTAATGGCGCACCACAAGGTGGTGCGCCATTGCTATAGTGTCTAGCTGGATACCCCTTCGCCCGATCCCCCCTTCCCTCTCCCCCTCGCCAGTTCCCTCTCCCTCGATCCACCGCGCCGCCGCCGCCGTTGCCCCGACCCACTGCGCCACAGCCGCCTCCCTCACCCCTTCCTCCCCCTCGAGCCCGCGACCTCCTCGGACGGACGGCGCTTGAGCCTCCCCGCGCTCCTCGACGGACGGGCTCCTCGACGGACGGACAGACGGTGGCTAGCCTCATCGGACGCGCTCCTCGACGGCGGCGCGAGCCTCCCCGCGCGGCTGCTGCTCATCGACGACGGTTAGTCTCTGTCCCTCCCTCCCTCTCTCCCCCGCTCATTCCCATGCCCCCACGGGGCGGCGACCTAGGGTTAGGAGCAGGAGCTCGCCGCCGCCGCCCCGTCCCCCCCCCCTTCGATTTCGTCGCCGTAGACTGTCGCACCACCGCGCCCCAGCTCCTGGTTGCCGCCCCCCGTAGCGGAATTGTTCAGGAGATGCTGAGAATGCACCTGGTATACCTAGACATCCACCTCTTTTCAATGGCCTGACGGAGTGGTTGGTGGTGCTGCCACAGTTTTCAGTTTCAGGCATGTGAATGACTGAAGCTTATTCGTAATGCTGGGTCCAGTGAGGAGGCCATGGCGGATCCGTTGCGCTTAGGGTCAAGATTAGGCACGAATGTAAAGGAAAAGGCTATTTACGATGAACCGACGCTCACTGTTTTTTTGTGTACATATATATATATATATATATATATATATATATATATATATATATATATATATATATATATATATATATATATATATATATACATTCGTGTTTTTGAGATCCTGGAATAATGCAATGAAGCCTTGTCGTTTATGTTTCAAGGGAGCTGTCATTAGAATTCACAGCTAATAAAAACATAATGCGAAGTAGCGCAATCTTAGTCACACAATGTGAACTGATAACTCTCTCAAACACATTGCTGAAATGAAGATCGGTTAGTAAGTTGTTGAAGCATCATGTAACGATGTACAATATAAACTGGAGCACCACTGAAACATTTGCAGCTCCCCTCTACTGAGCAATGGGTGAGTCAGGCACCATCAGTAAAAAACCTCTGCAAAACACTAACGTTCTATCTAATCTACCACCATAATCGCCGTAGGAACTAAGGCCTAAACCCCGGAATGAATCATCATCATGGGGCTCATGGCTACCGAAACTCTGTAATGGACTAAGAAAGAACTGATCAAAAGTTTAGGCTGACAGGCCAATTAGTCAGCCAAAGCTCTCGCCTAAGCTATACTACTAAGTTGGAGTAACACCTTAAAATTCTAGTACTCCAATTTTTTTACTACAACTCGTTACAATTTTAAGATGTGGCACGTACGGACGTGTGCTGGCGCTGCGTTGTTGCGTCGTGGCGGGTGGGTGGCGGCACGTTGCATTATGCTATTTGAGGCATAGAATGGAAGCAACTTGGGTGGTTGGAGGTTGGGGCAACTCATACAGGAGAAAATTGATAACTACTATGTCATTGTGTACTCCCTCCGTGCCAAGTGTAATGTCAAGTTTAGATTGGTCAATATGGTTCTCGTTTTTAAATTTTTTACATGCTCTCATTTTTTTGTGTGGGTAATGTTTTATATGCTCTTTATCTCTTCCCTTGACAGACATTCGACGAGGCAGTGGGCGATATAGCTTTCTAGCTCCTTAGGGGGGTTGTTCCTCTTTACAGGTGTGTTAAACAGTTCAGAACTTTCATGCCTACTTTGTTTAGAAATAGAGTCAGAATTTGAAAAGGAAAACCCTTAAGCCAAACATACAACAAGCATTGACAACATAAGTGGAGACACTAATTTTCTCTGACTTGTGGAGGCTCTAATCCTCAGGGATCATGGCTAAAATAATTTTCCATGCCTGATTAGTGATTATCTGAATCAGTTTGTAAACTGTAGAGGTCAGGGGCGGATCCAGCGTGGGGTCGTGTAGGGGCGGCCGCCCCGTGTAAAAATTTTGAACCTAGGAATATCCATGTACTATTTGGCCACCATGGGGGGCGAGAGCGAAGTCCTCTTTCTGTTTTGAAGTCTGCATGATCATCTGCATTGCTGGGGAGATCTAGCAGGACGACGATAGGACAGAAGATATCGTTCCGTTTTATGAGATGGGCTATATCAGTTAAGTCACAAAAATCAGCAGTATAGGCCCACTTGAACTTAAGCCCACCTTATCTATAGTTGAGCCTTTTGACGCTCCCAATTCCACCAGTTTTCAATGGACGATCGATCCGGAAAATTGGCGCTTCCGTGCACGCCGACTCGCTGCCTCGCCGCGGCGCTACCAAAGTCCCACAGAAGGCGCTGGATGAGCAAGGAGCCAAGAATGAAGTCCAGCCATTCCTGCTCAGGGAGTCGCTTGTGCGGGAGACATCATCTCCATAACAACGCACCCCGCTTAAAAATTGCAATTGGCAGCCAACAAGGGAGTAAACAGTAGGTTCTTTCACTCTCCTCGTAATCTTGTTGTCTTCCAGGGGCTGCTTCTGGGTCCATTCTATCATTCTTTGATTTCCTTTCTCATTGGCCTAATGGAAGATTGTAGAACTTCAAGTTAGAAGTTATATGCATTTTCTGTTGTGTTATGTATTTTTTGCCTAGATTTTGATAATGAAACTACTTTGAACAATAAAGTTTGTTGATCATTTTGCCTGATTTCATACTACTTGGCCAATTAATTTTGTTGAATGTCTTATTTAAATGTATTGTGGCGTGGATTTTTCGTTTCCTTTAAAAGTCCGCCCAGGGTAATTTCAAATCCTAGATCCGCCACTGGTAGTGGTGGTTAAGCTCTGGTTAAAAATAAAAACAATAACAGAAGTTTTGTATTTTCTAAGTAAAAACCCCCACATATGCACCAGGATGTGATCTGTCAGAACCAAAGTAGACCTAGCTATGCATTAGTTGTTTTGTGCTTCAGTTTTTTTCATTTCACTGTAGAGTCTTTGCTCATGCCTCTTTTGAGAAGTATGTCTATTGATTCAAAATTGCCATGGCAAAAATATGTTTCAAAAAATGACATGGACTAAAATGTTCTATAGATCATGATCCATTGACAAAAAAATGCCATGATCCATACAGTATAAATTCCATGATGCATAGGCTATATTTGCCATGGGAGGTGGCAATTTTGTTGGATCATGATGCAGAGATTAAAAAAATGCATAGACTATAATTTTGTTGGATCATGATCCAGAAATTTGCCATGTTGCAAAAAGAAAAGAAATTTGCCATGGTGCATATAGTAAAAACAATGCCATGATCCAAATGTAGCAGAACTTTCAAGTAGTGTTTTGTTTCTATGTTTGAATAGGCAGCAAACTTTCTATTCTTTCTGTGTTTGTACAGACCTGCTAAACTATTGATGATTTTTTCTTGGGTGACCTATTATATCTGGAATGGAAGCTCACATAAGTTGAGCTGATTTTTGTCCATATGAAAGCAGAGGACCATATGGTATGTGGCTGGGTTTTGTCTCCGACCATTGTGTCGTGATGATTTTGCAGGTACCCCGAGAGGCCCTTGAGTTTTCCAGAATGTCGATTAACTTCCGTTCCGGCAAATTCGGGTACTCCATATGTCCTATTTTCAGCAAAGGTAATGCTGAAATTTTCCGTGAATTTTAGCATGACTTTGCTAAAAATAGGACATATGGGGTACTTGCGACTAATGCATGTTATCATGCATGTTTTATGATCTGTTGTAAGGGTACTAATTGGTCTCTTCTGCTGCTTATCAGAGATGGCGGGAAGCAGCCACCGCCTTCTGCGACACCGCATGATCTGAGTTGGATGCTTCCAGTTCTTCACTATCATACTTGAGACTTCATCCATGACGCAGTATATAAAACGAGAGATCTCCCTTCACCCATCTCATTATGATATCTGTTGTTTGCTACATCACTCATTGTCCCAAACTGCATAGGCTGCCTGACAGTTTTATGAACATGCTGATGGGTGAAGATCCGCCAAATAATGTGAAGCTACGACAGGCCGGCAGCGGGATTCGCAGGCAGTGGGATGTGGAGTTGGTGATCAAGGAGGGCCACATGTACTTGTCTCGTGGGTGGGAGAAGTTCTACCGTGCCTACGACACGTGGCTGGGTACTTCCTTCTCTCAGTGCGATCGATGACGACGCCACCATGCTCATCGTGAAGGTGTTCAACGCGACTATGTGTCGATGCGCCATCTGTTGACGATGATGATGCCGATGCGTTCTGCCTCTTCTTATTCCTCTACATTTGGCTTTGTCTCACATCGATTGTTAACGGTCATTGTTGCATTTTGGACAGGTAATGGGAGCAAGATGGCGATTAATCGGCAGAAGCGATTACGGCAGCAGCGATTACGGGTCAGTAGCGAAAGAAGCAGCTATTCTGGCTGTAGCGAAAGCAGCAGCGATTCTGGCAGCAGCATAGACAACAAGAAGGATGATCCGGACTGGAGTGCGGGAGAAGAGGAGCAGAGTGCGGTTGAGAAGCTGCAGGATGACGATGGGCATCATGCTGAGGATGACCTAGCGCTGGTGGTGGCTGACCAAGGGCAAGAGATGGTGGTGGCTGACCATGGGCAAGAGATGGTGGTGGCTGACCATGGGCAAGAGATGGTGGTGGCTGACCATGGGCAAGAGATGGAGGTGGCTGAGGATGACCTAGCGATGGTCGTGCCTGAAGGTGGCCTCGCGATGGTGGTGGTGCCGGCGATCCCACAGCTGGGCGACATGACCACGCCAATTGTGGTAGAAGACTACATCCCACTGCCTCCACCGCCTCGCCGCTCTTGCGCATCAGGCTGAGGAAGGAGAAGGAGAAGGAGAAGAACAATGCATGAGAACTGAACTTTGTCAGGTATGTCAGATCTCCTATAGGTTAGTTATCCAAAATGATATATATATATACTTAGTTACCTATGTTATCTCTAATATGCTTAGTTTCCTATAGGTTAGCTTCATTTTTACCTAAGTTGGCTCTAATATGCTAACTTAGAGCTTATATGCTTAGTTTCCTATGGGTTAGCTCCAAAATAACTTATGTTAGCACAAAATGATCAAGTTTACATAATAAGCTTATAGTCTTTTTCTTATTCTTCTTCTTTTCCAAAATGACATAGGTTGGCTTCATTTTACCTAAGTTGGCTCTAATATACTAACTTAGAGCTTATATGCTTAGTTTCCTATAGGTTAGCTCCAAAATAACTTATGTTAGCACAAAATGATCAAGTTTACATAATAAGCTTATAGTCTTCTTCTTATTCTTCTTCTTTTCCAAAATTCTTCTTATTCTTCTTCTAGTGTTCTTCTTCTTCTAGTATTCTTCTAGTCTTCTTCTTTTTCTTCTTCTAACTTCTTGTTTATCATTTTGCAGATTTGATTTAATTCACGGAAGCTTGCATGGATGGAGTGCTTCTTTTCCATTTGTGTTTTTATTTTGTATCAATGTGAAACTTTTGTGAATTGATGGATAACGGTGTTCGATGAACAATGTGAAACTTTTGTAATATGTAACGATGGAACTATGTGTCGGCTATGTATGTATATATGATGGAACTTGTGTGTTGGCTATGTATGTATATATGATGGAACTTGTGTGTTGGCTATGATTGTTATATGGATGCTTGTTGTATATATATGTGTTGGACATCTCATAGGTTAAATAGTGACCTGAGATTAAGAAAAAAAATTAAAAAAATTGTTACTAATGGCGCACTACCACGTGGTGCGCCATTAGTATAGAAGACACTAGTGGCGCATGGTGTTACATACTAATGGCGCACTAAGTGGTGCACCATTAGTATACCAGATACTAATGGCGCACCAGTGGTGCGCCATTAGTAAGAAATACTAGTGGCGTGCTACTAATGGCGCACTGGTAATGCGTCATTAGTAGGCAAAAACAGTGCGGCATTAGTAGGCCTTTTCCTAGTAGTGGTACTTACGCAAGATTTCTACTTCCTTCTGGGGGGTGATGTGCAAGTCGCTCGCCTGGCCATGAGCTTGGTGGCCTCCATTAAAGGCGCCAACAAACTCATGACACAAATCCGCCCAAGAAGAAATGGAGTCCACTTGACAGTGCATCAACCATCACATAACATTGGGCTTGAGTGCCAACTGGAAGTAATTGGCAAGCACCTTATCGTCGCGGGCCCCAACAGCTTGCGTCGCGATGGTGTAGATGCTGAGGAACTCCGACGGGTGAGTCTCGCCGTTGTACTTGTCGCCAACGTCGGGCTTGAACATGCGATGGGAGGGCCACTGGAACCGCCGCAGCTCACGGGTGAAGGCCGGACAACCCACCTCATATGATAGGCCACCGTAGCCTCTCGGTGCTGGGTGGTCCATAGTGGGCCCTGCCCGCCTGTCCGACTGGTGGCGCGCGTCACGCCGGCGCTCAATGGTGGTTTGAGCGTCTTCATGAGCTCGCTCCCGAAGAACTTGACGCTGGTCGCGGTGGGTTCGCGGGTCGGACGATGCTATGGAGATATCATCACGCACATCGTCGCAACAGGCCGACACCTGCGGTGGCCGGTGTGGAGGAGGGGAGTGCATCGTGGCCGCATCGCCTCCGGCCCGACCTCCGCTGGCTTGCGGTGGCTCGACGGAGTGACGGCCTACGGGTCCTGCCGGCCGCAGCTCATCGTTGTTAGCGATGCCGACGAGGATCCAGAAAGTGGCCCTCCATTCGTCAACCCTCTACGCAGCGGGAGGAAAGTCGAGGAGCAGCTTGGCGTGCTAAAGGCTTCTCTTTGGAGTGGGCGGCGGCGAAAGCTGTGTGGACCGCGATGCGCTTCGACTTCTAACCGCTTTAGAAGGAGCCCCATCATGGCCCAGCAGCCGTCCGCCACCTTCGCCAGCACCTCGGCGCGCATACTGGCCCCCTCATCATGTGAAGGGTGCATGGGACTCTTCCCAGGGCGGCGCCCAGGGTCACCAGCAGGGCGGCGCTGCTCATCACACACGACCTGAGAAGAGCACGCCGTGAGCAAAGGTGTTGGTGTCTTAGAGGTTGCCGCGCCGCCATCTGGCGGCACGACGATGCCCCAGGAGGGCCCCGCGCCGCCTACGCAGGGACCGACTCCGTCTCTGGACCTCGTGACGCGTGGCTCGTCGCCCGGCGTATGAACGACGCCGCTCACCAGGCCTGGACCGCCAGGGTGAAGTGGATGTTCGCGGGCCGCGCCACGGGTTCTCTCCGCGACACGCCCGCACCGGTACTGGCAGTCCGGTCCCAGACGAACCGATCGCCGTGGTCGTCTTCTTCTTAGGAGCCATGGCGATGAATTACTGCCGGGCCAACTACTAGACCAGATTCTGACAATTGCGCGCCCCCTACCTGGCGCACCCAAGATGTCGGTGGGAAACGACACCTATGGGATCATGAGGATCCCTTCTACGGTTGCCGGGGCGCAGGGTTGTGAGAAGAGCAGGATTAGCAATCAGCACAAGGATCGTTTACCTAGGTTCGTGCCGCGAGGATGCGTAAAACCCTAGTCCTGCTTTGGTGGATGTATTGAGTGTTCTTGAGCTCTTGAACTAACTACGGTGGCTGTGTGGTTCAAAAGAGCCGAATCCCTCTCCAGTACGGCATGGGCCTCCTTTTATAGTCGAAAGGGGCTGCCACAGTGGTACCCAGGAGGTGGAAAGGCCCACAGTGCTATGAGCTTATCACTCGCATTACAGGACAAGATGCATTTAATGCGTAGCTTAGGTGTCCTCTTGCTTTATTGGGGACGGGAGCGAGGCCCGACCCGTCCGTCGCCGCTCCTCCTCGCTTCGACATGCGCCCTGGCCAGCGATGCATGCGGCGCCATGTAGGCAGGCAAGCAGATGAGGTGGCGCGGTGGTGGAGCCTTCACGAAGATCTGCATGCCGCCACGTAGGCGCGTGCTGAGTTGGCCTGGAAGCCGCATGTTGCCACGCAGGTGCATGCCCAGCTGGTTGAGCTGGCAGCTGCATGTGAATGGCGGTGGAGACTTGGTTGGTCCGGGCCTGGCTGTGGCCCCGCTGACGCCTTTTGCAAGGGCCTTGCCACATGGCTCGGCAAGGGTCTTGCCGTGGCACGCTGCTGTCCCCGGCAGGGATCTTGCTGGGGGTCTTGTGGGTTTCCTTGGCTAAGGTCCTGCCAAGGATCGCCGTCTTCTGATCCTCATCTGATCTCATATGTTCTTTGTCTTCACAAAGATCGCTATGTCACTATGGAGGTGCCTCCCGAGCCCTGGCCCAACGTGGTTGATGGTGTTGGAGGCCATGGGTTCGAGGGTGGCTTACTCCGCTGGTGTGGGCGAGCCGCCCCGGCAAGGGTCTTGCCGGGGCTGCTGATGCTGCCCCCAGCAAGGGTCTTGCCGGGGAAACCTGCTTCGCCCATTTGCTCTCTGTGGTCTCGGCCCTTGGCGTTGTCTTATTCGTCTTGGACTTTGGTTTTGTCTCGGTTCCCCTCCTATGCCATGCCGCTCGTGGTCGTGGCGCGTGGCTCTGACTGCCCGCGCACAAGTAATGGGGTACAAAAGTTGTGCCCCTATTGTTGTACACCGACAAGGAGCGCTGGGCATCTATCACAGCGTAGCTCGGTCCCCAGCGGGGGCCGGCTGAATTCGGAGAGGCACAGGAGGATATCGTTAGGCATATCTATGATTTCTTTATTGGTCTTTTGGGTACGGCCGAGGAGAAGGTTGTGGCCTCCAGGAAGTGTTCTGGGGGCAGGCGGATAGGGTTTCCCAAGTGGAAAAAGACGGGCTGGCACTACAAGAAATATGTCAACTTGTGACCTTGACTATTGGTCACTGAAAGGTCATTGTTTTCCATTTGCAACCTTTTTGTGACTCAAAACAGAAGGTCAAAAGCTGGCGGTCGTAAACTGAAATTAACGACCTTCTCTGTGAGAACGTCATAGACGTTTACGACCAGAACAAAAGGTCATGGATTCCATGACCTTCTGTTTTGGTCACTAGTTGTGTGCCCAGGCCACGTCGGATCCGACGTGGCAATCTGACGTGGCAAAGTTGCGACCAATTGAAAAGGTCGTCGATAAGATTCAGCCCGGTCCAATTTGGTGTTTTACATGGCCCAAGCCCAATAATTCAGCCTTTTTAATATTTATTTTTTCTGTAAGTTACACGGGCCAAGCCCATTTCAGCCTTTTATTTATTTCTGGGCCGGGGCCTTTTAACATTGTTTGGGCCATTATATTTTGGAGCTGGTCCCACTTGTCATCTTCTCATACATTGGGCCCACTTGACAGAAAATTCAAAACTGCTTTGATTATTTTCATAAGTGAATCCCACAAGTTAGGTTTCCATTCCACATGTTTTCAAATCACGAACATAATAAATATTTCAAACAGAACAGTACAAATGTAGTTCATCAAATAAAACTAACTAAATCTACTACAATCTGTACATAGTTATTACAACCCAGATATGCCTACTATTACAATATTACAATATTTACATTCTATTACAATCAAATAAAAGAGACGACTCTTTGCTGAGTAGAGCTATATGGTTTTCAACTTCAAATTTTGTAGACCTGGAGCTCCTGGACATAAAGACAAACATCATTAGAGATTAGAGTGTACACATGCTAGGTCTAGTATTGGTTAAAAATAACTAATAATCACATGACGAATCTGAATGCAACATATAAAAAGAACTAGTTCATTTCATAAGTATGAGATCTAACTGTTTGCCACCCGATAGATAACCTACCAGGGAGGCCTTGATATAAACAGGGGTACGTGTAAATATATGTGTTCACAGGCTTCAATACATACAGAACATGTAACATGGTGGCTATATAAACAGAACGAGATGTGGCATGCTTAAAAGCCCGAGCCCGTGCTATGCCTATATATAATCAGGTGTAGCTTAAATATACGTGGGCACATACTGAAAGGAACAAGATAGCATGATGATATCCGATCGACTAGATTTGGGAGAAACCTGATCGAGCCACACAAAAAAGAAATAGAGCAAGATTTGAGATGCACCTGCAGAGTGTTACTTGTGGTGGAACTGCAGGAGACTTGCTCGGATTTAGTCAACACGAATTGTAAGTGTAAAGCAGATCATCTTGGCTGTTACACACGAAAAGAAAAGACAGTGTGTTTTTTAGACTGCATGGTCAACAACAACAACAAATGTACAGAATGTTTAGGTACACAAGCATGCGTAGCAAGCATTAAAAGTTCAATCTGTTTGGTGGAAGGCACCATTGATCTCGTTCTCACAGTCATACTTACACACACACATGCAGTTTTAATTAATTAAATGAGCAGGCAACAAAGGCAATTACAAATCTAGGGGCAGGAGGTAGTGAGAGCAACAATATACACTACTAGAGGGATCGTCAAGATGTACGGGATGGAGGTGTCTCACTTGGTTTCAAAATAAGATGCACACAAACACAACCACATAAATATAGCAGTGCATAGTACTGAGGAAACAGGGACATCTCTTTGCCAACATGTATAATTCGGAGCAGCAGTAGCAAGCAAAGGAAGATGAGAGGGAGATGGAGACGCTCAGTGATACGTTTCTCATACGGAGCAAACCCAGCGACCTCCATGATCAAGTTCCTGACGAAATGCACCCTGTTGGTACCTTTCTGCAAACCAAAATGGTAACCGGTCAGAACAATGAGAATGAAAAACTTACACAGGAGTAAACATCACAATAATATGAATTCTTACTACCACAAAGGATCTATTGCACTTGAGAATGAAGGAATTTGAGAATGAAAGAATTGTCACATACTCAACAAATTCAGAATCTAAACTGAATTTTGTCTACCAAATAAACTAGAATGCCTCAAATCCAGTCTGCTAAGAGTATTTATTTATCTACACTACATAGTCGAAGAAATTTCGAAAGAAAGCCCATGTTGTGAAATCCAGGCAGCTAGATGAAATATGTTGTTGGCACACAAGATTGACAATATCTACTTCAGAGTTCTGCAGAAACTCTGAAGCCGACATACTCAAGTCGAAAATAGTCTGGAAGTGCAGACAGAGATGTCAAATGTGAATCAGATCAGCCTTCCATACAGTAAAACAAACAAACAAACAAACAACTCTGTATTGTGATCTACTAGTATTAACAAACAGTGAAAATCTCACATCAATGATCTTACAGGTGTATGTGATACAGTAAAACAAACAAACATCTCTGTGTCAGCCAATGAATTGGCATTACAGTAAACAACTATGTGGCTATGTGATACAGTAAAAAAGATATTCCAAGGAGTTGAAGCAAATGCCAATCGTGTATGCCAATTGCTCGCTTTCCAACATAAACAGATATTACAACCACGGTGTTGAACCAAAGGACAAGGTTTTGGTACTTACTTGACCTCCTTAAACTTTCCCATCGTTTACCAGCTCCTGGAGAAAAGAGTTGTGTCCTCCAGGGTAAGACAAAGGGAGTGTTGGGGATATTACTACTGGGCGTAAACCGGCCTATCTGGGTCGGGTTAACTTCATCAGTAGTTCAACGGTGTAAAAGCCCAAGAGGCATAAAGTAAGGGCCCAAGGCCTGTAGTCGGTTTAGAACCTGTAGCCGTAAACCGGCCTGATATGTAAACTTGTATTGTAAGTTAGTAATAGAGAGAGACCAACCCGGATACGAGCATGAACCGGAGATTGGGACTCTCTGAACCGATGGGCGTCACCCGTGTATATAAGGGGACGACCCGGGGCAGTTCAAGGACAGACAACAACAACTCGAGGCCTAGGCGAAGCTTATTTGCTCCCTAGTCATCGAGACCACATCAATCCCATCACAACTAGACGTAGGCTTTTACCTTCATCGAAGGGGCCGAACTAGTATAACTCTTGTGTCTTTGCGTCCGCTTTAACCCCTTCAAGTTAACCTGTAGCGATGGCTCCACGACTAAGTCCTTTCATGAGGACATCTGCCGTGACAAAACCACGACAGTTGGCGCCCACCGTGGGGCTATCGCACGATGGTTTGATGATCTTGGAGGGCAAGTTCGAAGGACTCGAAGGCTATGCTGTGGGCCGGATGACCAAGAGTCGTCGTGGCAAGCTCTACATCGACGATGCAGGCTGGGGCCCCGAGGCCGGCTCAATTGAGTACGGATACCGAGTCCCCTTTGGTGGCATACACGTTTTTATCGGCAAGATCAGTGAGCCAGGGCCCGAGCCGGACATCTGCACCGACCTCGTCGAGACGGCTCAGCGTACGAGACCTGCCCAGGTTAAACCGGCCGTGAAGCGTGCCTTTGTGGGAGTCATCCACGGAGGAAGTTATGAGGGCGGATCAGAATCTGGTGGCGAAACCGTCGTCTACTCTGACGACAAGTCGTCGATCGGAGAAACTGAATCTCTATATCAGCTACAAGATGGCCGGATTGGGGGCTGTTCCGATGGTGACAGTATTCCGGACCCCTCTGATCTGCCCAACCGGGTTGGAATTCATGGCCGGTACACAAGCAGTGCTTCACTCTTCGACCACTGCGGCAATGATTGCCGGTTCAATAGCGGCGACGGCTGCCGAGGCAGGAGGCCTTGTGCGCCCGCCGGCTCAAGTTTTATCAGATCTGTCCGATGCGTTGGATGCGCTCATGGCAGAGGTTAACCCAGCGGATCGGGACGCTCATAACACGGAGATTGCGAAGGTGAAGGAACAAATCACTCAGGCTAAAGCGGATCTAGCAGCTGCAGACGCCAGGATGACGGCAGAGCGGGCCGCTTTAGATGCATAGGCTTATTGGCTCATGCTGGATCAAAACGCGTCACATGAAGTCATGAAGAGAAAATACAGATCCCGTTTGCCTTCAGCTTTCGAAGGAAGAGACCTCTTCAACACCCCTGGAGCAGGAACGATGTCTGCGGTGGTAAACCGGCGGAAGCACCTGGGACGGGAGCGCCGGTCCAGCCCCGCTTGATAGATCTACCTCGCCATAATACCAGTGCACCTCAGGCTGTGCAAACACCTCCGGGTCACTACTCCAACCCGATGGATAACCTTGTTGCAGCCGCGGCACGGCTGGAGGCTATTCCGATTGATGGTGATTCACCACAGGCGATGAGACGCGCCCGGGTCAAGGAGCTCCTTAGGACAGCTTTGGTCCAACAGAAGCGTATTAAACGGCGGCCGACCGGATCCACTCTACCCCCCCCCCCCCCCAAGCCGGAGCTATAGCAGGCACGTGGATGAACCGGCCGTATCAAGTAATGCACGGCGTGGTGCGCCCCGTGGCAACAACTCAGCAGGTGGCGTCGATAACACCCAGGAGGTGGTGGACCGGGCCCGAGCGCGCAGGGAGGCCGAGTTAGCAGCGCAGCATCAGGCTTATCAGCTTACGCCGGTTCGTCCGACCATCTCGGTCAAGCCTGGGGTTACCTCTAGCTCTTTGGGGGTGCCTTGCCTTGTCCCCGCTTTACGCAATGTACGTTTGCCCAAAGACTTCAAGGGTCCGCGCAAGGTGCCAAATTACACTGCCGTTTAGCTCCAGAAGCATGGATAGACAGTTATGAGATGTCCATGGAGATGCCGGATGTGGATGAGGCCGCGTGTGCAAAGTAATTCACCATGATGCTCGAAGACACGGCCCGTACTTGGTTGAAGATCTTGCCACCCAATTCTATCAATTCATGGGCCCAGTTGCGGACCCGGTTTATCCAGAATTTCAAAGATACCTGTAAGCAGCCCATGTCGATGAGTGGACTTGGCGGCTTGTGTCCGTGGGGAAGGAGTCAACAACCCATTGGGTACGCGCGTTTGAAATCTTGCACTCGTCAGACCGGATCAACGCTGACTCTGCGATCTTGACCCTGGAGGGCAACTGCCGGTTTAAGCCTTTGAAGTTGAAGTTGGGGCGCATGAAGCGGTTTTGTAGTGACATGGGCACTCTCATGGGCGCTTTAGTGAAGTATGCTGATTCTGATAGTACCAAGGATCCCGAGTCTGATGATGATGAGACAGGGAAGGGAAAGAAGAACAGCAACTCCAAGGGCCAGCAACATCACTCGGCAGGTAATGGTGGAGGCAAGCGTAAAGCGAATGGCAACATGGACTTTGTAGCCAACACCAACGTGCAGGACAAGGGCCAGCGGCGCAAGGGAAAACAGCCGAATCGAAGTGGAGCGCCTAATCCCAATCCGGACCGCTTGAACTATCTGTTGAATCAACCCTGTCTGAAGCATGGGACGAAGGAGATGCCAGCAAAGCACCTCTGGAAGGATTGCTACATTATGCAGGAGTTCAAGAATTCTAATGCATTCCGGTATGATCAAGGTTCCGGCGGCGGTTCAGGATCCAGGACGGATTACGGTGGAGGAAATTCCGGTTCAGGATTTAATGGTAATCCGGGCGGACATAACAATCAGAACAATCAGAATAACCAAGGTGGTTACAAGCAGCAGCAACAACAGTCAGGTTATCAGAGCAACCCAAAGCAGTTGAATAGTGGGCAGTACCATGTCTTCACCACCAGCTTAGACAAGCGAGACCGGAAGCTTGAGCGGCAGTCAACACTGTTGAACCGGCCGTGCCTCATTACCTACGCTGGTCAGAGCAGCCCATTGTATGGAGTAGAGAGGATCACCCTCCCCGGGTTTACAATCCGGGCCAACTAGTCCTGGTGGTGGCACCTCAGGTGGGAGGTTATAAGTTCACCAAGGTGCTCATGGACGGAGGGAGCAGCATTAACATCCTGTACTATGAGACCTTCCGTCGTATGGGGTTAACAGATAAACATCTCAAACCGTCCAATACAGTGTTCCATGGTGTGGTACCTGGCAAGTCAGCATATCCGGTTGGTAAAATAGCTCGGAAGTGGCCTTTGGAGATGAATATGACTCGGATCGGAAACATTGACGTTTGAAGTGGTAAAAATCCAAAGTCCATATCACGCCCTATTTGGGCGGCCGGCTTATGCCAAGTTCATGACACGGCCTTGTTATATCTATTTGCAGCTCAAGATGCCGGGTCACAAGGGGACAATAATGGTTCATGGGAGCCGCAAGATCGCTTTGGAATGTGAGGAAGGTGATGCGGCTTACGCAGAGTCGGTTTGTGCCACCGAGGAGCTGAAGTATTATAAGGACAATGTTGATCCGGTGGACATGACTCCATTCAAGAATCCAACTACAGAGCATGATCCGGCCCTGAAATTCAAATCGGCAGCTGAGACTAAGCTTGTTGACTTCGTGCCTGGCAATTCGTCCAAGCAGTTCAGCATCAGTGCCAACTTGGATCCGAAATAGGAAAGGGCGCTCATCGAGTTCATCCGTGAGAATCAGGACATTTTTGCATGGAAGCCTTCTGACATGCCAGGTGTACCGAGGCAACTCGCTGAGCACACTCTGAATTTTGATCCCAAGTACAAACCGGTGAAGCAGTTTCTCCGCCGGTTTAACGAAGAAAGGCGTAAGGCCATTGGAGAGGAGGTGGCCAGGCTCTTAGCAGCTGGTTTTATTGTTGAAGTCTTCCATCCAGAGTGGCTTGCTAATCCGGTGCTGGTTCTTAAGAAAAACGGCACTTGGCGCATGTGTGTGGATTACACAGATCTTAACAAGGCTTGTCCAGCAGATCCTTTTGCCCTCCCCCGCATTGACCAGATTATTGATGCCACTGCGGGTTGTGAGCGTTTGAGATTTTTGGATGCGTATTCTGGGTATCATCAGATCAAGATGGCAGTTAAGGACCAGGGGAAGATGGCGTTTATCACTCCCTTTGGAGCCTTCTGCTATGTATCTATGCCTTTTGGGCTCAAGAGCGCCCAAGCAACTTATCAACGCTCTGTACATAATTGCCTGCATAAACAGATCGGCCGTAATGTGCACGCCTATGTGGATGATATTGTGGTCAAGTCAAGGGAGAAGGAGACACTGATTGACGATTTGAAGGAAACCTTTGACAACCTGCGGGTTTACAAGATGATGCTCAACCCGGCCAAATGTGTCTTTGGTGTTCCGGCGGGCGAGTTATTGGGTTTTCGTGTCCAACAGGGGAATTGAAGCTAATCCGGAGAATATTACGGCTATTACCTCCCTGGCTAAACCGAAGTGCATTAACGATGTTCAGCGTTTGGCAGGCCGGATTGTCGCGCTGAGCCGGTTTATCAGCCGCCTTGGGAAGAAGGACATCCCTTTGTACCAGATGCTTTGAAAAACAGATCGGTTTGTCTCGAGTCCGCCGCCCGATGAAGCGTTGGAGGACTTGAAGCGGCAATTGGCCAACCCGTCCGTGCTCGCCGCTCCCATTGACAAGGAGCCGCTTCTGCTATATGTTGCTGCTAATGCCAGGGCGGTCAGCGTGGCCATTGTGGTGGAGCGGAAGGAGGCAGGGAAGGAGCATCCGGTTCAACGTCCGGTTTATTATATCAGCGAGGTACTTATCGAATCTAAGCAAAGGTATCCGCATTGGCAGAAGCTGGTATATGGAGTTTTTATGGCAAGCCGGAAGCTGAAGCAGTATTTCCAAGGGCACCCCATCACGGTGGTCAGATCTGCTCCCTTAGGCGATATCATACAGAACCGGGAAGCGACTGGCCGGATTGACAAGTGGGCTATAGAGCTTGGGCGCACGGTTCAAAATGCGATGCCTCGGACGGCGGTGAAGTCTCAAGCACTTGTGGATTTCATTAATGATTGGACGGAGTTGCAAGCACCTGAAGAAAAGCCAGATCATACATATTGGACCATCCATTTTGACGGATTCAGGCAATTGGAGGGCTCGGGGGCTGGAGTCGTATTAACTTCGCCACGAGGTGACAAGTTTTGTTACGTTCTCCGCTTAATGTTCCCTTGTACTAACAATGCAGCTGAGTATGAAGCCTTGCTCCATGGTCTCCGGATGGCTAAGGAGATGAATCTAAGCCGGGTTATGTGCTTCGGTGACTCGGACCTAGTGGCTCAACAGTGTCCGGCACTTGGGATTCAAAGGACCCACTCATGGCTGCATATCGTCGTGAGGTGGATATTGTTGCAGGTCATTTCAAGGGCTATCGGGTAGACCACGTGGACCGTCGGAAGAATGAAGCAGTGACGCTTTAAGCGGTTGGGCTCTCAACGCAAACCGGTCCCGCCTAATGTTTTTACGGGCGTGCCGCACAACCCGTCGGTCAAGATCCTGGTGAAGCGGATTTGGCTATTCCGATCCGGAGGCCCAATTGGTGGCAGCTCTTCACGTCACTCCGGATTGGGCCTTCCTTATCTTACGATACATGAACCGGGCGAGTTACGGAAGATGAGACGTTGGCCCGGCAGATAGTCCAGTGATCTAAGTCTATGACCATTGTTAATGGCGAATTACATCATTGCAGCGTGTCAGGGGCGTTTCAATGCTGTGTGTCCCCTGAGGAAGGCTGTGAAATATTGTGTGAGATCCATGAAGGAGATTGTGGTCACCACGCTGGTTCAAAATCCTTGGTGGCTATTGGTTGACTGCCCATGCTGATGCGGAAGATCTGGTCAGATGATGTGATGGTTGCCAAAAGTTTTCCAGACGTGCTCATGTACCGGCCCAAGAATTGAGGATGATTCCAATTACTTGGCCGTTTGCGACTTGGGGGCTGGATATGGTTGGACCTTTTAAAAGGTCCAAGGACAAAAAGACCCACCTCCTGGTGGCGGTTGACAAATTTACAAAGTGGGTGGAGGCAGAACCTGTTAGCAAGTGTGGCGCTACGGCGGTTCAGTTCATCAAAAAGGTGATTTTCGGTTTGGCTTTCCACACGGTATCATCACAGATAATGGTACCAATTTGTCCAAAGGTGCCATGAAAGAGTTCTCTGAACGTGAGCACATCCGGCAGACGTTTCTTGATAGCCACCCACAGTCCAATGGTCAAGCGGAAAGGGCTAATCAAGAGATCTGGAGAGGCATCAAGCCCCGGCTTATGGTCCCTTTGGAGAGGACACCGGGTTGTTGGGTAGAAGAGCTACCGTCTGTGTTATGGAGCATCAACACTACACCTAACAGATCCATGGGATACACGCCGTTCTTTATGGTCTATGGAGCGAAGGCGGTTCTCCCCAGTGACATCTGTCATGACTCACCTCGTGTGGCAGCTTATGTTGAAGCGAACAAAGAGACGGCATGGCAGGACGCTTTGGATCGGTTGGATGAAGAGTGTGACATAGCAGCTGCCCGCTTGGCGATTTACCAATAGGATCTTCGTCGTTACCATAGTCGCCGGGTCAGAACCAGAACTTTTCAAGAAGGAGATTTGGTGTTTCGGCTCATCCAAGACCAGACTAATATGCACAAGCTATCCCCACCTTGGGAGGGACCTTTCTTGGTCAGCAAGAATCTGCACAACGGGTCGTACTATCTGATCGATATTCGAGAGCATAAATACTCACGCACGTCAGAGGAGGAGACCAACAGGCCGTGGAACATAGCTCATCTTCGGCCTTATTATACCTGAGCCATCGACTCTGCTTATGTACATATTATGACAGTGTAAATATTATGAATAAAGTAATAAACCAGAGCCTCAGCTAAAGCGGGGTATCTGTTCTGTTACATCATGTGTGGTTACATGGAGTTGTTCTGTCTTAAAGCGGCCTCTGGTTTACCCCCTGAGTTTGCTTTTCAAAAGCTTTGTGATGTCACTTGGGGGCTTGGTCATGTCCGAACCAATGCAACACCTTTTGATAGGAGAAAGCCATCAGATCACTTGGGGACATGGTCAAGTCTGAACCAGTCACGCCTCTTGATCGGCCTAAGACCATAGAGTCACTTGGGGGCTTGGTCGAGCCCGAACCATTGCCATGCCACTTGATCGGCATAATGCCACGGTTTCAGTTGGGGACCTGGCTGACTTGAACCATGGCTACACCTTATAGGGAGCTTGGTCGTGTCCGACCATGGTAACACCATCTGATCGGCTCAGTAAAGCCTCTTTTTGCAAACGGTTTATCATTGCCTTTGCTTCCATGGTTTTTTTCATAACTATTATTTGATTTTTGTTGCGTTTCTTAAACCGACAACATTTTTAAACCGGTTCAAACTATCAATTGACAGAATTCGGTCCATTTTTTAATCCGGAGATAATTTCACCGGTTTGACTTTTTTCTGTTAACATCCCATTATGGAGTAACAGGGGGCTTGTCATGACTCGGCACGGTTTACGTGGTAAACCGTCATTATAAATAACAGGAGTTGTTTTCTCCTTTGACGGTAAGGGTTTATACAACCTCCGCTTCAAGATTGGCTAAGCCAACTTTATGCCCAGTGATGGCAGGTATTTTGTATCACAAATTTTGATTATATACCTAAATATTTCATTTCATATTTATATGAACGTCACAAGCCGGCTGGCGGCACAAACCGCCGTGGCGGTTTAAGATTTTGTGACTGCAGGCAATATAGATTGAAAGTTTCGATCATTCAAGCAAAAGTATCAGCACCTATGCACGAAGGCATATTAAAAGCAACAGTGTTGGCTGTCCTATTACAAGGCAACATGGTGCCCAAATAAGATCATTGTTTCTTGGCAGAATAAAATGAAACAGCTATTCAAACCGGCTTCCGGTTCATGCTGGCTCGCCGCCCCTGTCTGATGGTTGTGGGTCGTCCTGCGCCGCTTCAGCCTCTTCATCTCTACCCAGCTGCTGGAAGTCAACAGTGGTCGGTCGATTCCCATTAAAGCTTGAAAGACAGCCTCCTCATGGATCAGGGAAGATGGTTCAATATCAGGAGCGTAAGTATGCTTACGGGTCGGAGGGATCAGGTTCTTCGCTTCGGGAATAGGTGCAGCCACTCGTTTGTTCTGATCGTCATATTGAGCTTGATAATGCGACAAGTTTGCCTCTTCAGCCAATTGGCAAGCCAGAGGGTGCACCGCCCGGCTTATCGCTCTCAGATCATCTTCGTTGAACTCTGAACCGTCTTCCTTCAGACTGGGATAGCCCTGAGCTGCCTCAACAGGATCGAAATCTGGCACCCATGCTTTTGCCCGGATTAAGGCGTTAATGGCGCCGGTTCGAGCAGCAGATTTCTTCAGCTCTTCAATCCGGGCGGGAAGCATTGACAACCTCCTAAGAGTATCTTGAATTAAGGAGGGTGCTGGATTGTTATGTGATGCAGTGGAGATGATCCGCTGCGCTCCAGTGTACAGCTGCTCTGTTAAAGTGTAGGCAGCTTTCAATTTCATCCGAATATCTGACCCTAAGTGACCAATGCGTGTGCCTACAACATTACAAGAGAAATCACAAACCGGACTTATCATAAGAAGGCCAAGTTATCATAGAAGCCAAAGGAAGCTTACCAAAGATAGCAGCAGTCATGGCATGCACTTGCCGCTTCACGCTGGTCAGCTGGTCTACCACCGGTTTAAGGGCAGCTTCAGCATTTTCAACCTTTTTGGTTAAAGCGGCCTTTTCAGTATCCCAGCCGGCCCGCTCAGACTTGAACCACTCCTTGAGCTGCTCCATGGTAGTCAAGGCGGTTTCAGCTCATCCTTGGCCTTGGAGGTTTCTTCTTGTTGAGATTTCAGATTTCTTGGAGATCATTGATTTGTGAGGCTTGTTGGCGTATCTCACTCTGCAACAAAAAGGGAGCATGTTAGATATCTTCATTACAAGTCCCATGTGCATAACCAGTCATACACTTGGCACTTGGGGGCTAATGCATATTTTGATCTTCATCTGCCAATAAAAGCAGAAAGTCCCAAGCTCAATACAGGTATTCAACTTGGCACTTGGGGGCTAATGGCTATTTGCTCGAACATGTTCTGATGCGGCGATATAAATTACAGTCCCGGTTTGACTATACTAACTTGAACCGGCCCTTGGGGGCTACATCAGTGGATTCTGAAGCATTGAGTTTATGTTAAGTCCCGGTTTAGCTATACTAAGTTGAACCGGCCCTTGGGGCTAGGAGAGTTAACAGAAATTGAAATATCCAAGCGGGAAAAGAACATGGAGGTTACCTCGAATTTTTCTTTCATCATCTTCACCAGGCCAGCTTCATAATCACGGCTGGTATACAGCCGGTTCAAGTAGCCAGAATGAAGGTCTTGGGGGTTCAGAGCGGCGTAAGTTGCTAGATCAACATCCCACTTGCCCTTGCTCATAGTGGCAAATTCCTCTTTGGCAGAATGTTTGGATAAAGCGACCGGATTACCCGGTTCGCTGTGGCCAAAGCCAGTAATCACAACGTCATCGTCCTTGGTATCACTGGTTTGACCAGGGGCACACGGTTTGTCAGCAGGCCGGATTGGACTGGTGGATTTTTCAATCCGGGTTGGGATTCTGGGCTGGTCAGCAGGAAGGAAGGTGTCAACAGGCCTTTCTTCAGCAACAAAATCATCATCTTGCAGTGGCGGATCATTGGGAGTGTCTTCACAGATAGCCGCTTCAAGATTTGGGACGCTGTCCGGTTCAGGGGCAGTCTCTTCGTCGGCTATTTTATCCAGACGAGCCTTTTGCTCGGCCTAGGCTTGGCCTGAAAAGGCACAATAACGATCGAATCGGCATATACTACACAATGATGCAGTAGAAACAATATGAAATGCATAACTTACCCAAGCACCATTTTAAGTGGTGGCACCTGAGTAGCTGATGACTCGCCAGATGAGGAATGGGAGGTGACCTGATAATCGGAGTCAGATGGATTAAGGGGTTGACGAAAACAGCCTGCTTTAGGATAAGCACTGACAAGCAAATTAGAGACCTCTGAACGACGTTTCCAAACCGGACTGTTCGGTAAACCGGTGGAGGTAACTACCTGGCCGCTGTGCCGAGTTGTGCGGCGAGCATCATATTGTTGAGTCTTCATAAGAAATTTGGGATCCAAGTAAGCAAGGGGATGAGAAAATTTAATTTTCTGGTTTGCCCGACGGATTTTTAGTGAAGGCAAAGGATTTGAGTCAGAGGAGAGAATAGTTACATCTACAACATCAGCATTACTGGTTTCAGCATCGTCCTGACAAATATCATCATTAATTAGGCGTGTGAAAAGTAAACCAAGTGAATCAAGTTCTACCTCAAGGTCCGGATTACCCACATCATCATCCACGGCGGATCGAAGATGCGATGGTTTTCCTCTTATGAGCAGTCTTCTTGACAGCTTTGGTCTTTTGCGGATTGGTTTTTCCTGTTTATCTGGTTTCTCTGGTTTCTCTTGTGGGCGTTTCTTGCTCGAATGGATCATCACCCTGATTAAGTAGCAGTTGATGTTAAAAATGATGCCAGAAATAGCAGTAATATATTCAGTAAAAAATAGTCAGAAGTCTTACAGATGGTGGTTTGTTGGTAGCACAGAAGGGGAGCAGACCGGTTCAGGCACAGAGGTTTTTCGGTTCGTTCAACATTTTCTTCACAGCCTCGGTGACCTCATCATCGGTAAGCTGGATATTAATATGTCCGAGGGGGTCGTCGACACTACCAGTGTACTCACACATTAAACCGGAGCGCTGGGAGAGGGGCAGTATGCTCCATGATATCCAACAGCGCGCGAGATCAATTCCGGTTAAACCATTGGCCATGAAGGCTCTGAGCTTGGAGAGTTGAGGAGCGTATTTACTTCTCTCATTGGCGGTTAATCTTTGCGGAAAAGGATGTGTATTACTGAGACGCTCCGGACGAAAACCGGGCAAAGGATTCTCATTGGCAGGCGAAGTTTCTCTGCAATAAAACCATGTTTGATTCCATTCCTTGGGGTGGCTGTGCAGTTTAACATGAGGATAAGTGACCTCCTTTCTTTTTTCAATCGCCACACCACCCAAATCTGTGTTGAGCCCGTCAGTAAATTTTGTGCGGCGGTTTAGATGGAAGCAGTCCCTAAACAGTTCAATTGTGGGTTCTTCTTGAAAGTACGCCTCACAGAGCACTTGGAAGTGACAAATATTGGTAAAAGAATTGGGGCACGTATCTTGTGGACGGAGTTGAAAATTGGCTAACACATCCGGTAAAATTTTGAACCGGGCGGGTTGAATCGGGCTAAGTGATCTGCGAAAACTACAATCTCTCCTTCTTGAGGTGTGGGTGGACATTCGTTGCCAGGAACCCTCCAATGGATAGTATTTTTACTGCTTAAAGCACCAGTCAGGACCAGATTGTTTAATTGAGTTTCGGTAACACAGAAAGGAGCCCAGTTACACTCATATACTTGTTTGGCCATCTACAAAAAATATAAATCCGGTTCAAGAAATATGCTGGGACAAAGAGAGAACCGGTGTACAATGCTAAATCGGAGACAAATACACCGAAACCGGAGTTCTTTGAAGCGGCGATTAATGCAGTTAAGGACTTCTGGCGGTTCAACAAGGGGACTAATGGTGTATACCGGTTTATTTAATTTTTTCTATGTTAAGTTAAACCGCCTGGTCTAAATATTGAAAACAATTGAGGTTGCGAACGGCTAAGTGTGCAGAAACAGGTTTCGCAAGATTTCCCTACAACGAAGGATCTGAAGCTAGATCAGAAAAGAAGAAAAATATCTAAAAAGAATAAAGCAGAGCAGTATTGATGCAATGAGCAGGAGATGATGTGCGAGATCTATGGACATGAGCACGAGACTACAGGCGGATGCTAAAGGCTACTACTAATCAGAGCAAGGTGTCACAGATCTATCCAGGAGTCTGGTATGAGCATGGACAGTTAATGGAGCACTGCAAGAACAAGAAACCCTAGAACGGATCTAGGTCGAGGTGAGCCGAGGACCTACCTGAGTTGAGGACATGCGGAAGAGTGCTGCGTTTCTCTGGTGCGTTCAGGTTGATGCAGCGGCTCAAGACGGTGCAGAGGTCGATGGCGGCGGCGGAGCTCCGAGGCTAGCGACGCGAGGAAGACGAAGAGAAAGGGGACGGAGGGAGAAAAGGAATGACCCTTCGGTCCTATTTATAAGGCAAGATACCTGTGTCAGGTGCGTGAATCAAGGAACCACAAATCTAGGAAGCAGAGCTGTCGCCTCGATTATTGCGGATCTGTTAAACAAAGAAGATATCATGAATGCTATCTTTATGGGGACGTCATGCGGTTCTGACAGCGGAGAAGGTGACCTCACGGCGGTTCAACGATTTCAAGAAGGTATTGAAGATGAAGGTTTTTTATCAAGGATTGACATGAACCTGTTCAAATAAATCCGGGGCCTAATGTTGGGGATATTACTACTCGGCGTAAACCGGCCTATCTAGGTCGGGTTAACTTCATCAGTAGTTCAACGGTGTAAAAGCCCAAGAGGCATAAAGTAAGGGCCCAAGGCCTGTAGTCGGTTTAGAACCTGTAGCCGTAAACCGGCCTGATATGTAAACTTGTTGTAAGTTAGGAATAAAGAGAGACCAACCTGGATACGAGTATGAACCGGAGATTGGGACTCTCTGAACCGACGGGCGTCACCCGTGTATATAAGGGGACGACCCGGGGCGGTTCAAGGACAGACAACAACAACTCGAGGCCTAGGCGAAGCTTATTTGCTCCCTAGTCATCGAGACCACATCAATCCCATCACAACTAGACGTAGGCTTTTACCTTCATCGAAGGGGCCGAACTACTATAACTCTTGTGTCTTTGCATCCGCTTTAACCCCTTCAAGTTAACCCATAGTGATGGCTCCACGACTAAGTCCTTTCATGAGGACATCTGCCGTAACAAAACCACGACAGGGAGGGAACATTATAAACTACAGATGGACGAAAGAAGCCAGAAATTACCTCTGAGGTTTGCCCACACTACGATTGTCGACAGCTGTCGAGACCATGATCAACCAAAATGTTCGAGATGCCAAGTATCCATCGAGAAATGAGCAAGCGACTTCAAATTCAGAGCACGAAAGAATGAGTGGTGCGTACTCGAGCCATTCATCAACTTACATAGGCATAATAACAATGGCAACTTAGTATATCTTGAGATGATTCTTGAAAATCATTGACAGGCAGCATATGTGGAGCGAAACGCACACATGCTGCCTGAATAGCGCCCTCGCCATAGAAGCTGGAAATAGATGTAATGCAGGCAATATAACGAAGAACTGTGTTGATGCCATGTATAAAGTCCATGTACAGAATCATGATAGATTCACTGAGACACTACAAATTAACATACATAAATACTGCCAAGGACAATGAGTAGTTGAAAAGCACGTTTCAGAAAAAAACTCTTTTTTGTTGACCCATAATGTTCTAATGGTGGTCATTTTCGTCAACATAATTTTTTACAATCACAAATATTATTACAGTGAATAGATTAAAGAGAAAAGGTAATTAAAGAATAAATCATGATAACATTATCCATAATTGACGTCAAAAGAAAGCAAATGAGTAATCAGAGGGGGAGGTCAAAGCCTAAATATGTAAATTGAAAGGTAATCACTTACCCAGAACCGAAGTGTAGTGTGGGCACTGAACCTGAGGGGAGGCAGGGGTCAGTGGTTATGTGAACACCTGCAATCTTTGCAGCAGAAATGATGGAAAGTGGCGGGTTGTCCTGGGGGAATACTAGTTTCGCGGCCATCGCCTCCATCAAGCCGCTTAAAATAAAACAGAGCAGGAATCTACAAATGGCAGAAGAACATTGTGAGCCAATGCATATGTTTCACTTCGCATATTCATCTTTTTCCTTTATCAAGGGAAGCAAATGTGCATCGACCCCATGAAATAGTGTAGCAAATATGCAAACTCAGAATTGCTCCAATACAATCGTAGTTATTACTAGAAGGAAAAAGCATGCTTTAGACCGCTTTTATCAGTTAAATTATTGACTGACGCTATTTTAAGTATTAATTTCACGAAATTTCCGCCAGCATAACTTGGTTTTGCACAAAAACTGTTGGTCAGATGCCCCTGCATGCAGTAACGAGGCCAATAGCATTCCGTAATTACAATCGTACATTTCTATATACAGCTGGCCTGACATAAAGTAAGATGGTATGTCAAAAAATATGGCAGATCTTTATTATCCAACTCTACAAAGACCTGGTATGCGCAAGATGTATGCACATGTCCATCTGTATATGGATGAGTACCATACTGTTAGGAAAGTAGGGACTAATAACTACTAATTGCTATATTATTTGGCAGTAGGCACAGATTAAATAGTTGTTTTCGGACTGTACCTAGTCAAGAGACTGCGTAAGCTGTATAATCGCCTGGTATGTACAAATTTATGTATTTAGCCATTTTTTGTATTCTGTTCAGTGTAGAAGATGCATCCTATTGTACTCTCTGGGTGCTATGCTAGTATTTCCTTTGTACTAAACATGGAAATACTATAGGGGGGAAAGCTTGCAAGTTTCGTTCCTGACTAAGTTGCTTTATTTTTTACATTCTGTAGATTTAACCGCCATCACCACTTGCAAGTTTTATGCAAGTACTTGACTGGCTTCAGAATAGGCGCCACCACCAATTCACGCCAGGAGTAAAGATATTGGACGGCCAGGACATTGTTACCAGGGACGGAGCCAAGATTTAAGCATAGGGGGGGGGGGGGCGAAGACAATGGCACATGACATTTTTTTCCCCTTATGTTAACCCCCTTTACACCATTTTATTAACAAAATTAACCCCCTCTTAAATTCATAAGAGAAAAAATAGATAGCAAATCTCAGCACTGATAGAAATACAACGACATTAGAGATGTAGATTTGTGAAATTTTATAGTGGCATAATTTTTGGGTTAGGAGTTTGCATATCAATTAACTATTGGTCCGGCTATTACCTTGGTTCTTGGAATCCTCAGATTCATCATTTCCTCTAAAGAGACATAGAAATTATATATGTTTGGAATGAAATCATTCTTGCTTACCTCATGACATCAATAAAAATCTTTAGACTTAGTTCGGATTAGGCTGCTCCCCTTCGGTAGGTTGCACGTCGTTTGCAGTGGCATCATGTTTCGATGGTTGGGATCTTGAATCAATTCCGCTTTCTTCCTCTTCATGTCTACTGTCTACACAAGCACAAATAAAAAACAGAAAATGTATAATTGAATTTTAATGCCTATAGTCTGTATGACTATATTTCTAAAATTTGTGAAAGCACGAACTAATCTAATTTGTACATAAACGACCTTTTTCCCTTGTGTTTTTGCCGCTCATCAGTGCGTTAAGCCTTCCGGCAACATGTCTGTGGTCTGTAGATCGATGCCTCCCTGTCCGGGCGTCCCCTTCCCTTCTCCGCTTCTCGGTGGTGGCGCGGCCGCGCGATGGAAAAGATTCGACCACAGCAATCTCTAGCGGCGCGACCGCCCGATGGAAAGATCCGATCGCAGCAGTCGTCCCTGGCGGCTTGGAAACGAAGTTAGCAGCCATATGTGCGTGCGTAGTTCCATGATGGCCTTTTTCCAAGCCGATATGGCTGCTAATATAATTTCATTAGCCCAATACAGCTAACATCCACGATGGCCTGCTTCGCATTCTTAGCATTGGTCTGTACATGGGCTCGGGCTTAACGTTAATTAAATGGCTGAAGAGGGATAGGGGGGGCAAAGGAATCACGATCAAGTGCACAGGTAAAAAAGATCAGCGAACAAGTCATACCTGTCAAGGGACGAGGCGATCGTTGGGGGGGGGGGGGTCTAGCCCCCCCTCGTCCCCCCTGCATCCGTCCCTGATTGTTACGACACTAGTGGCTACTAATTGGTTAAGGTCCCTGATTGCTACTAGCTGTATATTGAATCGCCCCTAATGAAATAGCCACTAAACTACCCCAAGCAACGCCGTTCCAATCAACATGGCACGTTCAGCGACGCTCCAAGACTTCCCCGGTTACGTAGGACTGAAGAACAGAGCTACTGGAAACTTGGGCCTGAATTCTCCGAGATCGCGGGGGAAATTGAGGGAGGGGATGGGGAGGGGGATACCTTTTCGTTCCTGAAGCGGGTGCGGATGTTGCCGAGCTCCTTGTCGACGCGAAGGCGCTCCTGCTCCTTGTTGTGGCCTTCCTCGCAAGGATCTATGCGCAGGGGGTTGATTCAAAGCAAACTCAGGATACCATGAGTAGAGATAGAATACGAAGAAGTCTGTCTGGTAATAGGCAGAAGGATAAGAGGAGGAAGAAAGAGCTGACCCCGACTCTCTCGAGCACGTTGACGATGTCGTAGATCCATGGCTGTCGAAGAGGGGGGTGTGGCCATCGTCGTCGCTGCCGATCCGCGTGCGGGCAGAGGCATGATCTGTGTCGTGTCAGGGCCGGGGGCACCGGCGGTTGAAAGGAATCCAGCGTGTGCTCAAACGAATTGGCGCGGCGGGGAAGAGGAGTGGGGTGGGAGAGGTTGGAGGCGGCGGCGGATCAAAGTCGGAGAGAGAGGTTGGGGGCGGCGGCTCCACCAGATCGGAGCGAGGGAGAGCAGAGGGGCTCGCTGGTGGAGGCGGGGGAGTAAGGGAGAGAAAGAATGGAGGCGGGGGGTGGGTGGAAAATGTCCATGAGGACTGACCTAGGGTTTCGGCTCGGGTGGGTTGGGCCGTTGGATTCGAAAGCATCCGACGATGGTTGATGCATGATCCGCGTGATATGCTCATGGTCCAATCAGAACGCAGCAAACCATTTGATGACCTTATGACCATATAAATTGGCCGTGATTGATTCAAGATAAAAAAATTCATTCCATTTTTCAGTGCTCAAAATGAGTTTTTTTGTGAAAGACCTTTCAAATATTTGTTCAAATGATATCATATTTTGCACAAGTTTACATCGTGGATTTGCAAACAATATTGCCAAAGGAAGTTTTCATTTTCTTTGGATGAAAAAATCAATTTCCATTTTTCGAGTGCCTAAAAGGAGGGTTTTTTGTGAAGAACCTACCAAATAATTGTTGCAAAATTGGACCAAATCATTTTTATAAAATACTAGGACATATTTAATGCACAATTGACCAAATGGTTGGGTGTAAAAAGTTTGGATCCACCTCTCGTGAAAAAGACAAATTTCACCGATTCAAATTTAGAAGTGGGACAAATTTGAACTGTAGCTGCCTTGTAGTTTTCTCTTTACTTTTTCCAAAAATCATTTCTAGGTACATAAGTATCTATTTAATCAGAGAAACACCCAAAAAATTCCAAGATTCAACCACTAGCTAGGAACGGTCATTCCCTCCGTTTTCACCGCATTTTGAAACGAGCATCAAAAATTCAAAAAATCAAAACATTGGGATACCTTCGCATTGTGTCATTATATGTGGCCAAGTTCCCAGGAAAAATAATAAACTTGTAATACGGTAATTATTTAAAAAAAATGTTCTCAGAAATGAGCTATCACGTGTGAGATCAATGGCTTTCAAGTCAAATGATCAATCTTATGGCCACATTCATGGCATAGTTTGTTCAAATGATCTCATATTATGCACAATGGTGCATATTGGAATGGCAAACAATATTGCCAAAGGAAGTTTTCATTTTCTTTGGACGAAAAAATCATTTTCATTTTTCGAGTGCCTAAAAGGAGGTTTTTTCTGAAGAACCTACCAAATAATTGTTGCAAAATTGGACCAAATCAATTTTCTAATATTCTAGGACATATTTAATACACAATTGTCCAAATGGTTGGGTGTAAAAAGTTTGGATCCATCTCTCGTGAAAAATACAAATTTCCGCCGATTCAGCTGGAAGCGGGTCAAATTTGAACTGTAGCTGCCTTCTAGTTTGCTCTTTATTTTTTCCAAAAATCATTTCTAGGTACATAAGTATCTATTTAATCAGATAAACACCAAAAAAATTCCAAGATTCAACCACTAGCTAGGAACGGTCATTCCCGCCGTTTTGACCGCATTTTGAAACGGGCATAAAATATTCAAAAAAATTCAAAAAACTGGGAGACCTTCGCATTGTGTAATTATATGTGTCCAAGTTCCCAGGAAAATTAATAAACTTGTAATACGGCGATTATTTAAAAAAAATGTTCTCAGAAACGAGCTATCACATGTGGAGATCAATGGCTTTCAAGCCAAATGATCAATCTTATGGCCACATTCATGGCATAGTTTGTTCAAATGATCTCATATTATGGACAATGGTGCATATTGGAATGGCAAAAAATATTGCCAAAGGAAGTTTTCATTTTCTTTGGATGAAAAA
The DNA here is from genome assembly GCA_021605145.1 of Aegilops bicornis. Lineage (NCBI taxonomy): Eukaryota > Viridiplantae > Streptophyta > Magnoliopsida > Poales > Poaceae > Aegilops > Aegilops bicornis. The sequence goes on along the minus strand of CM038671.1, from coordinate 837,305,524 downwards.
ATCATTTTCATTTTTCGAGTGCCTAAAAGGAGGTTTTTTGTGAAGAACCTACCAAATAATTGTTGCAAAATTGGACCAAATCATTTTTCTAATATACTAGGACATATTTAATAGACAATTTTCCAAATGGTTGGGTGTAAAAAGTTTGGATCCATCTCTCGTGAAAAATACAAATTTCCGCCGATTCAGCTGCAAGCGGGTCAAATTTGAACTGTAGCTGCCTTCTAGTTTGATCTTTATTTTTTCCAAAAATCATTTCTAGGTACATAAGTATCTATTTAATCAGATAAACACCAAAAAAATTCCAAGATTCAACCACTAGCTAGGAACGGTCATTCCCGCCGTTTTGACCGCATTTTGAAACGGGCATAAAAAATTCAAAAAAAATCAAAAAACTGGGAGACCTTCGCATTGTGTAATTATATGTGGCCAAGTTCCCAGGAAAATTAATAAACTTGTAATACGGCGATTATTTAAAAAAAATGTTCTCAGAAACGAGCTATCACGTGTGGAGATCAATGGCTTTCAAGCCAAATGATCAATCTTATGGCCACATTCATGGCATAGTTTGTTCAAATGATCTCATATTATGCACAATGGTGCATATTGGAATGGCAAACAATATTGCCAAAGGAAGTTTTCATTTTCTTTGGACGAAAAAATCATTTTCATTTTTCGAGTGCCTAAAAGGAGGTTTTTTCTGAAGAACCTACCAAATAATTGTTGCAAAATTGGACCAAATCATTTTTCTAAAATACTAGGACATATTTAATACACAATTGTCCAAATGGTTGGGTGTAAAAAGTTTGGATCCACCTCTCGTGAAAAAGACAAATTTCCGCCGATTCAGCTAGAAGTGGGTCAAATTTGAACTGTAGCTGCCTTGTAGTTTTCTCTTTACTTTTTCCAAAAATCATTTCTAGGTACATAAGTATCTATTTAATCAGAGAAACACCCAAAAAATTCCAAGATTCAACCACTAGCTAGGAACGGTCATTCCGGTCGATTTCACCGCATTTTGAAACGAGCATAAAACATTCAAAAAATCAAAACATTGGGATACCTTCGCATTGTGTCATTATATGTGGCCAAGTTCCCAGGAAAAATAATAAACTTGTAATACGGTAATTATTTAAAAAAAATGTTCTCGGAAACGAGCTATCACGTGTGAGATCAATGGCTTTCAAGTCAAATGATCAATCTTATGGCCACATTCATGGCATAGTTTGTTCAAATGATCTCATATTATGCACAATGGTGCATATTGGAATGGCAAACAATATTGCCAAAGGAAGTTTTCATTTTCTTGGGATGAAAAAATCATTTTCCATTTTTCGAGTGCCCAAAAGGAGGATTTTTTGTGAAGAACCTACCAAATAATTGTTGCAAAATTGGACCAAATCATTTTTCTAAAATACTAGCACATTTTAATGCACAATTGACCAAATGGTTGGGTGTAAAAAGTTTGGATCCACCTCTCGTGAAAAAGACAAATTTCCACCGATTCAGCTGGAAGCGGGTCAAATTTGAATTGTAGCTGCCTTGTAGTTTGCTCTCTATTTTTTCCAAAAATAATTTCTAGGTACATAAGTATCTATTTAATCAGAGAAACACCAAAAAATTCCAAGATTCAACCACTAGCTAGGAACGGTCATTCCCGCCGTTTTGACCGCATTTTGAAACAGGCATAAAAAATTGAAAAAAAATCAAAAAATTGGGAGACCTACGCATTGTGTCATTATATGTGGCCAAGTTCCCAGGAAAAATAATAAACTTGTGATACGGCAATTATTTAAAAAAAATGTTCTCAGAAACGAGCTATCACGTGTGGAGATCAATGGCTTTCAAGCCAAATGATCAATCTTATGGCCACATTCATGGCATAGTTTGTTCAAATGATCTCATATTGTGCACAAGGGTGCATATTGTTATGGCAAACAATATTGCCAAAGGGAGTTTTCATTTTCTTTGGACGAAAAAATCATTTTCCATTTTTCGAGTGCCCAAAAGGAGGTTTTATTGTGAAGGACCTCCCAAATATTTTTTGCAAAATTGGACCGAATAACCTTTTTAAAATAATAGGAAATATTTAATGCACAATTGAAAAAATGGTTGGGTGTAAATTGTTTTGATCCACCTCTCGTGAAAAAGACAAATTTCCACCGATTCAGCTGGAAGTGGGTCAAATTTGAACTGTAGCTGTCTTGCAGTTTGCTCTTTATTTTTTTCCAAAAATCATTTCTAGGTACATAAGTATCTATTTAATCAGAGAAACACCAAAAAAATTTCAAGATTCAACCACTAGCTAGGAACGGTCATTCCCGCCGTTTTGACCACATTTTGAAACAGGCATAAAAAATTAAAAAAAATTGAAAAATTGGGAGACATTCGCATTGTGTCATTATATGTGGCCAAGTTCCCAGGAAAAATAATAAACTTGTAATACGGCAATTAGTTTTAAAAAGTGTTCTCAGAAACAAGCTATCACGTGTGGAGATCAATGGCTTTCAAGCTCAATGATCAATCTTATGGCCACATTCATGGCATAGTTTGTTCAAATGACCTCATATTGTGCACAAGGGTGCATATTGGAATGGCAAACAATATTGCCTAAGGAAGTTTTCATTTTCTTTGGACGAAAAAATCATTTTCCATTTTTCGAGTGCCCGAAATGAGGTTTTTTTGTGAAGGACCTCCCAAATATTTGTTGCAAAATTGGACCAAATCATTTTTATAAAATACTAGGACATATTTAATGCACAATTGACAAAATGGCTGGGTGTAAAAAGTTTTAATCCACCTCTCGTGAAAAAGACAAATTTCCATGATTGGGTTGGAAGCGGGTCAAAATTGAACTGCAGCTGCCACATAGTTAGCTATTTATTATATCCAAAAATAATTTCTAGGAAAATAAGTAACTATTTAATCATAAATACATGGTTTGGTGGCGTCGTCGAGGTTTGGACGGTGGCCGAGGGCCCCAACTCTATAAGCGCGTCAACTCGCATGCCGCCAAGCGTGGTCATCAGCGTGGATCTGTATGCGTTGCCATGTGTTCTGGGCGGCCTAGGCATGTCTAGTGGGTTGGGCACTCCCCAGGTAGGTGCTAGGAAGAAAATCACAACATAAGATTCTCACGAGGAGACCGATCAATGCTCAAACATGAATAAGCAGCCAAGTATTTGAATTGCGGTACGGGAAATGCACATGGCTAATGGGCGTGAGTTTTGGCTGAGGATGATAAGTTACTAAGAAGACCGTCTTCACAAATTTTCACCTCAAAAGGAGGAGCCCAGATGGTACTTGCTTTGCAAAGTACCACATTGGACATAAATACGAATGTTGAAGCTGGGCTCAAAATAATGAATGGATTGAGCTGGCATTTGGTGGATGATGGTTATTTGGGCATAGGTAAGCACTGTAGAAAATGGATACCATTTGGACATGCCAAAGTGGTACTTCCTTCACAAAGTGCTGCTCTGAACAGAATAGGAAAATGAATATTCTTGAGTTATTTTTTAACTAGGCAAGGAATGTTTTTGACATATTTGATGAAGATATGATCCAAACAATTTATGAGAACTTTTTGGGAATTTTTGGAAAAACAGAAATATAGGTTGCTTCACAACCTAGGGCAAAAATTGACACATGGACATGACACAAAGGCAAAACTTATGAAATGGTGCCTAGTCATCACAACCCACCACAATCTACAAGGCTATGATCATCTATATTGGTTGTTAACAACTAGAAATAAGGCAGCGGACCAGCACTGTTTGCTTTATGACCATTTCGTGTAAGGAAATTACAACCTTTCTAACCAAAATGGTCGCAATGGTTTAGGGTTTGGAGCCCCCCGAACAGCTTTTGACCAATTGGTCTCAAATGGTCATAGATCTATGACCAATTCTTCCAGGGTCACTGACAGAAGGTCACTAGTTGACATATTTCTTGTAGTGTGGCCTTAGCCTTGGCTGATGTGAAAATCGGCACGGCCCTTTGGCCTGTTACACTACGGGAAACAGGTAATTTGCCGTGTGTGGATTACAGACGGCAAAGACCTGAATCTAGACGGCAAAGATTTTGCCGTCAAGAAGCAGACGGCAAACTCAGACGGCAAAGATAAGTCGACAAAGAATACTTTGCCGTCAGCTTTTCATTAGGGAAGACGGCAAAGACTTTGTCGTCAGCCAATCCCAATAACACACGGCAAAGAAAGATCTTTCGTCACCAAACACAATCTACGCCATTAGCTGATCTAATTCTGAGACGACAAAGATTTTCTTAAAATGAAAAAAATTACGTGACATTTCCTAAAACATTTTTCATGGCATTCTTCATAGATCAATTTACACAGACAAGTCTATTACAATCAGTTCGCGAAACACACGACCATCAAAAATTGGTAGCTACAACATTGTTTGTATATCAACTTACAGAACTCAACATCAATATTTTCGATAATCCATATACATTCATGCTACAGAGAAAATGGGCAAAGCAAGTCTGCCGCCCTGATGCAGAACGCACCGGACAATGGGCAGCGCCCGTCGGCAACCGCTCGGTGTCCTGCACCGGATGGAGACGAGCGGGAGCGGTCCTCCGCGCCCGGCGCTGCTCCCTGCGACGGCCGATGAGGCGAGTGAGGCGGGCCCCGGCAGTCGGATAGCACGGGCGGAGGCGGGCACACGTGGGCGGAGGCGGGCACACGCGGGCGGAGGCGGGCGGCGCTCGGTGGCGTGGGCGGAGGCAAACTTTGGCGGGTGGCGCCCGGTGGCGCGGGCGGAGGCAAGCTCTGGCGGGCAGACACGGGCGGAGGTGGTGGCGCCCGGTGGCGCGGGCGGACGCGGGGGAGCTGTAACTCCTTGTCCTCCTGGCCGTCGATGTCGTCGTTGGCGCCGTCGTTGGAGAGCTCCGCTCCAGGATGGCCTTGGCCAGCGCGGTGTCGAGGCGCGCCCTCAGGGTTCCGGCAAGGGGACGAGGCGGGATCCGGTGAGGGGACGCCGCGGGGTTCGGCGAGGCGACGCGGCGTCGGCGTCCGGCGAGGGGAAGCGGCGTTGGTGTCTGGAGAGGCAGAGGAGTGACGGTGCGGTGGTGCGGTGGGGATCGAGAGAAGGGAGGCTCGAGATTGGATCGAGCGAGGGTGGGTGGGGATTTTTGTGGATAAGGCGTGGGGGGCGTGGGTAGCGTCTCGGGAGGGTAGGCTGCATGGGTTGGCTGATGGGACGGTGGTGGGGTCGGGCGTGGGTGGTGGGGGACTGCGTGAGTGCTAGGGGCTGCCACGTCATCGATCCAGGTGATCGATCCGCGTGGTGTGTTTCTTATTTGCCATCTGCGTTTTGTTTTATAGACGGCAAACGGCATACTTTGTCGTCTGTAATAAAAAATACAGACGGCAAAGTCTTTGCCATCTGTATTTTTTATTACAGACGGCAAAGTATATATTTTGCCGTCTGTAAAACAAAAAGACAGACAACAAAGACTCTTTGCCGTTTACAATAAAAAACGCAGACGGCAAAATACATTTTTGCCATTAGTCATTCTTTGCCGTCAGCAGCTGACGGCAAATGTGCTCTTTGCCGTCTGGCCCGACGAAAAGCTGACGGCAAAGATGCCTACTGACGGCAAACTAGCTGTTTCCTGTAGTGTTACTTTCTTTGAATAATTCTGGCCTTGTTTAAACCATTTTGAGGAAATCGTTAACTGGTAGCTTCTAGGTTGGTTGACGAGTAGGGGATTAATAGGCTAATCGGCAAGTTAATCGGCCATTTAATCAATTACTCAGGCTTTTAATCAGTTAATCCACTACTCGGTGAACCTACAAGTAGGGATTAATCTGCAAGTTAACTGGTTAATCGGATGAATTCTTGAACAGGGCTTTAAACACATCTTCTATGAGTTAGTTAACGGGTTTTCCTTAGGTATGGTAGATTTGGCTCACATCAACTATGGGGCTATTACCTCATTTCTAATGTGAAAGGCGCGGACAATATTAGATTATTTAGGCCTATCATGCTGATCAATGTGCCCTTCAAGTTGTGTGCTAAGGCTTATGCATCGCGTCTCGCGCCGGTAGCACAACGTGTGACCTTAAGAAGCCAAACTACTTCTCTGTAAGGTCGCAACATCCTGGAAGGCCCCATTGTGTTAGGTGAGATTATCCACAAGCTTAAGAGGAAAGGGATCCTACTGAAATTGGACTTTGAAAAAGCGTACGATCGAGTAAATTGGGAGATTATTCGAGAAGCCCTGCTCAAAAAGGGTTTTGAGGCGGGTTTTGTGCGCCACATCATGCATCTTGTCTCGTGTGGACAAACGGGGAAATAGGAAAAAAATCTGGAACAAAAGGGGTCTCCGACAAGGAGACCCTGGCTCGGCATTTATTTTCAATTCCGTGGCGGATGTTTTTGCGGCGATGATTGACAAAGCCAGGGCGGTTGGTCACATCAAAGGTGTCGTGGCTTGATACGTCTCCAACGTATCTCTAATTTTTGATTGTTCCATGCTATTATATTACCTGTTTTGGATGTTTATGGGCTTTACTATACACTTTTATATCATTTTTGGGACTAACCTACTAACCGGAGGCCCAACTCGAATTGCTGTTTTTTACCTATTTCAGTGTTTCGCAGAAAAGGAATATTAAACGGAGTCCAAACGGAATGAAAACTTTGGGAGCGATCTTTTTGGAACAAACGCAATCCAGGAAACTTGGAGTGGACGCCAAGAAGCAGCTGAGGCGGCCACGAGGGTGGCCGGCGCGCCCTAAGAGGGGGCGCCCTCCTGCCTCGTGGGCCCCTCGTGGCTCCCCTGACCTACCTCCTTCGCCTATATATATCTTCGTACCCCGAAACCATCCAGGAGCACCACGAAAAACTATTTCCACCGCCGCAACCTTCTGTATCCGCGAGATCTCATCTTGGAGCCTTCGTCGGTGCTCCACCGGAGGGGGAATCGACCATGGAGGGCATCTACATCATCACCAAGGCCTCTCCGATGAGTTGGGAGTAGTTTACCACAGACCTTCGGGTCCATAGTTATTAGCTAGATGGCTTCTTCTCTCTCTTTGAATCTTAACACAAAGTTCTCCTTGATCTTCTTGGTGATCTATTTGATGTAACTCTTTTTGCGGTGTGTTTGTCGAGATCCGATAAATTGTGGGTTTATGATCTAGTTTATCTATGAGAAATATTTGAATATCCTTTGAATTATTTTATGTATGATTGGTTATCTTTGCAAGTTTCTTCGAATTATCAGTTTGGTTTGGCCTACTAGATTGATCTTTCTTGCCATGGGAGAAGTGCTTAGCTTTGGGTTCAATCTTGCGGTGTCCTTAATACTCTAGATGCAGGCAGGAGTCGGTCGATGTGTGGAGTAATAGTAGTAGATGCAGGCAGGAGTCGATCTACTTGTTACGGACATGATTCCTATATACATGATCATGCCTAGATATTCTCGTAACTATGCACTTTTCTATCAATTGCTCGACAGAAATTTGTTCACCCACCATAATAATTGCTATCTTGAGAGAAGCCACTAGTGAAACCTATGGCCCCCGGGTCTATTCTCCATCATATAAGTTTCCAATTTACTTTATTTGCAATCTTTACTTTTCAATCTATATCATAAAAATACCAAAAAAAATTATCTTATCATATTATCTCTATCAGATCTATCTTTCGCAAGTGGCCGTGAAGGGATTGACAACCCCTTTATCGCGTTGGTTGCGAGGTTCTGGTTTGTTTGTGTAGGCGCGTGGGAGCCTCCTACTGGATTGATACCTTGGTTCTCAAAACTGAGAGAAATACTTACGCTACTTTGCTGCATCACCCTTTCCTCTTCAAGGGAAAAACCAACGCATGCTCAAGAGGTAGCAAGAAGGATTTCTGGCGCCGTTTCCGGGGAGTTCTTCGCTCAAGTCAAGACATACCAAGTACCCATCACAAACTCATCTCCCTCGCATTACATTATTTTCCTTTTAATTCTCGTCTCCCTCACTTCACCCTTGCCGTTTTATCTGCCCTCTCTTTTCCGTTCGCTTCTTTTTTGCTTGCCCCTCATGTGCCCATTTGCCCTTATGGTTTGCCTAAGAACGCTAATCTTCACCTTAAAAGTTTAGAGGAGATTTAATTAAACATTATAAGCTTTATGACATTACAATTTGAGCATAATAATTTCTTTAGAAACGAGTTTAAAGAACAAAAAACAATTTGGGGGTACATGAATAAAGAGCTTGATGATATGTCTAAGGAATTTTATGGTTTGAATACCCATATTGCTCGTCTTGAAATATCCTTAGCCCAAATTTCTGATAAGCAAGCCACCTTAGTTAATAAGATGGTTGCCAAACCAGAAGAGTTAGGGGAAAATAATGATGAAGATCTAAAAGTTATTGATGTGTCTCCTATTAAATCCCTGTTTGGCAATATGAATCTTAATAATGATGGGACTGGAGATGAGTCAACTTTAGTGAAAAGGTGTTCCGATGATTTGGAGTATTTTGATCTTGATGCTAAAATTGGTAAAAGTTGGATTGGAGAGATTAAAAATTTACATAGTAATGAACCCACTACTTTGGATTTCAAGGAATTTAATTATGATAATTGTTCTTTAATTGATTGTATTTTCTTGTTGCAATCCGTGTTGAATTCTCTTCATGCTTATAGCCAAAATAAAGCTTTTACTAAACATATCATTGATGCTTTGATGCAATCTTATGAATAAAAACTTGAATTAGAAATTTCTATCCCTAGAAAACTTTATGATGAGTGGGAACCTACAAAAAAAATAAAATAAAAGATCATGAATGCTATGCTTTGTGTGATTTGGGTGCTAGTGTTTCCACGATTCCAAAAACTTTATGTGATATACTTGGTTTCCATGAATTTGACGATTGCTCTTTAAACATGCACCTTGGGGATTCCACCATTAAAAACCCTATGGGAAGGATTAATGATGTTCTTATTGTTGCAAATAGGAATTATGTGGCGGTAGATTTTATCGTTCTTGATATAGATTGCAATCTTTCATGTCCTATTATTCTTGGTAGGTATTTCCTTAGAACGATTGGTGCAATTATTAATATGAAGGAAGGAAATATTAGATTCCAATTTCCGTTAAGGAAAGGCATGGAACACTTTCCTAGAAATAAAATCAAATTAACTTATGAATCTATTATGAGAGCTACTTATGAATTGAATGCCAAAGATGTCAATACTTAGATCTATCCTCGCTTTTATGCCTAGCTAGGGCGTTAAGCGATAGCGCTTGTTGGGAGACAACCCAATTTTATTTTTGTTCCTTGATTTTTGTTCCTGTTTAGTAATAAATAATTAATCTATCCTCTGGTTATATGTGGTTTTATGTTTTAATTAGTGTTTGTGCCAAATAGAACTTATAGGATCATCTTGGGTGAAAGTTAATTTGATCTTGCTGAAAAACATAACCTTTTGCGCTCACGAGAAAAAATCTAATAAATCACAGAAATGTGATTTTGAGTTGATTCGTTTTGAAGTAGATCAATAGACAAATTACCTAGGACTTCCTATTTTGGTAGGATTTTTAAGGTTCCAGAAGTATTCGAAAGTTACAGATTTCTACAGACTGTTCTGTTTTTGACAGATTCTTTTTTCGTGTGTTGTTTTCTTATTTTGATGAATCTATGGCTAATATCGGGGGGTATGAACCATAGGGAAGTTGGAATACAGTAGCTTTAACACCAATAAATAAATAATGATTTCATTACAGGACCTTAAGTGGTGGTTTTTTTCTTGCACTAACGGAGCTCATGAGATTTCCTGTTGAGTTTTGTGTTGTGAAGTTTTCAAGTTTTGGGTAAAGATTTGATGGACTATGGAATAAGGAGTGGCAAGAGCCTAAGCTTGGGTATAACCTTGGCACCTCAAGATAATCCAAGGACAACCAAAAGCCTAAGCTTGGGGATGCCCCGGAAGGCATCCCCTCTTTCGTCCTCGTCTATCGGTAACCTTTACTTCGAGCTATATTTTTATTTACCACATGATATGTGTTTTGCTTAGAGCGTCTTGTATGATTTGAGTCTTTGCTTTTTAGTTTACCACAATCATCCTTTCTGTACACACCTTTTGGGAGAGACACACATGATTGGGAATTTATTAGAATACTCTATGTGCTTCACTTATATCTTTTGAGCTATGCAGTTTTGCTCAAGTGATTCACTTATATCTTTTTAGAGCACAGTGGTGGTTTTATTTTGTAGAAATTATTGATCTCTCATGCTTCACTTATATTATTTTCAGAGTCTTTTAGAACAGCATGGTATTTGCTATGGTTATAAAATTGGTACTAGAATGGTGGGCATCCAAGTTGGGTATAATAAAAACTATCATAAGAAGTGAATTGAATACTATGATCAACTTGATGCTTAATAATTGTTTTGAGATATGAAGCTGGTAATATTAGAGTCATGCTAGTTGATGTAATTGTGAATTTAAGAAATACTTGTGTTGAGGTTTGCAAGTCCCGTAGCATGCACATATGGTAACCGTTGTGTGACAAATTTTAAGCATGAGGTGTTCTTTGATTGTCATCCTTATGAGTGGCGGTCGGGGACGAGCGATTCTCTTTTCCTACAAATCTATCCCCCTAGGAGCATGCATGTAGTGCTTGGTTTTTGATGACTTGTAGATTTTTGCAATAAGTATGTGAGTTCTTGATGACTAATATTGAGTCCACAGATTATACACACTTTTAGCTTACCATCATTACTAGCCTCTACTTACCGTGCATTGCCCTTTCTCACCTTCAGCGTTTGTGGAAACTTCGCTGGTGCATCCAAACCCCGTGATATGATACGCTCTATCTCACATAAACCTCCTTATATCTTCCTCAAAAAAGCCACCATATGTACCTATTATGGCATTTCCATAGCCATTCCGAGATATATTGCCATGAAACTTTCCACCGTTCCGTTTATTATGACACGCTTCATCATTGTCATATTGCTTTTTGGATGATCATGTAGTTGACATCGTATTTGTTGCAAAGCCACCATGCATAATTTTTTATACTTGTCACTCTTGAGTCATCGCATATCCCGGTACACCACCAGAGGCATTCATATAGAGTCATATTTTGTTCTAGTATCGAGTTGTAATTCATGAGTTGTAAGTAAATAGAAGTGTGATGATCATCATTTTTAGAGCATTATCCCTTATAAAAAAAGAGAAAAGCCAAATAAAAAAAGCCCAAAAAATAAAATAAAATAAAATAAAATAAAGGCCAAATAAGAAAAGGCCCAAAAAAAGGGGGGCAATGCTACTATCTTTTCCCACACTTGTGCTCAAAGTAGCACCATGGTCTTTATGATAGAAAGTCTTCTATGTTGTCACTTTTATTTACTGAGTGGGAATTTGTCATTATAGAACTTGGCTTGTATATTCCAACGATGGGCTTCCTCAAAATGCTCTAGGTCTTCATGAGCAAGCAAGTTGGATGCACACCCACTTAGTTTCTTTTGTTGAGCTTTCATACATTTATAGCTCTAGTGCATCCGTTGCATGGCAATCCCTACTCCTTGCATTGACATCAATTGATGGCATCTCCCTAGCCCGTTGATTAGCCGCGTTGATGTGAGACTTTCTTCTTTTTTGTCTTCTCCACATAACCCCTATCATTATATTCTATTCCACCCATAGTGCTATATCCATGGCTCACGCTCATGTATTGCGTGAAGGTTGAAAAAAGTTTGAGATTACTAAAGTATGAAACAATTGCTTGGATTGTCATCGGGGTTGTGCATGAAGAGAGCATTCTTGTGTAACTGAAATGAAGCATGACCAAACTATATGATTTTGTAGGGATGAACTTTCGTTTGCCATGTTATTTTGAGAAGACATGATTGCTTAGTTAGTATGCATGAAGTATTACTATTCTTTTATCAATATGAACTTTTATTTTGAATCATTTCGATCTGAACATTCATGCCACAATAAAGAGAAATACATTGAGAAATATGCTAGGTAGCATTCCACATCAAAAATTCTGTTTTTATCATTTACCTACTCGAGGAAAGCAGGAATTAAGCTTGGGGATGCTTGATACGTCTCCAACGTATCTATATTTTTTTATTGTTCCATGCTATTATATTACCTGTTTTGGATTTTTATGGGCTTTACTATACACTTTTATATCATTTTTGGGACTAACCTACTAACCGGAGGTCCAGCCGAATTGCTGTTTTTTGCCTATTTCAGTGTTTCACAGAAAAGGAATATCAAACGGAGTCCAAACAGAATGAAACCTTCGGGAGCGATATTTTTGCAACAAACACAATCCAGGAGACTTGGAGTGGACGTCAAGAAGCAGCCGAGGTGGCCACGAGGGTCGCAGGCGTGCCCTAAGGGGGTGGGCGCGCCCCCTGCCTCGTGGCTCCCCACACCTACCTCCTTTGCCTATATATATCTTCATACCCCAAAACCATCCAGGAGCACCATGAAAAACTATTTCCACCGCCGCAACCTTCTATACCCGCGAGATCCCATCTTGGAGCCTTCGTCGGCGCTCCGCCGGAGGGGGAATCAACGACGGAGGGCCTCTACATCATCACCAAGGCCTCTCCGATGAGTTGTGAGTAGTTTACCACAGACCTTCGGGTCCATCGTTATTAGCTAGATGGCTTCTTCTCTCTCTTTGAATCTCAATACAAAGTTCTCCTTGATCTTCTTGGAAATCTATTCGATGTAACTCTTTTTGCGGTGTGTTTGTCGAGATCCGATGAATTGTGGGTTTACGATCAAGTTTATCTATGAGAAATATTTGAATCTCCTCTGAATTATTTTATGTATGATTGGTTATCTTTGCAAGTCTCTTCGAATTATCAGTTTGGTTTGGCCTACTAGATTGATCTTTCTTGCAATGGGAGAAGTGCTTAGCTTTGGGTTCAATCTTGCGGTGTCCTTTCCCAGTGACAGCAGGGGCAGCAAGGCACGTATTGCATTGTTGCCATCGAGGATAAAAATATGGGGTTTATATCATATTGCTTGAGTTTATCCTTCTACATCATGTCATCTTTCCTAATGCGTTACTCTGTTCTTATGAACTTAATACTCTAGATGCAGGCAGGAGTTGGTCCATGTGTGGAGTTGTAGCGACCCGACCTCAGATGGTCAAGTCTCTGTGTTTTAGTGTCATCCCTGGATCAGTAATGCTGACACACACAGTACTCGAAGGATTTATAACAGAGTAGCAATCACACACTTATTACATCGATGTCTCAAAAGAGAACTTATTACAATAATATGGCTTAATGCCATCTAATGTGATAACAGCGGAAGACTTGGAAGATAAAGTGAGTCCATCAACTCCAACGGCATGGCTGAGCTGCACGGCAACGACCTATCGAACCTTACTCCTCGTTGCGAAAAGTCTGCAACATAATACGTTGCAGCCCGAGAACGGGTTAGCACATGGAATATGCTGGCAATATAAGACAGTAGAGCAAGAACAAAATAATGCTATCACTACATGCATATTTGGCTGGTGGAAAGCTCTATGGTTATAGTTTTACAAAAAGCCAATTTTTCCCTACAACAAAGGAATAGATTTTAATTTAAGTATCATGGTGGTTGAAACATCATTGAGAATGGTTGACAGCATTCTCAATCCCAATTAAAGTAGTTAACATCCCAACAATATTAATTTAAGAGTGATGAGATACATGTGAAAACTCAAGTACTAGATACTCAAAATTGTCCATAACCGGGGACACAGCTAACCATGATTAGATTGTACACTCTGCAGAGGTTTGCGCACTTTTCCCCACAAGACTCAATCGCCTCCGTTGATTTCTCGCACTTCATGGTGTTTGAGAAGCGGATGACCGAGACAAAGTCTTTCAGAAACATTAACTCTCTAGTCCGGGTAGACCATACCAAACCTACAAAACCCACTACCTGCTGATCTACCTCTTCAAGAGCTTCACGTAACTTATTCAACTATGCTAGAGCCCAAAATAGCTTGTGGCTGCACACGAAAGTGTCTAGCATGAATAATCTGATGATCCCTTTGAGCCTGGGTGGCGGTCCAAAAAAACAGGCAATCCTGGAATACCCAGGTACCTCAATCCACCCAGATGTGTATTTAAGTTGCCACCTTAAGTAAACCATTAATTAACCAACTAACATCTGTCATGGATACACTCAAACCCAAATCACGTCTACGAGCATAACATAGCAGTATAAGCAAACGTAGAAGTAACTCCCAAGGGTTTGATAGTAACAGGGCAATAGGTTCTACCTCAACAACTACTTCCCAACCCACAAATTAAAGATATCCTAATCATGCAATGTTTGAGGATTGAGCTAATGCATGAAAACTGGATATGAAAAGAGTATGATCAATGTGTTACTTGCCTTGCCGACGATCCGTGAATCCTAGAGACTTTTAGTAACACGCTTCGCACTCCGGGAATTCTATCGCAAGCAAACAATAACATACATAAGCAACAAGCAAAGATGCACAGTTAAAACTCAACTAAAAGAGGTTGACCAGAAAGTTCAACTTAAGAACTCTGGTTTGCAAAAAGAATCAATCAAAACGAAGCAACAAAACTCAAACGGCGAAAGAAATAAGATCCGTTTACTAATCTGAACTAGGGTCAAATTTTACAGAGGCAAAAACTTGTTTGAGTTGATTATTCCGCAAGAGGGTTTCGAGAAAACTCTAGGCGCTTGAATCGCCTGGTTCCGATAAACGAGCGAAAAGTTATACTAGAACGAACATCGGATCAGAAATTGCGATCAGAAAAATCGCGGAATAAATCCGATAAAAAGAAAAGCGACGAACAGCTTAACGGACGAACGTTTGTTATATGAACCCAAACGAAAAACGCGTTCGTTAGAACGAACGAACGAGCGAACGCTCGCTAAATAAATAAACCGGAGAAAAACCGATCTATTTCAAAAAACGGAAACTAGGGTTTCGGAAAATAAACCGAACGGTTTTAAAAAAACCGGCGGACTCGGATCCGGCGGATACCTCCGGCGAGATATCCGGCGAGGCGGGGCTCCGGCGGGGCGGGGTGGCGTGGGGCGGCGGGGCTCGGCGACGGGAGGCGGCGGCGCGGCGGGCGAGGCGGGCTCTCGAGCTCCGGCTCGGTCGGGTTCCGGCGGTGGTGGCGGTGTGTGGTGGTGGCGGCGGGGCAGCGGTATTTAAGAGAGTGGGGGGGCTCGGCTTGGAGGAGGGGCCAAGGCGGGGCGGCGGTGGAGTCCGGCTCGGACTCCTCCGAGTCGGCTTGTGGCATGTGAGGAAGGCGGCGGCTTGAGGGTTGGGCCGGCCTGCTCGGCTGGGATTCGGCCCAGTCGAGCGGGAAGTTTTTTTTAAATAGTTCCGCCGACGGAAAAAAATTCCTATAAAATAAAATAAAATCTAAAAATGCCAAAACAAATTTTCACCGTCTAAATGGAATATTTAGAACGAGATGAACATATTCTTGGCCCTAAAATGCAATTTTTAAAACGTGCAATTTTTTTCTAATGCAAATAAAATCCAAATAAACTCAAATAAAATCCAAATAATGATTTTAACACTTTTCCTCCAATATTTCAATTATTTTAGAGAAGTCATATTATCTCCTCTCATTTATTTTTATTATGAAATGTATTTTTTCGGAGAGAAAATAATTAAAATCAAAAATCCTCGTTCTCAGTATTTGACAAAAATCAAATATGAAAACCGGAAAATCCCCAACTCTCTCCGAGGGTCCTTGAGTTGCTTAGGATTTCGAGGATTGCGGAACGAAGATGTGATAAAATATGATATGCATGGATGACCTATGTATAACATTCCAAATTGAAAATTTGGGATGTTACAAACCTACCCCCGTTAAGATGAATCTCGCCCTCGAGATTCGGGTTTGCTAGAGAATAGGTGCGGGTGGTCCTTGCGAATATCATCTTCTCGTTCCCAGGTGGCTTCCTCCTCGGTATGGTGGCTCCACTGAACTTTACAAAACTTGATAACCTTGTTGTGGGTGACTCAGCTGTCAAAGTCAAGAATCTTTACTGGCTTCTCCTCATAAGTCAAATTACTGTCCAACTGTACCGCCTCTAGGGGCACTGTATCTCTTAACGGTATATCGGCCATCTCAGCATGACACTTCTTCAACTGTGATACGTGGAACACATCGTGAACTCCTGACAATCCTTCAGGTAATTCCAGCTTGTAGGCAACTTCTCCCATCCGTTCCAAAACACGGTACGGTCCTACAAATCTTGGAGCTAACTTTCCCTTAACTCCAAAATGTTTCACTCCTCGCAAGGGTGATACCCGCAGATAGGCTCTGTCTACAATTTCATAAGCTACTTCCTTTCGTTTTGAATCTGCATAACTCTTCTGCCTGGACTGAGCAATCTTCAATCTGTCTCGGATTAGTTTAACCTTCTCCTCCGACTCTTTGACCAAATCTGGTCCAAACAACTGACGGTCTCCTACCTCATCCCACATCAGAGGTGTCCTACATCTACGAACCATACAGAGCTTCGAATGGTGCCATCTTCAAACTAGCCTGGTAGCTATTGTTGTATGAGAACTCTGCGTAAGGCAAATTGTCATCCCAACTAGATCCATAATCTAGCACACAGGCTCTCAGCATGTCTTCCAGAATCTGATTGACTCTCTCTGTCTGTCCATCCGTCTGTGGGTGGAATGTTGTACTGAACTCCAATCTGGTACCCAGGGTCTGGTGTAGTTGTTTCCAAACTTTGAAGTAAACTGCTTAACTCTATCTGATACGATGTCCCTTGGGACTCCATGCAAACATACAATCCTGGACATATATATCTTGGCCAACTTTGCACTTGTGTAAGTTGTTTTGACTGGGATGAAATGAGCTACTTTGGTCAAGCGATCCACTACTACCCATATTGAGTCATATCCTGCCTTGGTTCTGGGCAACCCGGTGATAAAGTCCATGCCAAGCTTATCCTACTTCCATTCGGGTATTGGCATAGGCTGTAGTAGTCCTGCTGGCTTCTGATGCTCTTCCTTCACCCTCTGACATACATCACATACAGCTACATACTCGGCAATATCCTTTTTCATACCAGTCCACCAGAAATGTTCCTTCAAATCCAAATACATCTTGGTGTTTCCGGGGTGTATCGAGCATGGTGAGTCATGAGCCTCCTGAAGTATTAACTTCACGATCTACGAGTTATTAGGCACATAAACTCGGTCCTCAAACCATAAGGTATCGTGCTCATCCTCTCGAAATCCTTTGGCCTTTCCTTTACTCATCTTCTCCTTTATCTCAGCAATCTCCTTGTCATTCTTCTGAGCTTCTCGAATCTTATCCAACAATGTAGACTGAACCTCCATTGTTGCAATGAAACCTCTTGGAACAATCTCCAACCGAAGTTCCATGATATCCTCAGCTAACTCCTTGGGCAATCCCTTACTTTCAAGGATATTAGCGTAACTTTTCCGACTCAAAGCATCTGCTATGACATTGGCCTTTCCTGGATGATAGTGTAGCTTCATATCGTAATCCTTTATAAGCTCCAGCCATCTCTTTTGTCTAAGGTTCAACTCCTTCTGGGTGAAAATGTACTTCAAACTCTTATGATCCGTGTAAACATCACAACGGTTTCCAATAAGATAGTGTCTCCAAGTTTTCAATGCATGCACTACGGCTGCCACTACAAGGATTCCGGTCTATTGCAACGAAATTTATTGCTACAACTACGTTTTGTTGCAATAAAACGCAATATCACCACAAATTCTCCAGTTGTGGTAATAGGCCGCACATATTGCCATCACTTAATTTCATCGCGACAAATACTAACTTTGTTGCAATACATGCCTCATATTGCAACAAACTGTATCAGCGTAGCAATATGGTAGCAGTATTGCGACAAACAAATTCCGTTGCGCAAGGGCAGTCATTTTGTTGTAATAGAGACTAGGTATTTCAACAGAATAACTATTAGTGGCAATATTCAGAAAGATATTGCAACATCGGTGTGACATTGCAGTAGTTACAAATATTGTTGCAAAAAAGTGGCTAACTATGGCAACAAACTGCATCGGTGTTGCAATATGGTACCGATATTGCAACAAACAAATTCCGTTGCGTGAAGCATCCGTTTTGTTGTAATAGAGACTAGGTATTTCATCCGAATAAGTATTTGTGGTAATATTCAAAAATATATTGCAACATCAATGTGACGTCGCATTAGTTACAAGTAAAACAGTGGAAAAATATATTATTGGAATTTATAGATATTAAGTTGTGATTTTTGCAAGCTTTAAGGAGTAATTAAAATATATTTTAATTAGACCAATTTCAATTAACCAAAACAATGAAAAAACTTTATAAATGGATAGAACACACTTTCTTGATAGGAATATATGTTTAATTTGTTAAATTTGGATTTGAAATGGCCAACTATTTTCCATTTTAAAACTAGGGTGTTTTCTGCCAAAACAGGGACTTGTCTGATGGAAACCAAAAATAGAGGGGCCCTGGTGTGACAATTGTCAGATCCACATCTTGAGCTGAATCTGACCGAGGACTTCTATAGCTGCATCTGCTGACCTACGGGCCCGTGGCCTCGCTGGGGCTGACTGGCGGGTGGCATCCACGATGACCTCTGTGGGCAATGACAAGTGGGGCCGCCACCGTGCAGCAACCAAAAAATGTGGAGGGTTTCATCACAGAGGATTTGAACACTGTCCCTGAGTGTTGCAGATCATGGTTCATACCAATGAGTTGTGCAAATGTTGGTGAGCGTGGTAGGGTCTCATGTAAATATCTGGTACCCGGCCCAATCAAGAATTCAGTCACCGATGACTAGTGTCTCTGGTCCATTTAGTGGTCTGTGTCATTAAGTTGATTTAAAAAGACTGAATCATATGATTCGCTAAAAACTGAATAAATTCTGTGAGTATGGTATACTTATTTGGTTATTCATTTTATTGCAACTTGGGAAGGCCCAATAGATATCTCCAGTTATACTGCAAGTGTATAAGTCGCTGCAAGTCGGTTTATATTTTGAGCATAGTCGGAGTAACAAGGTTCAAAATTGTGGATATCGGGTTCGTATCGGATTGCCTTTGACATATCGGATATCGGATATCGGGTGATATATCGAACAATATGTAGTAATATAGGAAATTAAAATTGGTCTATAATTTTCTATCTATTGTGTTATAGTTGCCATGCATTTTTAACAGAATATGGAATAAACCATCGAGATAAAAATGAACACACATCATGCATGCCGAATCCACATATAATAAAAATCGGTTATGAGGCATGTAACTGTAAGTTCATATCGGCATAACCAAAACAGTAAGAAAAAAAGCATAGGATGAAACAAATAAATTCCATATCCAGTTCAAGTGCATCACGAGTAAATAGTTCAAACATATTCAATAGTAAGTGCGTGTGGGCATAATAGTAAATATTGATCCAGTCACTTCATTGATGGAGTAGATTTTAGTCATCGTCAAGGAAATTGTCCTCGTTCTCTCCATCATCACTTAAAGCATCGTCCATCAACTGCATGGCTGTCTCTCTCCCTCAAAAACTGAAAGTACTCTGTTTTTCCGCTGCTTCGTCTGTGCCTAGTAGACAGTAGTAGAAACTGAACTACCTCGTGTGTGTCTGTGACTCTGTGTCTGCCGCTGGTGGGGGGCCAAACTTTTGTGGGTTGCACTTGCAGCTTGTCGGAGAAGGTTGCGCCGTCACAAATGACAAACGCTGAAGGATCCAACTTCGAGTAGGCTTCCTACCGGAGAGGAATGGAGAAGCCGTAGTCACCCGTCTGCTGCCGCAGGCGGCGGCCGCCAGAGGAGATTGCATCAACTGCTGCTGTGTACAAGTACGCCAAGAAAAAGACCTAGGTCTACTAGTACTAGGCAGGCTTGTGCACGTTTGTAGGATGGGCTCACCCAGTTTATGTAAATTGAGCCCTTTTCACGTATCGTTCATACCGGTCGGACATGTATGGGCCCGAAATAGCGGGCTGACAAGCGATATTGCAGCCGGTAAGTTGACAAATGCAATTTTGACGCGAATGCTATTTATCGCATTCAGCGAATGGTGGTGTGGGGTTGAATCGCGTCGAGGGAACAGTGATGGGCCGGCCCATTTTGACGTAGGAATTGTCGAAAAACATGTGGGGTTGGATCGCGTCGAGGGAACAGTGATGGGCCGGCCCATTTTGACGTAGGAATTGTTGAAAAACATGTGGGGTTGGATCGCATCGAGGGAACAGTGATGGGCCGGCCCATTTTGACGTAGGAATTGTTGAAAAACATGTGGGGTTGGATCGCGTCGAGGGAACAGTGATGGGCCGGCCCATTTTGCCGTAGGAATTGTTGAAGAAACACTGAATAAAAAGGAAACCAAGGGCGATCGAACCTTGGTCTCCATGGTAACGACCTGCGCGACTAACCACTCCGCCCACGTGGAGTTAATGGTTACAGGTAGGATTGCAGCATACTAGACGTTTTCTCTGTTTTTTCTCCTTTTTTTCTTTTTTCGTTTTCGTTTTCTTTCTTCTTCTCCGGAATTTTTCATTTTCATTTTTCTTTATTTTATGTTTATTTTTTGGGTTTCTTTTGTTTCTTTTTGTTTTCATTCTACATTCTTACATGCATGGTCAACATTTTTCAAATACTTGTTCAACATTTTTTTAAATACCTTGTTCAACATCTTTTCAAATACTTTGTTCTGCATTTTCAAATAGCTATTAAACATTTTTCAATTAATTGTTCACCATTTTTATATACAGGTTCAACATTTGTCGAATACATGTTCAACATTTTTTTCAATACTTGTTCAACATTTTTTTCAAATACTTTGTTCAACACATTTTGAAATACTTGTTCTGCATATTTCAAATAGTTGTTCTTCATTTTTCAAATATTTGTTCAAAATTTTTTATATACATGATCAACATATTTTCAAATACTTGTTCTACATTTTTCAAATACCCGTTCAACATTTTTCATATACCTTTCCAACATTTTCAGTACTTATTCAACATTTTCTCAAATGTGTTTTTGGGAGAGTGTTTTTGTAATATACTTATTTAGAATATTTTAAAGTATAAACAAAAGTAAAAAAAGAAAGCAAAAAAAGAAAAATACGTGAAAAAAATGAAACGGAAACAGGCACAGCTTACCAGCGCACGTGGGCCGGCCCATATGCTCGCTAGCTTCTTCAGCGGTCGGAGCGCTCGAGTCACTGAACGCGATAGCGATCCCCCAATTTTCAAACGATATCACAGCTTTGTACTGATAGGCAGTCGAAACCGATATTGCGGCCGATACGACCGATATTTAAAAGCTTGGTACACACAAACTAGATTAAACTAGCTAGATAAACTTGTTGTTGCCGGAGCCGCCGTCTACTCCTCGCCGGAGTCACAGTCGATCACCCTCGTCTTCGGACTAGCTGGAGATGACCTCGGCGGGCAGCAGCTTCCCTGCGTGTTACGTATCGTGGATGAGCTCGCCGGAGAGCCATGTTTGGAGCTGGTACTCCGCCCAGAGCGCTGGCAGCTGCACAGCGCAGTCGCATCTCCGGTGTCGGCGGCGGTCCTTCCTGCCCACCATGCCTGCTCCGCCGTGCGCTGCGGCTGGATGGCTAGGTTGAAGAGCCGGTCGTAGTGCCGCAAGGTCCTCCACGCACGAGACCTGGATCCGGCGTTGTGAGACTTGGCACCGCACTTGCGCGTGCACCTCCCGTTACCTATCCGGCACGGCAGGACGGAGGCTAGAGCCGTCGGCCTCGTCATCATTCCGGTGCTTCCGGGCAGAGAAGCCGCCGTCGGCCTTTACTTTGCTCTCTGCCTCGGCTGTGGCGCGGATGGCTTATGAGTTCTGAGGATGGACACCCACCTCGTTGGGCATCTGGCAGCCTGCCGCCTCGCCGGGGTCGTAGCTATATACTTTTGCACTTCTTTTCGTCAAACTCAGAAAAAAAAAGTGCAGCTGACATGATCGATCTGACGATCTCAATGTACGAAAGGAAAAAATGCAAACCACTAGGCTATCCAGCCAGTTCTTTTGAGCGGCTTAAAAATAAGCAGTCTCTCTCCAGCTTAATAAATAAGCCGTTCTATAAATTCGTTAAGACTTCTAAATTAGTTATCCCATAACTAGGTTAGAAGACTCAATGAATAAGAGAAGTGGCTTATGAGAAAAGCTGGGAAGGGCGGTGCCTTATTTTTTAAGTTGCCAAAAGAACTGCCTCCCAGCGCCTTGTCGTCCACTCCTCCCCTCCCCTGTTGTTGCCAGAGGGCGTGACTGGGTGAAGCCTGGCCAGCGGCGGCGGTAGGGCTCCTCCGCCCCCTCGTGCGTGGATATGATGCAGGACGGATTTGACGGGCAATGGCACAAATATTTGACATATATATATCCCAAGTTTCAATTTTGTCATGGCAACTAGGGACTAAACAAAGATCCTTGATGAAACAACACGTTCCTAACACAAATGATCTCAAAATGAAATTGGTTTGGTTGTTAATTTACACAGTTGAATCTTTACAATTTTCGTTGAAACAAAAATGACATGATTATGTTGGACCTCCGCGGATTGTCCGGTAAGATGAAAGATGTTGAGATCACCCCATCTAAGATCAAAATGTGAGATCGAGACTAATATAGATGGACGGTCTCATCAATCCATCCCATTTCTACATGTGTTCCAAGGCAAGAGTATAACCTAGTAGTTTCAAAGTGTGGGCCACATGAGGTTTCTGTGAGTTGTAGTTCAAAACTGGCCAAGTTTTTGTTACTTTCTGAAATGATTTTTGAAATTTTAGTGCAAATCTAGTTGTACCTACAACTGGGTCATCCGGCGACAACATGCTAGCACCGGTTGTGACCCCTACTTCATGTGACAACCCCTACCAGGCTGCAACTCGTGCCGTCTTGACCCGGGCGGCAAACCCCGGCCGGCGAGCCGCCCCTCTAAACTTGCACGCCGCTCCTGGTCGACCATGGCTCCCGTCGCCCGCTTCCACCATCCTTGGTGCTGACCAAGCAGTTCCGCTGTCCCTCTTCCCGACCTTCGCCCGCGAGATCGAGCCTCTCCACGGCCATGGATGCGAGCTTCCCGCAGCAGCCTAACGCCTCTGACTATGATTTCATGTTTTAAGCATCTCATTGCTATATTACTTGCAAAGAAACTTGGAAACTGGAGAAGAGCCAGATTGTATTGCTCTGTGGGAACTCACCCACACGAAGAATGGAACATGGTCTGACACTGAGTCCCGGGATGTTTACGTGAGTACACTGACTTTTTATTATTCTATAGTTATTCAACGATGTGCATTCGGCATGCTTCGCATCAGCTGGGATTATTCATGCGTTGGATCGTGTTATTCTTGTTTCATCATTTATAGTGTCAATATTGATGCCGCACCTATAATTGTTCTTTCCGTTTTTAGGACAAAGCACATCTAAGATGTTGAAAACAAAAAAAACTGAAACTCATGGTCCACATTCAAGTGAGCATGTCATTGGCCTTCATAATTAGCTAGCTGCTTCTTCTCTTTCACCATGCATTGTTGCTGCAGCGAGTCACAACTTAAAAAATGAATATGTGCTAGCTAGGGACATGAACTTAACTGAAACTATAGATCGAGCCACAACTTAAATCAATAGTGGAAGATTTTAGTACATGTACTTGTGCTTATGCTTTAGACATTTACACTTGTAAAACTGTTATGATCCCTCAGTTACATGTTTGCTAACACAGTATCATCAGGTTAGTTTGACGACCGTTCTTTTTAACAATGGAGCTGGAATAATTGTGTGACATATGTTATATTGGACTCATTAACTAGAACTATTTTTTTCCTTGATTGCAGGATCCAAAGAACTAGCTCGACTGGACTCTAGATCATGGAAAATATAGTCTTGGCACTTAATTCGGATGCCTAAATTACATTTGAGTTTCATTTGATGGATATTTGCTATGAGAATTATGAATTTTTATGAGTCTACATATTGTATGTATGGTTTTGGTTATTGTAATTGAATGCCTGTAATTTTTTTTGGGGTAGCAATAGGCTATTCCCACAACCCACTTTTCGTTGCCACATGTTAGCACCACGAAAATTTAAATTGTCGCAATAGTTTCTCGCTACAAACATTTCACTCGTTGTGATACCTATTTATCACCACCAAAACTAGTATGTTGCAATTTCCTATTACGCATTTACTAGAATATTTGTTGCCATAACTTAATGCCACAAGTGTAGCGGTTCATGGCAAGATGCCTAATGCCACAAAAACAAGGATTGTTGCCATAGTTTATTGCCACAATTGACTATTGCCAGGGAACAATATGCACCACGAACGAAAGCGTTGGCATAGGTTGTTGCAACAAATGTCTATCGCCACGAGTTAGAAGTCGCCATGATTCGTTACATGTTGCATTAAAGCTATCTCCACAAAGCAAATTGTGGCATTAGATGAGTGTTGCCACGGGAAAACATGTGGCGACTTCCCACATGGCTGTTGCAATAGCACACTTTATAGCCATAATTGCTTTTTTGTGGCAATAACCTATTACCATGCGTCCAGTCGCAACGGCTGCCAACGAATGTTGTTTTGTGGCACTAGGTACTTATCGCTACAAATCGGCATGTATTGCGATGAACAATTTTGTTGCAATAGACCCGGATCCTTGTAGTGTGCTAGCTCCAAATCGTGCGTGGCACAGTTTAATTCATGGAGCTTCAGTTGTCGTGAGGCATACGAAACAACCTTTCTGTCTTGCATAAGCACACATCCAAGTCCCAAGCGAGAGGCGTCGCAATAAACTTGGAACTCCTTATGTATATCTGGCAGTGTTAGCACTGGGGCTGTAGTCAAACGTTTCTTCAACTCCTGAAAACTTGCCTCGCAGTCATCTGTCCATTTAAACTTAGTATCCTTCTTCAGCAATTCAGTCATTGGCTTGGCAATCTTGGAAAAAATTTCAATGAATCTCCGATAATATCCTGCGAGTCCAAGGAAATCATGGATCTCGCTAATCAAGTGGGTGCCAACCATTCGGTGACTGGCCCGAACCTCATCTGCGGTC
This sequence comes from Aegilops bicornis, assembly GCA_021605145.1. NCBI lineage: Eukaryota > Viridiplantae > Streptophyta > Magnoliopsida > Poales > Poaceae > Aegilops > Aegilops bicornis. Next base: position 837,280,440 of record CM038671.1, on the reverse strand, counting down.
CACTGCTATACCCTCTCCTGATATAACATGCCCAAGAAATCCAACTTCCTTCAACCAAAACTTGCACTTGCTAAATTAAGCGTATAACTGGTGTTCCCTGAGTTTCTCGAGAACTAAACGCAAATGCTCCTTGTGCTCCTCTTCGTTCTTCGAGTATACCATAATATCATCAATAAACACCACAACAAACTTGTCCAAATACTCCATGAATACCTTGTTCATCATGCTCATGAAATAGGCAGGGGCGTTAGTCAGTCCAAACGACATGGCCGTATACTCATATAATCCATACCGCATGGTGAATGATGTCTTTGGTATATCCTTCTCTCGGATCTTCAACTGATGGTATCCCGACCGTAGATCAATCTTCGAAAACACCTTAGCTCCTTGCAACTGATCAAACAGATCATTGATCATCGGTAATGGATACTTATTCGTAATCGTTACTCCATTCAAGGCTCGGTAATCAACTACCATCCTCGTGGATTTATCCTTTTCTCGACCAAAAATCTTGGTGCTCCCCAAGGTGATGAACTCCTGCGAATATAACCTTTCTCCAATAACTACTTGATCTGTTTCTTAATTTCTTCCAGATAATTTGCGGGCATCCGATAGGGTCTCTTGGATATTGGCCCTGTACCTGGCAATAGCTCTAACAAAAACTCGATGTCTCAACCCGGGGGCATGCCTGGTAACTCCTCTGGGAAAACATCTGGGTAATCCTTTACTACAGGCACTTCCTCCTGCACAACTCCCGTGAGGGTATTCACTTGGCTCCTCCTAGGCACATGCCTAGATACATACTTAATCATTTTTCCCTCCGGGGTGGTAAGATAAATCGACTTACTAGCACAGTCAATGCTTCCTTCATACTTCGACATCCAGTCCACACCTAATATCAGATCCAATCCCTGCGACTCCAAGATAACTAGGTCAGACGGAAAAACATGTGTGCCAATGGTTAGGGGTATCTGGGTGCACCATCGGCTAGCCATGTACTCTGCTCCAGGTGAGCTCACTAAAAGAGGGGTCCTAAGGGTTTGGGTTGGTAACTTAAATTTATCTCGCAAATCCCTTGATATGTATGAATGCGATGCACCAAGATTTAAAAAGAACAAGAGCGGTAAATGACTTAACCAAAAACTTACCTATTACCGCGTCCGGCTGCTCTTCAATCTCCTCCACGTTAACGTGGTTCACTTGTCCTTTGTTGAATGGATTGGGCTTCTTTCCAGCGCTCCCATTTCCGTTCCCATTCCTTCCTTCAGGGCATTCATTAGCATAATGCCCAGTCTTCCCGCAATTATAGCAAGTAACTTGACTTAGGTCTCTTTTGGCGGGTGTAGATGGGTTGGAGCGGTTCTGATTGTTATTCACTCCGTTCCCATTGCTATTCTTCGCACCATTGTGGTTATGCGATCCTCCTCCAGTATGATTGTGACCTCCATGGTTATGAACAAGTCCTCCCGAGTTCGGGTTAAACGGGCTTCGTTGAGCTCCTGGATTATACTTCCCTTGTCCATACTTCCTCTTACGGCTCTCAATCTGCTGCTGCTTTCCTTCAATCATTAGGGTCTTATCTACCAACTCCTGGTAGTTGTTGAAGGTTGCCACCATCAACTGCATGCTCATCTCATCGTTCAGCCCTTCCATGAACTTCTCCTGCTTCGCGGCATCTGTGGCTACATCATCAGGGGCATAGCGTGATAGCTTACTAAAATCATCCACGTACTGAGCCACAGTACGGTTCCCCTGGCGTAAATCGCGAAACTCATGTTTCTTCATCTGCATGGCTCCAGTTGAGACATGGGCTGTGCGAAAGGCTTGCTGAAACTGGTCCCAAGTGACATTGGCTATAGGAAAAGTAGCCGTGTAATTCTCCCAACATGCGGCTGCTGGTCCATCCAATTGATGTGCGGCAAAGCGCACCTTCTCAGCATCCGTGCATCCTGCGGTGGTTCACTCCCTTCCAATTCAGCGTAGCCAGTCATCAGCACCTATTGGCTCGGTGCTGCTGGAAAACACCGGCGGCTGTAACCTCAGAAAACGGGCTAAATTATCCACTCGCGGAGGGTTCTTGTTGCTATTGTTGCCCTGGTTCTGAACTAGCAATTGCATCAAGGCATTTTGCTATTGGATCAACTGGGTGAGCTCCGGTGGGAAAACAAAACCGGGGTCACGTCTCGGAGGCATCTGATGGGTTTAGAGGGAAGAGATTAGAATAGAAAGAGGTCTAATAAGAGAACACTACCCATATGCATATGAGTCAAACACAATCAATTCACTCAATCAATCAAGCAAGGGCATACAAACGGTCTAGAACTATCGCAAAAGTGCTCAACTACTATTAGATACATGGGGGAAATACTACTAATATATGGTGGTCATCTAAAAATTTTGATCGGTGGAAGACTCCATGATGTCCGCTCCAGCTTCGTCTTCGTAGTCATCATCACTTGGTTCGGAATCGGTGTCGTCGATGATGATGTAGTTGTCCGGGCAAGTGGGGTCCTCCCATGAATACTCCGATCTTCTTAACCAGGTCATCGTTCTTCTCCAGTAGTGTCTTGATTTCCTCCTCGTATTCGTCGCGTGTAAACTTGAGTTCTTCCTCCAGTTCGATGATCCTTGTGTTTGCCTTCTTCAACTCCATCATATCTGCGCACATCTGGTTTTCCTGACGTCGAATGTGCTGGTTTAGCTCCTGGATGAAAGCTGCAATGGATCTATCCTTCTTGGTGCTGATTACTTCCCATTGCTCGTCTCGGCGCCCACATATTTGGTAGATGGTGTCCTTTAGCTCCCTGTTGTAGACACCTCCAATGCGTCCCATGGTAATGTAGGCTCCCATGCTCTTGCCTAAACTCCAGGTGGGTGCTTCGAAAGAAAACTCTATGGGCTTGGAAGTTGGCGAGAACGTCCTTCCTGGAACTTGTACTTGAATCATCCAACGCTCCTCTTCTGGTAAGGTGGCGTTGTACGTCTCGGTGAAACTTGGTATTCCAATGTTCAAGTACCTAGTGGCTTCCTTCAAGTGGCGTCCAAAAGGTGTGTCTTCATCCGGTTGTGCAAACTTGTTCTTCATCTCCGTCATCCTAAAGAGTGGAAAAATGGAGAGGAGTCATAAATAAGTAGAGAAGAGTGACCTATGGTTTATCTTAGTGGTCGTGTCCTACACTCAGCGTGTGCTCTGATACCATCTTGTAGCGACCCGACCTCAGATGGTCAAGTCTCTGTGTTTCGGTGTCATCCCTGGATCGGTAATGCTGACACACACAATACTCGAAGGATTTATAACAGAGTAGCAATCACACACTTATTACATCGATGTCTCAAAAGAGAACTTATTATAATAATATGGCTTCAGGCCATCTAATGTGATAACAGCGGAAGGCTTGGAAGATAAAGTGAGTCCATCAACTCCAACGGCATGGCTGAGCTGCACGGCAATGACCTATCGAACCTTACTCCTCGTCTGAAAAGTCTGTAATATAATATGTTGCAGCCCGAGAATGGGTCAGCGCATGGAATATGCTGGCAATATAACACAGTAGAGCAAGAACAAAATAATGCTATCACTACAAGCATATTTGGCTGGTGGAAAGCTCTATGGTTATAGTTTTACAAAAAGCCAAATTTTCCCTACAACAAAGGAACATATTTTAATTTAACTATCATGGTGGTTGAAACATCATTGAGAATGGTTGATAGCATTCTCAATCCCAATTAAAGTAGTTAACATCCCAACAATATTAATTTAAGAGTGATGAGATACATGTGAAAACTCAAGTACTAGATACTCAAAATTGTCCATAACCGGGGAACGGCTAACCATGATTAGATTGTACACTCTGCAGAGGTTTGCGTCACTTTTCCCCACAAGACTCGATCGCCTCCGTTGATTTCTCGCACTTCATGGTGTTTGAGAAGCGGATGACCGAGACACAGTCTTTCAGAAACATTAACTCTCTACTCCTGGTAGACCATACCAAACCTACAAAACCCACTACCTGCTGATCTACCTCTTCAAGAGCTTCACGTAACTTACTCCACTATGCTAGAGCCCATAATAGCTTGTGGCTGCACACGGAAGTGTCTAGCATGAATAATCTGATGATCCCTTTGAGCCTGTGTGGCGGTCCAAAAAAAACAGGCAATCCTGGAATACCCAGGTACCTCAATCCACCCAGATGTGTATTTAAGTTGCCACCTTAAGTAAACCATTAATTAACCAACTCACATCTGTCATGGATACACTCAAACCCAAACCACGTCTACGAGCATAACATAGCAGTATAAGCAAGCGTAGAAGTAACTCCCAAGGGTTTGATAGTAACAGGGCAATAGGTTCTACCTCAACAACTACTTCCCAACCCACAAATTAAAGATATCCTAATCATGCAATGTTTGAGGATTGAGCTAATGCATAAAAACTGGGTATGAAAAGAGTATGATCAATGTGTTATTTGCCTTGCTGACGATCTGTGAATCCTAGAGACTCGTAGTAACACGCTTCGCACTCCGGGAATTCTATCGCAAGCAAACAATAACATACATAAGCAACAAGCAAAAATGCACAGGTAAAACTCAACTAAAAGAGGTTGACCAGAAAGTTCAACTTAAGAACTCTGGTTTGCAAAAAGAATCAATCCAAACGAAGCAACAAAACTCAAACGGCGAAAGAAATAAGATCCGTTTACTAATCTGAACTAGGGTCAAATTTTACAGAGGCAAAAACTTGTTTGAGTTGATTACTCGGAAAGAGGGTTTCGAGACGAAACTCTAGGCGCTTGAATCGCCTGATTTCGATAAACGAGCAAAAAGTTATACTAGATCGAACATCGGATCAGAAATCGCGATAAGAAAAATCGTGGAAAAAATCCGATAAAAAGAAAAGCGACGAATAGCTTAACGAACGAACGTTCGTTATCTGAACCTAAACGAAAAACACGTTCGTTAAAACGAACGGACGATCGAACGCTCGCTAAATAAATAAACCGGAGAAAAACCGATCTATTTTAAAAAAAACGGGAACTAGGGTTTCGGAAAATAAACTGAACGGTTTTTAAAAAACCGGCGGTCTCGGATCCAGCTGATACCTCCGGCGAGAGGTCCGGTGAGGCGGGGCTCCGACAGGGCGGGGTGGCGTGGGGCGGCGGGGCTCGGTGACGGGAGGCGGCGGCGGCGACTCGGGCGGCGGCGGTGGGGCTCGGCTCGGGCTCCGGCTCGGGTCGGGTTCCGGCGGTGGTGGTGGTGGGTGGTGGTGGCGGCGGGTGGCGGTATTTAAGAGGGGGGCTCGGCTTGGAGGAGGGGCCAAGGCGGGGCGGCGGTGGAGTCCGGCTCGGTCTCCTCCGACGCGGCCGAGGCGGCGCGCGCGAGGGAAGGCGGCGGCGCGGGGTTGGGCCGGCCTGGCTCGGCTGGGCTTCAGACCAGTCGGGCGCGGGAAGTTTTTTTAAAATAGTTCCACCGACAGAAAAAAAATTCCTATAAAATAAAATAAAATCTAAAAATTCCAAAACAAATTTTCACCATCTAAATTAAATATTTAGAACGAGATGAACATTTTCTTGGCCCTAAAATGCAATTTTCAAAACGTGCAATTTTTTTTATAATGCAAATAAAATCCAAATAAACTCAAATAAAATCCAAAAAATTGTCGTGACCGGTTTTCCGGGTATTAAATTCCAGAAAATGGCCGTTGTGCTCACCAGCCCCAGGATTACTGTTAGCTGATGAGGCACCAACTTGATACAGAAATTCCAAGCAAAATACAAAATATGCAGTACAAGACCATTCTGGCCTGTGAGTATAACAAATGGTTTCTAGTGGTTGACGGCGGAAGCGGTTTGTGGGTCATCAGTGTCCATGGAACTCCATTTCCCACAGGAACAGCTGACCAGGTTAACTCCTATCTTCGCGAGGCTGCTATCACCATTGCTTAGGTTCCGGGGCTGTCATCACAACGCTCCTTTCCATGCAACAAATCTGGCCTAGACAATAGCCAGGGACAAGCCAGTGAGTACTTTGAATGTACTCGCAAACATTATGAACACGGATATAATATAAATGATAATCATGAGCTGAAACATACTATGATCACAACGTCCGTCATAAAATAAAATCTCTGATACATGCAAGAAGGTTATTTATGAATATGCAATGACATAAATAAATAAATATAATGCACCGATCGGGTGTCTGAAGCGACACCTCGAAAGGTTGGTAAGCAAAAGAAATGCCTCGGTCGGGCGCCTGAGCGACACCACGAAAAGGGCTATAAAGTAAATGCCACAGTCTGGCGTCTCAGCGACGCCACATAAAGGGCTTGTAAAATAAATAACAAACATGCCACAGTCGGGCGTCTGTGCGACGCCACATAAAGGGCTTGTAAAATAAATAACAAACATGCCATAGTAGGGCGTCTGTGCGACGCCACCTAAAGGGCTATAAAAATAAATAACAAACATGCCACAGTCGGGCGTCTGTGCGACGCCACATAAAGGGCTTGTAAAATAAATAACAAACATGCCACAGTCGGGCGTCTGTGCGACGCCACATAAAGGGCTTGTAAAATAAATAACAAACATGCCACAGTCGGGCGTCTGTGCGACGCCAGAAAAAGGGCTTGTAAAAGAAATAACAAACATGCCACAGTCGGGCGTCTGTGCGACGCCACAAAAAGGGCTTGTAAAAGAAATAACAAACATGCCACAGTCGGGCGTCTGTGCAACGCCACAAAAAGGGCTTGTAAAATAAAGAACAAACATGCCACGATCGAGGCGTACATGCGGCGCGGAAAAAGGGCTTGTAAAAGAAATAACAAACATGCCACAGTCGGGTGTCTGTGCGACGCCACAAAAAGGGCTTGTAAAAGAAATAACAAACATGCCACAGTCGGGCGTCTGTGCGACGCCACATAAAGGGCTTGTAAAGGAAACGATTATGGTGAATATCCAGGGATACTTGATAAATCAAGTAATGGCAATAGTTAGTCCATGATAAAAATAATCATAATCATTATAATCAACACAAGTCACAAGTCATGATCCATGTTCTAGTTTAGCAGTTTTTCCTTCGAAGACCGACACTAAGACCGACACTTGACCCATCACAGACTGTAGTCCTTAACCATGGACACGACTATTCGAATAGGTTTAATACCTCTGCAGAGGGTGTACTCCCACGAGTAACGGATTTCTTTAGTCCATCGGGACTAATTCCGTCTACGGTCTTTTAGTCGAAACACGCATGACTTGCACACACCAGCTTAACTTTACTTGTGTCAGGAATCACCCACGACACTTGTTAAGCAAAACTCTAAGTGGGGAGGCTACAACCTCGCGTAGCATGGGATCAAATTTCTATCGCGCGCTCTAAGGGGTGCCCCCTCTCGGTCCCAACCGGATACACCCATGCTCCCGAACCAGGTGGCATGCCTACCGGATGCACCCGGTATCTTCCACCATGGCCTCTCTGTACAGTGTGTGCCAAGATAAGGGTTAACAACTTACTGAACCATACCCTACCTACGGCAGGGACTAGTGGCAGCATGAAACAAGTATAGGGGTTACCGGAACAAGACTCGATCTACGGCCGACTCAGGAGGCTTAAATATTCCCTGCATGATATGTATAACAAACATATTTCAATCAACAGAATCACCGCTCATCATACCTTACCATGCCATACCGGACATAACCGTCTCAACGGACACCGGCGACAAGCTCACGCCTACCCAAGGCAGAGGCCTTCCCGGATTCCTTTCCGGCATGCATGCAAGGCACATGAGGATGATTACCATCACAAGTATATTCATTTCCAACAGCAAGGAAAAATCACTAATATGCTTTCATGCAAAAGATCACGTCACCACATAAAATAACGAGTTTTTCCGAAGTAAGGTGGTGTTATAACCGCGTCAGCCAACACAACAAAAATATTATGCCAAGGTTCAGGATGCTTGCCTTCAAGGTGTGGAGAGGTGGGGGTGCTCTCCAAAACTTTTTGAAAGTTTTCTGCCTATCTCCAAAATCCTATTTTGAAATTATTGGAATTAAAACACAATTTCAAAACAGCACAAAAAGTTGTTTGAAATTTTTTTCAAAAAAATCTTAAAATAAACTAGACAGAATTTGAGAGATGTAGGAAAAAGAATCAACTCATTTGGAGTTATAATTAAAAAGTTATAGCCAGTCAAAGTCCTGGTCAAAATCTGTTTTTTAAATAAAACAGAAAAAGAAAAGAAAACGTTTCAAAAACGTACACGTCGAAGGCGCATTATGGAAATGCGCTTCCACTTACTCCTGCGTGGGCCGGCGCTGGGTCACTGATGGTGGGCCCGCCTGGCCCACTGGTCAGGTTTGACCAGTCCACGCGCGCGTCGTCCCCCTCCGATCGAACAGAGCCGTAGCTCCGGCGAGGATTGCCGGCGAACGGAGGCGTCCCTTGGTGATCTGAGAACATGGGTGAGCTCAGGAGGTCGAGACGAACTCGTGGGTACCCGCCATGGTCGCCGACGTGGATGGAGTCGCCGGCGACGAGCTTCGCGGCGGAGAAGGCATTCGGGTGGATTTGGGGTCCTGGGCTATGTTGGCTCTCGGTCGGGGCTGAGGCGATGGGCGGCTCCGCAGGATCACGTGGAGTTGGGTGGTGGCGCTAGATTGCCGGGAGGTGCCTTGGTTGCGACGGAATCGGCCGTGACTTGGCGGCGGCCGAACCGGCCGAAGTCGGGGAAGATGGCCTTCCTCTCCTCGACTACTGGCCATGGTAGCTCTAGGGGGATCATTTGAGGTTGCTTGAGGACTCGATTGAGCTCCGGGGCCCTTATATAGGCGGTGGAGGTCGGTCCCGAGGCGGCCGGCGATAAGGACGACGGCGAACCGCCATTCTGTGTGGCAGGGCGACGTGGAGGCGACGAGAGCAAGCCGACGAGCGAGGGGATAAGCTTGCGCGGCTCCCAGGGGCAGGTGGCGAGCCGGGTGGCTCGGGCGGCGCCGATCGTGGCAGAGGCGCGATCATGGACGCCGGCTGTGCCGCCAAGAGTGCCTGACAATGGCTCAGAGGGTGCCAGGGCGGCTTGGAGGTTTCTGGTGAGAAGGGGAGTGCGTGGCGCGGCTTTGCAGTGTGGGGCGAAACCAGGGGCGCGACGCGGCGGCTCGGGTGCGAGGCTGCAGATGGCGCGCTCTGGGCACGCCCAGTGCACGCCCACCATCTGCTCGACGAAATGCCATGGCCTGCTAGGTGGCTTGGTTGGAGCTGGGGATTAGCAGGTCCAGTCTAGGGGTAGCTGGGATGCTAGTGGACATGCCTGTTGAGTCAGAGGATCAGGTCCACAATGCAAACCAAAACTCATGCCAAATCTGTCCATGCACTCCAGGTGTTTGACAAAATGCCACAGGCACCTAGGCTTTTCTTGGAGTGGCCAAATCTTCCAGATCCTAGTCTCTTTAGATGCACAAGAGGGTGGTGAGGTTAGTTTGTACAAAGCACAAACGTGTTAGTGCAAGTTTTGCAAAACTACAATTCTGGACAGGAGGTAAATGGCATCATCTCACGAACCAAAAGTATTCCAATGGTTGCATGCTCCTGGACTTAGGGGTTTTGTAGGGTGGTCTACAAGCAGGGGAAAGAATCAAGGGCCAAAGAGCAAGCAAGAATATGGATGCTGTACAAACCATCATGTTGGACCAGAATGAAGATGAGGTTGATTCACAAAAAAAATTCAAATAACATCACTGGGTTTTTGCATAAAGTTGAATCATATGCTACTACCAACATCCCATAATTTTGGTGGAAGCTAGAAAGAAATATTTAAATGAGTTGTAGTGCAAAATTGCCCACTGGACCAGACAAGAGAATTGGGTGTAGAGCTCAAAATATTTCATGAATAAAAGATATTTTTGCATAAAAGTGATTCAAAAACATCACATGACATCTCCAAATTTTGGTTGGAATTTTAAGTGAATTTATCAAGTGGTTGTAGTTCAAATATGGCTATATAACCTTGGAAAAACCATTTTTCAAGAAAATAAAGATCAAGCAAATTAATTATGTAATTAGTTTAACTAATAAAAGTAAAGTTTTTCTTGAGAGGTTAAACAAGTCCAATAACATATTTGAAAGGTTTTCTTTTTGGGGAAAACTCCATAATAACAAGAGAGAAAAAATGGTTCAAAAATCAAAAGGGGCCCATAAAATAAAAGTTTTAACTTCCTGGCAAAATTTTAATTAATAAAACAAGGTCAAAATTTTGGGGTGTGACAATAATTATTTTAACATTTTTCCTCCAATATTTCAATTATTTGGAGAAGTCATATTATCTCCTCTCGTTTATTTTTATTATGAAATATATTTTTTCAGAGAGAAAAATAATTAAAATCAAAAATCCTCGTTCTCACTATTTGATAGAAATCAAATATGAAAACGGGAAAATCCCCAACTCTCTCCGAGGGTCCTTGAGTTGCTTAGGATTTCGAGGATTGCGGAACGAAGATGCCATAAAATATGATATGCATGGATAACCTATGTATAACATTGCAAATTGAAATTTGGTATGTTACAGGAGTAATAGTAGTAGATGCAGGCAGGAGTCGATCTACTTGTTACGGACGTGATGCCTACTTATTACGGAGTCGATCTACATGATCATTCCTAGATATTCTCATAACTATGCACTTTTCTATCAATTGCTCGACATTAATTTGTTCACCCACCGTAATAATTATGCTATCTTGAGAGAAGCCACTAGTGAAACCTATGGCCCCGGGTCTATTATCTATAAGTTTCCAATTTACTTTATTTGCAATCTTTACTTTTCAATCTATATCATAAAAATACCAAAAATATTTATCTTATCATATTATCTCTATCAGATCTCACTTTTGCAAGTGGCCGTGAAGGGATTGACAACCCCTTTATCGCACTGGTTGTGAGGTTCTTGTTTGTTTGTGTAGGTGTGTGGGACTTGTGAGGAGCCTCCTACTGGATTGATACCTTGGTTCTCAAAACTGAGGGAAATACCTATGATACTTTGCTGCATCACCCTTTCCTCTTCAAGGGAAAACCAACGCATGCTCAAGAGGTAGCATGGCCCACCTTATTCCAGGGGGGTTTGATGACCCACAAGTCTACGGGATCTATCGTAGTTCTTTTGATAAGTAAGAGTGTCGAACCCAACGAGGAGCAGAAGGAAATGACAAGGGTTTTTAGTAAGGTGTTCTCTGAAAGCACTTAAATTATCGGTAACAGATAGTTTTGTGATAAGGTAAATTGTAACGGGTAACAAGCAATGAAAGTAAATAAGGTGCAGCAAGATGGCCCAATCCTTTTTGTAGTAAAGTACAAGCCTGGACAAGTTCTTATATGAGGAAAGCGCTCCAGAGCACATGGGAATTAGCGTCAAGCTAGTTTTCAACACGCTCATATGATTCGCGTTCGTTACTTTGATAATTTGGTATGTGGGTGGACTGGTGCTTGGGTACTTCCCTTTCTTGGACAAGCATCCCACTTATGATTAACCCCTATTGTAAGCATCCGCAACTACAAAATAAGTATTAAGGTAAACCTAACCATAGCATGAAACATATGGATCCAAGTCAGCCCCTTACGAAGCAACTTATAAACTAGGGTTTAAGCTTACATCACTCCAAAGAACCCATCATCTACTTATTACTTCCCAATGCCTTCCTCTAGGCCCAAAAAGTGGTGAAGTGTCATGTAGTCGACGTTCACATAACACCACTAGAGGAGAGACAACATACATCTCATTAAAATATCGAACGAATACCAAATTCACATGACCACTTATAGCAAGACTTCTCGCAGGTCCTCAGGAACAAACGTACTACTCACAGATCATATTCATGTTCATAATCAGAGGGGTATTAATATGCATTAAGGATCTGAACACATAATCTTGCACCAAATAAACCAACTAGCATCAACTACAAGGAGTAATAAACACTACTAGCAACCCCCAGGTACCAATCTGAGGTTTTGGTACAAAGATTGGATACAAGAGATGAACTAGGGTTTGAGAGGAGATGGTTCTGATGAAGATGTTGATGGAGATTGACCCCCTCCCGATGAGAGGACCGTTGGTGATGACGATGGTGATGATTTCCCCCTCCTAGAGGGAAGTTTCCCCGGTAGAACAGCTCCACCAGAGCCCTAGATTGGTTCCGCCTCGTGGCGGCGGAGTTTCGTCCCGTAAGCTTGCTAACGATTTTTTCCAGGGTGAAAGACTTCATATAGCAGAAGATGGCCACCAGAGGGTTGTCAGGGGGCCCACGAGGCAGGGCGCGCCCTAGGTGGGGCGCCCCCACCCTCGTGGATAGGGTATGGGCCCCTTGACGTTGATTCTTTCGCCAGTATTTTTTATTAATTCCAAAAATGACTTTTGTGGAGTTTCAGGACTTTTGGAGCTGTGCAGAATAGGTCTCTAATATTTGCTCCTTTTCCAGCCCAGAATCTCAGCTGTCGGCATTCTCCCTCTTCATGTAAACCTTGTAAAATAAGAGAGAATATGCATAGGTATTGTGATATATCACGTAATAATAGCCCATAATGCAATAAATATCAATGTGAAAGCATGATGCAAAATGGACATATCAACTCCCCCAAGCTTAGACCTTACTTGTCCTCAAGCGGAAGCCGATATCGAAAAATATGTCCACATGTTTAGAGATAGAGGTGTCGATAAAATAAAATACGGATATGAAGGCATCATGATCATTCTTATAACAGCAACCTATATTTGTCATATGATTACTCATGTTAAAGTAACAATCTATTCACAATGTCAAGTATGACTCAAAAACTTCATTGAAAACTAGCAACTATAATCTTGGTCATTGAAGCAATTGCAATTTATCATAACATCGGAAAGTGTCAATATAAGAGCTTTTCAGCAAGTCCACAAACTCAACTATCATTTAGTCTTTCACAATTGCTAACATTCACGCAATACTTATCTGTATGGAGTTTTGATCGGACACCGAGAAAGATAGGGGCTTATAGTGTCGCCTCCCAACCTTTTACCTCAAGGGTAATGTCAACCATAATAGTTCATGCTAACTCACATCCAAATGGATATATATATATATATATATATATATATATATATATATATATATATATATATATATATATATATATATATCAGGATCTTTCCAACACAAGATGCTTGCCAAAGGATAAAATATAACAAGGAGAGGTGAAGATCACCATGACTCTTGCATAACATATAAGACAAAATTAAAGGACAGGACCGTCGCAAAGGGAAGCAGAGGTTGTCATGTGCTTTTATGGTTGGATGCACGAAATCTTAATGCAAAAGAACGTCACTTTATATTGCCACTTGTGATAAAGACCTTTATTATGCAGTCTATCGCTTTTATTACTTCCATATCACAAGATCGTATAAAGATTATTTTCTCCACACTAATAAGGCATACATATTTAGAGAGCAATTTTTATTGCATACAAAATGACAACTTACTTGAAGGATCTTACTCAATCCATAGGTATATATGGTGGACTCTCATGGAAAAACTGGTTTAAGGGTATTTCAGAAGCACAAGTAAGTTCTACTTAGTGCAAGGAATTTGGCTAGCATGATAGGGAATGGCAAGCTCAACATGTTGGATGATCCATGAAAATATATTTTATTTCAAATATAAGAAAACATAACCCATTACGTTTCCTTGTCCAACGTCAACTCTTTTAGCATGTCATATCTTAATGATTGCTCACAATCATAAAAGATGTCCAAGATAGTATATTTGTATGTGAGAACCTCTATTTCTTTATTACTTCCTATTAATTGCAACGATGACCAAAACTATGTTTGCCAACTCTCAACAACTTTTATTCATCATACTCTTTATATGTGAAGTCATTACTCTCCATAAGACCAATATGATCTCCTTATTTCTATTTATTATTTCTTTTTCTTTTTATTCCCTCAAGATCATAGCAGAACAGCAAGGCCCTTACTTAACACTAATCTTTATTATATATAGCTCACGGACTCTATTACATAGACGGATCATAAGGAAAAACTCAAAACCAAATCATACCAAAACTTTATTACATTAGATCGAGATATTACTAAAAGGATCGAACTAAGTAAAACGGTAAAGATAGGAGTGTGATGGTGATACGATATCGTGGCACCTCCCCCAAGCTTGGCAGTTGCCAAGGGGAGTGCCCATACCCATGTGATTATGTCTCCTTTGCTGGTGAAGAGGGTAGTGATGGATAGTCGCACATCGAGCGTAGGAGCTCTTCAAACTTGCGGATAATGCCCTTGAGTGCGATGATATGATCCTTCAACAAAACATTTTCACGTGTGATATACTTGTTTTGTATGCGAGCTAACTCAATCATCTTGAAAGCTTCAATCTCAGTTGGGGTAAAGAGGTCGGGAAGAGGTTGGATGTCTTCTTCTCCCGCTGGAACTTGATCCTCCGTAACCTTCTTGATCCTATCCTCCTTGTTGATCTCCCCGGGTTCTTCTCTCTTCAGCTCCATCTTCATCAGCCAAGCATCGTTGCCTTCATTGTTGGAGGAGGGTGACGACATGATGCCTGGCCTTGACAAATCTGACAGAAAACAGCTTGAAACAAAGATAGAGGATATTTGCGTGATACGGTTGTCAAAACCTTCGGGGGATTATATAATGAATTTTTACCGACCAAAAGAAGTATCGTGCAAGAAAACGGAGTCCGGAGAGGACACGTGGTGCCCACGAGGCAGGGGGCGCGCCCATGGGGGTAGGGCGCACCCTCCACCCTCGTGGACGCCTCGTGTCCATTCCGGACAACTTCTTATTTTTCCTATTTTCTTAAATATTCCAAAACGGAGAAAAAATGCTATTAGATCTGTTTTGGGGTCGGTTTACTTACCGTACCACATACTTATTCCTTTTCAGAGTCTGGAACGTTCTGGAAAGTGTCCCTTATGTATTCCTTCGGGGTTACGATTTCAATAACATTCCTTCGGGGTTACCTGAGATATAATACTTGATTCTTTGGCCATTCACCACCTTCGGATTTGTGCCTGCAAAGTTGTTAATCTTTATGGCACCGGAACGATAGACCTCCTTGATAACGTAAGGGCCTTCCCATTTAGAGAGAAGTTTCCCTGCAAAAAATCTTAAACGAGAGTTGAAGAGCAACACATAGTCACCTACATTAAACTCACGCTTATGTATCCTTTTATCATGCCACCTTTAACTTTTTCCTTAAACAGTTTGGTATTTTCATAGGCTTGAGTTCTCCATTCATCAAGTGAGATAATGTCAAATAACCTCTTCTCACCGGAAAATTTGAAATCATAATTGAGATCTTTAATAGCCCAATATGCCTTATGTTCTAGTTCAACAGGTGAATGACATGCTTTTCCGTAAACCATTTCATATGGAGACATACCCATAGGATTTTTATATGCAGTTCTGTAAGCCCATAATGCATCATCAAGTTTCTTGGACCAATTCTTTCTAGATCTATTAACAGTCTTTTGCAAAATTAATTTAAGCTCTCTGTTACTCAGCTCTACTTGGCCACTAGACTGTGGGTGATAAGGAGATGCAATTCTATGATTAACATCATACTTAGCAAGCATTTTACGAAAAGCACCATAAATAAAATGTGAACCACCATCAGTCATTAAGTATCTAGGGACTCCAAACCTCGGAAAAATAACTTCTTTAAGCATCTTAATAGAGTCGTTATGATCATCACTACTAGTTGGAATAGCTTCTACCCCCTTAGTAACATAATCAACAACAACTAAAATATGTGTATACCCATTAGAGGCAGGAAAAGGTCCCATATAATCAAAGCCCCAAACATCAAATGGCTCAATAACAAGAGAACAGTTCATAGGCAGTTCTTGATGTCTACTAATATTACCAATTCTTTGGCATTCATCACAAGACAAGACAAACTTACGGGCATCTTTGAAGAGAGTAGGCCAATAAAAACCGGATTGCAATACCTTATGCACAGTTCTATCTCCAGTGTGGTGTCCTCCATTTGCCTCGGAGTAACACTTGTGTAGGATCTGTTCCTGTTCATGCTCAGGTACACAACGTCTAATAACACCATCTACTCCTTCTTTATAAAGGTGTGGGTCATCCCAGAAGTAATGTCTTAAATCATAGAAAAACTTTTTCTTTTGCTGGTATGTAAAACTAGGTGGTATGAATTTAGCAACAATGTAATTAGCATAATCAGCATATCAAGGAGCAGTACGAGAAGAATTTATGACTACTTATTGTTCATCAGGAAAGCTATCATCAATAGGTAGTGGGTCATTAAGAACATTATCCAACCTAGACAAGTTTTCTGCAACTGGGTTCTCAGCCCCTTTTCTATCAATAATATGTAAATCAAATTCTTGTAGCAAGACAACCAATCTAATAAGTCTAGGTTTAGCATCTTTCTTTTCCATAAGATACTTAATAGCAGCATGACCGGTGTGAATAGTTACTTTAGAATCAAGAATATAAGGTCTGAACTTATCACAAGAAAATACAACTACTAGGAATTCTTTTTCAGTAGTAGCATAATTTCTCTGGGCACTGTCTAGAGTTTTACTAGCATATTGTGTAACATTTAGTTTCTTATCAACTCTTTTTCCTAGAACAGCACCTACGGCATAGTCGCTAGCATCACACATAATTTCAAAGGGTAAATTCCAATCAGGTGGCTAAACAATAGGTGGAGAAATCAAAGCTTTCTTAAGTATTTCTAACGCTTCTACACAATCATCATCGAAGACAAAAGGAATATCTTTTTGTAATAAATTGGTCAGAGGCCTAGAAATTTTAGAGAATTCATTAATGAACCTCCTATAAAAACCGGCATGACCAAGGAAACTTCTTATACCTTTAATGTCCTTGGGACACAGCATCTTTTCAATTGCATCAACTTTAGCTTTATCAACTTCAATACCTCTTTCAGAAATTTTATGCTCCAAGACAATGCCTTCATTAACCATAAAGTGGCACTTCTCCCAATTCAAAACAAGACTAGTATCTTCGCATCTCTGCAAAACTTGTTCAAGGTTGCTCAGGCAATCATCAAAAGAAGATCCATAAACGGAGAAATCATCCATGAATACCTCACAAATCTTTTCACAAAAGTTAGAGAATATAGCCATCATGCATCTTTGAAAAGTAGCAGGAGCATTACATAAACCAAAAGGCATACATCTATAAGCAAAAGTACCGAAAGGACAAGTATAACTGGTCTTTTCTTGATCCTCCGCTGACAGGTATTTGAGAGAAACTAGAGTAAACATCTAGAAAGCAAAAATGTGTATGTTTGGATAATCTTTCTAGCATTTGATCAATAAAAGGTAAAGGGTAATGATCTTTTTTAGTAGCTTTATTTCATTTGCGGAAGTCAATTACCATCCTATAACCTGTAATAATTCTTTGCGGAATAAATTCATCTTTATCATTAGGAACAAAAATAAAACCTCCCTTCTTGGGGGCACAATGGATAGGGCTTACCCACTGACTATCAGCAATGGGATAAATTATACCTACCTCGAGGAGCTTTAGTATTTCCTCTCTTACCACTTCTTTCATCTTAGGGTTTAACCATTGTTGGTGATCAATGAATGGTTTGGCGTCTTCCTCCAATTTTATCTTGTGTTGGGATAGAGTGGGACTAATTCCCTTAAGATCATCAAGAGTATATCCAATGGCAGCACGGTGCTTCTTCAGCGTTTTCAATAATCTTTCCTCTTCCTGCTCCGAAAGGTTAGCACTAATAATAACAGGATATATCTTCTTTTCATCAAGATAAGCATATTTAAGAGTATCAGGTAATGGTTTGAGCTAAAAAACGGGATCACCCTTGGGTGGTGGAGGATCCCCTAGGATTTCAACGGGTAAGTTCTATTTCAAAATAGGACCCTATTTAAAGAATACTACATCTATCTCCCTTCTTTAATTCATGAACATATCATTTTCATGGTCTAGAAAATATTGTTCTAAAGGATCAGTAGGAGGCACGGCAATAGAAACGAGACCAATAATTTCATCCTTACTAGGCAATTCTTTATCATGGGGTTGTCTACGAAACTTAGCAAAATTAAACTCATGAGTCATATCATCCAAACCAATCGTAACAATATCTTTTCTTAGTCTATCTTGGCGTTAACAGTGTTCAAAAAGGGTCTACCAAATATAATGGGACAAAAGCTATCTTGTGGGGAACCAAGAACAAGAAAATCAGCAGGATATTTAACTTTCCCACACAATACTTCAACATCTCTAACAATCCCAACTGGTGAAATAGTATCTATATTGGCAATCTTAATTGTAACATCTATTTCTTCTATCTCAATAGGTGCAATATCATGCATAATTTCTGTATACAAGGAATGAGGTATTGCACTAGCACTAAGCACCCATGTCACATAAGCCATGATAACAATGATCTCCTATTTTAACAGAAATAACATGCATGCCTACTACAGTTCTATGTTTCTTAGCATCGGGTCTAGCAATTCTAGCAGCTTCATCACGGAAATAAATAATATGCCCATCAATATTATCAGCCAAGAGATCTTTAACCACAACAATACTAGGTTCAACTTTAATTTGCTCAGGTGGTGTATATGTTCTAGTATTACTCTTATGAACCACGGTTGAAGCTTTAGCATGATCCTTTATCTTAAAAGGGAAAGGTGGTTTCTCAATATAAGTGGAAGGAACAATAGGATCATTATAAGTGATGGTCTTTTCTTCAAATTTAATTGGTGCAACTACTTTTACTTCAGTGGGAGGATTATATTTAAACCACTTCTCCTTAGGGAGGTCAACATGAGTAGCAAATGATTCACAGAAAGAAGCTACTATCTCAGAGTCAAGTCCATATTTAGTGCTAAACCCACGGAAGATGGTATCCATAAAAGATTTAACACAATCAAACTTAGGTGTCATACCTGACTCCTTACCTTCGTTGAGATCCCAATCTTCAGAGTTGCGTTTAATTCTTTCCAATAAATCCCATTTGAATTCAATAGTCTTCATCATAAAAGACCCAACACAAGAAGTATCGAGTATGGAGCGATTGTTGAGAGAAAGTCGAGCATAAATTTTTTGAATAATCATTTCTTTTGAGAGCTCATGATTGGGGCATGAATATAAAATTTACTTCAGCCTCCCCCAAGCTTGAGCGATGCTTTCTCCTTCGCGAGGCCAAAAATTATATATATAATTACGATCATGATGAACAAGATGCATACGATAGAACTTCTGATGAAATTCCAATTTCAATCATTTATAGTCCCAGGATCCCATATCATCACATAGCCTATACCATGTCAACGCATCTCCCTTCAAAGATAAAGGGAAGACCTTCTTCTTGATAATATCATCGGGCATACCTGCAAGCTTAAATAATCCACAAACTTCATCCACATAGATTAGGTGTAAATCGGGATGCAATGTTCCATCTCCTGCAAAGGGATTAGCTAGCAGTTTCTCTACCATACCCGAAGGAATTTCAAAGAAACATTTTCAGTAGGTTCAGTAGGTTCAGGAGCAACTATTTTCTCTACTGGTCGGGGTGAAGATACCCCGAACAAGCCCCTAAAAGAATTATGTTCCATAGTAACAAGTGACAGTAAATTTCAGCACACTATATAAATTTTCCCTTACCAAGTTCCACTTACCAAAGGCGCTTCACTCCCCGGCAACGGCGCCAGAAAAGAGTCTTGATGACCCACAAGTGTAGGGGATCTATCGTAGTCCTTTCGATAAGTAAGAGTGTCGAACCCAACAAGGAGCAGAAGGAAATGACAAGCGGTTTTCAGTAAGGTATTCTCTGCAAGCACTGAAATTATCGGTAAAAGACAGTTTTGTGATAAGGTAAATTGTAACGGGTAACAAGCAATGAAAGTAAATAAGGTGCAACAAGATGGACCAATCCTTTTTGTAGCAAACGACATGCCTGGACAAGTTCTTATATGAGGAAAGCGCTATCCCGAGGACACATGGGAGTTATCGTCAAGCTAGTTTTCATCACGCTCACATGATTCGCGATCGTTACTTTGATAATTTGGTATGTGGGTGGACCAGTGCTTGGGTACTGCCCTTTCTTGGACAAGCATCCCACTTATGATTAACCCCTATTGCAAGCATCCGCAACTACAAAATAAGTATTAAGGGAAACCTAACCATAGCATGAAACATATGGATCCAAATCAGCCCCTTACGAAGCAACTCATAAACTAGGGTTTAAGCTTCTATCACTCTAGCAACCCATCTGCTTATTACTTCCAATGCCTTCCTCTAGGCCCAAACAATGGTGAAGTGTCATGTAGTCGACATTCACATAACACCACTAGAGGAGAGACAACATATATCTCATCAAAATATCAAACGAATACCAAATTCACATGACTACTTATAGCAAGACTTCTCCCATGTCCTCGGGAACAAACGTACTACTCACAAATCATATTCATGTTCATAATCAGAGGGGTATTAATATGCATTAAGGATCTGACCATATAATCTTCCACCAAATAAACCAACTAGCATCAACTACAAAGAGTAATCAACACTACTAGCAACCCCCAGGTACCAATCTGAGGTTCTGGTACAAAGATTGGATAAAAGAGATAAACTAGGTTTTGAGAGGAGATGGTGCTGATGAAGATGTTGATGGAGATTGACCCCCTCCCGATGATAGGATCGTTGGTTATGACGATGGTGATGATTTCCCCCTCCCGGAGGGAAGTTTCCCCGGCAGAACAGCTCTGATTGGTTCCGCCAAGGTTCCGCCTCGTGGCGGCGGAGTTTCGCCCCGTAAGGTTGCTTATGATTTTTTTTCCAGGGTAAAATACTTCATATAGCAGAAGATGGCCACCGGAGGGCTGTCAGGGGGCCCACGAGGCAGGGGGGGCGCCCTAGGGGGGGCGCCCCCCACCCTCGTGGATAGGGTGTGGGCCCCCTGACGTTGATTCTTTTGCCAGTATTTTTTATTAATTCTAAAAATGACTTTCGTGGAGTTTCAAGACTTTTGGAGCTGTGTAGAATAGGTATATAATATTTGCTCCTTTTCCAGCCCAGAATCTCAGCTGCCGGCTCTGTTGCAAAAGGCAGTGCCTAGGAGGCGCTTAGGCACGCCTAGGCGCTAGGCAGCGGCCAAACGCCTCGCCTAGGGCATAAATGGTAGTCTAGGCAGTGCATGCAACAAATTGTTTACCCAAGCGAGAAATCATGCCATATTGCACTGAAATGCCAAACATCACATATTCAAATGGTAGTAGCTGGTAATTAACTTATTTATCTATCCTAAATTAACATTAGTACACATATAATAACCACAAATACACCATGATAGTAGAATCTATATTACCGCCTAGGCTGCGCCTAGGGCGCTTAAGCACCGCCTAGGCACTAGGCGAAGGCCAGCCGCCTTGCTTACGCCTACCGCTTTTTCCAACCTTGGCTGCCGGCATTCTCCCTCTTCATGTAAACCTTGTAAAATAAGAGAGAATAGTCATAAGTATTGCGATATATCATGTAATAACATCCCATAATGCAATAAATATCAATGTGAAAGCATGATGCAAAATGGACGTATCAGGGTCACACACTTGCACTATGCCGACGACACGATGCTCCTTTTCGAGCCAAACCTTCATAGCATCGCGTCGATCAAGCTGCTGCTGATCACCTTTGTACTCCTATTTGGCTTAAAAGTTAATTTCCTCAAGAGTGAGGTTATCTCCATTGGGATGAGTCAGCAGGAGAGTAGGCAGGCGGCTTGCTTTCTTAATTGTAAGCTTGGGGGCTTTCCAATTAATTATGTTTGCCCACCGATTTCGCACCGGAAACTGTCGATTACGGAAAGGGAACGGTTATACGGCAACGTGGCTAATCGGGTGAGCCCGTGGAGGGGGAGATTTATGTGCTCGGTGGCCAGACTAATCTCACTAATTCTAGTCTGTCCTTCTTGCCCCTCTTCACTATGGGTATGTTTCTCTTAGCGGATGGGGTCCATGCGAAGATTGACACGCCTCATTCCAAGTTCTGTTGGGAGGGATGTGGAACAAAAAAAGTATCATTTGGTTAGGTGGGCGGCAGTCTGTAGACCTGAAAAGTTTGGTGGCTTGGAGATTATTAACTCTAAGATGATGAACGTGGCCCTACTAACAAAGTGGTGGTGGCGTCTGGCCCAAAAAGAGTCGGGGTTCTGGGCTGACATACTAAAAGAGACGTATTTTCTGGATGGAAATTTATTCACTGCCAAGTGCAAAGGGTCGCCGTTCTGGAATGTGATCCAGGCGGTTCGACCAGCCTTTGTGGTGGTGTTTGAAGTCCAAAACGGGCGGTCCACGCGGTTTTGGCTGGATAGCTGGATTGACCCCTGGCCGTTGTGGCAGCTTTCCCCCTACATCTACCAGCAAGTGACAGACACTAACGTTTTGGTTGGGGAGGACCTTAGGTCGTCGCCACCGGCTATCCACTTTAAGCGTCCCTTGACGGATCCTGAAAGAGGAAGGTGGAATGCACTGTTGGCGAAAATTGGGACGGCACCACTAAGCTTGGCAGGAGATGTGGTCTCGTGGGGTCTGTCGGCCTCTGGGAAATTCTCCGTGAAGTCTTTATACGCCAAATTGGTTGAAGAAAACACCCCGGATATTGCCTAAGGGTTGTGGAAGGCAGGGATCCCTCTCAAGGTCAAAAATTTCCTATGGCAAATGATTAAAAATCACCTGCCAATGGCGGATAATGTTGCCAAAAGGAACGGTCCTTCCAATGGAATGTGTATCGTGTGTAGGAATCTCAAAGATGCGAACCATGTCTTTTTCCAGTGTGTGCTAGCTAGATTCGCGAGGAATGCGGTGAGGGAAGCATTCCAGCAAAATTGGAGCCTGACGTTGGGATCTGATTTGCTTCAGATAGTTCAATCACAGAAAGGAACTAGTGGCCGTATTGTGTGGCGATGCGTAGGGGCGCTTCTTTTGAGTTTGTGGTCTATTAGGAACAAAATGATGATTGAAAAGAAGTTCCCTAACCACCCCGCTGATGTGATCTTTAAATGCCATCTACTTTTACAGATGTGGACACCGTGGGGAAAGCACCGTGATGCTGAACGGATGGCGGAGACCATGGAGAAGATCAGAAGCACGTTGTTGACTGCACGGCAGCCTCCTTAGTTTGGCCTCTCTTTTTGGAGTTGTGGTAGTCGAAGGGTTATGGTGCGATCTCAGATGTTATGCGCTTGTTGTATTGCTGGCTACTTGTTACATCTTTGCGTCGGTTGTTTGTGATACTATGGTTGTAATGCTTGTGAACATCTGTGACGATTGCCTGGTGGCTTTACTAATTTAAAGCCGGACGTTTCTAGTGTCTTCGTTCCAAAAAAAAGGACCAATCTATAGACATGGATGTGCGCGTCAGATCACGTCAGTGCCAGATGACATTTTCGGCTGATCACAATAAAAACAATGCAAGTATGCCTATTTTTTACAGTCCCGGTCACAAAAGAATACTAGTCCGACAGTTTATGAGAAAAAAAATGATATTTTGCCATCCTGGACTGGCAATCCGAGCATGACTACATGGGAGTAGGGCGTGAAATGTTTGTGTTCGTGTAACCAAATGTGAATGTTGGTCCAAAAAGTTGCGCCCTTTTACTCTGTGCCATGGATTCAATCGGATCTAGTGGCTAATCATGCATCACACAACAACTCGCCCTCCCGCATGTAGAAGATTTTTTTTCTCTACCCCTCCACTTTGGATAACCAGTGAAATCATCCGGATCATCGTCCTCACCGTCGTTGTCCTCCTCCTCCTGCTACTATCTAGCATCACTATATTTTTGTTGTGTGTCCGCGCTCAGCTGGGTGTAGGTGCCGGACTTCATGCAGCCCCGCTGTGTGCGCGGTTGGGTGCAGGTGCCGAACTGGATGGGCTCCGGGTCATCTACCTGCCCACCTCCCTTGTGGATGATGTGGAACATCTCCATGTCAACATAGTTGTACGCCGGCTCTCCCGCTTTAGGCATACCAGCGAACATTGTGCGGGCACCGAACTGCCCCACACTCATCGTCTGTGTCCGACAAGCTACGGCGATGACCACACCGAGAAAAGCAGCGGCGCCACGCTGACGTCGTCGATGTAGGCACTTGCCCGATGGCGGTTGGCGTTGGCCACCTATCGAGTTGTTTGGCAACGTAGAAGTACAGAGCCTTCTAATGCTTCAGTCTAGGACGACGTATGCACGGTCAGTGGTATCTGCGGGGCACCGCAGGCCAGGCCGCAACCTCCACCACATCTGCCACCAGCACGCCCACCTTCACACCCTCCGTCGGCCTTCTTCTTCTTCAGCCTTTTCTCCTTTGCGGCCTTCGCTTTGACGCGGCGATTTTGCTGTCTCGCCGAGTTAATATTCTAGGCGATCGTGATGGTCGGATCCTCCATCACCTCCATCTCCGGTAGGTTCTCCTTCGGTTGCATTCGGCGACGGCCGGAGGGAAGAAGAGTGTGGATGAAGAGTGGTGGGATGAAAGACGAGAGTCAGAAATTTTGGCGGGGAGACATTGCGGCCACTTACACAAGTGCAGGCTCCGCCTTATTTTTGGTTTGGGTGGGCCCGGGATGTCGAAGTCCTACATGCCTTTTGTCCGGACTGCCACAAAGGCCATATGTTTGATTCCGAGGGATATGGTCCAGACAGCTCGGCGGACCGACGGGTGGGCATTGGATTGGTAGCGGTGTCCAGACAGCTGCATTCGGATGTATACATTTGCTTTGAGGGTCGGCGTTGGAGATGCCCTTAGACTATCCACAGTGGGGAGTACCATGCATATGTTACTAGTCTATGTTACTACCTATATAGTGGGAAGCAACATATGTATAATGTCATGCAACACTTAATTTATTAGGTTGTAGACTTATCTTGTCTTAATATATGTGATGTTACAGTAACCATATATGTTACCAAATGCCTCTCTTTCTTCATTAATTACTTGTCACATCATCTATTTTACCTACATAAGTATTATGTTATTACCTATGTTACTCTTACTGCGGGTAGTCTTATACTGTGTGGTTGGCTGTCGCTGCGCGCTTTCATTGGCTGGTGAGATAGGACAGAGACGGGAAGGGCGAGTTAATGAAGAAGATGACTTCCCACACGGATTATTTTATTTTGTTGTTGGGGTATTATTTTCACAGATTTATGGTATGGTCCCCCTCTTAATTCACAACATTATCGACGTGCATCTCTGCAATGATAGCAGTATGATAACCTCTGCTGTCATGATCACCAATTCAACCATCTGGCAGGAAGTGTTTCCCTTTACGATTCCCACGCTGTGGTCATCCCAGAATAGTCGTCTGCAATGTGCTATAAAGAAGACCAACTCGTCCAATTGACGTGTATCTCCTACCCGATCAGCACGAGCCACACTGCACCTCACTGTCTGGGTACTCATCGACAAGGGAAAGGGACTAATTAAACCGTCCGTCCGACGAACAATGCCAAAGTCCGGCGATGGTGTGGGGGGCCTCGTCCTCCTCCCGAGCGCCGGTATGGGCCACCTTGTCCCCTTCAGCCGCCTCGCCGTGGCGCTCTCCTCCGGCCACGGCTGCGACGTCTCCGTGGTGACCGTGCTCCCGACCGTCTCTTCCGCCGAGTCCACACACATCCACGCGCTCTTTGACGCGTTCCCAGCCGTCCGACGGCTCGACTTCCGCCTCGCGCAGTTCGACGCCTCTGAGTTCCCCGGCGCGGACCCGTTCTTCCTCCGGTTCGAAGCCATCCGCCGCTCTGCGCCCCTGCTCGCCCCGCTCCTCGCCGGCGCGTCGGCACTCGTGGCGGACATCGCCCTGGCCTCCGTGGCCATACCCGTCGCCAGGGGCCTCGCCATCCCCTGCTACATCGCGTTCACCTCCTCTGCGGCGATGCTCTCCCTGTGCGCCCACCTCCCGACCTACCTCGACGCCCACGCCGGCCGCGTCGCCGGCGACGTCGACATCCCCGGCGTGTACAGTGTCCCCAGGGCCTCCCTCGCGCAGGCGCTGCACGACCCGGAGCACCTATTTACCCAGCATTTCGTCACCAACGGCCGCGCGCTCGCCGAAGCCGACGGCCTTCTGGTCAACTCCTTCGACGCCTTGGAGCCGGACGCCCTGGCGGCGCTGAACAACGGGTCCGTCGCCGCCGGACTCCCGCCGGTGTTCTCGTCTGGGCCGCTCGTACCGGCGAGCCTCTCGGCTTGTCCAGCACCAGCTAGCTCCTACGTAATGGAGTGGCTCGAGGCGCAGCCGGCGCGGTCGGTGGTGTACGTCAGCTTCGGCAGCCGCAAAGCGTTGGCCAAGGAGCAGCTCAGGGAGCTCGCCGCAGGGCTCGATGCAAGTGGCCAAAGGTTCCTGTGGGTGGTGAAGAGCACCGTGCTCGACAGGTACGACCGCGCTGAGCTCGGCGAGCTGCTCGGCGAAGGGTTTCTGGAGCGGGTGCGGGGGCGGGGCGTCGTGGCCAAGGGCTGGGTGGAGCAGGAGGAAGTTCTGAGGCGCGAATCCGTCGGGCTGTTCGTCAGCCACTGCGGCTGGAACTCGGTCACGGAGGCCGCCGCGGCCGGAGTGCCCGTGCTCGCGTGGCCGCGGTTCGGAGACCAGCGGATGAACGCCCGCGTGGTGGCGTGCGCCGGGCTTGGCCTCTGGGTTGAGCGGTGGAGCTGGGAAGGGGAGGACGGGGTGGTGACCGGAGAAGAGATTGCGGAGAAGGTGAATGCGATGATGGCAGAGGAGGCCTTCAGGGAGAAGGCGACGGCCGTCCGGGTGGCTGCGGCGAAGGCCGTCTCCGACGGCGGCACGAGCTACCAGAATTTGGCCGAGTTCGTGCAGGGATGCAGGGTCAGCAAGTAAAACGCCATGCAAAAAGGCTACTCTCCCGCATTAAAGTCTATAGCATTGTACTCTCACGAAAGTATAATTCTTATCATCGGAATAAAGCCTTTTTCTTCTAAACTAAACGTCTTTTCCACGTGTCCAGGATTTATGTCCAATCCCAAATCCGGGATTTCTCGCTCTTGATCGGATTAATAAACAAAAAAAACTATCTTTTTATCATTTCTATGATGGTTATAGTAAACTTCATCTAGTTCTAGCATTTTGAAGAAAAAATCTTCTTTTTTACACAAAGTTCAAGTCACTTGTTGACTCACGGTGTGATCCCTTGTTCATGGAGAGACAGACTGTTTTAGCCCCTGGCCGAACAAACAAATAATAGGGTATCCATGATCTTTGGTGTCTTGAGTACACACTAACATCTGGTGTGCCAGATAGGGAGATAAGGATTCGTAGCTTCTCCATAAGAGGACAAGGATCAAAATTCATGGGTAGCTAGTAGAAAAAAATCATTACGCCTACACAGACCCAAGATCAATATGAATATGCATTATGGGTTGGGATCATGATCGTTACTATCACGGTCGTGTCGGTGTAGATCGTACTTCGAGCCCTTGAACCGTTAATGGACGATCCCTCGAACCGCCCACGAACAGTCCCTCGAACCGAAGACCGAAAGCACGACCTCTCTACTTGGTTGCAAGCATGCAACCTTCACGATCCGGTAGCGCTTCACTATCCAGAGCTAATCATCGTCGGAGAATTAGAGGGAGAAAGCTAGAACCACATGGGGCTTTTAAGCATGTGGATTAGAGGATTAGTCTTGCTCTGATTAATCAATTAGGACAAACTAGAATTAGGACTAGAAGAACTAAAGGAGGCTCCAAAACATGTATGTACAAAGAATGGAAATCCTCTATTAAATATAAGTTGGAGGGGAGAGGAGGCGCTACAAAAGGAGGGAAAGTCCCTGCACCTTGGTCGACCAAGAGGGGGAAGAATCCCCCTCCAATTTGGCCTCACTTCCCTTCCCAAGTGGGAAAAAGGGGCGCCACCTCCATTTGGGCCTTGGTGGCCCAAGTTGCCTTCCACCCTTATGCCTAAGGCCCGTTGATATTTTAATTAAATATAAATGCCCTCTAACAATTACTAGATCGTTTTATGTATAATTTAACAATCACGGAAACATTTTTCACGTATATATTATTTATCGGTAATACCCGGTGTTACGCGATACTCTCTGAAACCCTTCTGATAACCCCGAAACGCTTTCGGATCCTCTCAAAACTTTTTCGAATATTAATGAAACCATTTCACATATATGTTCTCAGCACTCCCGTCCTGCTAACACTCAGCAGATCATGATTGCCCTAAGCTTGTGACCCCGTAGGTTCGGTAACTTATAGACATAAACGAAAGTCCTTCATTCAATGACTGATAGCGGAACCGTGGACGTCATATCGATCCCTATGAGTACAAGAATGATATTTGAGTGAACATTTGGTTATCATGTGATGTTCCCTTTGCTTTGCGATACTCTATAAAACTCGGGATGCACTGATATATATATATCCTCCCACATCATCAAATGTCACTATACCGAAATCTTCGTTAACGGTTTTGCTCTTCTTTCTGGTTGTCGTGTTCCGGCATCCCATGACGTATTCACCTGTGCCTGGCCAGACATTGATGGATGCCGTAACACCGTGTGGGCCTAATATAAGAATATTTCTCCATCGTCGGAGGAGCAAATCTGACTCTTGAGATATGTAGTCCCTTGTCAAACTTTGTGATGAACTTGTAAGTCATCGTTAAGATCACCGTATTACAAGTGACGTCTAATCAACCCCAAAGTACGATAAGAATTGACTACGATACTCTCATGGTCTAAGGAGCAAAGTCACATGTCAACACTTTGTGTTATTATAATTGATTAAAGACGATATTATCTTAATTTTATCCGTTTATCATTCCACACGTGCATATGAGTTTTCCACTGAATTGATATTCCAAGATCATATCAGTTATAGCATGAAATGTAAATTCTTTATTATGAACATGAAAATATAATAATACAATATTATTTTCTTTAGGGCATATTTTTCAACAAGCCAAAATCCGGAAGAAAACCCCATGGTCCTAGACCCGGAAGGACAGAGGAAAGTACGGGGTGAGATTCCTTGTGGGTGGCAATGCATAAGTAGAAAGTACCAGCTAGGATCGATGGCGTCAGGGGCGATGGGACCAGCCACAGCACTGCTAGCCATCTGTGCCCTCCTCCACAATCCCCCGATTCTGGTGGATATGCGGTCACCTTTCAGCACCGAGCTCAGGGGGGTCATTGATATTGCAAACATAGTACAAATCCCTACCGAACGGGGAGGAGTGATAACTCGGAGACTGGCATTCCTCCACCCCCTCCAAGACGAACAATTCCTTGGACTAGAAGTGGGAAGGAGCGCGCAACGGACCCGTGACAACGGGTCTCTACAGACCTGGCAGGGCCGCATAAAGCGGCACTAAGAAGGCAACAACACCATTCGCCATGAAGAAGAAGAACGCCACCTTCCTTCCCTACTTCAGCGATGCAGTCTGGGAGGGAGAGAGAGGGAGGAACCATCTGAAGATGTGCATCGCTCCCCAAGCGGACAACACGAAGAACCCCGGGTACCGCCCAGGCAGCTGGGAAAAGGAGCCAGGCATGAAGGAGGCCGGCGGAAAAGAGAACGAGAAGCCCATGAAGACGACCTTCTTGTCCGTAGGAACCAACGTGAGAAAAATCCTCAACCAGGAGCAGTCAGTCTACCGCAAAGTCACTAGAAAATTCGCATAGCCCCAACGAATGTCCTCACCCCAACCAGGAGCGGTCTACTGCAATATGATGGGACGATCAACCACGGTTCTGTCTGTAGAACTAGGTATTCAAAAAATACCTCAACCAGAAGCAGTCCACTGCAAACTGATGAGGAATCTTTTTACTTACTTTATAACGAACATAGCTTTACTTTTTAGGGGTTTGCCCCATGTAGCTTACCTTAGCCAAGATTTGTTTTCTTTGTTATGATTATGAAGTTGAACTTTAGACACGTGTTTCCCATGCTTTGACAGGCCGGTGGTGATAAACCTCGTCCCCAACTCCGATTAGTGCTCATTGTGGAGTAAATGCAGCTCGTTTTAGCTTTAACTACCAGGGTGGCCCGCGCATTTGCACGGCTTGATTTGTTATCACTAGTAGAAAATAGGGCATACGTTCGGGCCACATAAGCCCATTAGTCCCGGTTCAGTCACGAACCAGGACCCATGGGCCCATTGGTCCCGGTTCGTGAGGCTAGGGTGTCTGCCGGGCCTCGTGGGGGCATTGGTCCTGGTTCGTTTTGCCCCTTTGGTCTCGCTCCTGGCCCACCACCATTGGTCCCGGTTCAAGCCACTAACCGGGACCAATAAACCGGCCAGGGGAGAGGGCTTTTGTGTGTAAAACATTAAAAGCAAAAAGAATTTTCATAAAATAAATAAAAGCAAAAAAAGAAAATAAATAAGTAGAAACAAAATAAAATAAATAAGTAGAAACAGAAAAAACTTTAATAAATAAGTAGAAACAAAATAAAATTTAATAAAGTAAAATAAATAAACTTTAATAAAATAAATAAATATAGCAACAGTAAGTAGAAACAAAATAAAATAAATAAAGCAAAAAATAAAGAATATTCATAAAATAAATAAAAAGCAAAAAAGAAAAGAAAACAAATAAGTAGAAACAAAATAAACTTTAATAAATAAGTAAAAATAAAATAAACTTTTATAAAACCCTAGTATTATTGAAACTAAAATTATTCAAAATTTATGCAACTAAAATTATCAAAGTATTTCAGTTCAAAACATTTAAATAAAAAAGAATTTTCATAAAGAATTTTTTGTTAGAAAATTCAATAGCAAAAAGAATTATCATAAAGAATTTTTTATTAGAAACTAAAATAAAAAATGTTTTTGAATATAATGATAAAACACAGTAGTATTAAATAGCAGGAAAAAGAATCACTCAAAAATCTATTTTTATAGTAAAGCTATTCAAAAACTAGTGATTCACACAAATTTCCAAAAATTCAAATTTATACTATTCAAATTAGAAAACAAATTGCACTAACGGAAAATTTACAATTTCTATTACCTAAAAGAACAAAGAATCACTGAAAAACTAGTAAGTATTTTTCTGTAAGTAGAAACAAAATAAAATAAATAAAGAAAAAAAGAAAACAAAAAAATTAAAAAAAGTGCCACCTAAAGGGCCACCACGGCCTGAATATGACTAGAAACCCAACAATGGGCCAGGATTCAGGCCCGCAGTAGGCCGACATGCACATAGTGACAAATTAGGCCCGAAAGCCTGTAGTGAGAGGAGCTCGAGAGGATGGGCGCAGCAGCGCTTATAAACCACTCTCGAGCTCTCTCAACTAGCGAGGTGGGAATAAACTTGGTCACGACGCGGGCAGCACAGGGCCTTTGGTCCCGGTTGGTGGCACCAACCGGAACTAAAGGGGGGCATTGGTCCCGGTTGATGCCACGAACTGGGACCAATGCCCCACCTTTAGTCCAGGTTTGTGCCACCAACCGGGACCAAAGGCCTCTGCTTCCCGCCCTTTGGGCTGCTGAAAAGAGACCTTTGGTCCCGGTTGGTGGCACGAACCGGGACCAAAGGGGGGCATTAGTCCTAGTTGGTGCCACCAACCGGGACTAAAGGCTTTGCTATATAAGATGACATTTAGGAAATTTTCACTTCTCATCTCGCAGTTGCCCTTGACGACGCCGGCGAAATCGACGCAGCCAGGCTGCCCCAACGCCGCCCGTCGCCGTCGCCCGCGCCTGTCGTCACCGTCGCCCGCGCCCTCGCCCGACGTCGTCACCTCCCCGAGCACTGCCCCGACTCCCTGGTCGTGCGTGCCCCCGAGTCCGCCGCGGGCCTCCTCCTCGTTGCCGGCTTCGCCCCTACGCCATCGCCGCGCCCTGCACACCGACACCGCTGCTGCTGCCCTGCCCGACCCGTCGCCCGTCGCCGCGCCGCCCCTGCACCGACACCGTCGCCGCCAAGACGCCGCCCCTGCCCGACCCGTCGCCCGTGCAGCAGCGTGCCGCCCCTTCACCGACCCCGTCGCCGTCGCCCCGACCACATGCCGCCGCCACGTTCGGTCCGGCTGGCCTTCCTCTCATTTTTTTCATATATATAATGTTTTTCATATATATGATGTTTTTGTCCAGACAGAAGAAAAAGAGGAGAAGAAGAAAGGAATAGAAGAGAAGAAGAAAAAAATAGAGTAATTTTTAATTTTTCTTCTTCACCTATATTCCTTTCTTCTTCTCCTCTTTGTTTTCTTCTTTTTTTTTCTTCGATCTTCTCCTCTCTCTCTCTATTCCTTTCTTCTTCTCCTCTTTTTTTCTTCTTCTTCTTCCTCTTCTTATTTTTTATCGGGTATGTCAATGTCGATATACCACCTCGCCGATAACTTCGACATGAGGGGAGGGGGGTTGATATACCCCCTCCCCGATAACATTTTTTGGTGATATTATTGTCGAATATGCAGATGTTTGTACGTTCATATGCAAAGAATATGTCAATTTTTTGTAGTAGATAATGATGATATATGAAAACTTGGTCAATTTTTTCTGTTGTAATTTTGTTTGATGAATGTTTTCTGTTAAAACTCGTATTAATTTTGTTCGATGAATGTTTCATGGGAGAGGGAGTAAAAACTCATCAGACATGAGGGGGGAGGAGTCCCCCTCTGGTTCCTAACTCTCTCGGGAATTCAACATATATTCAGCATGAGGGGGGTGGGGTCGATATAACCCCCTCTCCGATAACTTCAACATGAGGGGGGTGGGTCGATATATCCCCTCCCCGATAACATTTTTTCCCATGTATGTATGTCGTCGTTGTCGATATACCCACTCCTTTACCAAGTTAAAAGAGTGTTGTCGTCGAGGCCACCCTGAACCCTTTAAGCGTTGCCGAGGCCACCCCAAACCCTAGAGAAGCATCGAGGCCATTAAATAATATAATTCCTTGCTGTGATTAGCTGTAGCTAGGTCTACGTTTGCCACTAATATATCCATCTGTCATGTTTGTATAAAAATTGCCATGTTGTAATATTTGCAGAAACTATGGAGCACGGCCGAGACGAGGAAGCAGAACGGGTGTTGGGGGACATAATCGCAGCCGGAGGTGATGTCATGTCGTATCTCAACGAAACCGATGGTATGGAAGGAGAGGGTGAAGAAGCAGGCTACGGTTATCGAACAACGGAGGAGACCGTGACCGGTGACCGAATGCCGGTGCAAGAAGGAGACCGTGATGACGGCTCCGATGACCGAACAGAGTCCGGCCAGGTATATATATTAATTAAGCCTGCGTTGACAAGCTAATTGATGCATTCATTGTTTTGGTATCTACACATATTAACTCTGGTCTTTCTTATTTTTTCTAGCCCTCCGGATCGAGCACAACTTCGGTAAAGAGACGAGGCCCGAAGAAAAAGTTGTGCTCGGATGAAAGGTTCACGATCACAGCAATCGCGCGCGATGGCCAACCGATTGAACTCCTCCAGACCAAGGATGCATTTACTGCTCAGTGCGGGGTTCTTGTTAGGGACATGATCCCGATTAGCATCGAGCTATGGAATGAGCCTAAGGATGAAGAGCTTCCAGTTTCTTTTGTCGAAGATAGAAGGAAACAGGATCTTTGGAAAGCGCTGAAGGTAAATTTCATCCTACCGGAAGAGGAGGATCCGGAGAATCCAGTTATAGAGCCATTGACCAAGTCCTTTGCTCTCAAGAAGATGGCAGATCTATTCAGGAAGTGGAAGAATGACCTGAAAGCAAAGGTTGTCGACAAAGAAAAGACACCAGCATTCATCGGCCGGTACGAGAAGCTCAGAGATCAATGGGACGCATTTGTGGCCAACAAGACATCGGAGAGGAGTAAGCAGCGATAAACAAGATAAATGCTGCGAAGAAGGAGCATCACCATCGCACGGGGTCAGGTGGCTACCTCAAAGCCCGGCCGTTGTGGGCCAAGGCTGAGAACGACTTGCTTGATAAAGGGGCCGAACCAGAGACACTGAACTGGCCAGAACGTTGCCAGACTTGGTTCTTCAGGGGTGGCGGAACCTTGGACCCTATAACAGGGAAGTACGTTTGGACGCGCGAGCAACTGCGAATACCCGTCACGAAGCTTCAGCACTATATCGCCGCAACGCAGGAAGGGACGTTCGTTCCAGACAGAGAGAAGGACGAGCTCACAATGGCCCTCAGGAATCTTGAGCACCATGGACAGACACGAGGCACGCCATGCTCCGTTCCGTGGAAGGCTGGGTTTCCGGACGTAGGCGGTTACAAATGCCAAGAGAGGAGGAGGAAAGTGGAGAGAGCGAACTGCAGGAGCTGCACGCAACAGTACGGAAGCTAGAGGAACGAGATGCAGTTCGAAGCAAGCGACCTGCCGAAGCTACCCCACCATCTCAGCGGAGAAGCAGCGTGGCTTCCACTGAGCTGCTTCAGCTGGAGCATGTCTTCACGGCTCCTGCTAGCTACCCCGTGGATGCTATCACGGAGTCTCAACATTGCCACCTTATGACGCAATGCCAGAACTACAAAGTTAAAGCGGTTGTCGGCTCTGTTCGACCTCCTAAACCCGGTGCAACTTTTCACTGCCATCCAATTCTAGAAGGATATGCTAGGGTGATGGTGGAAGAAATAACAGAGGGATTTGAGGAGCTGGTGCTTGACCACCCTACCGGTGAAGGGGAGACTCGGCTGGGTTCTGCTTTGAAGACTCCATGCCTATGGCGGAAGGAGCTCATCAACCTTCTGAACTGGACGCCTCCGCCTCCTCCTCCTCCTCCGGCGAGTCAGGGCACTCCGCCTCCTCCTCCGCCTGCTCCTCCGGTGATTGACCAGGGCACTCCGCCTCCTTCTCCGGCGCGTAGCGGCACTCTGCCTCCTTCTTCGCCTGCGCCGGCGCGCCCGACCAGCCAGCCTCCTCCTTCTCCGCCTCCTCAGCAAGGGCGGAAGAGACTCGCCTCCGCTCCGGCTGCTCCGACGCGTCGTAGTCCTTCTCCTCCGCCTCGTACGCAATGAAAGAAGACAGCCGCTGCCGCTCGGCCTGCTCCGGCATCTAGCATTACAGCCACAGGCGGGAGGCAATACAGATTCGGTCCATCTCTCAAGACTCCAGAGAAGTTACCATACGAGATGACCGAACAGGAAAACAAGGAGATCTGTCAAGCCCAAGTGAAGGACTACTTCAAAACGCAAAGAGCTAAGAGACATCCATCTCCGGAGGAGAAGATAGATCCGGTGAAAACGAAGCACACTTTGGATGCCATGCAGCGACCACCACCGTCTCCGCCACAAACCAACTATGAGCGCATTACTGAAAAGACATATAAGGAAGCGAAGCGGTCGGGTAGTACTTGCAGTGACAAAAGGTTACAAGAATGAAGAAGTGGGAAAAAATTACCCAGCTCGGCGAACAAGCAAACCAATCGTGTCCCCCGCCCAAGGTGTCTAGCGATATCGTCGCTAATCATCTGGGGATCTTGCCCGGTACCAATCCTGGAGATTACATGCACGACGACGATGCACATTTTGATATAATGGAGGTGGACGAATTCAAATACGAGTACTGGAAGCCTCTCATCAAAGATGGAACTACTCTAACAACGATGATGCGAAGATTCCATGATTAGTACATGGAAACCTGCAGAAAGCGGTCAGCTGGGAAGAAAATTGATACTTTGATGCTGAAAGTTAAAGAGGATCAACACGACCTCGTTGGAATTGAGGAGTTGTCTGTTCCATTTGAGGAGTTCTTCCAGTTTTTCAATCTAAAGGTCCTCGATAAATTAACGGTCATTTGCTACTGTCTGTAAGTACTACTTCTGTCATTAAGTCTCTATATATAGCTCAGCTCTTTCATTGCATGTATATATAATTATCCTGACTATATTATGGAGATTGAAGATCGTCGAATGTAGAAAAGCTGAAATGTATGATATTGGGTTCATTAACACAAATCTCGTAGATGAATTTATAGTTATATTTCATGCCAAAGAAACCGAGGACAACTTGCTACGATCGTTGGTAATAAATCAAAACAAAGATACAATACTCTTTCATTACAACTTCAAGTGAGTGTTATTGTCTTGTGCATAATCGGTTTCCCTTAATTATTACTCGAGGTTATAGTAATTAATATAATTGATGAGTTATGCATGCGCAGGTTCCACTATATTCTCCTCGATACTAAGCTTGAGCTGGGACTAGTAAACTGATAACCCACAAGTATAGGGATCAATTGTAGCCTCTTTCGATTAGTAAGAGTGTCGAACCCAACGAGGAGCTAAAGGTAGAACAAATATTCCCTCAAGTTCTATCGACCACCGATACAACTCTACGCACGCTTGACGTTCGCTTTACCTAGAACAAGTATGAAACTAGAAGTACTTTGTAGATGTTGTTGGATAGGTTTGCAAGAATATAAAAAGCACGTAAATATAAACTAGGAGATCATGTTCTTGTAATAGGAATCACGACTTGCATGTTGATGAGTATGACAACCGGCAGGAGCCATAGGAGTTGTCTTTATTTTTTGTATGACTTGCGTGTCATTGAAGAACGCCATGTAAATTACTTTACTTTATTGCTAAACGTTAGCCATAGAAGTAGAAGTAGTCGTTGGCATGACAACTTCATGAAGACACGATGATGGAGATCATGATGATGGAGATCATGGTGTCATGCCGGTGACAAGATGATCATGGAGTCCCGAAGATGGAGATCAAAGGAGCTATATGATATTGGCCATATCATGTCACTACTATATAATTGCATGTGATATTTATTATGTTTATGCATCTTGTTTACTTAGAACGACGGTAGTAAATAAGATGATCCCTCATAACAATTTCAAGAAAGTGTTCTCCCTAACTGTGCACCGTTGCTAAAGTTCGTCGTTTCGAAACACCACGTGATGATCGGGTGTGATAGATTCTTACGTTCACATACAACGGGTGTAAGCCAGATTTACACACGCAGAACACTTAGGTTAACTTGACGAGCCTAGCATGTACAGACATGGCCTCGGAACACAAGAGACCGAAAGGTCGAGCATGAGTCGTATAGTAGATACGATCAACATGAAGATGTTCACCGATGATGACTAGTCCGTCTCACGTGATGATCGGACACGGCCTAGTTGACTCGGATCATGTAATCACTTAGATGACCAGAGGGATGTCTATCTAAGTGGGAGTTCATGAGATGAACTTAATTATCCTGAACATAGTCAAAAGATCTTTGCAAATTATGTCGAAGCTCGGCGCTTTAGTTCTCTTGTTTAGATATGTTCCTAGAGAAAATATAGTTGAAAGTTGTGATGGCGATTATGCATAAGAGAAAGCTTATGTCCTTAATGCACCGCTCAGTGTGCTGAACCCCAAACGTCGTTTGTGGATGTTACGAACATCGGACATACATGTTTTGATAACTACGTGATAGTTCAGTTAAACGGTTTAGATTTGAGGCACCAAAGACGTTTTTCGAAACGTCGCGGAACATATGAGATGTTTCGAGGGCTGAAATTGGGATTTCAGGCTCGTGCCCACGTCAAGAGGTATAAGACCTCCGGCGATTTTCTTAGCCTGCAAACTAAGGGAGAAAAGCTCAATCGTTGAGCTTGTGCTCAGATTGTCTGAGTGCAACAATCACTTGAATCGAGTGGGAGTTGATCTTCCAGATGAGATAGTGATGTTTCTCCAAAGTCATTGCCACCAAGCTACTAGAGCTTCATGATGAACTATAACATATCAGGGATAGATATGATGATCCTTGAAGTGTTCGCGATGTTTGACACCGCGAAAGTAGAAGTCAAGTAGGAGCATCAATTGTTGATGGTTGGTAAAACCACTAGTTTCAAGAAGGGCAAGGGCAACAAGGGATACTTCATGAAATGGCAAAACAGTTGCTGCTCTAGTGAAGAAACCCAAGGTTGAACCCAAACCCGAGAATAAGTGCTTCTGTAATGAGAGGAACGGACACTGAAGCGGAACCACCCTAGATATTTGGTAGATGAGAAGGCTGGCAAGGTCGATAGAAGTATATTGGATATACATTATGTTAATGTGTACTTTACTAGTACTCCTAGTAGCACCAGGGTATTAGATACCGGTTCGGTTGCTAAGTGTTAGTAACTCGAAACAAAAGCTACGGAATAAACGGAGACTAGCTAAAGGTGAGCTGACGATACGTGTTGGAAGTGTTTCCAAGGTTGATGTGATCAAGCATCGCACGCTCCCTCTACCATCGAGATTGGAGTTAAACCTAAAATTTTTATTTGGTGTTTGCGTTGAGCATAGACATGATTGGATTATGTCTGTCGCAATACGGTTATTCATTTAAGGAGAATAATGGTTACTCTGTTAATTTGAATAATGCCTTCAATGGTCTAGCACCTAAAAGGAATGGTTTATTGAATCTCGATCGTAGTGATACACATTTTCATGCCAAAAGATATAAGATAGTAATGATGGTACCACGTACTTGTGGCACTGCCATGTAAGTCATATTGGTACGCATGAAGAAGCTCCATGTTGATGGATCTTTGGACTCACTCGTTTTTGAAAAGTTTGAGACATGCAAACCATGTCTATTGGTGTATACGCATGAAGAAACTCCATGCAGATGGATCATTTGGACTCACTTGATTTTGAATCACTTGAGATATGCAAATCATACCACATGGGCAAGATGACTGAAAAGCCTCGGTTTCAGTAAGATGGAACAAGGTAGCAACCTGTTGGAAGTAACACATTTTGATGTGTGCAGTCCAATGAGTGCTGAGGCATGCGGTGAATATCGTTATGTTCTGACTTCACAGATGATTCGAGTAGATGTTGAGTATATACTTGATGAAACACAAAGTCTGAATTATTGAATGGTTCAAGTAATTTCAGAGTGAAGTTAAAGATCATTGTGACAAGAGGATAAAATGTCTATGATATGATCATAGAGATGAGTATCTGAGTTACGAGCTTTGGCACGCAACTAAGACACCGTGGAAATTGTTTCACAATTAATACCGCCTGGAACACCATAGTGTGATGGTGTCCGAACATCATAGTTGCACCCTATTGGATATGGTGCGTACCATGATGTCTCTTATCGAATTACCACTATCGTTCATGGGTTAGGCATTAGAGACAACCACACTCACTTTAATAGGGCACCACGTAATTCCGTTGAGACGGCACTGTTTGAACTATGGTTTGGAGAAACCTAAGTTGTCGCTTTCTTAAAAGTTTGGGGCTGCGACGCTTATGTGAAAAAGTTTCATCGTGATAAGCTCGAACCCAAAACGGATAAATACATCTTCATAGGATACCCAAAACGGTTGGGTATACCTCCTAATTCAGATCCGAAAGCAATAGGGATTGTTTCTAGAAACGGGTCCTTTCTCGAGGAAAAGTTTCTCTCGAAAGAATTAAGTGGGAGGATGGTGGAGACTTGATGAGGTTATTGAACCATCACTTCAACTAGTGTGTAGCAGGACACAGGAAGTTGTTCCTGTGGCACCTACACCAATTGAAGTAGAAGCTTATGATAGTGATCATGAAACTTCGGATCAAGTCACTACCGAACCTCGAGGACGACAAGGACGCGTACTGCTTCGGAGTGGTACGGTGATCCTGTCATGAATATCATGTTGCTAGACAACAATGAACCTACGAGCTATGGAGAACCAATGGTGGGCCCATATTCCAACAAATGGTTAGAAGCCATGAAATCCGAGATAGGATCCATGTATCAGAACAAAGCATGGACTTTGGTGGACTTGGCCGTTGATCGGCAAGCCATTGAGATAAATGGATCTTTAAGAAGAAGACGGACGTGGACGGTAATGTCACCGTCTATGAAGCTCGACTTGTGGCAAAGAGTTTTTCACAAGCTCAAGGAGTTGACTACGATGAGATTTTCTCATCCGTAGCGATGCTTAAGTCCGTCGGAATCATGTTAGCATTAGCTGCATTTATGAAATCAGGCAGATGGATGTCAAAACGAGTTTCCTTACCAGTTTTGTAAGGAAAGGTTGTATGTGATACAATCAGAAAGTTTTGTCGATCCTAAGGATGCTAAAAGTTATGCTGGCTCCAGCGATCCTTCTTAGGACTGGAGTAAGCATCTCGGAGTTGGAATGTGCGCTTTGATGAGATGATCAAAGATTTTGGGTTTATACAAAGTTTGTGAGAAACTTGTATTTCCAAAGAAGTGAGTGGGAGCACTATAGAATTTCTGATGAGTATATGTTGTTGACATATTGTTGATCAGAAATGATGTAGAATTTCTGGAAAGCATATAGGGTTGTTTGAAAAGTGTTTTTCAATAGAAAACCTGGATTAGGCTACTTGAACATTGAGCATCAAGATCTATGAGGATAGATCAAAAACGCTTAATGGTACTTTCAAATGAGCATATACCTTGACATGATATTGAAGGTGTTCAAGATGGATCAGTCAAAGAAGGAGCTCTTGCCTGAGATGTAAGGTTTGAAGTTAAGACTTAAAGCTCGACCACGGCAGAAAAGAGAGAAAGGACGAAGGTCATCCCCTATGCTTTAGACATAGGCTCTATAGTATGCTATGCTGTGTACCGCACCGGAAGTGTGCCTTGCCATGAGTCAGTCAAGGGGTACAAGAATGATCCAGGAATGGGGATCATTGGACAGCGGTCAAAATTGTCCTTGGAGTAAATAAGGACATGTTTCTCGATTATGGAGGTGATAAAGAGTTCGGCGTAAAGGGTTATGTCGATGCAAGCTTTAACACCTATCCGAGTGACTCTGAGTAGCAAACCGGATACGTGTAGTGGAGCAACCATTTGAAATAGCTTGAAGTGGAACGTGGAAGCAGCATTTACAATATGACATAGAGAATTGCAAAGTACATACGGATCTGAATACTGCAGACCCATTGACTAAAACTACTCTCACAAGGAAAACATGATCAAACCCCAGAACTCATTGAGTCTTAATCACATGGTGATGTGAACTAGTTTAGCGACACTAGTAAACTCTTTGGATGTTGGTCACATGGCGATGTGACCTATATGTGTTAATCACATGGCGATGTGAACTAGATTATTGACTCTAGTGCAAGTGGGAGACTGTTGGAAATATGCCCTAGAGGCAATAATAAATTAGTTATTATTATATTTCCTTGTTCATGATAATCGTTTATTATTCATGCTATAATTGTATTGACCGGAAACCGCAATACATGTGTGGATACATAGACAACAGCATGTCCCTAGTAAGCCTCTAGTTGACTAGCTCGTTGATCAATAGATGGTTACGGTTTCTTGCCCATGGACATTGGATGTCGTTGATAACGGTATAACATCATTTGGAGAATGATGTGATGGACAAGACCCAATCCTAAGCCTAGCACAAAGATCGTGTAGTTCGTATGCTAAAGCTTTTCTAATGTCAAGTATCTTTTCCTTAGACCATCAGTTTGTGCAACTCCCGGATACCGTAGGAATGCTTTGGGTGTACCAAACGTCCACAACGAATCGGGGTGGCTATAACGGTGCACTACAGGTACCCTCGAAAGTGTCAGTTGGGTTGGCACGAATCGAGACTGGGATTTGTCACTCCGTGTAAACGGAGAGGTATCTCTGGGCCCACTCGGTAGGACATCATCATAATGTGCACAATGTGACCAAGAGGTTGATCACGGGATGATGTGTTACGGAACGAGTAAAGAGACTTGCCGGTAACGAGATTGAACAAAGGTATCGGGATACCGACGATCGAATCTCGGCAAGTACAATGCCGCTAGACAAAGGGAATTGTATACGGGATCGATTGAGTCCTTGACATTGTGGTTCATCCGATGAGATCATCGTGGAACATGTGGAGCCAACATGGGTATCCAGATCCCGCTCTTGGTTATTGACCGGAGAACGTCTCGGTCATGTTTGCATGTCTCCCGAACCCGTAGGGTCTACACACTTAAGGTTCGGTGACGCTAGGGTTGTATGAATATGAGTATGCAGCAAACCGAATGTTGTTCGGAGTCCCGGATGAGATCCCGGACGTCACGAGGAGTTCGGAATGGTCCGGAGGTAAAGATTTATATATGGGAAGTCTTATTTTGGTCGCCGGAAAAGTTTCGCGCGTTATCGGTATTGTACCGGAGTGCCGAAGGGGTCCGGGGTCCACCGGGGTTCCACCTGCCCGGGGGCCACATGGGCTGTAGGGGTGCGCCTTGGCCTATATGGGCCAAGGGCACCAGCCCCAAGAGGCCCATGCGCCAAGGAGACTTGGGGAGGGAGAGTCCTAAAGGGGAAGGCACCTCAGGGGTGCCTTGGGAGGATGGACTCCTCCCCCTCTGGCCGCACCCTTCCTTGGAGGAAGGGGCAAGGCTGCCCTCCCCTCTCTTGCACCTATATAAAGGGAGGGAGGAGGGGCAGCCGCACCTGAAGCCCTTGGCGCCTCCCTTCCTGCTACACCTCCTCCTCCTCCCGTAGTCGCTAGCGAAGCCTCGCGGAGTTCTGCTGCATCCACCACCACGCCGTCGTGCTGCTGGATTATCATCAACCTCTCCTTCCCCTTGCTGGATCAAGAAGGAGGAGACGTCATCCGCTCCAGACGTGTGTTGAACGCGGAGGTGCTGTCCGTTCGGCACTAGGATCATCGGTGATTTGAATCACGACGAGTACGACTCCATCAACCCCGTTCACTTGAACGCTTCCGCACGTGATCTACAAGTGGTATGTAGATGCAATCACTCTCCCATGACTCGTTGCTAGATGAACTCATAGGTGGATCTTGGTGAAACCGTAGAAAAAAAATTTAATTTTCTGCAACGTTCCCCAACATCAACGAGATCATAACAATCATCATAGCAATCATCCTTCGGTAAGCACGAAGGGGAATTAAACAATGTATGAGTTGAAGAGTTACTCTCATTAGAAGGTGGGCACGGGTAGCTAATCCGTTCTTCCTCCTTTTGTTCTTCGCTCTCCTCATCATCTTTTTCATCCAATGAGCTCACAGTTTCCTCAATTTCTTCTTCCATAGACTCCTGCAAAATATTAGTCTCTTCTTGAACAGCGGAGACTTTCTCAATAAATGCACCAATATCAGAATTATATTCATAATTCTCATAACAATATTTAAATATAGCAAAATTTTCAGGTCTATAAATTGAATCATCAAAATCTTCAAACTCTTTAAACAAAGATTCAATCTCATAAGTACCCATAAAAGCAACGAATTCTTCTATTTGTTCCACATCATAGTAATCATAGATACCATTAGCATAAGAAGCCAAGGTTTTATCATCATTAAATTTGCATGAAAAGAGAAGGTGTGGAGCCTTCATCCTAGAGCAACAAGTATAATCATATCTTAAGCATAGTTCCCGAGCATACCAATGCAACATATGAATTTGATCCCAAGATAGTTTTCCTTTTCGTTTCAAGCGATAATCCCTAAAGTATTCACGCTGATCCAACGTGTCTCCCGTAACATAATTGAATGGGGTTTTCTCAAGATTATCAAAGTAGTACATAATATTTTTCAAATAACCAGCATATTGGGTTTTAGGAGGTTCCCCATCTCCATGAGTAGCAAGTGCACCAATTTTTTTTGGTATTTCGTGTTCCATATCCATAACTAAAGATAGAAAACAACTAAGAAGACCAAATAAAAATTACTTAGTGATAAAGCAAACAAGCACACACAAGAATATTCACCCCACGCTATGACTCCCCGGCAACGGCGCCAGAAAAAGGTCTTGATAACCCACAAGTATAGGGGATAAATTGTAGCCTCTTTCGATAAGTAAGAGTGTCGAACCCAACGAGGAGCTAAAGGTAGAACAAATATTCCCTCAAGTTCTATCGACCACCGATACAACTCTACGCACGCTTGACGTTCGCTTTACTTAGAACAAGTATGAAACTAGAAGTACTTTGTAGGTGTTGTTGGATAGGTTTGCAAGAATATAAAGAGCACGTAAATATAAACTAGGGGCTGTTTACATAAAGAAGCAATAAACTAACTATAATGAGTGTGGAAAATTGGTGGTAGAAGTTGTGAAATTGCCCCTAAGCAATTGACTACCTTACTAGACCGATAGCAAGTTTTATGTGGGAGAGGCATAAGCTAACATACTTTCTCTTCTTGGATCATATGCACTTATGATTGGAACTCTAGCAAGCATCGCAACTACTAAAGATCATTAAGATAAAATCCAACCATAGCATTAAAGCATCAAGTCCCCTTTATCCCATACGCCACAACCCCCTTACTCGGGTTTATGCTTCTGTCATTCAAGCAACCCACTATAAGCGTATCATGAACGTATTGCAACACCCTACAGCGGGAATCCCTCACGCTTGCGCGACACGGAGGGCACAATAGGACAGAAAAATAACCACAAGAA
This sequence comes from Aegilops bicornis, assembly GCA_021605145.1. NCBI lineage: Eukaryota > Viridiplantae > Streptophyta > Magnoliopsida > Poales > Poaceae > Aegilops > Aegilops bicornis. Next base: position 837,236,052 of record CM038671.1, on the reverse strand, counting down.
AATTAAACCAATCATAGAAATTCATCAATCACCGATAGGACAACGAAAATCTACTCAGACATCATAGGATGGCAGCACATCATTGGATAATAATATGAAGCATAAAGCACCATGTTCAAGTAGAGGGTACAGCGGGTTGCGGGAGAGTGGACCGCTGAATATAGATGGGGGAAGGTGATGGAGATGTTGGTGAAGATGATGGAGGTGTTGGTGTAGATCGCGGTGATGATGATGGCCCCCGGCGGCATTCCGGCGCCACCGGAAGCAAGGGGGAGAGAGCCACCCTTCTTCTTCTTCTTCTTCCATGACCTTCTCCCTAGATGGGAGAAGGGTTTCCCCTCTCGTCCTTGGCTCCCATGGCATGGGAGGGGCGAGAGCCCCTCCGAGATTGGATCCGTTTCTCTGTCTTTCTCTGTTTCTGCTTCTGGGATTCTGCCCTTTCACCGTTTCTTTTATATCCGGAGATTCGTAACTCCGATTGGGTTGAAGCCTTCGCCCAGATTTTTCTCCGAATATTAGCTTTCTTGAGGCAAAAGAAGAGCGTCAACTGCCTTATGGGGTGCCCACGAGGGTTAGGGGCGCGCCTGCTCCCCTGGGGCGCGCCCCCTGCCTCGTGGCCCCCTCGGGCACCGTCTCGCGTTGATTCTTCTTCCCAGATGTCACAAATATTCCAAAAATATTCTCCGTCCATTTTTATCCCGTTTGGACTCTGTTTGATATGGGGTTTATGCGAAACATAAAACATGCAACAAACAGGAACTGGCACTGGGCACTGGATCAATATGTTAGTCCCAAATATAGTATAAAAAGTTGTCAAAAGTATATGAAAGTTGGATAATATTGACATGGAACAATCAAAAATTATAGATAGGACAGAGACGTATCATAAACGTCTTAGACTCGAGACGAAAAGATCCCGAGGACTATGCGGACATGTCTAAAATGCTAGAGAAGTAAGTTGAATCGATCATTCTCGCACCGTATCGGCAACGTTGGTTCATTTCGTGATATCAAGTAATTGTTTTCTTTGTCTCGCAGGGTTTGGAAAGTATTCACCGCACAAGTTTCAGGACTGCCGCGGGATCTGCGATGGAAATACCCGAAAGTAAGTACTACTATCTATCTAGTTTCGTGCATCTCCCGTTGATTCTAGCTACTTTCATCAATGCCATTTATAATGCTTCATTATCAGTTTGATTGACCACTATTTCTCGTAAAGTGTTTGTGGCAGGAAGCCGGGAATAATTACTGTGGATACTACATTTGCGAGTTCATCTACAACGCGACGGCCAAGAATAGGCGGGGCTACTCTAAAAGACAATATGAAGTGCGTAAGCAAAAATATTCACAAGTTTATTTTATTAACATCATTTCTATTGAGTTTCATTCATATATATGTATTGACCTCCTTATTCAAGTTAGATGTGGAAGATGCGGAATGATCTCCTACCACAAGATCGCATGCAAGCAATTCAAGAGGAATTGGCTGGATTCTTTTTTGACCACGTCATCAATAAAGCTGGAGAATACCACCATGCATGTGGAAGTTGAGTTCATATGTTAGGGTATTGTAAGAGATCTTACACATTGTGTGTGTCTATATATATATATATATATATATATATATATATATATATATATATATATATATATATATATATATATATGTAGCCAGTACCGTCAGTAAGATATACGAAAACTTGTTGTTCGACCAATCTCTCGGAGAAGGAGAGGTCGATCACTTCTGTATATGTTCATGACGATCTTCTGTACTTAATAATTTCCTTCATTTGCTTAGTAGCTAGCTAGCGTGTCGAGTCCTCTCTATACGTAGCGTCGACCAAGCGAGATAAGAGAGGACACTTCTCTCTATTAGCTAGCTAACGCAATATATGAAACTCCTAAATTAACCCTACAAAACCCCCCAACCCCCCCCCCCCCCTCCCCCTTCAGAAAAAAAACAAAAAACCCAGCCTCTGAAATGCTGACGCGTGAAAGCCTTTTGGTCCCAGTTGGTGGCACCAACCAAGACAAAAGGCCCCCCTGCCTGGGCAAGCGGCAGTGGCCACGTGGAGCCCCATCTATCCCGGTTCCTGGGCGAACCGGGACTAAAGGGACAGGGCTTTAGTAACGACCCTTTAGTCCCGGTTCAGGAACCAGGACAAATGGCCCTCACGAACCGGGACGAATGGGGATTTTTCTACTAGTATATGATGTTTTTATTTATTTATTTATACGTTATGAGTATAGATTTTTATTACATAAGAGATGTACCTATAATAATATAAAAAGCATCTTCTAGTGTAAGGTACATGTAAATAAAACTCTATTGGACTTCAGTGGACAATATTTGCATCAAGTGCATGTTCTTGGTTATAACTTGGTCTAAGTAGATGAGTAAGTCATCACGATCAATATATTACCCTACGAAGTTCTCATTTTATCCGTTCCATTTTTCTTTACGTGTTGGTCCTCATTCGCTCACTATCCTTAATAACTTGTTCTTCCATATGATTAAATATTGTTGTACACATTAAAACAACGTAATGGAATTGGCAAGATTGTTTGCTTCCAGCCTTCTCTATCACACCAGCAACATGGTTTTGCTTTTTTCATGTCGTGTTCTCGGTTGCCCACATAGATTATTGGGAAAAAAAAGTTCCTATTCTTCTCACGTAGTGCCTTCCAATCCATGCATGTGAACCTTAAAAACCTTCATTTCTGACCAGACAACCACTTGTCCATCAATTTCGTGTAGTGCTTGAACCTATCAATGCTTGCTAACTTATCTTCCATATGCCACTTTTTGTATTTGTTATATAAAGATCTTTCTTTTTCATGACTGACAAAATCATGCACGTGTATATGTCCATGCAACCATAAATATAGACACAATTGAGACATACTATATTGGCATTCCACATGTTTCATTGCATGCTGCATACTATCAATTGGAAATAGAACCTCTAATTTTATTCTATATAACGTATTGTAGTATAGCTTGTTTTGCAAATACAATTCCTATCGCTAGTTCCCTAACCAAGTTGCTAATTTACATAAATGTTTATTCCTAGTATCGTACTTAAAAAGTAATTGATATATACACACCTTTCCTTTTCGTGACTGACAAAGTCATGCACGTGTGTATGTCTACGCAACTACAAATATAGATACAATTGAGACATGCTATATTGGCATTCATCATGTTTCATTGCATGTTGCATACAATCAATTGGAAATATAACCTCTAATTTTGTTCCATATAACGTATTGTAGTATTTTGGAAATACAATTCCAACCGCTAATTTCTTACCAAGTTGCTAATTTACATGTATGTTTATTTCTAGTTTCATATTTTAATAATAATTGTACTTCGTATTTGCATAACACACATGACTCCCTTCAAAGCAGACAACCAAAAAAATTTCTTCGTTGACTACTAAATGGCTAAACTGCTAAAGTCAAAACAGTATCATAACTCTTTTTATGCATTTATTTCCATAATATGTTTATGTTATTTCCCATTGACACGGACATTAAAGACTAATGATAATAAATGGTTTATATGATTTTCCATATAAAAGTTGACGACTCATATGTAAATCATGTGTTATGTTCTATTTGCCTCGGCGCTGATTATATTTTAGATGCTCTATAAATATATGTTCTTTCTAAAGGAATATGTATATGATTCTAGTATTTTAGATTTTCTAATTGATTTTAAATTATCAACAAATATTTTATGTGGTTCACTTTCATGCTTTTTCGCTTCTTATCATGCCTATGTTGTAATAATTAGCTTATTTATTTATTGGCTGGACTGAAAATACATTGTTTTTGGCCGAGGACAAATAAAACGACTCATTTGATAATCGATAATATGATTTATTGCTTGCAACATTTACTGCTAATACCACTTCTCTTTATCACTCGGAGGCGAAATGAACTTACCATGGATATTTAGTTGATGCAGTCTCTTAGAGGGTGCTTGGATCCAATGGACTTATTTTAGTCTGACTAAAAATAGTCTCTTTTAAGAGGCTAAAGTTTCATGCACCCCTGACTAAAAAGGGGCTAAAACTAGTCTTGAGACTAAATTTTTTTAGTCAGGGATACCCCTACTAAAATGTGGGTTAGTCCTCTCTCTCCTCATTTAACTCCTCTCCTTTAACACAGGCGAGTTCTGGATTAGAGGGTTTGAAGGATAATAAATACTCATTAACTTGATTTTAGTCTTTTTAGTATTTCGATCCAAGCATGGGTGAGGCTAGCAAGTTTTAGTCCCACTACTTTTAGTCATGGGACTAAAACCTATCCAAGCACCCTCTTAGTGGCCTCCGTTATATTTTCATCCAAAGCATGACATGAAATTTTTGTGGGTTAGCTTGACTACCTGAGTTTCCTTAACGGTGGGTGCATGTTCTCTTTTTAGAAAAACGCTAGCCATTTTCAATAGAAAATGCTGAGGTGGTGCGCGTACATAGTGGTGGCTTTTTTGTTTACCGCTAGATCATAGTTGACTGAATTTTAATAGGCATCTGACTGCATATTCCTATTTCTAGAAAAATAATGCATCCGGTGTGTGCATGTATTGATGTACGGTTGATGTAGGCTTGTTGTGTCCATCACACGACGTACATGGTCTTCTACAGGGCCGGGCCGGCAAAATCTGAGGCTCTGTGCCAAACTCAAAAATGAGACCTAACTACATAGGAACTTAAACTATATATAATAAAACTAGCAGGGGTGACCCACGCATTAGCGCGGCTAGATTACTTTTATCTTATAATTTTATTTTATTTATAAATTTATATTATGTTTCTGGGATATTAAATAGATATTTTAAATTACAGGGCACGATGTGCCATATTGCAAAAGTCAATTTTTCTTTATCCTTTTTGTGTTTTTTCCACTGATTAGTTCTCCGACCATGAAGCACTATACAATTTAATCCAAATGCAGGACTGAAGCTTAGCAAACAAAGATTTACTAAGTGGCTGCTAACAATGTTGTACTGAAACAAAATAAGATTGAAGATTGGTAGGTCATCATGCAACATTGCGACATCCTTACAAATAATTAACTTCCACTCCTTTTCCTTTGGTGCCTAATGGAAATTTATCCGGAGAATTAAATAGAATTCTCTTCCTCCATCCATTTCTTATTTAACTATATTTGTTTATGAATGTCATCTTCATGAATTTTTTCAAGAATGATTATATTGTGTCATATTGACATGATCTTTTGCTTCAAATTCTTCTGTTGCAGCAACGACACTATTTTTCTTCAGTCATACAGTTTTTTTTGCGGGATCTTCAGTCATAGAGTTAATGCATTCGCTCGCACACATAACCTATTGACATGTCGTTCTTGTTACCCGATGGTATGCATGTCTTGTACATGATTCATGTGCACACATTGGGGTCTACTCTAACACTTAACTGCCACTTCATCTGTGTAACTTTTTTAAGAAACTGATGGTGCCGTTCATGTAGACCAAGTATCGTCTTTGCTCTTTTAAAAAAAGATTTTACTACCACCTAACCGCTTTGTATGTTTATACATTTAAGAATATGCATGTTGGTACATCTAACATGAGCATCTTTTATTCTTAATTGTAACATCATTATATACACCGTGATATCAAATATAATTTATATTTCAAATTATTCAAAGTATTATTTATATGTGACCGCTGATTGTCACATAGGATTATTTAATTTTAGATATTTATGAACTTCACAGGGAGTAAATTGAAATTTCCAATTTCACACAATTCTTATTTAAAATTATGTATTTTAATAAAACTTACAATAGTTACATATGTAAATCCCGAATTTAGCTATTCACATAGAGTACGAATAAATATCAAACTGTATTTTTTAAAATATAGCTTTTTATGGAGGAAAAAATATCAGAATATGTTATAGAGTATGTATTTTTTTTAATCCAATCTATTATTTTTGTATAAATTCACTCTGAAATCTAATACATTATTGGCTTCATTTAGACTATATACAACTAAAAATGCAAATGACACGTATTCATCAGTATGTTTTTTTATCTAAAAGCAAAATTAGAGAATGTTTTTCCACATGCTTGATATATATAGTTGTATATTCTAATCTTTTTCTAGAATTTGGTCTTTGTTTTGAACTAATTATCATTTTTTCCTCCAGTCAAAAATAATATTTGATTGGTTCGTAAGTATGTTGGCCCAGCGAATTCCATCAGAAAAAACTGACACCCTGTGTTATATTATTTTTGCAACGGACGGCTGTTTTATATAGGTTGGCTTGACTCCTTGTAGGTGGATTGGCATGTGCACGTACGTATGTCTGACAGTTCTCGTATCTCTCATGTTCAAAAAAAAGTTCTCGTATCTCTCAGTTTGATCACGTTATAGTTGTATAAACCGGCCCATAACACATTTGCATCTCCCTTTCTTTTTTCCTTGCACGTCATGTTTCATAGTATCACACATGCATATATAGCTGGCTGGATGCCTTTGTTCAAATTGATGTGGCGAGCACCCGCGGAGTTGAGTCTGTATAAAGTTTTTGCTTTTTTTGTGTTTCCATCCTACTGCAGGTATTCGGGGCTGCCTCTTACTTTTTATATAACTGTGGCTGGGTATTAGTAATTTATCGAAAAACAGATATATTCTCCTCATTGTCACGTACTCCCTCCGTTCCTAAATGTAAGTCTTTGTAGAGATTTCAGTAGGTGGACTATATACGGAGCAAAATGAATGAATCCGCACTTAAAATGCATCTATATACATCTGTTTCTAGTTCATAGTGGAATATCTAAAAAGACTTATATTTAGGAACGGAGGGAATACATGTTTGAGTGAAACACGTGGGCCAGCTCTATATTCTCCTCATTGTCACGTACATGTTTGAGTGGAACACGTAGACCAGCTCTTTTACAAAATCTACAACTCCCACATGAAGACGTGGAGGACCAGCTCTTTTAGAACATCTACAACTCCTACATGCAGTCGGACATCTACAACCCAATCTAGCTCCTAGCAATCCATCACGGCCCTATTTAACAAATTTCAACCGTTCAATATCTTCACTTTGTACAGATGAATCTTAACCATTCGTTTTCTATTGTTTTAAGTATTGTTTTAAGTATATAATAGATAATAGATAGATAGATAGATAGATAGATAGATAGATAGATAGATAGATAGATAGATAGATAGATAATAGAAGATAGATAGAAGATAGATAGATAGATAGATACCTACGACCGGATGATCTCCTCTATATATACATGGACATATACTTCGTAGCATGAAAACATAGAATACAAACAGTACAGAAATTATGTCATCAAGTTGAAACAAAATGATCTGAAGGATCAAGGCTCATTCGTTGCTTGTCTCCTGTTTTGATGTCGGCGTAAGAACATAACCATGCCTAAATAACACAAATCCAAATCCCTTGCCATCTTGCCCTTGTAGGCTTGGACAACCCACTGGATGTGGCTGCCAGCAATCCCCTTCCCCGCCAGACCTTCTTCATCTTGAACTCTCACTCAAGCCTAATGAGGATGGGGATTACTGGAGGACTAGGGAGCAGAACTAGATGGAATTGGATCGGATGTAGAGTAAGGAGAAAAATAAACAGACCTAGAAATATGTTGGGAATCAAGAAATTGTGATCTTCTTGGCGCGCCATCGTCTGGTAGTGGGGAAACAAGAGGAAGTTCCTAGTACTTTCATCTTGAGCCAAGGATTGGTCAGCGCGAGGGAAGAAAAAAAGCGTAGAGACGTCGAGCCGTCGTCGGAGGCTGGACCATGGAGGCGTACATCTCCACGAGACGAAATCGTTTTCTTAGGGAATGTAGTTTTTTTTAGCAGAATTTAGGGATTGGAGATGAACGGTTAGACATGGATTGCGGGCATCGCACAATCGAGCAGTATGTTGGGAAAACAAAACAGACTGCTCGATTGTGTGATGCCCGCAATCCATGTCTAACCGTTCATCTCCAATCCCTAAATTCTGCTAAAAAACTACACTCCCTAAAAAAACGACTCCGTCTCGTGGAGATGTACGCCTCCATGGTCCAGCCTCCGGCGACGGCTCGGCGTCTCTACGCTTTTTTTCTTCATCCTCGCGCTGACCGATCCTTGGCTCAGGATGAAAGTACAAGGAACTTCCTCTTGTTTCCCCACAACCAGACGATGGCGCGTCAAGAATATCACAATTTCTTAATTCCCAACATATTTCTAGGTCTGTTTATTTTTCTCCCTACTCTACATCCGATCCGATTCCATCTAGTTCTGCTCCCTAGTCCTCCAGTAATCCCCATCCTCATTAGGCTTGAGTGAGAGTTCAAGATGAAGAAGGTGTGCCGGGGAAGGGGATTGCTGGCAGCCACATCCAGCGGGGTTGTCCAAGCCTACAAGGGCAAGATGGCAAGGGATTTGGATTTGTGTTATTTAGGCATGTTTATATTCTTACGGCAACATCAAAACAGGAGACAAGCAACGAATGAGCCTTGATCCTTCAGGTGATTTGTTTCAACTTGATGCCATAATTTCTGTACTGTTTGTATTCTATGTTTTCATGCTACGAAGTATATGTCCAGGTATATATAGAGGAGATCATCAGAACCCCTAATATGTCAAGATCGGTCGTAGGTATTTTATTATATATAGTTTCCTATGTACACTAATAGAAAAGGGGGCAATGGTCTAGGCCGGGTCAGCCCATTAGTCCCGGTTCAGTCCAGAACCGGGACCAATGGTGGCACTCGACCCAGTTCGTGAGCCCCGGGGGCCGGCCGGGCCACGTGGGCCATTGGTCCCGGTTCGTCTGGACCTTTTGGTCCCGGTTGGTGGGACGAACCGGGACCAATGGGCCTCGCTCCTGGCCCACCACCATTGGTCCCGGTTGGTGGCTTGAACCGGGACCAAAGGCAGAAATTTAGTCCCGGTTCGTGCCATCAACCGGGACTAAAGGGTTGGTCCTCGTTGCGGTCAGAGTTTAGTCCCACCTCGCCAACCGAAAGGCGCTCACACCGGTTTATAAGCCCCTCCCACTCTGCCTTGTTGAGCTCCTCTCAAAGTGAAAGTAGATGCCCTTATACAGGGAATTTGACCTAAATTCATATTGAATTTCTCTGAAGTTAGTAGAAATTTATTATGAATTTAGGTTGAATTCTCTCTATAAGCGCATCTATGCTCATTTTTTTAGTAAAGTTAATCACAACTATTTTTCTTCTATTTATTTCTGAGTAGTTTTTTATATAGTTTTTTTCTTTTCCGCTATATTTATTTTTTTCTATTTATTTATGAGTTGTAATAAGTCATTAAAAATAAAAAGAGGTGCAATGCTCGTTAATTAGCTTCAAGCCTTTCGGAATAGTGTAAACTGCACTGCACATAGCTCCGTGCAGTCTACCCTATTCCTCAAGGCTTGAAGCTAAGCAACGTGCAGGTTAGCATTGAGCCTCTTCTGCATCGTCTCTGCACTCAGGGCTTATAAACCGCTGCGAGCGTCTCTCGCTTGGCGAGGTGGGACTAAAAAACAGCTGCAGAAATAATCAACTAAAAAACTCTTTTACCGGTTCATGCCACGAACCGGTACTAAAAGGTGTTACAAAATTTAATAGCAAAAAGAATTATCATAAAAGAAAATAAATAAGTAATTAGAATTTTGTTACAAACTTTAATAGCAAAAAGAATTATCATAAAAGAAAATAAATAAGTAATTAGAATTCTGTTCAAAACATTAAAAGCAAAAGGAATTATCATAAAAGAAAATAAATAAGTAATTAGAATTTTGTTACAAAACTTTAGTAGCAAAAAGAATTATCGTAAAAGAAAATAAATAAGTAATTAGAATTTTGTTCAAAACATTAAAAGCCAAAAGAATTATCATAAAAGAAAATAAATAAGTAATTAGAATTTTGTTACAAACTTTAATAGCAAAAAGAATTATCGTAAAAGAAAATAAATAAGTAATTAGAAACAAAAAAAAGCAAAAAAGCTGGGAAAAAATTAAAAAAAGTGCCACCTACAGGGCCAGCACGGCCTGCATACGACTAGAAACCCATTACTAGGGCCAGGATGCAGGCCCGCAATAGGCCCAATAGGCCCACAAGCACAGAGGGTGATTTTAGGCCCGTAAGCCTGCCGTAGAGAGGAGTTCGAAGTGGTTGGTTCGGCAGGGCTTATAAACCACTCCGAGCCCCTCTCGGCTAGCGAGATGGGGCTAAACATAGCACCACACCGTGCCAGTTACAGCACACGACCTTTGGTCCCGGTTGGTGCCACCAACCGGGACTAAAGGGGTGCATTGTGTTGGGGAACGTTGCAGAAAATTAAAATTTTTCCTACGGTTTCACCAAGATCCATCTATGAGTTCATCTAAGCAACGAGTCATGGGAGAGAGATTGCATCTACATACCACTTGTAGATCGCGTGCGGAAGCGTTCACTAGAACGTGGATGATGGAGTCGTACTCGCCGTGATCCAAATCACCGATGACCGAGTGCCGAACGGACGGCACCTCCGCGTTCAACACACGTACGGAGCGGATGACGTCTCCTCCTTCTTGATCCAGCAAGGGGGAAGGAGAGGTTGAGGAAGATGGCTCCAGCAGCAGCACCACGGCGTGGTGTTGGTGGAGAAGCAACACTCCGGCAGGGCTTCGCCAAGCACGTGACGGAGGAGGAGAGGTGTAGCAGGGGAGAGGGAGGCGCCAGAACTTCAGGGTGCGGCTGCCCCCTCCCCCCCTCCCTTTATATAGGCCCCCAAGGCGCCACCCTTGGGGATCCCATCTCCCAAGGGGCGGCGGCCAAGGGGTGGAGTGCCCCCAAGGCAAATGGGCGCCCCCACCCTAGGGTTTCAACCCTAGGCGCAGGGGGTGGGCCAAGGGGGGCGCACCAGCCCACTATGGGCTGGTTGCCGTCCCCACTTCAGCCCATGGGGCCCTCCGGGATGGGTGGCCCCATCCGGTGGACCGGGACCCTTCCGGTGGTCCCGGTACAATACCGGTGACCTCAAACTTTCCCGATGGTCAAACAATACTTCCTATATATAATTCTTTACCTCCGGACCATTCCGGAACTCCTCGTGACGTCCGGGATCTCATCCGGACTCGAACAACATTCCGTTTACTGCATACTCATATTCATACAACCCTAGCCTCACCGAACCTTAAGTGTGTAGACCCTACGGGTTCGGGAGACACGTAGACATGACCGAGACGGTTTTCAGGCAATAACCAACAGCGGGATCTGGATACCCATGTTGGCTCCCACATGCTCCTCGATGATCTCATCGGATGAACCACGATGTCGAGGATTCAAAACAACCCGTATACAATTCCCTTTGTCAATCGGTATGTTACTTACCCGAGATTCGATCGTCGGTATCCCAATACCTCGTTCAATCTCATTACCGCAAGTCACTTTACTCATACCGTAATGCATGATCCCGTGACGGACACTTGGTCACTTAGAGCTAGTTATGGTGATGCACTACCGAGTGGGCCCAGTGATACCTCTCCGTAACACGGAGTGACAAATCACAGTCTCGATCCGTGTCAACCCAACAGACACTTTCGGAGATACCTGTAGTGCACCTTTATAGTCACCCAGTTACGTTGTGACGTTTAGAACACCCAAAGCACTCCTACGGTATCCAGGAGTTACACGATCTCATGGTTTAAGGAAGAGATACTTGACATTGGAAAAGCTCTAGCAAAACGAACTACACGATTTTGTGCTATGCTTAGGATTGGGTCTTGTCCATCACATCATTCTCCTAATGATGTGATCCCGTTATCATTGACATCCAATGTCCATAGTCAGGAAACCATGACTATCTATTGATCAACGAGCTAGTCAACTAGAGGCTCACCAGGGACATATTATGGTCTATTTATTCACACGTGTATTACGATTTCCGGATAATACAATTATAGCATGAATAAAAGACAATTATCACGAACAAGGAAATATAATAATAACCCTTTTATTATTGCCTCTAGGGCATATTTCCAACACATTGGTCCCGGTTTGTGGCACCAACCGGGACCAAAGATCTCTGTTTCCCGCCCTTTGGGCTGCTGAAAAGAGGCCTTTGGTCCCGGTTGGTAGCCCCAATCGGGACTAAAGGGGGGCATTAGTCCCGGTTTGTGCCACGAACCGGGACCAATGCCTTTGCTATATAAGTAGCAATTAGGAAAATTTCAGAACCGCCCATCCCCACTACAATCTCTTCTCCTGCTCTCCCAAGACGGCGGCGAATCCATCCACGACGCCGGCAGGCTGCCCGAGCCAGCCAGCCTCAGCGCCAGCAGCCTCGGCCGCGCCCGACGCCGTCGCCGCCCGCCCTCTGCCCGTGCCATCACCCGCCCCGCCCCTCGCCGTCGCCGTCGCCGTGAGCAACTAATTTAATTTGACATTAGTAGTAGTTAATTTAGATGTGTAGTTAATTTTGTTAGATTTCTTTAGATTTTTTTGTAGTTCATAGATTTTTTTGTTAGATGTGTAGTTCATAGATTTTTCTGTTAGATTTTTTTTCATATTGCGTAATTAATTTGTTCATATTGTGTTAGATTTTTTTCTGTTAATAGATTTTTTTGGTGATATTATTGTTGAATATGCATGTTTGTATGTTCATATATATGCAAATATCGAATATGTCAAATTTTTATGATTTTTTTATGTTCATAGAATTTTTATGATTTCTTTCTGTTGTAATTTTGTTCATAGAATTTTAATGATTTTTTTGTTCATAGTGTTCTCTTTGTCAACTTATTGTGTATGTATAGGAAAATTGTGAATGATATAAGTCATTTATGAATATGTTCATATTTAGAATAGAGGAAAAATGAAAAAAAATAAGAAGAGAAAGTGTTTAATATAATTAGTTAGAAAAAAAACTATAGTTAAACTAGTTTATTTTTAGTAAGTACTCACTAGTAGAAAAGAGGGCTTTGGTCCAGGCCGGGTTAGCCCATTAGTCCAGGTTCAGTCTAGAACCGGGACTAACGGGGGCATTAGTCCGGTTCTTGCGCCCAGGGGCCACGTGGGCCATTTGTCCCGGTTCGTCTGGACCTTTTAGTCCCAGTTGGTGCCACGAACCGGGACTAAAGGGTGTGATGCCCATTAGTACCGGTTCGTGGCACCAACCGGTACTAAAGGTTAGACCTTTAGTCCCGGTTCAAGCCACCAACCGGTACTAATGGGGTTTGAGGCATTAGTTCCGGTTCATGGCACGAACCGATACTAAAGGTCCCATTTTCAAACTCCACGCCCCCCCCCCCCGGTGGATCGCCTTTTCAGTTTAAAAAAAATAAAGAAAAAGATGAAAATGTCAAAACAAATAATAAGTTTCCCATGTGATATGTGGTCTAGTTGTTGGGAAAATTTGCAAATGTGAATTTCGACTTTATTTGCAAAATCTCTCTAGAATTTAGTAAAATTGGCATAACTTTTGCATACTAACTCGGATGAAAAAAAATTATATGAAAAATCATCTACTCGAAAAGTTACATCCAAATTTAACCGGGGGAACCTCGTTAAACATTTTCAAAATCCTCAAAAACCTAACAGAAAAAAAGTTACGGGGCTTTTAAGATCTAGAGTGGAAAAAATCGAAAAAATTTCAAACTGTGGTCAAACAATGGTCAAACTAATTATTCTAGAATATTAGTGTTACTAAATAATTATTTCAGTTATTTTGAATTTTGGTCAATCTGATCAAACTGTGGTCAAACTATGGTCAAACAACGGTCAAACTAATTATTCAAGAAACATTAGTGTTACTAAATAATTATTGTTTTTTAAAACAATAGTTTCAAACTCAAACAGTGAAATGTGTCACCTCATGCTCAAGCAAAATTCCTGAGGGTTAATAGGATTGACATCTTACTATTGTCAGGAAAACAACAAGTGCAGACTTGGAAACGAGGGAGAATAGAACCCGAAAGTTAAGCGTGCTCAGGCTGGGGGAGTGGGAGGATGGGTGACCGTTCGGGAAGTTAGATGATTTGGAATGATGAGAGGTGATTAGAGATTAGAGATTAGAGGATAAATTGAGCAGTGATGAGGGGTGGTGATTAGAGATTAGAGGTTAAAATAATTCAGAAATTTGAAAATAAAAAAATTCAAAAAAATGAGATTAGAGGATAAATTGAGCAGTGATGAGGGGTGGTGATTAGAGATTAGAGGTTAAAATAATTCAGAAATTTGAAAATAAAAAAATTCAAAAAAAATTCAAAAACAATTTTCAAAAAAATCATAAAATTTCCTTTAGTCCCGGTTGGTGTTACCAACCGGGACTAAAGGTGGAGGTCCACGTGGCCGCGGCCTTTAGTCCTGGTTCGTGTTTGAACCGGGACTAAAGGGAGGAGGCATTAGTAACGACCCTTTAGTCCCGGTTCATGAACCGGGACTAAAGGCCCTTACGAACCGGGACAAATGCCATGTTTTCTACTAGTGACTACTTTATTTTATTTATAGTAAGTGCTTCATATATAGTTGAACTAGCTAGTTGATTTAATAAACTACTTTATTTTACTATATATAGAAGTAGTTTGTTTTAGTAAGTACTACTTTATTTATTTATAGTAAGTGCTTAGTAGTTGTACTAGTTGATTTAATTAATAAAACTACTTTATTTAACTATATATAGAAGTAGTTCCCGCATCAACGTCGGCGATGCCTATCCCGCATCCTCGTCGTCGTCGACTCGGCGGTGGAGGCCTGCTTGATCAGGGCCATGTTCGGGACTGGGCTCCGCCGGGCTGGTATTGGGAGGTGCTACCTTCCGGGGGACGTAGGTTGGTGAGGAGGCAACCCGTTGTTGACCCGATCCTTGTTTGGTGGCGGTCGCGTGGGCGATGGCGGTGCCGAGGCTTCCGGACACCGCGGAGGTGGTACGTCACCGTGTCAGCGAGGAGGACGAACACGTCCGTCGCTACATGGTTGCATTGGAGGGCAGGTTCGACAATACCTGGCAGATTCTTCAGGGATCTCACTGGAGCTATGATCTTGTGATGGTTCCTTATCTTTGGGTGTCCACCGCCCGCGACGATACCCGTCGGACGCTACGGTTGTAGTTGTATTAGTGATGCTATATTAGTGATAATATTCGACGATGTACGGACACCAAGAGATGATGTACTTTTGCTTATAATTGAATGCATGCTAATTTGAATACTAATTTATTTTTTGATTTTGTTTTGCTTATTTTATGATTTGGTTTTGCTTATTGAATGCTCATATTGGAAAAGTTCTCCTTCATTCCCGTGTGCTAGACAATTTGGTGTAATAATGCACTCGGGAATGAAAGGAGGAGCTACGTACCATCACCGATAGTCAACCTGTGATTAATAATAATGATCTAGTTTAATATTTGAATTATGAACATAGGCCGGAAATGTCGTACTCGGACAACGAAAACCGCCCGGGGGAGTGCGACTGGTGCCACGACGACCGAGGTATGTGCGACAGGTTCATTGAGCTGGACGAAGATCGGCGCTTCAGCATTAAGCTCGAGGAGACCTTCGATGTTCATACGGTACGCAACGACCACAATAGTTTTTTTCATAATTAAGCACGACTTCAACTATTTTAACGTGTATTTTTCATCTTTTCCAATTCGACTAGCTTATCCCATGCTATGCAAGACGCTATGTCTTGGAGAGGATTGGTTTTGAAGACCATGAAAGTATGGAAACCAAAAAAAATCTCCTAAGAACCCATCATGGTGTGGATTTTCAAGTAAAGTTTTACAATGCTGAGAGTGTAACCCATTTTGGTTGCAAAAATTGGGAAACACTTTACAAGATGTATGGTTGTGATGAGGGTATGCTTGTCACCATGGATCTTGTTGATCCTACAATCGAGCAAGACAAACCTTCGATTTGGGTCCTTGTGGATACACCTCCAATTCTTCCCCCATGTGAGCTTAACATAGTTATTAAGTAATTTATATTGTTTATTTCAAAATAGTTGACATCTTATTTCCATTGACAGATTATTTTCATTCTTCAAAGAATGTGCGGAAGATGGTAGACAAAACCCACTACACCGATGGCTCCGAATTAACTTATAGGGAGAAAAATCATCTGATCACATTTTGTACTGATCTTAAGAATTACAATGTCTACAATCGAACTCCTCAACATATGGTCAATACGTGCCACTAGTGCACGTGTTGAACTACGGTAACTAACATGGAGATACCCTGGTAAGATTTTTTACTATTACGACATCTGTGCATCTTTTTGCACACTTCTAAAACTAGTACATCATTGCTAACTACGAAGTTATTACTATGTTTTCAACAGATAATCTCGAATGATTGTGTGCCTCATCTGATGTATACGCACGGTAGCCTTCATGTTTTGAACATACAACCAGGTCTTCCTACGAATCTGAACTGTCCATACCGGGTTTCTAAAAGAAGTGGAGACATGACAATCAAAGAATGGAAAAAATGTATGGACAGTCATAAGGAGCTTCTTGGATGCAAAAGGCAGCGAAGCGCAAGAATTGGAGACAGGATGATCTCCATTCTTCATAATTGAGAGTCAGGGTCTATATTATTTTATGATATTTTACCTTAAGGGTGTTTAGGTCCTACCTGATACTGATGATCATGTGCTAAGAACAACTAGATGATTCCCTGCGCGTTGCTGCGGGAATTTGTAGTATTGCTTTGGAGGAGGATTTGTGGAGTAAGTAATTTGTGAAATCACTAAAGCAACTATATGAAAATATGTTTACTTAAATCTTTGATAGAATGATGTGAAAAGTTAAAAAAAGGATAATCTGGTTGATAAAAGCATCTGTAATGTGTTGGCCTGCCGATATATTGCAAAAGAGTATTGTTCGTACTATTAAGTTTAACCAATGACAGATGTTCATATCATTCATACCTTGGTAGTCATTTATTGTGTAACAACTTCCGCCAAGAAATTCAAGATGTCACCTTGGTAGTCATATCATTAATTGTTTGTGTTGGGGAAGTGAACATCACTCGGTGCACTTTGTGCCAAAAATACAGATAAACTCAGGGACGCTCCCGCTCTCCCAATGCACATGTATAAAACATGATCTAATTCATAATTAAGGGGTAAAATTTACCTGATTCTTGAACTCCGCATGAATAAATAAAATAAAATGTTTGGCATCTGAAACTACAATTAGGGAATAGCCTATATGGACGTGTAGCAGAACTTGCATAGAACATGAACTGTTGTTGATTTTTCATACTAAGGAGCAAAGAGCGCATGGAGAGCACCTCCCGCATCTCAATATTAACACCGAGATCTCAAATAGTTCTTTTGTTTATACATGGGACAAAGTACAAAATAAGAATAATCTAATTTATCCGTTTTAGTTAATGCAAATTGAGCACAAAAAGCATAGAGTTCCCAACCAGATACTAAAACAATTACAGGATGTGAGCTGCAGCGTTTAATTTTTCATCTATGTTGATCAGTGTCCTTGTAATTCTACACATGTATGTCAAAAAAGGTTATCATGTAATGTAGTATACCAGAAAAGGTTATCATGTTATGTAGTATGCCGTTGAGAATCTCATCAAATGCAGCTGGAGATACATTGGAGCAATGTGCTAATATCTCTGTGTGAACCTCTTGATATTGTTTGTAATGAACACACTCTTCATATAAGTGATTTGAATAGACCATCCTCATGGCAGATTTGTGATGAGATAGATTAATAGCCATATGATAGACGGGTTCCCATAGTAATATAGCATGAGGAGTGAGACGAATATATTCCCAACTTTCTTGAATAAACTTCCTCGAACATACTATTTCTGAAAAAGAGTTCGCCTTGATATCAATCCTAAGAAACAATTGGAAAACAAAGGTTCTCACGCCACATTTAGTGAATGGTCCTAGGTACATGCCACCTATTGAGCAAATCAAAAAAAGTTATATAAAATTGACAGACATCTTATAATAAAAGGTACCACCGTATACTGATGGAAAGAGTAATATATTGGCATCCGCTCTCTTATTTACTTACAGAGAACATAGGTATAACCCTCTGTGGATATTGCTTATGCTGTTGATAGATTAACTGAGAATATAAGTACTCTAGAAGATTTCACATGTGAAGGTAAAATCCTTGGTCCAGGCCAACGTGTTGGAATTCAGAGAATTGATGTCTTTCAAACATGGAATCGTTTGAGAGAACAAAATGACCTCTCAGAATATCATAGCATCATCACTCTTTCGGGTCAGTAGCTTCAAGAACCTTCAAAACAGAGGTAAACAATGAAAAAAATACTGTCTTAACACATACAAAAAAATATTGGCTTAACACATACAAAAAGAATTTAGCAAACATAAGCATATGAGTTGTATCTAGAGGTATCGATATGAATAGTCCAAGGGAAGGAATTTGTATGGTATATTCGTATGTAATATGCACATAAACAAATAGAAGGTGTGTACATTCACTAATCGAGTCTAGATAATTAAATTCAAAGATAAGTAGTTGTGTACCAACACGAGCAGCAGGGGAAAGACAAAGCAATAAATCCAATCCGAGCGACCTATGAAGCAAAAAGTCAAACACCTTGCAATCCCGAGAGCAACGCGAGAAATTGAAAAGCATGAGCTTGATGATAGGAAAAATTAAGGGTGGATGAAAATATGATATCTGCAGCTAGCAAGGTAGAGGTCGTGTCCTAGATGAGAATGTAAACAGGCGTGTTTGTTGGATTACGATGTCGGTCCAGAGGGGTTTTTATACAAACTTTTCTCACATTTGCGGAGTAATGGAGGCTGAGATAATTACGGGAGATTTTTTTTGTTTTTGCGAAAAAAACTTTCAATCTATTCATCTTCCATCATGGTAGTACAATGAACACTAGAAATAATAAAAATTACATCCAGATCCGTAGACCACCTAGCGACGACTACAATCACTGAAACGAGCCGAAGGCGCGCCGCCGTCATCACCCCGCCCTCGCCGGAGTCGGGCACAACTTGTTGTAGTAGACAGTCAGGAAGTCGTCGTGCTAAGGCCCCGTAGGACTAGCGCACCAGAACAGCAACCGCCGCTGATGAAGAATAACGTAGATCGAAAGGATCTAACCTGAAGACACACGAACATAGACGAACCACAACCAGATCCGAGCATATCCACCGAGGATAGATCCGCCGGAGACACACCTCCACACGCCCACCAACAATGCTAGACGCACCATCGGTACGGGGACTAGGCGGGGAGACCTTTATTCCATGTTCAAGGAGCCGCCGTCGTCTCGTCTTCCTGAATAGGACACAAACCCTAACAAATTTTGAAGGAACGACTAACAACGGAGCCCTCCCGCCGGCCCTTGCCAGGATCCACCACGCCCCCATGGCCCTAGGGCCACCGAGGACCTGCGGCGGAGCCGACGAGAGGCACGAACCCTAGCTTTTCTTGGAGGAGGAGGCGGCGGCCAGAAAGAGGCTCTATCACAAATCGGGCAACGGGAGATTAATGGTGTGGTGCATGAAGCCGTTTCTTGTGCATTTGTGGCCGGGAGAATGTGTGTTGAACGGGTTAGTGCTGGCCGTAAAATCAGCATTGGGAATAAGAAAATGAGCTGCTGGATTTACATCTATCGATCGGCGGAAGGACTAGCGACAGCGGCTGGCAAGGCGGGCCGTCGGGCATGGTGGAGTAATTAAGGGTTACCTGCGGCGGCTCACCAGGGCAAGCGTCGGTCATCGCGGCTTGCTGAGAGAGCATGAGACGTGGCGGCGGTTCATTGGAGGACCGCCAGCCGTGGCGACGGGGAACTGTATGGAAGGGGATTGAGCGATGCATCTTTTATTCTTCTGGGAATTAGATGGTTTGTACGGGCTACTTTTTCGTCTCCCTACGGGCTTTGCATGGGCTTCAAACAACATACAGCCGGCCTTTTGAAGCGTGTGCGTACATCCAACCATAACAAATCCAGCGGGCTGTGCGAGGCTGTAAGCCACCGAGCCGTGTGGACGCGAGGAGCATGAAAGTGAAAACATGCAACTGAACTGCTGACATGGCAAGTTTGATGACGTGGCTAGGCTGCATGTCAAGAAAATTAGTTTAGTGGGGATCAATTATTTATGTATTATAGATTATGTAGGGTTGGGTTCGATGACTATGAGGATGATGATCGTATGACTTATTATTAATAACGAGTAGAAGTTGTATGATGATGCATGATTAGTAGGACTTGTTATTATATATGATTATGTATGATGCGAGCATGCATGAGTTATTATATCAGCGGGTGAAATGAACATAGCAGCAGCGTTGGTAAACCAAGAACGAAGATATAAGAGAGGACACTTCTCTCTATTAGCTAGCTAATAACAACCTAAAAATAACCCCTAAAGCATCCACTTTTTCTTAAAAAAAAGAAAAACATCGCCTTTTGGTCCCGATTGGTGTCACCAACCGTTTCCAAAGGCCCCCCTGCCTGGTCTCGGCGCACCGGCCACGTGGAGGACCATCTGTCCCGGTTCGTAACGACCCTTTAGTCCCGGTTCGACCCTTTATGGCATCTCCACCGCCGCTTCAACAGGCCCTCCCAGCGATTTTGCCGGCCAAAAAAGGCCCGGTCGCGCTTCTGAAGCCCGTTTTCCGCCGGCTCGGGCCAAAACTGGTGCCGGCGGACCCAGGCCGAACCCGGCACCCTGGGGGCGCTTGGGGAGGCGGCACAAGCGAAAAAGGCGCGTGGGCCCGTCCTGGAGGCGACCCGAGGGCCTTTTCCTGCCGTTTCTTGACGTTTTTCCCTCGCATCTCTCCCGCTCGCTCGCCTTCCTCCCGCCATTTTTTCTTTTCTCCCGCCAAACCCCCTCCCGCTCGCCGCGAAGAAGTACGCCATGCCGCCGAAGAAGTACGCCATGCCGCGCGCGGCGGCAACCGCGACTGGCGCCGTGGCCCAGCCGAAGCAGAGGAAGCCGAGGGCGCCGCCATCGAAGCCACCGGGCCTGTCGAACGCCGAGTGGAGGGTGGAAGTTCAGCGGCGCGAAGCAGTCACCGCCGACAGGCGGAACAGGGCCATAGCCAAGAAGGCCCGCGACAACGCGGCGCGCGCGGCGGCGTCTTCCTCATCGGTCGACCAGGCGGGATGAATCCACCCGTCGTCAGCCACGCCCAGTACGCGCCCTGGGGACAGCAAGGCGCCGGATCTCCATGGGGTTCATCGTCGTCCGGCTACGCCCGGCGGCGACGCCTGATGGGTTCAACCCAAACGTGACCTTCCCTCATGGTCACCCGCCACGCCGCCCTCACCCGCCTTCGTCGGCGTGAAGTACTCTCCATACAACTACTCGCCGCCGGCCGCCTACGCGTCCACACCGACGCCCCATCTCTACCATGGACCGGTACCCTTCTCGCACCTCGGCGACGCCGACGACACGGGAGCCGACATGGACGACATCATCATGACAGGATCGACCGCGGCCGCCGCGTCTCCCGGGTTCGCCACCCAGGACGAGGTAGTGGACCTCAGCGGCGACATGGAGGCCGAGCTCGGCTACGTCTACGGCGACGACGCGCAGGAACCCGAGGAGGAGGAGGAGGACCAGGAGGAGGAGGAGGAGGAGCCGGCTCCTGTTCCGACGAAGGGGCGCCAGAAGAAGAAGAAGCGGGCGGCTAGGTCAGGCGAACCGCGCATCAAGTGGACGTCCAAGGAGGAGGAATGCCTCGCCGAAGCATGGAAAGTCGTCTGCCTCGACCCGACCGCTAGCACGAACCAGAGCTTGGAGACATACTGGGACCGCATCAAGGCCGAGTTCGACGAGCGGAAGCTCGTCGACCCCTACTTCAAAGGCGCCTACATGCAGCGCGGCTCCAAGGCGATGGCGAACCATTGGGGGCGTATCCAGTTGGCGTGCAACAAATGGCATGGAATCGTCGAGGAGGTCGCGGCTCGCCCGGAGAGCGGCGCGGCGTTGAAGATCAGGTACGCACGCCGTTTGCCCGCATATCTTCGTCCCCTACGCCCGCCGCCCGCCAACTGTTCGTCCCTCCGCGCAGCTGCTGCGTATGTTCGCCATGTATCGGGGTGACAACCAAGACACCGACTTCAAGCACCTCCACGTCTACAAGCGCATTGACAAGTGCGAGAAGTGGGCGGAAGTCCGACGTGCCCTCGACAAGGCCAAGGAGGCATACAAGCCGGACGCGACGACTCCGGGCGCGTCAGAGGGGTGGCCGGACGGCAACAAATTGGCAAAGAAGGGGAAAAGCGCCGACGCGGCAACCGCGCGATTGCAGGAGTCCATCGAGCATTGCCTCGCCGACGCCTGAGCCCAGCCGTCCCACGCAAAGAGAAGACCGAGGCTGGTGGTCGCCGCTAATGAAGACCAACGCCATCAAGCTCGACCTACTCCGGATTTAACGTCGCCGCGAAGAAGAGGAACACCGACATGGCTTTTCTGATGGGCGGGGCGGACATGCTCCAGAGCAACGACGAGAAGCTCAAGGCGTGGTACCTGGTGCAGCGCGGCCTCATCCTGAACGAGCTGCCGACGGCAACGCCGACGACGCCCACGACGCCCACGACCACACGGACGCCAAGCCCGAACGACGCCTCTACATCGCCGCCCAGCAGTGCCGAAGCCGCGCCGACGCAGCCCAGCACCGAAGCAGCTCCGACACCGACGAGCCCGCACACGCCGACTCCGCCAACGCCTAGAGCCGACACCGCCGAGTGAATCGTTGCGCACGCGAACTTGCGGCGGCGGCGCTCTGTTTTTTGTAACGCCAGACTACGTCCGATCGCCGGATTTGCGGTGTCTTTTGAGAGCGGGAACGACCAAGTTTAAATTTCCCGCATCCTGGGCCGGGCGTGGAGGCGTGATCGAGCTAGGTCGCCTCGAGTCGAACTAGCGCCGGCACGCCCCAGACCGCTCTATTTAGGCGCCCTGGGGGGCCGAACGGCTGAAGATGCCCTTAGTCCTGGTTCAAGAACCCTTATGAACCGGGACAAATGCCCTGTTTTTTTACTAGTGGTAGTTAGGCGTCATTTTAGAGTTTGGCACAGGGCCTCATATTTTGCCGGCCCGGCCCTGGTAAGAACCAACGGGAGGAGAGCTGTCCAAAGAAAAAGGAAAATAACGGGAGCAGTGACTATTTAAAACCTGAAACGAACCGGCGCCACTGTGCTGTTTGTCATTTCCCATGACCATGCTATAGCTAGCTAGCTTAATGACGGCCGTCGTGCACGCCCAATTAACTCCCACCAACATTAATTCGGGTCTCGCGCTCTAATCGCCAACGACGCATGCGCCGCCTCGCATGCCGCCTCTCTACCTTCACAGTAGCTTTAAATTAACCCTTACTTTAACCCCTCCATCTACCTTACCAGGACGAAGAAACTTCAAAAATCCATCTTCTCCCACTTGTAACTGGAAACCTCCCATCCATCATCCATGGCGGACTGGTCCTCGCTCCAGCCCGAGCTCGCCCGCCGCATCGCTAACTGCCTCCTGGACACCAACGACCTCGACAGCTACATCGACTTCCGGGCCGTCTGCCCCAACTGGCGCTCCGCCACCGACGACCCAAAGAATTCTTCTGAACTTCGCTTCCGTCCATGCCGGTGGATCATCGTCGACGAGGTCTTCCAGACCGACTCGCGCCTCCTGGTGAACACCGTCAGTGGTCGTGTCGTCCGCAAGGACCTGCCTCTGCTGCACAGGTACGACCTTGTCGCTACCACCCACGGTGGCTTCTTCGTCCTCGCCGACAAGAAGACACATGCTGCTGTGGTCCTCAACCCTTTCACCGGCCACACGATCCGGTTCAAGGCGCCCGTGCCATCCAGTGTCGATATCTCTGATGCCGCTCTCTTCGGTCCTGTCACGGGAAATCAGGGCCCGTCTGTTGTTTCTGAGCTCCATTCTTCACCCACCCTCATCCTGCTCTCTGACAAATTTTGCGGGCAGTATGTGGCTGTTCCTGGCAGCGATAGTTTTTCTGTGGACGAAGAAGCCTTGAAATCATTCATCTTGTTTCGGCATGGCGTTGCCGGCGGTATCTGTGCTGCCGATGGTTGGCAGAGAACAGTGCCGGGGCTTCCGATTTCCTTGGTTAACAAGTTATTGCGTTTGATAAAGATGTTCGACATTGATCCCTTCAAGATGTTCTCTGACGAACTTGTAACTGGGTTTGCTGATATTCCTGGCACGGGAGAAGCCAACCACCTCTTCCTGGTGGAATCTGCTGGAGAATTGTTGTCTATCATCAAGCTGCAGCAGCACCTGAAAGTTTTCAGGCTTGACAACGTCACGGACAGCGATGAGCTCGAGCCCGTGAAGAGCATCGGCGACCTTGCCATCTTCGTTGGTTACCGGAGGTGCTTGTCGGTCAGTGCCGACAAGTTCCCGTCCCGTCCTCGCCAACTGCATCTACTACGTGAAGTCCACTGATTCATCGCTTGACATCTATCAGTATGACCTTGAGACAGAGAAAGAAGAAAGGGTCTGTGAAGCCATAGACTCTCTGAACCCTTGTACCCTGTCTTTCGCCAATCCTCCATTTACAATCGTGCAGCTCCTCTCCAGCTACACCATCAACGGCCTGGAATTTCAGCTTGCGATGAAAAGGTTTGAAGTGCACCTTCCTAATGATCTGTTTCAGCTTCCGGAGGATTATTCCGACCTGGACTCTGACCTCGATCTTGATTATGAAGAGTTCTATGATTGAAGTATTAAGCCGTCCAACGTCAAGGACGTTTGCTGCCAAGTAATGATGCATCCCTTGTTGTCAGGATGAAAATTACCTGTCTGTTCGAGTCTAGATTATATTACTTGAGATATTGTGTTTACATCATGAAATAAACCCATCGCTTAATCTTAACTAGTATGAAACGCTTTTCAGCTACTTAAGCATGTTTCTTTGTCCCTAGTTTGTATGGCTGAGTGATATGCAATGTAGTGTTTTTTAGCACTCACAAATGTTTTCTCAGTTCTTTTTCTGCTGTTCATGAGTTGTCGTTTCAGTGTAATCATTTTCTAAGGGCTTCGGAATATTACCAGTGAGTTTGAATCGATTGTGATCTATGTTCACCTATATATCATAGTCTTCTCCTATTTAACCAGGCCCTATGCTGTTGGAATACTCAAGGTTGATATATCTTGACGCTATATTTATAGATCACAACCTTCGTGGTCTTCTATCCATTTGATAGTGTAATAGATGGACTATAAATTGAATTGATGAGACTTAAACTTCGTAGGTGAAGTAGGTTTCTGGTGTATAGCTGAAGTAGGTTTCATAGCTGATAGGCTTAGTATTTTAATAATACTCACATAAAATACAAGAATTGATGCACAAAGAAAGCAATAAGCAAGTAACAAATAAATTTAAGTCTAACCCGCTTCTTATGCATAGACATCTTATATGTAAACAAATTATCAAGGCAAGCAACACCATGCAAGGAAGAAATGAAACATTGACAATTTTAGCATAAAAGGAGGTAATTTAGTAAATGAAGATGTTGCCACTATTATTATAAGTAATAGACCCATCATTAGGCTCAAATAAATTTTCAAAATCACAAGAAGCATCATAATTATCTCCCCAATCATGATCAAAGTTATTTTGATCTTAAATATGTCTGATATAGCAACAAAAGTACTCCCTCCGTCCGGTGAAGAGTGTATGTTTGGCTTTAAAATTTGTCCATAAAAAAGTGTACTTCTATCTTCCCAATGCACTTTAAAGTAGAAAAAAATACTTCTCTCTCATCACACGGTAATCAAGACCAATAACGATCTACACATGGTCTTCTTAATTTTTACATGCACTTAGCTCATTGGGGGTTGGGTAATTAAAGAGGAGAGAGATGGTGGCTTGCATCTTACCAATGCATTTTTTACTTCACTCCATAACTTGTCCTAAAATCTCTTGATGTACCCTCTTCACCGGACGAAGTAGTTACTGGAGCCGTTATTTTCTATTAATACCATTGTACTGCTACACTAAAAAATCCAAACCGTGAGCAAAAAAATCCCTCCGTCCGGGTGTATTGGGCCCATGAGCGAAAAAGTCTCGTCCGTTTTTACTAGGCCACCAATGACACTAGATATTATCATGCTAAAGTGAATGGGAGAAGAAGGGTTCCCTGATAAAATCAAATGGCCCTTTGTTATACAAATGTTAAAACAGAAAGGGTTCCCTGATAAATGGTGTGATTGGGTAATGGAAACAATGAGAGGGGGACATGTGGAATCAAAGTTAATGATGAGATTGGACCTTTCTTCAAAACATATAAAGGATTAAGACAGGGAGACGCTATGTCACCATTACTGTTTGATGTGGCTGCGGATGCTTTGGCAGTTCTAATGAATAATGCCCTAAATATGGACATTGTCAAGGGAGTCCTTGGGGATAACAAAAACAAAGGTGTAAATATGTTGCAATATGCTGATGACACCATTTTTTTGCTTAGAGATGATGAAACTAGTGTAAGAAACCTCAAATTTATTTTGGGGGCCTTTGAACAGATGTCTGGGTTAAAAATAAACTTTCATAAAAGTGAGTTGATACTGTTTGGTAAAGCTAAAGAGAAACAATTACTTTATCAGGAAATATTAACTTGCAAAATGGGAGATTTGCCTATTAGATATTTGGGGATGCCTGTGTCTGACTCTAGGATCAGAATTACTCATTGGAGTTGTGTTACAGATAAAATTGAGAAAAGATGTGGGTGTTGGCAAGGGAAATTGTTAGGTTCTATTGCTGGCAGGATTACTCTGGTGCAAGCCTGCTTGACCAATATTCCATTGTTCATGATGTCCTTTTATGCTGTTCCAAAAGGAATTATTAAAAAAGCTGATTTCTACAGGGCAAGATTGGTATGGCAGGAGGATGAGAATGTTAGGAAATATCATCTAGTCAATTGGAAAGAATGTTGCTTGCCCAGGGAAATGGGGGGGCTGGGAATCCTAAATTTAGAAATCATGAATGTAGCTTTGTTAGCTAAGTGGTTTTGGAAGATGGAAACAGAGGAGGGGATGTGGCAAGAGGTATTAAGAAGAAAATATGGGAGGAATGAATGCCTGGCCCCGATGGAAAAAAGCCAGCAGAATCTCAGTTTTGGACTAGTCTTACGAATATTAAGGAATTTTTTACAGATTTGTTAAAAAGAAACCTGGGGAGGGAAGAATATTAGGTTTTGGGAGGATACATGGGTGGATGATAAGCCCCTGAAAGATGCTTACCCTAGATTATATGACATCTGTTTTGATCATAAAATAACAGTATATGAGGCCATTCAAAAAGGATGGAAGGGGTTCAGATTCAGGAGAACTTTATATGGAGAAACTATAGATTTGTGGAATGCTTTGAAAAGTAGATGTGAAATGATAGAAATGAATGGGGGGAAAGATAAGATTGAATGGACCCTCACTGCTGATAAAAAATTCTCTGTTAAATCGTTATACAAAGAAATGATTGCGGCTGGGATTAAATTTCCACAGAAATTTTTGTGGAAAATCAAAGTCCCTGCCAAAATAAAAGTTTTCTTGTGGCTAGTGAATAAAAAAAGCATCTTAACTAGGGATGTGTTACTTAGAAAAGGTTGGAAAGGAGGAAAAGATTGTGTTTTTTGTGGACAAACTGAATCAATTGATCACTTGTTGTTCGGATGTTCTGCGGCGTCCTTGCTGTGGGGCTTGGTCAAATGTGTGCGTGGCTTTAAAACTAGTCCTGTAAATGTGAAAGACTGTTTTGGAGGGTGGATTAACAAATTCAATAAGGAAGACAGGAAAATGGTCCTGATTGGTGTCTCTGCTTTATTCTAGGCTATTTGGAAAAGCAGAAATGCAATTGTTTTCGAGAAAAAAAGGATTAATGATCCTTTGCAGATTATCAAACTAATGGTTCGATGGTTGCTTGATTGGTCTATTTTGCAGATAAAGTAGTCGCGAAAAAATTGCTGAACTGGGGCAAGAACACTAGAACAGGCAGCAAGTGAGGTTTACACAGCAGGGCAGGGGTGGCGACTTAATGTGGCAAGACTCCCTGGATGATGGCTGCGACACCTTTCATTCTGGTGCTGTTCTGTGTCTGTTTAGGCCTGCTAGTAGCTAGTTTCTCTCGGTTTGTCCTTCTGTAGTTTGTTTCGATCAGACTTTGTTGGCTGTGTGCTGGCCCTTTGTGTGTGGCTGGAGACTCTGTTTGGTGCGCTAGGGCGTGGAACTTGTCTTTTGTTGTTGCTGGTACTTTGTGAACTATGTTAGTCTGGTTTTTAGTAATGAAAATCGGAAAGGGAGAAAGCCCTTCTTTGATCAAAAAAAACAAGTGTGCAAAATGAAGCATGAACTATCTACAGGAGGGGTTAATATGTCTCAAAACAAATACTGGAGGGGTTAATGCATAAAATAGCACACCTATTTAGTGGTTGCTTTGGTCTTGCCAATCTTGTCTTCGTGCCAAATATACCTGGGCGGAAGGACAACAATTTGATTTAAAAAATACACTCGGATATATTTCTAATAATCAGCAGTCAAACACTACAAAGTAAAATAAACACGTTAAAGCATGTGAATTGTTTGTTCTGTCATTGTTAATTTAGCAAATTAGACCATACTCTCGGGTAAGCTTTACATGGATATTACGAGTTATATTTGCTAACAACAAATTTGCTCCCTTAATGTGTTATAAAAGCACTGGTGTGACAAACTTACACATGCTGCATGTCCAAGCATAGCTGCTAACCTCTGATGTGAGGAACTACAATCGGAAGTACTTCACAGATGACATTTGGCTGAACGATGCCGGGACGATGACTAATCCAACTGTTGGTGTTGTTCTAGCCTTGGGCTTGGATGGTGGACATGGCATGTCGTCCGTGTTTCATGTGACAGCTGTCATCCATGTAGCAGTGTTACTACAATAGATCCGGTGGTGGAGCCAGCTCGTGGCGACCCTGAGCAGCTGCCCTGGCTCTGCCTAAATACGGGTCCTCCTAACGGGCGCCTTCAGCGCCGGTTCCCGTGCTGGCGCCCACACGCCCGCGAACTGGGCCGGCCCAGCTTGTCTCGTTCGCTTGTTCCACTTCTGCTCGTTCGCTCCCCTCGCTCCCTTCTCGTTCATTCTCCCTCGATCGCCTACTTCGCTCCCTGGATCGGTCAAGTATTGACTTTTGACAAAAAAAACCAAGAAACGAAAACTTTCGTGAATTCAATAACGAAAAAAGTGCACGAATTTGAAAAAAAGTTCATCAATAAAGAAAAATCGGTTTTGAAAAAATGAAAATCTTAAATATGCGAACAAATGTTTCGAAAATCGTGCGCAAGTTTCGAATATTCCTTTTATTTTAAACGTGAACTAAGTTTCAAAAACTGAACAAAGTTCGAAATTTGAATACTTTTTTTTGTACTGTGAACAATTTTTAGAAAGCAAATTTAGAATACACATTGAACATTTTCTTAGTACAGGGTGAACATTATTCAAAGAAACACTGAACATTTTTTAAAATACACTGAACTTTTTTTGAATACATGCTGAACAAAATTTCTCTACACGATGAACATTTTTTATACACACTGAACATTTTTTCAATGTATGGTGAACAATATTCAAATACGCATAGAACTTTTTTAAAAAATAAGATGAACTCCTTTTGAATGCATGCTGAACAAAATTTCTATACATGATGAACATTTTTTTATACACACTGAACATTTTTCCAATGTATGGTGAAATTTTTTCTTCAATACAGTGAACAAAAATTTGGAATTCAGAACTATTTTTGAAACGTGAACAAAATTTGGAATTTCGAAAAACATTTTCTGTAAAGTCAAACGAATTTCAAAAATCTGAACAAATTTTGGATATTGAAAATAGTTCATCCAATTCGAAAATACTTCATCAAATTTAAAAAAATTCACTGGTTTTCAAAAAAAGTTCATTCAATTTGAAAAGGTTCATCGATTTTGGAAAAAGTTCATGGAATTTGGTGAGAAAAGTTCATCGATTTTGCAAAAAGTTCACCGAATATGAAAAAAGTTCATCGATTTTGAAGAAAACTTCATTGAATTTGAAAGAAAGTTAATAAAAGAAACACTGAACATTATTCAAAGAAACACTGAACATTTTTTAAAATACACTGAACTTTTTTTGAATACATGCTGAACAAAATTTCTCTACACGATGAACATTTTTTATACACACTGAACATTTTTTCAATGTATGGTGAACAATATTCAAATACGCATATAACTTTTTTAAAAAATAAGATGAACTCCTTTTGAATGCATGCTGAACAAAATTTCTATACATGATGAACATTTTCTTATACACACTGAACATTTTTCCAATGTATGGTGAAATTTTTTCTTGAATACAGTGAACAAAAATTTGGAATTCAGAACTATTTTTGAAACGTGAACAAAATTTGGAATTTCGAAAAACATTTTCTGTAAAGTCAAACGAATTTCCAAAAATCTGAACAAATTTTGGATATTGAAAATAGTTCATCCAATTCGAAAATACTTCATCAAATTTAAAAAAATTCACTGGTTTTCAAAAAAAGTTCATTCAATTTGAAAAGGTTCATCGATTTTGGAAAAAGTTCATGGAATTTGGTGAGAAAAGTTCATCGATTTTGCAAAAAGTTCACCGAATATGAAAAAAGTTCATCGATTTTGAAGAAAACTTCATTGAATTTGAAAGAAATTTAATAAAATTGAAAAAAAGTTCGTAGATTTTGAAAAAGACGGAAAAAGGAAAAAGAAAAAGAAAAGGCAAAAAGAAAGTACAACGGAATATAAAATAAAAGAAGAGCACGTGGTCGCGTAATTTAAAAAGGAAAACAAAAAAAGGAAAAAGAAAGAAGAACGAATACTAGATGAAAAAACCTAAAGCGTAACCATATCCTGCCCTGTGGTCGCGTGGTTAACTAGCTGTCCTTGACGCGGAGGTAGGTGGTTCGAATCCTGGTACCGCACTTTTTTGCGGATTAAGACAAAAAATTAAAACACGTAATGGGCCGGCCCAGTGCGGCGCGGGGGGTGTGCGCCCGTTTGCTCCCATGCCTGTAACGGGCGCAACGGGCGCCGTTTAGGGAATGCCCCTAAATACTTCCATTAGCTTAGCGTAAGAGATTTTATCATTAGTTTTTGTGGGCCAATGTTCATGAAGCACATCCCTTTGTATTTTATCCAGGCTCCATAGATGGGCTAGCTCCGCCAATGAATAACGCCTGTATCCCTAAAAGAAAATTTTATGGGTTTTTTGAAGAAATCATGAATAAAGTCCTCTGGCTGAAGCTTAGCCTTGTGTATAGCAGAAACAGAATGATTGCAAGGAACTGTTGTCATATCCCACTTCTTACAACCACAAGTCCTATGTGCTAGGTTGACAGCATATGTTCTCTCCTCACTAGTAACTTGGAAAAGGTTGGGGCCAGCCATCAACGATTGGCAGTTTCTAGACCACTTGTTTGCTTCCTCCAATTTCTCTGCATATGTTGGACAAATCTCCCATCTGACAGTATGAGTCTTGGTTCTATTTGTATTAAATTTGACCATTAATTTTGTTCTAATTCCATCAACCATGGTCCTTATTGGCTTAGCCCTGACATCTAGAACCCACTTGTTGAAAACCTCACTTAAGTTGTTAACTACTAAGTTTGTTTTGCAATTTGTGTCCATGGCATGTCTGGCCCAAGTGTGCTTTGGGATTTTACTAAGCCAAGCCCATGCTACCTCACACTCTCTCTTCAACTCATCCATTGCAACATTATAACCATGTTCAGTGTATGAGTAACTTGCTTCATCCATGTATTTCTTCAATTCCAGCATTTTGAAAGTTCTAGTAAATGTGTTTGAGGCAAAACCTTTGTGGACAATTGGGAAAGACTCTGTTTATGGCTTTAAGCAGGCCCTGTGTGAATTTAAGTAAAGCTAACTTAGTGACTACACCTAAATGATTGTGTAACTACTAAAAAGAACTAAATGATTGTGTACAGAAAGTAGCTACACCTAAATGCAAGTAACTACTAGAAATGATTGGGAAAGAACTAAATGAAAGCTAGCACAAGTGGATTTCATTACCTTCTGCCTATCAGAAATTATTGTGTAGTTGCCAAACTTCCCAGATTGGCCACCTAGTGCTACCTTCAGCTGATACAGAAACCAAGTCCAGGAATCTGTGTCCTCCTTATCAACAATTCCAAAAGCAATGGGAAATATATTATTGTTCCCATCTCTTCCAGTAGCAGCAAGGATCTGTTGACCAGTAGTGAGCTTTATGAAGCATCCATCCAGACCTATAACAAGTTAACACATTAGGCAAACTATTTGAAAACACACATTATTCAAACACACATTATATACCAAGGAATTGTTGGGGAACGTAGCAGAAATTCAAAATTTTCATACGTGTCACCAAGATCTATCTATGAAGAAACCAGCAACGAGGGGAAGGAGAGTGCATCTACATACCCTTGTAGATCGCTAAGCGGAAGCGTTCAAGAGAACGGGGTTGAAGGAGTCGTACTCGTCGTGATTCAAATCACCGGAGATCCTAGTGCCGAACGGACGGCACCTCCGCGTTCAACACACGTGCAGCCCGGTGACGTCTCCCACGCCTTGATCCAGAAAGGAGAGAGGGAGAGGTTGAGGAAGACTTCGTCCAGCAGCAGCACAACGGCGTGGTGGTGGTGGAGGAGCATGGTGATCCAGCAGGGCTTCGCCAAGCACCGCGAGAGAGGAGGAGGAGGAGAGGCAGGGCTGCGCCATGGAGAGGTGAAAACTCATGTGTTGGGCAGCCCCCAAGCCTCAAGTATTTATAGGGGGAGGGGAGGGGGCTGCGCCCCCTCTAGGGTTCCCTCCCCAAGGGTGGCGGAAGCCCCAGATCCCATCTGGGAGGCGGCCAGAGGGGGAGAGAGGCGCTGGGGTGGGCCTTAGGGCCCATCTGCCCTAGGGTTTGCCCTCCCACTCTTCCTGCGCCTTGGGCCCCTTGTGGGGCGCACCAGCCCACAGGGCTGGTCCCTCCCACACTTGGCTCCACGCAGCCCTCCGGGGTTGGTGGCCCCACTTGGTGGACCCGGGACCCTCTGGTGGTCCCGTGCGTTACCGGAAAAACCCGAAACTTTTTCGGTGACCAAAACAGGACTTCCCATATATAAATCTTTACCTCCGGACCATTCCGGAACTCCTCGTGATGTCCGGGATCTCATCCGGGACTCCGAACAACATTCGGTAACCACATACAAACTTCCTTTATAACCCTAGCGTCATCAAACCTTAAGTGTGTAGACCCTACGGGTTCGGGAGACATGCAGACATGACCAGGGCGTTCTCCGGTCAATAACCAACAGCGGGATCTGGATACCCATGTTGGCTCCCACATGTTCCACGATGATCTCATCGGATGAACCACGATGTCATGGACTCAATCGATCCCGTATACAAGTCCCTTTGTCTAACGGTATTGCACTTGCCCGAGATTCGATCGTCGGTATCCCGATACCTTGTTCAATCTCGTTACCGGCAAGTCTCTTTACTCGTTCCGTAACACATCATCCCGTGATCAACCCCTTGGTCACATTGTGCACATTATGATGATGTCCTACCGAGTGGGCCCAGAGATACCTCTCCGTTTACGGAGTGACAAATCGATCTCGATTCGTGCCAACCCAATGACACTTTCGGAGATACACGTAGTGCACCTTTATAGTCACCCGATTACGTTGTGACGTTTGATACACCCAAAGCATTCCTATGGTATCCGGAGTTGCACAATCTCATGGTCTAAGGAAATGATACTTGACATTAGAAAAGCTTTAGCATACGAACTACGATCTTTGTGCTATGCTTAGGATTGGGTCTTGTCCATCACATCATTCTCCTAATGATGTGATCCCGTTATCAATGCCATCCAATGTCCATGGTCAGGAAACCGTAACCATCTATTGATCAACGAGCTAGTCAACTAGAGGCTTACTAGGGACATGGTGTTGTCTATGTACCCACACATGTATCTGAGTTTCCTATCAATACAATTATAGCATGGATAATAAACGATTATCGTGAACAAGGAAATATAATAATAACTAATTTATTATTGCCTCTAGGGCATATTTCCAACAGGAATTACCTATGAATGCTCTGCAGCCACTCAGAAACCCTTCTTTGCATCCATTTAGGCAATAGAATAATCCATGAAACCTAGGGTTTGTGCTTGGATGCTCCCTCAAATGTCTTGTTGTCACTATACACCTTGAACCTGGATTAGTATCTAGCACAGCCTGCAAATAATCCCTAATCCTGGTGTACTGGGCCTTCTGATCTCCTAACACAACATTCTTTGCTGCCTTCTTAGCCCTGTATGCCATGTGGGTTGATATTTCCACTCCATACTTGCTCTTTGCAGTGTTAATTATAGTAGTGATTGGTGTGCATGGGTCATTTCTGATTGCTTCCTCACAAAACTTTGCAACCCACTTAGCAGTAACTTTTGTGTTCTCTGACACAGAAGGACAAGTGTGCACCACATACTGCTTCCTTATGGTAAAAGTCTTCTCATTTGCAATCTGAGAAGCTGATATATAAAAAGGGCATGTCTCATCTATGCATTGTGCTATAACCCTGTCACTACAATTTCTATGGTACTCATAGTTCACATTACATGCAATGTGCATTGTTTGAAGTGCATTCCTGAACTGGTACACATCAATGAAGCAAAGATGCCTCACAAATTGCTCAAATTGGGTGAGCTCTATTCTCATCATACCATAACCTTTTCTTCATCTTCTTAGCTCTGATTTTCCTGCCATTGGGCAAAACATATGCCAATGCCTCTGCACCATCATCATCTTCCACACCCAAGTCCATTGGTTTCTTGTCTTCATCAGAAGATGGTATCTAGTCCTCCTCAAACAACTCCTCTACACTTGCATGTGATCTACTTGTTGGGCCTTTTCTGTGTTTCTTCTCCTTTTTCTTCTTACATCCATCTTGCCCTACCTGCTCCAGTTACTCTCTTCCTCCCGAGTACTCTCTTCATTCTCTTCCTCCTCTTCTTCACTTTCAGGCTCATATAGTGCATCCTCCTCCTCCTTTGTCTCATACATTTCCTCAACATCTGTGTCCCCTTCAAAATGAAGGAGTGGATCTTCCCTCTGTCTTTTCATCTCCTCAAGCCTAGCAAGGATATCACCATATTCTTCCAAATCATCATCATCACTGTCCTCCTCATTATCCATCACTGCAGCTTTTCTCTTCAAAGAAGTGTCCTTCTCTTTATTTTTCTTATTCTTCCTAAACATTTGAATTTCCTTCCTCCTTGTCTCCTCCATAACCTTTTCAATTTCCATTTGCTCATCTGAATTGTTTACAGGATTTTCTTCCACTTGTAAATAACATAAAGCAAGTTGCTCCTCCAAATTGTTTGTGCTATGATGTGTTTGAAACTGTATGGGCATTGGCTCCAGTTCTGCTGCTTCTGAACTTGCTGCTGCTACATGCACATTTCCTGCACTGAACAACACTCCTCCTTCATATATCTGATATAGTTTGGGCTCTCCAAATTTCTTCTAGAGGGATTTGCTGCTCAATAACATTGGAGCTGGTGTTTATAGTTGCAGCATTGGGAGAACTGGCCCTAACAACTGTCACATTCAATATCTTTTGATTTTGCAATGCTATGTTGTCTATAATTTCCTCAAGCTTGTCATCATCATCTATTTCTTCCATTCCTTCTATACCTAGCCCAGGATCCACGACATAGTACATGTAATCTTTAAATCCATAACCTTCTGCTTTCTCTCAGTGCTACTAGGTTGTAAAATGTTATGTCTGACATCATCATAGATCTCTCAATATTGTCTCTGTCATGGAAATGCATCCTCAATTCCCAAATCTCATCATCCAGACTGCAAATAATATAAAATACATAGCAGTATAAGTGCTTAATTATAACTGAGTAACACTAATGAAACAACTCATGTCAGTGCACTAATACAATCCTTTGTCACTTATAAAGCAGATAACAGGATAACTCATTTAACAGTGAACCTAACCAAATGTCTAACTTCACTCCAATTAACAGTGTACCTAAAATAAACTGAATAACAAAGCACAAACATGCATTTTTCTAAATTAATAATATCATAATCATATACTATACCAGAATAACTTTGCTGCTCGTTTATAAAATCAACTAAATCAGCTTATTTGTCAACTAATCTAAAAATGTCAACCCTAGGGCACAGGACAAACAAATCACAGAATCTGAACTAATCTAAATTATGTCAACCCTAGAGCACATGACAACAAATCCACAACATCTACTCCATCTGATAGGATAGAGCAATATGAACCCTAACCCTAGAGTACACTAGCAACGCAATTGAATGAGAGTACTCATTGAATGGAGAACGGGAAGGGGAAGAGCAAAGAAAAGTGGATCTCACTATACGCCGCTGTAGGATGACCCGATGTGTTGGCTTCCCGTCGGATTGGCCTTCACCGCCGCGGAGAATGCTCTCGCCGCCCGGTATTCCATCGAATACTGCGGGTCCTCTTCCTCTGATTCCTCCGTCGGCTTGCTAGGGTTCGAGCTCCCGCAAAGCTCGCCTGGATCCACTGCGGGTCCTCCTCCGCTGTAGGCGGAGCGCCGCCACCAGCAACTCCACCTTTCACGGGCTACGCATCTGCAGCGGCGAGGGGCAAGGGGGCGACGGCGGGGGGAGCGAGGGGGAGGGGGCGACGGCGGCGGGAGCGAGGGGGAGGGGGCGACGGCGGCGGGAGCGAGGGGGAGGGGGAAGATGAATGGGGAAACAGAGACGGATGCGGGGATGACTAAAAACGAGACCTAACGCGCCGTCTAACGCCGTCCGCCGGCTGTCGGGACGGCCTGGAGTGCCACGCACGCGAAAAACGGGCCCCACCTATCATAAACTCATTTAACTCAGCCTGATCCGCCGATCAGTGATTTTTGCAAAACAATTACGCTAGACGTGGTGCTTTCTACAATGATTCTGTATCCTAGTGTTTTTCGCAAAGCTAGCCTTCAATGTGGTGATTTTATGCAATTTACTCTCCCGGAGGCTGATGGGCCGTGCGGTCAATGATAGGCACGATTAACTAATACTCCAGCTACGTACCCTAGTAGAGTACTACTCCAAGTGCATGCGTGTGATTTGCAATTCAACTTTCGGTAGTACCTACATCGAGGATATATGCTGGACAGTCAAATAAATCGATCGTACATATCATTCCAATTCTTTGTTTGTGTGTAATGCATTTGGTTTATGAGATAGATTTGTTTGATGCCAAACCAATAAGTATTTGGTAAGCAACATTAGGAAAAATTAGAATTCCCCAAAATTTGGCAACTTTTTGTGAGCTTGACAAGAAAAACTGATGACCAAACAGTGACTAGCCATTAGCCAATATATTGCATTTGCCAAATTTTGACATGCCAACTTTTGGTATCAAAGCAATCGTGTCCTACATTTCTGCTATCATCTATTGGCTTTTCCGGGCAGTATTGGCATTTGCCAAATTTTAGCATAAAAGCAATCTTGTCCTACGTTACTGCAATTATCTAGTGCCTTTCCCGGGCACTGTTCTCGGGCTCAATCCAAGAATCAGGGGGTTGTACCGCTGTCCACTAAGGTCTTGTGTGCCTTGTCCTAATCAAAATGTAGGTGTTTCGCGTGGTTGAATATCCAAAACCGACTACGATTACATACAGGTTGGTCGATTTGAAGATGACCACATGAGCGATTATGCCAAACTAGGTGTCAGAATAGGCGGTGGTGGTGCTCTTCTCCAAACGACGGTCGCATGCAGTGGCCGTCTGTTGAGACTCATCCTAGTGGCAACCATTGGCGTTGGTCGTCGTCCTTGTTGAGGCTCAAAGCTTCTTTGGATCTTGGTCCTCGCCGAGGCCAATGCTATCAGACTCTCGGATGAGTGGCATGATAGTGGTCCATAGAGGCGTTTGCAGAATTTGGTGTAGTCATCTTGTATTCGACAAACTTCTCAGTATAATGTACCTTCAGCCGACACATGCTTTGTTTTGTGTGAGCACGTGCCGATTAGGAAGATATTGGCTGAAGCTTACTCTTCAGCGGTGGTAACCTCCAGTATATATGACTTTGTCGAAGATTTTTTTTTTTGAGAAAAGACTTTGTTGAAGATGTGTTAGCTTGAAGCTCGAGTGCGAACTTATGAAGGATGGGCTCCTTGGAACCCGTTATTTCAAAAAAGTCAAAAAAGTTTTTTCCAAGTTTAAAAAAAATCAACAACAAATTTGTGAAATCTTCTACATATCCACGACGGATCTGTAGATTTACGTTCAAAAAATATTATGATTTGCACGATAAAAAATCCTGGCCGAACAACAAATTATTTGGGCACATTTTCATGAACGTATTTGCTTCTTTTTTTTGCCGATGCCACTTAG
This sequence comes from Aegilops bicornis, assembly GCA_021605145.1. Classification (NCBI taxonomy): domain Eukaryota; kingdom Viridiplantae; phylum Streptophyta; class Magnoliopsida; order Poales; family Poaceae; genus Aegilops; species Aegilops bicornis. Next base: position 837,197,622 of record CM038671.1, on the reverse strand, counting down.
GGAAGTATGTTGTTTTGAACATGTTAAATATCTATTTATGTATGTAAATTTTTTATTTTTTTGCATTGTGGAAATATGTTCTTTTAAAAACTCCGTCGTAATTTTCAGTTGAATTACCTTCAATTTAGGGGCGATAATCCCAAATCTGGTCTTCTTCTTATTTTGTGACATCCCAAATCTGATCTTCTTGGTCTGTTAGACCAGACCACATCAACATATGATTGACAATTCCTTCTTGAGGCATCGTCTTGAGGATTTCTCAGGGTAACATTTTGTTTTTGTTGTCTTTTTCTTTTTCTATCCGCATGTAAAAAATGTTGACATATATCAAAATAGATGTTCAAATAATTTATGCAATTACTTTGATATGTCAATAAAATATTCCAGGAAATACACATATTGGATTATTTTTAACATTCTTGAAAATGTACATGTGTATTTTGAAATGTTCAATTGCGTCACATGACACACCATTGATTGTTTTGTATGGAAACAAAACTACCATAAGATTTTATATACTCGTGAATAAAAAATAGCTTGTGAATGTTTTGAGAAGTAAGTGCCAAGAGACATCATATTGGTGAAACACCCAAGAAGGTCAAAGTTAAATAACCAAAATATCAAACCAAACAAAAATAAAAAAAACAATACAAAAATATCAAAAGAAGGAAAAATATCAAGAAAAAAAAAGAATGACAAATATCAACAGAATTAAAGAAACCATAATTAGGCCAGCCTTATTCGCCACAGAACCCTAACTCCCCCATTAAGTAGACTTCTCCTGTCTTCTTCTTATTCACTTTGTCATATTCGCTACTGCCTTTTTACTTTCTTTTTTGTCGTTTACTTTCCTTTCTAAGAGAATAATTGAGTTCAAGGAGGGATGTAATTTGATTTGGCAACATAATCATAAGAAGACAAAAAAAGGTAAATTTAATGCAGTGGAATTATTTATCATCTTTGTTCGTAGAAACATTTTAAATGAATTACCATAGTATTTTTGTTAAATACAAGAACATATACAATGGACAAAGCATATTACGCCATAAGGGAATGTATTTATCTATGGAAAAATAATTAAAATATGTGTGGACATCGTTTGTCATACATGAACATTTTTTACATATATGGAAATATAGAAAAAATACTCACAAAAAAATTTTATCTATTGCGATTTTTTCAGCAGTTGCCTAAATATTTTTTTCGCCATACACAAAATTTGGAGGTGAAACTTATTATTCTTTACAATACTTTATTCTAAAATTACATTTTGCCCCTTTTTGCAGAGAAACTTTCAATCTATTCATCGTCAATCATGATATTACAACAAATACCGGAAATAATAAAAATTGTATCCAGATCTGTAGGCCACCTAGCGACGACTACAAACACTAAAGCGAGCCGAAGACGCACCGCCGTCATCGTCCCTTCCTCACTGGAGCCAGGCAAAACCTGTTGTAGTAGGTAATTGGGAAGTCGTCGTGCTAAGGCCCTAAAGGACTAGCACCCGAAAACAGCAACCGCCGCAGTTGAAGAGAAGCTTAGATCAGAAGGATCCAACCTGTAGACACACTAACACACACGAACAAAGACCGGATCCAGGTGGATCCACCAAATACAAACGCCGATCAAATCCCACGAAATCCGCCTGAGACAAATCTCCACACACACCCTCCAATGACGCTAGAAGCAGCACCGAGACGAGGGCTAGGCGGGAGAAACTTATTCCATCTTTAGAGAGCCGCCGCCATCTCGTCTCTCTGAGCAGGACAAAAACCTAAGAAAACTCATAAAAGCATTAAATAAGCCAAGCCCTCCCGCCAGCTAGGGCCAGGATCCACCACGCCTCCATGGCCCTAAGGCCACAGGAGACGAGGTGGACCGACACCGGCGAGAGGCAGGAGAACCCTAGCAGCGGCTCCCTGGCGGCTGGGTAGCGTCGCGCGACTTAAATTCTATTATATCGTATTAGTAAATTTTGATTCCTGGCAAGAAAATCAACCTGTGATTTTACAATATGCTTGTCAACATCAAAATCCTCACAAAATGCTTGGCATGCCTAGAGTTTTCCTTATGTCCCATAGGAGGCGTTTGATCGATGCGTAGCGCCTAATCGTGCCTAAGCACCTCCTAGGCCTCACCTTTTCCAACAGAGGGCTGCCATGATACCGGAGAGGCATGTGTCCTTTGTGATCCCCTTAATTAGATCTAATAAGTTTGTCTGTCATGTTGCTTCTGTTGGTTTGATTCTTTTGGGAGTTGGAATAATTTCTCAACGTTCTGGTTGAGATTCTTTTGGTTTGACTTAAAATTTTGATTCCTGGCAAGAAAATCAACCTGTGATTTTACAATATGCTTGTCAACATGAAAATCCTCACAAAATGCTTGGCATGCCTAGAGTTTTCTTTTTGTCCCATAGGAGGCGTTTGATCGTTGTGTAGCGCCTAATCATGCCTAAGCACCTCCTAGGCCTCACCTTTTTCAACAGAGGGCGGTGCGATGATACCGGAGAGGCATGTGTCCTTTCTGATCCCATTAATTAGATCTAATAAGTTTGTCTGTCATGTTGCTTCTGTTGGTTTGATTCTTTTGGGAGTTGGAATAATGTCTCAATGTTATGGTTGAGATTCTTTTGGTTCGACAGCCTACACTTATAGGGCATCATCCTCGTCCCAAGTATGTTCATCGCATCACTCACGTTTTCCAGGATTTTCGGATATGTGACTCAAGGGGCTTCCGGAAACATTTATATGATCAAGTTCGTGAAGGTGAATGGCAGTACCGCTGCTCCAGTCCAACTTGATGACTCCAAGAAGTTACATTGCAATTCTTGCTTGTATGAGTTGCTTTATAATTTCTTGGATCATGGATCCCAAGCTGTGTATCTGTAAAGTACATGTGTTTCTAAAAAGAAGATCTTTTCCAGAATAAATATAGCATCTGGAGAAATTAGTGGACAAAACCCATGCTCTCCATTTCACGCCATGCCAAACATGGTTACATCTTACCCGAGGAGACTTTTCCTCTCAACCCTAGGCGTTGCCGCCACACTTCCCTACACAGTGTTGCCTCAGTCCACCTCCTCTTCTCCATCAGGCGGCCTTGTCGGCGACAAGAGAAGTGGGGACCCATCTGTCTTGTTTTATTTTTATTAAGTTTTTTTTGTTTGGCGACATCGATGATGTGGTCCTAGCGATGGTGTGTTAGAATAAGGTCTCTTGAGTCCTCTGTACCTCGAATGTGTTCGATCCGGCGCCGACGAAGGACTTGTGCGAGTTTATGTCCCTAGATCTGTTTGTTCCCTTTTGATCGTGCAGTTCGTGTATCTTCAAGAAGAGCTATTGGTGTGGCAACTCCGACATCTTCCTCCATGTTGTTCTATGGCTTGCCCCGGTTTCTCCAAACCTTTGAACTGGTTGTGATGGATCACAAGCTTGTTCTGCATGGGGTGATGCACAAGTCGATGCTGCTTCAACGATTTATAGATCTTCTCTCAAGTGGCAAGTGATTATTGCGGTCTTCAAAGCCTGGTAGGCAAGGGCGTTTGCAGGTGTCGCTTTCCTTTTCTATTGGTTCAGTGCAATTTTTAATCTCCGGTGGGCCGTGTACAGTGGGGGAAGTAGAAGACTAATATGCTTTCAATGTAATTTTAATTTTTTGTTGGGTGTTCTATGTCTAGTTGTCTATCCATTGTACTGGCTTTTCTTTTATTCAAATATGCCCTTTTGGTGTCTTTATTCAAAAAAAAACATGGCATACAAGTTGAAAAACATGTAAAAAAAATGGAGTTGCTAAACCTCAGTCGACTGGGACTTAACTAAGTCTCAGTCAATGCAATATTCGTGGGATTTTACATGGAGATCCATACAGAAAATTTCATTTTTTCTTTTTCTTTTTCTTTATTGCATGTTACGTCAGTTGACTTAGACTTGGTTAAGTCTCAGTCAAGTCTCAGTCGACGACTGAGACATAGCCACACCCAAAAGAAAAACGCATGCACATGATATACACCTAAAAACATGCATGGTTTAGAAGAATATTGCACTTCTCAAACACAATATATGTTCGTAATTTAATTTTGTACAGAAAATACTTCATACAAAATACAAGGAAAATTTGTGGATGGAAATAAAACACAATATGATTAGGCAAATGCTTTTAACCATGACGTAAATTAAGCATCTCATTACTGGAGTTCTAAAAATAATAGGCTATCAATCAGTGCGTTGATTACGTTCTTCTCTTCCATATATACCGACGCCAAACGCCATCCTGACCACTACGTATATATCAATATATCAAGCCAACAAAGATCCATAAACAAAACAATAGCGTCGTGCCAAGCACCCTGTCCTGACCGGCAATGCCTCTCCGGCGACTGTGCCTGTGCGGCCTATGCATGTGCCTCCTCCTGGCCGTCCCCTTCGCTAGCGGACGAAGCCCCCCACCGCAAGAGGTCACTGTATTGGCCGGCGGCGACTGCTACAAGACGGTGACCGGTGTGCCAAGATCATGTGCTGGGCAGTTGATCTGGGCGCTCTTCTCCGGCGACAAGCACGTCATCACCGACTACTGCTGCGGGCAGCTCGCCTGCGTCGGCGAGTCCACGTGCGCCTCCGTGCTACGTGGCGTCTGCCCATACCCGGAGAAGAATCTGCCCTGCCCGCCGCACCAGGTTGACCATGTCTATGACAGGCACGGCTAATTAACACACGTAGCTTATTTAACTTATCCTACTACTCTGCATACATAGTTACATGCATGCATGCATGCATGTGTGTGTGTGTGTGTGATATGCAATTCAACTTTTAGTAGTACGTGGGAGATCTTTGATGGACTTGATAATCGGTCTCAAAGCAAAAAAATAAAAATTGAAAAGCTGGGCCTCACGGTGATTCACATAGCCAACCCGTAATTTTTTGTTCAATGAATTACATTCAGTCTAAATTTAGGGGATGCTCTTGATATGGTGCCTGATGTTTGAAAGTACTTTTTCCAATTCCAAAATTCTGTTTGGGCTGATCATGATTTGTTAGCAAATCTTAAACATGTGGTCGTGGACATACAATTAGGAGGCCAAAAATAATGAATATTGACTAGTTGACACAGTGCTCCTTCCTCTGATTAAGGGTATTTTTAACCAATTCCTGAAATTCAGCTTCCAAAACCAAGTCCCAAAAAAATTTGGTTCAAAAAAAAAACCAGGTCTCAAAATTAACTCCTAATAATAATTTTGGTCATCAAAGATGGTGCAATATAATCCATTCCAAAAATTAGCTCTCAGTGATACAGGACCATCCACCGAAAAATGAGCCTCTTCCCTCCGTCTGTGTCCTCATGTCACCCGCTCTGCAATGGTTTTGGGTTTTGGGTAAGAGGCCCTAGTTTCTGCTGCCTTTTGCAGCTTAAAGACTTTATTTTACCTCCTAGTTTGCCACTTGAAAAGTTATTCAGTTCCGGCCTATGCGGCGCAGTTCTTTGGCTCACACCCAAGATTTGACTCTTCAAAGGTCTGGTCTGCTCATGCTGAGCCCAAGTGTAAATTCTTTGCGTGGCTAGTCCTGCATGGTAGAATCCTCACCGCAGATATGTTGGCTATTCGCGGCTGGTCAAATGACCCAAGGTGTCAGCTATGTCTTCAGCAGTCAGAAACGGCAAACCATCTTTGCAAGGACTGTCCCTTAGCGGTCGCGGTTTGGAACCAGGTAAACACCTGGACAAACGAGGGTCTCGCCATCTCAGGTTTCTTGCCCGAGCCAGGCATTGTTTCCGACTGGTGGGACAAGATGCTAGTAGATGAGCCTTCCCAAGTGCGGATACGGAGGAGCGAGAGGATCATCTACACAATTTGGGCTATCTGGAAAGAGAGAAACAGACGCGTTTTCACAGGACAACGGATGACTCATCGTGAGGTTGCTCTACTAGCTTTCGAAAACATAAAGCAACGGGATATGGCTTTCGTTGGGGCCTTGCCATCTGTCGGCATAGGCTGAGTATGTGCTGGGTTTTACATGGTTCATGCTTATGGGTCATTTTTTTTTGTTTTTGCAACGTTCCCTAAAAACGTGCGCCCCCTGTAAATTGCGCTTCTGTTTTCCTTCTATAAGAAAAGGCAGTGCTTCTGCTGGTTCCTCAAAAAAAAAAGTTATTCAGTTCCAAAGGCAGGAAAATGGAAAAATGACGTGCCTTCTAAAATTTAAAGGGACTAAAATTAGCCAGAGGAAATACTGTAACTTATGATGAAGTACTCGGTTTAAAACACTGGCAACGCTCGTAATCAGCACACGAATTAGGCATCTCATTATTTGAGTTCCAGAAGTGAACCATCAGGCAAACGTGTTGACCCTACCCCCACCATTTCTATTTACTCTGCATATAAATTTAACTTAAGTCAAAGTTCATAAAGTTTGATCAACTTTATATTAAAATATATCAACATCAGCAATACAAAATATATAGAATAAGAAATTAAGTTCCATGATGCATCTAATAACATTGGATTGATACTGTAAATATTGATATTTTTCTATAATCTTCAGCAAACTTTATGAAGTTTGACTTAAGACAAAACATATATGTGAAGTATAAAAAGAGCAGAGGGAGTACAGATGGGTGATCTCAATTCTAACACATTATCCTTCAAGGTCAAAGCTCCTAGGAATAGGGGCTCTAGTTGCTCCTTATGGTAAACCAATCAAGAAGTGACATCTCATCCATCTCACTCTATCTCTTTGTGATTCCCTTCATTTTTCAATCTCCCTCATGCCGGCAACACAAGCTCTAACCCCTTGCCCTCGCAAATACACAGTCGCCAACCTCATCTAAACTCTATTCACGGGACATGCCTCCTTCCACATAATTGCACCGGTAGTAGCGGCCTCAGTGCTTGCAAAACATCACCTCCCGACGAGAAGATCACTTGATGACTCGTCTCCCCCTCTGAGATGCACCATGCCAGTGCTAAATAGCTCTCCCATGATATTCATCAGCTAAAATCCACCCCAATTCCTGTCCTACTCAACCTATCCAGTGATGTCCGCAAGCACACTGATCACCACAATACCTTTTGGATGGCACTATTGTTCCAATATACATCAAAGTAAAGGATCAAAATGTTTAGCATTTCACTTTACTACAACTAGTGAGTCACATGGCTAGTTGTGAACTCGTTGCGTATGCAACTACAGATAGCCAACTAATTATCAGCTTCAACAGGACAACGGTAACAAGGATAAGATAAACCAAATTAAAAACAAGTGAAAATTGAAAGCAAAGACAATAGCTAAACAAAATTAGGGCAAGTACCATAAAGTGAAGGAGGTATCAAGGCTTTGATATCACTAGTAGTAATGGGGTGATATGCACTTTCGCAAATTTTGTGGCACTAAAACAAACCTATAGAGAAATTAGGATACCAAATTCATGTTCGAGTTAGCAGATACTATCAATTATATATATAACTAAAGATAGAGAAGATATAAATAAAAAAGAAACACAAGAAAAAGAGAAAAATCAGGTAAAAATACAATACATTTTTGTATTCTTCTAATTGATTGCAACCAAGCTCACCTCAATATATTTTAGAAAGATAAAAGATTGAGCAGAATAAAAATAGATCACGATATGATCATTTTGTTCAAAAAGATTAGATCTATTATAAAGATTCACAGAAGTACAAAGCACCTCAAACGTAATAAAAGTACAAAGCACCTCAGACGTAATAAATATTACAGGTCCCTCTCGCCGCTTCCATGCCAGAGTCGGTGTCACTGAGTCTTTGAATCGATCTGAAGAACCTGCCACCAAATCTCGCCATTCCGCATGCATGGTCCCTAACCTCGCTGCCCTGAGGACCTGGCAGGAATCTACGTTGGAGAACCGTGTAATCCATCCCGGCGGATGAACTTGAGGAGGATGAGAGCCTCGAAGATTGATTCAAAGAAGAAGCACCCCCATCCGTTCGAGCGTCGCCCCTACTATAGGACTAAAACCCTACTTATCTACTAGCCATAGCCGAGGCACCAGGAATCCCCTCCCTAGCACCGGCCGCCAGAGCGCGGATGGAGGTGGGGTGAATCCATGGGCTCGCTGGAACATCGAGGGAAGGAAGACTTCCCCTAGTGGCCTTGCGAGAGAGGAATGAAAAGGCGGGATTTTAGGTAATTAATTATGTCAAGATATGATCATTGGATTTGAAAAAATGAGATTCGATGGTAGTAATTAAGTATCATCCAAAGACACAAGATAATAAGACTGTTTATTATCATAGCACAATTAAGCAACTAATAAAAATGTGCTAAAAAAACTAAGCCATCAACAAATACATTCATTATAGCCACCCCTATATATACTGACGCCAAATGCCATCTATAGATCCCACTATACTTACAAGGTGGAACAGCACCAGGGCTGTGATAATAAGAAAAGATAAAGAGGATATAAATAAAACAGAAATCGATTAAAAGGAAAAAATAATGGGTTACGAAATGCAGTAATTTTTCTTTATTCTTTTAATTAATTGCTATTAAACTAGGCGGAAAAGATTGAGCCGAATAAAAATAGATCATGATGCGATCATTAGACTTGAATCAAAAGATTCGATATTGTAGGACTTCATCCGAAAACAAAACAAAAAAATATTGGGCTGAATAAAAATAGATCATGATGCTATCATTAGACTTCAAAACAAGATTTGATAATTTAAGGCTTCACCCAAAAACACGAGATAATTGGACAGTGCTTATTATCACCGCACAAGTTAGGCAACTAGTAAAAATGAGCTAAGAAAGTAAGTCACCAACCAATACATTCATTATATTCGCCCCATGTTATATACTGAAGCCAAACACCATCTCGATCGATCTCACTATACCTACACCACACTACAGCACCACGGTTGTACCACCAGCAATGGCGCTCCGGCAACTCTGCGTCTGCGTCTTGTTGGTGTCCCTTCTCCTGGTGGTCGCTTTTGCCGGCCGTCCAAGCACGCCACCGCAGACGTCCATAGCCTTGGCCCGCGACGACTGCTACAAGACTGTGGCGAGTGTGCCGAAGTGGTGCTCGGGGCAATTCATCCAGGCACTCTTCACCGGCAACAAGAACATCATCACCGAATACTGTTGCGCGCAGCTCACCTGCGTCGGCGAGGCAACGTGTGCCTCCGCGCTCCACGGCGTCTGCCCACCCCCCAAGACTTCTCTGCCATGCCCCCCGCACCAGGGCGGTGGTCTCTATGATAGACATACGTAGTACCCTACATATACATACATAGATGCGTATGTATGTGGCTCATCAAAAAAACGATGCATATGTATGTGTATGATCTGCAATCTGAACTTTGGTCGTACGTGGAGATGTCTGCTAGACTCCAATAATCGGTTTGAAGCGTGCGTGTACATGTGGTTGCAATGCTTTGTCGTGTGAATTACATCTGCAGTTCTTAAAATAAAAGAAGGCAATTTTCTCCATCCACCTCTGGATTTTTCAGTGGTTTCATTCAAAACTATTTCCCTGCATTTTCAGGCAAGTTAAACACACCTCAGGTGACTTAAATTATCTTGCACTGTCACTTTGATTTCTGAAGTTGAGAAATACACAAAACCACTGCTCTAACTTGTTCGGCCGTGCAAATTGAAGGCATCTTCCCATATCGAGGCATATGCCTTGCCCGTATGGCGTGCCAGTGTGGCTGTGGCCCACTATCGGTGGCAGGCTGGGTGCCCTGTGCGTGCTGATTTTTGTACAGAAAAACCCCTCATGATTTATTTAATTACGTAGAAAAGCCCTTGATGGACCCTGGCCGGTGGGTCTAACCTGGCAGTGAACACAAAAACTGATAAATTGCGGGGCAGGTGGGGGTTTTGACCCGGTGACCTGGTACTATCAGGCTTGTTTATATGTTTTGTTATATATAATGAGTGGGTCTGGCCAGCTCGTCTCTTCTCTTCTTCTAACTCTTGACGCACATGCATAGGCAATAGTTAATTGCACGAAGGTGCCACAGTTGTGGTAGTGCGAGCGGATTGGTATCACTTTACGTAATTTTTACATGTCAGTATCAAGACTGTGACCTGCGGCTAAAGAACAATCTAAACACCGTATAAACAAGTATTAACGCTGAAACTGACCGGCAGGGCCCTCCTATCATGGGCCGACGTGGCCCATTCTTTCGAGAGAAATAAAAACCCAGGATTTATATGTAATCAAGCAAATGCCCTTGTTTGGAAGAAGGAAAGAGGATGAAACGATTTGATCCTGGGTCTGCAAAAACAACCCACACACACAGAGGATTCGGTCCTCAGTCGCGAAAAATTAGGCATGCGCGCAGACTTATACGGCCATTGATGACTTGTGTCAAAGTACAAGCTTACATACTTTGATAATCCAAACTTGGGATGTTTACTTTATTTATGTGTTTCTTGGGTTATTTTATCTTTTATACTGTGATATTTTTTCAGCTCATTGTATATTATTTTTTCAATATATATAACAAAAAAATTCATCATATATTATAAAATTATGTTCAGTGTATATTTATGCAATAAAGTACAGTGTGAATTTACAAAAAAATCGCATAAAAGTTCAGTATATATTAAAAAATCGTCGTATATTATAAAAAGTTCACCGTATAATTAAAAAAGATCATTGTATACTAAAAAAATTCAATGTATATAACAAAACTGTTCACTCGATATTGTAAAATAATGCTCTGTGTGTGTATTTTCAAAAAATGTCACATAATATAAAAAAGTTAATCATATATTTTTAAAAATCATTGCAAAACTAAAAAGAACATTCTATATTAAAAAATGTCCAATGTATATAAAACATTTGTTCATCATATATTATACAATAATGTTCAGTGCATATTTTCAAAAATATCGCATAATATAAAAAAATGATCAATATATATTAAAACAACTTCATTGTATATTTAAAAATGTTCATCATATAACTAAAAATGATCACTGTATATTAAAAAATGTTTAGTGTGTGTAAAAACTAATTCATTGTATACAATAATGTTCAGATTGTATTTACAAAAAATCATACATAATAATAAATTTAGTGCAAATTCAAAACATGTCGACAGTATTGAAAAACGTACACCATTGATTACAAAACCTATAGATAAAAGAAATATGAAAAAACATACAAAAAAATGAAACGGTCAACAAAGGCCTGGCGTGTCTAAAGTTTAGTTATAAAAGGATGTAAGCCTTTACTTTCATGCAAGCAACCGAGTGGCGTAGTGGTCTACGCTCAACCTGGCAATTCGACCGATGGGTATGGCCACCCATATATGGGCACCCGACCCGAATGGGTAATGTATGGTTCTTCATGTTCGTCCATGGGTTAAACTCATGGACAATCCGATTAGTCATTGGTAGGGTACGGGTCTTCATCTATGCCCATGGGTAACCCGATCGGCTACCCGATTAATACATAATCATAAATACTACTCCTACATATAAGCAAGACTGGTGTCTATACTAGCTATATATATAGAACCCCAAACACACGCATCAGACAAGTAGGGGACCTCCTTTGCCGCTTTTGCGGTAAATTGTCAATGATTTGCACAAGGATAAGTGACTTGGGACGGCCCAATTTACGGTAGCGCGCTGTCAAAAATCAACAAAACGTGGACAATCCGATTAGTCATTGGTAGGGTACGGGTCTTCATCTATGCCCATGGGTAACCCGATCGACTACCCGATTAATACATAATCATAAATACTACTCCTACATATAAGCAAGACTGGTGTCTATACTAGCTATATAGAACCCCAAACACGCGCATCAGACAAGTAGGGGACCTCCTTTGCCGCTTTTGCGGTAAATTGTCGATGATTTGCACAGGGATAAGTGACTTGGGATGGCCCATTTTACGGTAGCGCGCTGTCAAAAAACAACAAAACGTGGAGTCCCAGATAGGAATCGAAAATGCACCGTGCGACCGCGCACCTAGCCAGGGCGACCGGCTAACTCTAATGGAATATTTGCAACACGATACGTAAAGAAATGAAAGGCAATGGCAAAATTTAGAGAATAGCTCACAAAATATTAGCCAAAACGTTTGTGTATAGGATAGAACCCACGGCCTCAAGTGATAGAACCATGTCGCTAGCCACTATGTTCGTAGACATGTTTGTCTAAAAATGGCAGCTCAAATTATATAAACTATAGGCGGGGAAAGAAAATAAACTTTTTTATAAAATTTGAACGTGGTTTCCTTTTTTAGAAAAGTCAATATATTTAGAAAATGGACATTTTCGAAATTTGCTAACAAACTTTTCATAAATCAAACATTTTCTGGGAATCTCAAACAATTTTTGTAAAGAAGGGAACAATATTGAAAATGAGAACAGTGTCCGGTTCGATCGCTAAGTTAGCTCGCATATGCGATTGGCCAACAGTTTGACTCAGAGTGCGTCGAATAGGATTTGCCAACAAGTAGGAGTACTTTTATTAGCGGTAGACAAGTACTTGAACGTACAATAGTTTTTCTCTCAGCAGTCCAACAACGCAGCTATTGGGTTAGGAAAACAACGCAGCTATCCTTAGAGCAAGGGCGTCACACTTGGCTGTGTCAGCTACACGACCCGAGCATTATTCATGTAACCATGCCAATTGAGCAATAAAGCCTAGGTGTTTGCCCTTAAAAAACGTAGCAAAGGTAACATCTGTGGATGTCTCAAAAAGAAAAGGTAACGTCTGTGGTATTAACACCACCTCGACAGCGGAAGCATGGTGAGGAAGCGATAATCCTACATCTACGGGCTGCCTACGAAGGCCTACGTAAATCCCCATAACTAATCTTCTCGGGCCACCTGATTTTCATCGGGGGTGGGCTCCATCCCTCCTAGTGATCCAATAATGATGCTCCACAATGTTGTTTACGTAAATCATGTAACAAACTTTACATAGGTCTAGCATGATGGAGGATGGATGCCCGAAGAATTATCTCTTTTTTTTTGCGAATCCAAAGAATTATCTTCTTAAACAGTGGTGCTTACTGCATAACAGTTAACAGTAGCAAAATAAAATCAAGTACTCGCAAAAAAGGCAAAACTATCTATATTTCAAAACAGCTAGCCGTGCCAAAAAGCACAATATTGCACCACTCAGCGGTATACTACATGCTAGGGAAGAATAAGCAAATTAAGTACATTAAGACACGAAATGGCTTTACAGAACAACATAAAGCGTTAATAGGTTCATAACCAGAGATCAAATTAACACCGCATGATCGACACTCAATTGATTTCGTCCAGGCCTGATATTGGCCCCTTAAAAAAGTGATAGATGATCGCTCAAGAAAGCACATAATTGACGTTTTACGGCTCCTCAGTGCTCCAGGTCAGAATCTGAAGAACAACAGTCAAGCTGAAACGGGGTAGCACGAGCAAAGAGGTGCAGCATAAGCTTTTCCACCGCGAGCTGAGATTCCCGGACGTTGACGGTGTAGCTGGAGAGAAGCTGGGCGATGGTGAATGGAGGGTTGGGGAAAGACACAGCGTTACTTTTCAAGGGGTATATGGCTTGAGAGACCCTCTCTTCTTCCCCAGTCTCTAGGTCATACTTGTAGATGTCGAGGGTCAACCCCACGTAGTAGACACAGTTTGCAACGAGGGACGGGAACTTGCTGGCGGTGAGAGAGAGGCACATACGGTGGCCGATGAAGACGGCACGGTCGCCGATGCTCTTCACAGGCTCGACCACGTCGCTTGCGGTCAAGTTGTCCAGCCTGAAAACTTTCAGGTGCTGCCGCATCTTAATGATAGCCAACAACTCTCCAGCAGATTCAACCAGGTAAAAGTGGTTCTCACCAAACCTCCTGGGATTGTGAAGATCGGCAATCCGAGTTACAAGCTTGTCCGAGAACATCTTGTAGGGATCAATGGCGAATAGCTTCATCAGATAGGAGATCTTGTGAACCAAAGCAGCCGGAAGCGGCTCCTCCCTTCTCAGCCAATCGTCGGTGGCACAGATACCGCTGGCGATAGCCAGCCGCAGCAACATGAAAGAGCTCGCGTCTTGTTCATTCACATCCTGAGTGAATCGATCACTGTCAGGAACAGCCATGTGCTGCTCGTAAAATTCGTCCCAGAGCAAGACGAGGGTGGGCGAAGAACGGAGCTCGGAAACAGCAGAGCTCTTCAGTAACTTCCCAGTGACAAGACCGGAAAGAGCAGCAGAAAAAACCTCAATGTAGAAGGGCACGGCCGCATTGAAGCGGATCATGTAGCCGGTGAAAGGGTTGAGGGCGACCGCTGCGTGAGGGGGCTCCTTGTCGGCGAGGACGAAGAAGCCACCGTGCGTGGTAGCAACAACGTAGAACTCGCGGAGCAGAGGCTGAGGTAGGTTCTTGCGGACGACACGACCACTGAGGGTGTTCACCAGGAGGCGCGAGTCGTTCTGGAAGACCTCGTCGATGATGATCCATCGGCGAGGACGGAAGCGAGGCTCGGAGGAATTCTTGGGGTCGTCAGTGGCGGAGCGCCAGTTGGGGCAGACAGCGCGGAAGTCCATGTAGAAGTCGAGGTCGTTGGTCTCCAGGAGGCAGTCGGCGATACGGCGGACGAGCTCGGACGGGAGAGAGGACCAGTCCGCCATGGCCGCCATGGATGGCAGGTTTGGGAGTGGGAGGCGACGGATTTTTCTTGTTTCTTCTTGCTGGTGGCCTGGTGGGGGGAAAGAAGATGGTGTAGATGAAGCGATCATGTAGGCATTTGTGGCGGCGTGAAGGCAGAACGGCGGCATTGCATCGTTGGCGATTGGAGCACAAGAAGCGAACGGATGGTGCGAGTTCATTGGCCACCATGCATTAAAGCAAGCTGGCAGCTGGTCATTGGAAATGACAAACAGCAGCACAGTCGTGCCGCTTCGTTTCAGAATTCATTGGCCTACTTGCTCTATCCCTATTACTTGCAAAAATTAGTATGTACTACAGCACTTTTCTTGTAAAAAATGTACTAGTATATCCACACAGCACTTTTCTTGTAAAAAATGTGTGCTCCGGATATATTATGTGGGCAAATAATATACTCCATATTGGCTGACGGAAGGCTGGCGCTGTTACAGCTGTGCCGACGGACTTGTAGGCGGCCGTCGGTATAGATTTTATCTTTTTTATTTTAACTTCTTTTCTATTTTTAAAAAGGTTGGATTTGAGAGTTACAAATCTAAGTTAGCTAAAACTAAACACATACAAATTATATATCAACTTGAGGTAGATTTTTTTTCATAGAGTATGAGTATACACTTTGTTTATGTTTTTGAAAATGTCTAAAACGTGACCTAATGTACTTTTGCAAATAGGTCCTTATACTTTGTAAAAAGCATAACTAATTCATACTTGCATCAATTTTGACAAACTTTATATGTTTTTGGATCAAAATCTGGAAATAATTCCCTTGGTATACTATGTTTGAAATTTGAACAAACTAAAACCATGTTTGTTTCAAAATTTCCAGAAACACCCTCTTGTTTTGATTTGTTCGTATATTTTTCATTCCTTGGCCAAATGAGACAAGGTTGATATCTATTTGCATAAGAAAGTTTCAAGGATTTCAAAGATCATGTTTTTACTATGAAGTATTGTTCGCATACGAACACGTCACCGTGTACCCTTGACACCGGGGGTGATGCACCGCAGCTCACGTCGAAGGAGACCCGCCGGAGCGCTTGATGCATAAGACAATCCGTGGCGCTTTTGAGGGCCCGAAACCCCACACGCTCGGGAGGGACCACGTCAGGGCGCGCGGCGGCTATGGGCTGCCCTAGTTCGGCCTGACCGCCCCTAGGGCCTCGAGGTTCGCCGCCCTGCAACAAGAAGAACAACCGAAGAACGAGAAAGAAGAAGAACTAGGGTTAAGGAGAAAAAATAAATGATAAAAAAAGTGGTAGATGATTGTTCGATTGTGTGTTGTTCTTCAATTGGCCGTCACCTCTTACATATATATGAGACGGCTGGACTTTCCGTACAAGAAAAGGACTCAAACTCCGTCCAAAACATCAAAAGATAACCTAACTCGGACTACGAGGGCCGGAACTTCCGGGCTAAAATTACATTAAGTTGCCCTCTTGCACAGCTCCTGCAGCTCGCATATGGCTTCGGATCGCGATGGTCTCAAAAGAAACGTTGTAGATCTTGCAATGGAGAAAAACTCCTCAGTTGATCACTTTTTCATCCGAGGTCATTTTGATGTCGAAATTGGCCCCGCAAATCTGCAAATAATGTTAAAATTTCACTTTTCAGGGCGCACCGCGTTCAAACTTTCGGTTTAGCCCGGAACCTCCCCCGAAGTTTTGCCCGGAACTCCCGAGGCAGACTTATGCAGCACACTGTTTTGGCTCTAACTTTTGCATACGAACTCCGATTTAGACGTTTTGATATCAAAATCGATCGTTTCGATGAGACAAAGACAATCCATGTAGAAACTTTTCTCATATGAGGCCATTTTGGGGGCGTAATCAGCCGAATAGTGTTCTGAATAGAAAATCTGAATACTTCGAACACAAGTTCGGCCTTAGAAATGAGACCGGATGGCTATGGCCCAAATATCAAAGTTTCTCCTTTTGACGATGCAGAGCTTTCTCACTTTAAACACTTCTCCATTCGAGGCCGTCTTAATTAAGTTCTTAGTCGTGCCAAAATCTGGTGTCAACACATGCCCCCCTTGTTTTCGGCAAACTTGTGTGCCGAAAAATAACTTGCGCGATGCTTTTTCTAAGGACGATGTCAACACTCATCTGCCATTTTGCATGTTCTTAGGACGATAAGTATATATTGGCCACTGCTTGTTTGAACCTCTTGATGCAAACTTGGGTGAAAACTTCTCAGCTTCTATAACAATCCGGTGATAAGGTTCCATAGATCAAAACAATCCTCCGAACCATATTGTTCTCCTTTTCGCTAGGATTTTGCAGATAATCAAGAATGAACTTCCTCCAATCCTTACTTCGTCTGCATAAAAGTTTCATTAGTGGCCGAAGTTGTGGACTTCGGTTCGGTCTTACCTATCTTGACGAGACGAAGCATCGGCTATTGAGAGAAATGCAGTACACCGTGATTAACATAGTAGCCGGATGTTTGCTGTGCCAACTCATTCGAATTGTCATGTCTAAATATATGAACGATACTAAAGCAACCCAAGGTAAATTCTATATCCAGACATACCTCAAGGTAAACTATAAGTGATTCGTCAAACATTGATAACCCTTGGATATTTGTTGCACTACTCATAACGAATCACTGAAAGCCTCAATGTGATTAGCACCTATGGCACCAAAAAGCTCCAAACCGAATAACATTGCATATTCGGCTTTGATCATTTGTGCATAAATATTTTAAGAGGTATGAGGCTTCATAGAATAGCACCATAAGGAGATATATAAACAACACCAAGACCTTGGCCATTGCTAGAAATTTAATCATCAATATATAATCACCATGGTACTAGAGAGATAAAGCTAACATAAGTATTATGCATGATGTCAATATGATGCTCAATAATAAAATCAACCATGATTTGGCTTTACATAAATTTTGAAAACTAATAAGCCAAAGCACACCGAATCAAAACATAAGTCCACTTTGCAGTTTTGGTAAATTGGTCTATGCATAATATCTTCAATGTCATCAATTTGACAGATTTCTATGCAAGCACTTATCTCAATCTCTACTCAAACCAAGGACGATGTTAGAATACCACACCGGCCATTCTTAGATATGTTCTTAGGGCGATAGATAAATATCGACCATTACCACAAGGTCCATGCAGAATTCACCCACCAAAGTATGTATAACTGAAATAAAAAATGAAATAGCAATAAAATATTTCAGCCCCTTTGTATTAGCAACATTAATGTAACTAACCAAATGTATAGT
The DNA here is from genome assembly GCA_021605145.1 of Aegilops bicornis. Taxonomy (NCBI): domain Eukaryota; kingdom Viridiplantae; phylum Streptophyta; class Magnoliopsida; order Poales; family Poaceae; genus Aegilops; species Aegilops bicornis. The sequence continues at coordinate 837,179,723 of CM038671.1, read as the reverse complement.
GATTTGGTAATACCCTGTCATGATATAGAAAATTATGTTGCATCCATGGACCAAAATAAGTCCATGGGGGGTAATTGATCATACCTGTGGATGAATTCCATGGCAAAGGCATCAATGGCATTGTTGAAGAAAATGGATGATGTGCTAACCAAAGATTTTTGATGTTGTGATGCACACCTTCGGCTTAATTGTTTGTTGCTTCCATTCTTCTCTTTCTTCACTTTTATTGCACTTGTCGCAATAGAAGCATGCACATCATTTTTGTTATGAATGATCCTCTTGGGAACCGATGCCATGTTCTTCTGTCTCAGCTCTTGTGCACTAAGATTTTGTAATTCCTTCTTTTGCCAATACGATAAGACATGTGGGCATCTCGGCTGTGATTCTGTTTTGACCAATGGCATTTCCTTTTCGGCCTTGTGCACTCTCCACTTCTCTTCTCCAGATTTGGCACTTTGATTCTCAATAATTGGTCGGTTCGTCTCATTGCCTTTAGTAGCCAATGTCAACACTTTAATTGGCTCTTTTTCATTTAAGACCAAATCTGAAGTTGCACTCTTACGACCATCTCTTTTAACACGGTAAACTTGTCCGACCACTTCTTTCTTCTTCCATGAGTTCTGGACCGATTCCTTATGATTGAAACAGTCTTTAACATGTGATTGTTCAAATGTTGATATTCTCAAAGCTGCATAATATTGGTGAGATGGTCTAAAATAAGATGGAGAATGTTTCCTTGTATCATACATGTCCCATGATGGATATGGATCTATTTGAGCATAGGAAGGCATCCACGACATTGGCATTGGCGGCCCAAAATAAGGATATGAATATGTTGCATTAAAATTCTCACTTTGCCAATGCTGGTCCTCATATTTGCGCCTTAGGGTGATCTTGGTTTCTTTGCATGATTTGGATAATAAGCATTCTTCTCTTCACTCTTCTTTTGATATTTATCCAATAGTTCAGCGAAGGTGATTTTTTGATCTCTTACACTTGTGCTTATTTGGGCCTTTGTTTTCTTTTGGTTTACTTCCATCGACCATTGGATTTGCTTGCTGCCCCCCAGTTCTTGGCGTCTCCATTGTAGCTTCGATGGAATTCTCGCCCTCAAGATTATGTTCATTATGCTCTTCAACAACTTCTTTACTTGAAAGCTTGATCCCATCATCTGTAGTTTTTACCTTCTCTTCAAATGGATTGGCTTGAAGAAGATGATGCAAAAACTTTTTGCCATCAGGACCAATCAGAATAGACTGGTCATCTCTTGGTGTTTCAACAAACTTCAATCATCCTTTTTCAATGGTCGATTTAACTATTTGAGGAAACATGTTGCAATCCTCAAAATTTTGCTTGGACGAATCATGCAACTTACAATACATTCCTCCTTGGATTGATGGCTTAACATGGTGATCAAGAATTGTAATGTAATTATTTTTCAGCAAGAAATCAAATATTTGATCACACATGCTTGAATTGAAGGTATACTTCTTGTTTTCTAGCCGATCTTGCTGTTTGAACGGCTTTGGAGATAAGCAAACGAATGGTACGGATTTGGAATCTCCCCATTCGGCTATGCATTGTGTTTTCCACTCTATCTCCGATGTCTTTGGATAAGATATTATATTAGCATCGGTTTTCTCAATAGAATTTAACTTTGGCTTTAAATTTCTGAAAGAAAGATATTTAGAACATACATGTCTCAGTTGAGAACAAGTGCAAGCCAAGTACGAAATAAGAAAAGGTACCCAACTAGATATGAACTTTATATAAAGCAACGGGGAAAGCTTTTGATGTAACAATAAGTCATTATCGGTCTTTATAAATGGCGCAATGGGTCGACCGATATGTTCCATGACAATTTTATTGCTAACAAATAAATTACCCTTCTTCATTGGTCTTTCAAAATTATTTATGAGAATATTTCTTATAGATGCATCAATAATGAAGTTGCGACCAAATCTAAAAATAGGTAAATTACTCGCCATGCATACCTCTTCAAATACGTTGGGAGAGCATGATGGTGGTGTGACTTGAACAATATCTAGCTTCGTCTTTGGATGACTCTCCAATGCCTTTTCATCATCTTTTTATTTATGTCGTGCATCGCTACCTTGAAGATCCTTATCAGCCGAACTTTGTTCGGCTACTTGCTCTTGTCCTTGAGGCTTGTCAATTTCTATGGCACGGAACTCATAGGGCAGGAAGTAGGTTCCATTAACTTCAGAAAAATCAAGCATGGTTGTTTTGCTATGCTTTCCATGCCCTTTCTCAATAATGCTTGCCTCTTTGGATTTGATGGATTCGAAATATATACTACTTGATTCGGCTTTTTCAACCGAAGCACTTTCAAGTTCCGAATCATCCTTCTTTTCATTGATACTACCAATTAACAATGCTTCTTTTATCTGAGCCAATTCTTTTTCTATTTGTTTCTGGCGGCGAGCGGCAAAATTGTCTTTAAGCTTTTTCTCAATTTCAGCCCACTCCGGATATGATTGCCCCCCAATGTTTTTAGATTCTTTCGGCAATGACACACGGGTGTTGCCGAAATTTTGCAATAGTGTAGGGGGTGTATAATATGATGTAGTACTAAGTGAAGGCATATGCATTGTTGTAAAACCATATTTTTGCTCGCTAATTTTATCAATTGGAAAATATTCATCTTCTTGCAAAACTCTAGCTTTTATTGCGGGATAATCAGGAAATAGCCCATTTTCATGTTGTTCAAGGCAAAGAGCACTAATCCTCTTATTTTGGGCTAAACTCTTCAATGTAGCCACTACTACCTCATCTTCGACAATATTGAGTACAACCGCTCCTGTAAAATTTACATTCATTCGGCTATGACCAGGAAGGTCAGAAGCCGAATTATGAACATCTATAATTGTGTATGGTGCTGAAAAATTATTATCATAAGGTGTAGCATATGCCGGTTGGAATAACTGTCCGAATAACTGGTATTAGCATGGCCAATTCTCCCATTCATCGGCATGGTTGGATTAGTATATTGCATGTTACTTGCCGATGAATAAAAGGGTGAAACACTTTCTTGAACGGCATTGGAAATTCTAACATGAGGTGTAATTGATTAACCAAACCCATCATGTTGTTCATCGGCATATGGATTGGTGGGGTTGACAATGCATGAGAGTTAGGATACGTATGTTACTAGTATCATAACAAGTTGAAACATGTAAATTACTTTGAATCGGCCTATGCATGTAATTAGATGCATTATCAAAAAAAACTAGGGCTGGCCGATATAGTATAATCATTGAACGATCTAGTAACACCATATGACATATTTGCATCTACAGTAGGGAATTGGGTATTCATATTACCTTTGTAGATTGCAAACCCTAGATGACGATCTCTATGCAGCAAGAACAGGCTGGAGACCGTTCAAAGCTTCGTCCCCAGCGGAGTCGCCAAAAAGTGTGTTCACACACAAACACGTCACCATGTACCCTCGACGTGGGGGTGATGCACCGCAGCTCACGTCGAAGGAGACCCGCCGGAAGCACGGTACGCAGGCAATCTGGCGGGCGCTTTTGAAGACCCGAAACCCCACACGCCAGGGAGGGACCCCGTCAGGGCGCGCGGCGGCTATGGGCTGCCCTAGGTCGACCTGACCGCCCCTAGGGCCTCGAGGTTCGCCGCCCTACAACAAGAAGAATGAATGAAGAACGAGGAAGAAGAAGAACTAGGGTTAAGGAGAAAAGATAAAAAGATAAAAAGTGGTAGATTGATTGTTCGATTGTGTGTTGTGCTTCAATCGGCTGTCACCTCTTACATATATATGAGGCGGCTGGACTTTCCGTACAAGAAAAGGACTCAAATCCCGTCCAAAACATCAAAAGGTAACCTAACTCGGACTACGAGGGCCGGAACTTCCGGTCAGCCCGGAACTTCCGGGCTAAAATTACATCAAGTTGCCCTCTTACACAGCTCATGCAGGTTGCATTTGGCTTCGGATCGTGATGGTCCCAAAAGCAAAGTTGTAGATCTTGCAGTGGAGAAAAATTCCTTAGTGGAACACTTTTTCATCCAGGTCATCTTGATGTCGAAATTGACCCTGTAAATCTGCTAATAATGTTAAAATTCCAATTTTCAGGGCGCACCGCGTGCAAACTTTCGGGTTAGCCCGGAACCTCCCCGGAAGTTTTGCCCGGAACTTCCGGGGCAGACTTATGCAGCACACTATTTTGGCTCTAACTTTTGCATACAAACTCCGATTTAGATGTTTTTATATCAAAATCGATTGTTTCGATGAGACGAAGATAGTCCGTGTAGAAACTTTTCTCATATGAGGCCATCTTGGGGGCGTAATCAGCCGAATAGTGTTCTAAATAGAAAATCTGAATACTTCAAACAAAACTTTGGCATTAGAAATGAGACTGGATGGCTATGGCCCAAATATCAAAGTTTCTCCTTTTGACGATGCGGAGCTTTCTCAGTTTGAACACTTCTCCATTTGAGGCCATCTTAATTAAGTTCTTGGCCGTGCCAAAATCTGGTGTCAACAAGTATTTAATTATAACTGTGATGCTTTGCTACAATAGAGAAAGCCAAATGGGTAGGTTTTCCAATCAAACTAGCTAGGGTTAGGCTGCTCGGTGGTCTTCGGAGGTTAGCGATGCCACCAAAACTTCAATTGGGTCCTCATAAATGTCTAATAGTATGTTGGGAGGTTTGAACTGTTGGGGAACGTTGCAGAAAATAAAAATTTTCCTACGGTTTCACCAAGATCAATCTATGAGTTCATCTAGCAATGAGAGAGAGGAGTGCATCTACATATCCTTGTAGATCGAGCGGAAGCGTTCAAGGGAACGGGGTTGAGGGAGTCGTACTCGTCGTGATCCAAATCACCGGAGATCCTAGCGCCGAACGGACGGCACCTCCGCGTTCAACACACGTACGGTTGGGAAGACGTCTCCTCCTTCTTGATCCAGCAAGGGGGAAGGAGAGGTTGATGGAGATCCAGCAGCACGACGGCGTGGTGGTGGATGCAGCGGGGATCTCGGCAGGGCTTCGCCAAGCGTCTGCTAGAGGGAGAGGTGTAGCAAGGGGGAAAGGAGGCGCCAAGAGCATGGGTGCGGCTGCCCTCCCTCCCCCCTCTTTATATAGGGCCCCTAGGGGGGCGCCGGACCTAGGAGATGGGATCTCCTAGGGGGGGCGGCGGCCAAGGGGGTGCCTTGCCCCCCAAGGCAAGTGGAGGCGCCCCCCCCCCTCCCCCACCCCTAGGGTTTCCAACCCTAGGCACAGGGGGGGCCAAGGAGGGGCGCACCAGCCCACCAGGGGCTGGTTCCCCTCCCACTTCAGCCCATGGGGCCCTCCGGGATAGGTGGCCCCACCCGATGGATCCCCGGGACCCTTCTGGTGGTCCCGGTACAATACCCGTGACCCCCGAAACTTTCCCGATGGCCGAAACTCGACTTCCTATATATAATTCTTTACCTCCGGACCATTCCGGAACTCCTCGTGACGTCCGGGATCTCATTCGGGACTCCGAACAACTTTCGGTTTACTGCATACTCATATCTCTACAACCCTAGCGTCACCGAACCTTAAGTGTGTAGACCCTACGGGTTCGGGAGACATGCAGACATGACCGAGACGCCTCTCCGGTCAATAACCAACAGCGGGATCTGGATACCCATGTTGGCTCCCACATGCTCCTCGATGATCTCATCGGATGAACCACGATGTCGAGGATTCAAACAACCCGTATACAATTCCCTTTGTCAATCGATTGTGTTACATGCCCGCTGACTTCGATCGTCGGTATCCCAATACCTCGTTTAATCTCGTTACCCGGCAAGTCACTTTACTCGTGCCGTAATGCATGATCCCGTGACCAGACACTTGGTCACATTGAGCTCATTATGATGATGCATTACCGAGTGGGCCCGAAGATACCACTCATTACACGGAGTGACAAATCGATCTCGATTCGTGCCAACCCAACAGACACTTTCGGAGATACCCGTAGTGCACCTTTATAGTCACCTAGTTACGTTGTGACGTTTGGTACACCCAAAGCACTCCTATGGTATCCGGGAGTTGCACAATCTCATGGTCTAAGGAAATGATACTTGACATTTGGAAAAGCTCTAGCTAAACGAACTACACGATCTTTGAGCTATGCTTAGGATTGGGTCTTGTCCATCACATTATTCTCCTAATGATGTGATCCCGTTATCAATGACATCCAATGTCCATAGTCAGGAAACCATGACTATCTGTTGATCAACGAGCTAGTCAACTAGAGGCTCACTAGGGACATGTTGTGGTCTATGTATTCACACGTGTATTGTGATTTCCGGATAATACAATTATAGCATGAATAACAGACAATTATCATGAACAAAGAAATATAATAATAACCATTTTATTATTGCCTCTAGGGCATATTTCCAACAGTCTCCCACTTGCACTAGAGTTCAATAATCTAGTTACATTGTGATGAATTGAACACCCATGGAATTCTGGTGTTGATCATGTCTTGCCCTAGGGAGAGGTTTAGTCAACGGATCTGCCACATTCAGGTCCGTATGTACTTTACAAATATCTATGTCTCCATCTTGAACATTTTCACGAATGGAGTTGAAGCGACGCTTGATGTGCCTGGTCTTCTTGTGAAACCTGGGCTCCTTGGCAAGTGCAATAGCTCCAGTGTTGTCACAGAAGAGTTTGATCGGCCCCGACGCATTCGTTATGACTCCTAGGTCGGTGATGAACTCCTTCACCCAGATTGCTTCATGCGCTGCCTCCGAGGCTGCCATGTACTCCGCTTCACATGTAGATCCCGCCACGACGCTTTGCTTGCAATCGCACCAGCCATCGCCCCACCATTCAGAATATACACATATCCGGTTTGTGACTTCGAGTCATCCAGATCGTGTCGAAGCTAAGCGTCGGCGTAACCCTTCTGACGAGCTCTTCGTCACCTCCATAGACGAAACATGTCCTTTGTCCTTTTCGGTACATCAGGATATTCTTGACCGCTGTCCGGTGTTCCTTGCCGGGATTACTTTGGTACCTTCCTACCAAACTTACGGCAAGGTTTACATCAGTGCAGTACAGCATGGCATACATAATAGATCCTATGGCTGAGGCATAGGGGATGACACTCATCTCTTCTTTATCTTACGTAGGTGGTCGGGCATTGAGCCGAGCTCAATCTCACACCTTGCAATACAGGCAAGAACCCTTTCTTGGACTGATCCATATTGAACTTCTTCAATATCTTATCAAGGTATGTGCTTTGTGAAAGACCTATGAGGCGTCTTGATCTATCCCTATAGATCTTGATGCCTAATATGTAAGCAGCTTCTCCAAGGTCCTTCATTGAAAAACACTTATTTAAGTAGGCCTTAATGCTGTCCAAAAGTTCTATATCATTTCCATCAAAAGTATGTCATCTACATATAATATGAGAAATGCTATAGAGCTCCCACTCACTTTCTTGTAAACGCAGGCTTCTCCATAAGTCTGCATAAACCCAAACGCTTTGATCATCTCATCAAAGCGAATGTTCCAACTCCGAGATGCTTGCACCAGCCCATAAATGGATCGCTGGAGCTTGCATACCTTGTTAGCATTCTTAGGATCGACAAAACCTTCCGGCTGCATCATATACAGTTCTTCCTTAAGATATCCGTTAAGGAATGCCGTTTTGACGTCCATCTGCCATATCTCATAATCATAGTATGCGGCAATTGCTAACATGATTCAGACAGACTTCAGCTTCGCTACGGGAGAGAAAGTCTCATCGTAGTCAACCCCTTGAACTTGTCGATAACCCTTAGCGACAAGTCGAGCTTTATAGATGGTAACATTACCATCCGCGTCCGTCTTCTTCTTAAAGATCCATTTGTTTTCTATCGCTCGCCGATCATTGGGCAAGTCTGTCAAAGTCCATACTTTGTTTTCATACATGGATTCTATCTCGGATTGCATGGCTTCAAGCCATTTGTTGGAATCTGGGCCTGCCATCGCTTCTTCATAGTTCGAAGGTTCACCGTTGTCTAACAACATGATTTCTAGGACAGGATTGCCATACCACTCTAGTGTGGAACGTGTCCTTGTGGACCTACGAAGTTCAGTAGCAACTTGATCCGAAGTACCTTGATCATCATCATGAATTTCCTCTCCAGTCGGTGTAGGCACCACAGGAACATTTTCCTGAGCTGCGCTACTTACCGGTTCAAGAGGTAGTACTTCATCAAGTTCCACTTTCCTCCCACTTACTTCTCTCGAGAGAAACTCTTTATCTAGAAAGGACCCGTTCTTGGCAACAAAAATCCTTCGGATCTAAGGTAGAAGGTATACCCAATGGTTTCCTTAGGGTATCCTATGAAGACGCATTTTTCCGACTTGGGTTCGAGCTTTTCAGGTTGAAGTTTCTTGACATAAGCATCGCATCCCCAAACTTTTAGAAACGACGGCTTAGGTTTCTTCCCAAACCATAATTCATACGGTGTCGTCTCAACCGATTTAGACGGTGCCCTATTTAAAGTGAATGTAGTTGTCTCTAGAGCGTATCCCCAAAAAGATAGCGGTAAATCGGTAAGAGACATCATAGATCGCACCATGTCCAATAAAGTGTGATTATGATGTTCGGACACACCGTTACGCTGAGGTGTTCCAGGCGGCGTGAGTTGTGAAACGATTCCACATTTCCTTAAGTGTGTACCAAATTCGTGACTTAAATATTCTCCTCCATGATCTGATTGCAAGAACTTTATTTTTCGGTCACGTTGATTCTCTACCTCATTCTGAAATTCCTTGAACTTTTCAAAGGTCTCAGACTTGTGTTTCACCAAGTAGACATACCCATATCTACTCAAGTCGTCAGTGAGAGTGAGAACATAACGATATCCTCCGCGAGCCTCAACGCTCATTGGACCGCACACATCGGTATGTATGATTTCCAATAAGTTGGTTGCTCGCTCCATTGTTCCGGAGAACGGAGTCTTGGTCATTTTGCCCATGAGGCATGGTTCGCATGTGTCAAATGATTCATAATCGAGAGACTCTAAAAGTCCATCGGCATGGAGCTTCTTCATGCGCTTGACATCAATGTGACCAAGGCGGCAGTGCCACAAGTATGTGGGACTATCGTTATCAACTTTACATCTTTTGGTATTCACACTATGAATATGTGTAACATCACGTTCGAGATTCATTAAGAATAAACCATTGACCATCGGGGCATGACCATAAAACATATCTCTCATATAAATAGAACAACCATTATTCTCGGATTTAAATGAGTAGCCATCTCGTATTAAACGAGATCCAGATACAATGTTCATGCTCAAAGCTGGCACTAAATAACAATTATTGAGGTTTAAAACTAATCTCGTAGGTAAATGTAGAGGTAGCGTGCCGACGGCGATCACATCGAATCTGGAACCATTCCCGACGCCAAGATCGTCACCTCGCCCTTCGCCATCTCCGCTTATTCCGCAGCTCCCGCTTTGAGTTACAAATATGAGCAATGACACGGTATCAAATACCGGGAGCTACTATGAGCACTGGTAAGGTACACATCAATTACATGTATATCACATATACCTTTAGTGTTGCCGGCCTTCTTGTCCGCTAAGTATTTGGGGCAGTTCCGCTTCCAGTGACCCTTCCCTTTGCAATAAAAACACTCAGTCTCAGGCTTGGGTCCATTCTTTGACTTCTTCCCGGCAGTTGGCTTACCGGGCGCGGTAACTTCCCTGCCGTCCTTCTTGAAGTTCTTCTTACCCTTGCCTTTCTTGAACTTAGTGGTTTTATTCACCATCAACACTTGATGTTCCTTTTTTATCTCTACCTCTGCTGATTTCAGCATTGAATATACTTCAGGAATGGTATTTTCCATCCCCTGCATATTGAAGTTCATCACAAAGCTCTTGTAGCTCGGTGGAAGCGACTGAAGGATTCTGTCAATAACCGCGTCATCCGGGAGATTAACTCCCAGCTGAGTCAAGCGGTTGTGCAACCCAGACATTTTGAGTATGTGCTCACTGATAGAACTATTTTCCTCCATCTTACAGCTGAACAACTTGTCGGAGACTTCATATCTCTCAACCCGGGCATGAGCTTGGAAAACCATTTTCAGCTCTTCGAACATCTCATATGCTCCGTGTTGCTCAAAACGCTTTTGGAGCCCCGGTTCTAAGTTGTAAAGCATGCCGCACTGAACGAGGGAGTAATCATCAGCACGAGACTGCCAAGCGTTCATGACGTCTTGGTTCTCTAGGATGGGAGCTTCACCTAGCGGTGCTTCTAAGACATAATCTTTCTTTGCAGCTATGAGGATGATCCTCAGGTTCCGGACCCAGTCCGTATAATTGTTGTCATCACCTTTCAGCTTGGTTTTCTCTAGGAACGCGTTGAAGTTGAGGTGGACATGAGCGTTGGCCATTTGATCTACAAGACATATTTGCAAAGGTTTTTAGACTAAGTTCATGACAATTAAGTTCATCTAATGAAATTATTTAATGAACTCCTACTCAGATTAGACATCCCTCTAGTCATCTAAGTGATACATGATCCGAGTCGACTAGGCCGTGTCCGATCATCACGTGAGACGGACTAGTCATCATCGGTGAACATCTCCATGTTGATCGTATCTTCCATACGACTCATTTTCGACCTTTCGGTCTCTTGTGTTCCGAGGCCATGTCTGTACATGCTAGGCTCGTCAAGTTAACCTAAGTGTTTTGCATGTGTAAATCTGTCTTACACCCGTTGTATGTGAACGTTAGAATCTATCACACCCGATCATCACGTGGTGCTTGAAACAACGAACTTTACATAGCGGTGCACAGTTAGGGGGAACACTTTCTTGAAATTATTATGAGGGATCATCTTATTTACTGCCGTCGTTCTAAGTAAACAAGATGCATAAACATAATAAACATCACATGCAAGTAAACAGTGACATGATATGGCCAATATCATATAGCTCCTTTGATCTCCATCTTCGGGGCTCCATGATCATCTTCGTCACCGGCATGACACCATGATCTCCATCATCGTGTCTCCATGAAGTTGCTCGCCAACTATTACTTCTACTACTATGGCTAACGGTTTAGCAATAAAGTAAAGTAATTACATGGCGTTGAATCATTGACACGCAGGTCATACAATAATTAAGACAACTGCCGGTTGTCATACTCATCGACATGCAAGTCGTGATTCCTATTACAAGAACATGATCTCATACATCACATATATATCATTCATCATTCATCACAACTTTTGGCCATATCACATCACAAATCATATGCTGCAAAAACTAGTTAGACGTCCTCTAATTGTTGTTGCATGCTTTATGTGGCTGCAATAGGGTTCTAGCAAGAACGTTTTCTTACCTACCTAAAAGCCACAACGTGATTTGTCAACTTCTATTTACCCTTCATAAGGACCCTTTTCATCGAATCCGCTCCAACTAAAGTGGGAGAGACAGACACCCGCTAGCCACCTTATGCAACTAGTGCATGTCAGTCGGTGGAACCTGTCTCACGTAAGCGTACGTTTAAGGTCGGTCCGGGCCGCTTCATCCCACAATACAGCTGAAGCAAAATAAGACAAGTAGTGGCAAGAAAGTTGACAACATCTACGCCCACAACAAAATTGTGTTCTACTCGTGCAAAGAGAACTACGCATAGACCTAGCTCATGATGCCACTGTTGGGGACCGTTGCAGAAAATAAAAATTTCCTACGGTTTCACCAAGATCAATCTATGAGTTCATCTAGCAACGAGAGAGGAGTGCATCTACATACCCTTGTAGATTTCGAGCGAAGGCGTTCAAGGGAACGGGGTTGAGGGAGTCGTACTTGCCGTGATCCAAATCACACGAGATCCTAGCGCCCGAGCAGACGGCACCTCCGCGTTCAACACACGTACGGTTGGGGAAGACGTCTCCTCCTTCTTGATCCAGCAAGGGGAAGGAGAGGTTGATGGAGATCCGCAGACGACGGCGTGGTGGTGGATGCAGCAGGGATCCCGGCAGGGCTTCGCCAAGCGTCTGCTAGAGGGAGAGGTGTAGCAAGGGGGAAGGGAGGCGCCAAGAGCATGGGTGCGGCTGCCCTCCCTCCCCCCTCTTTATATAGGGCCCCTAGGGGGGCGCCGGCCCTAGGAGATGGGATCTCCTAGGGGGGGCGGCGGCCAAGGGGGTGCCTTGCCCCCCAAGGCAAGTGGAGGCGCCCCCCCCCCCCACCCCACCCCTAGGGTTTCCAACCCTAGGCGCAGGGGGGGCCAAGGAGGGGCGCACCAGCCCACCAGGGGCTGGTTCCCCTCCCACATCAGCCCATGGGGCCCTCCCGGATAGGTGGCCCCACCGGTGGACCTCGGGACCCTTCCGGTGGTCCGGTACAATACCGGTGACCCCCGAAACTTTCCCGATGGCCGAAACTCGACTTCCTATATATAATTCTTTACCTCCGGACCATTCCGGAACTCCTCGTGACATCCGGGATCTCATTCGGGACTCCGAACAACTTTCGATTTACTGCATACTCATATCTCTACAACCCTAGCGTCACCGAACCTTAAATGTGTAGACCCTACGGATTCGGGGACATGCAGACATGACCGAGACGCCTCTCCGGTCAATAACCAACAGCGGGATCTGGATACCCATGTTGGCTCCCACATGCTCCTCGATGATCTCATCGGATGAACCACGATGTCGAGGATTCAAACAACCCCGTATACAATTCCCTTTATCAATCGGTGCGTTACATGCCCGCGACTCAATCGTCGGTATCCCAATACCTCGTTTAATCTCGTTACCGGCAAGTCACTTTACTCGTACCGTAATGCATGATCCCGTGACCAGACACTTGGTCACATTGAGCTCATTATGATGATGCATTACCGAGTGGGCCCAGAGATACCTCTCCGTCATACGGAGTGACAAATCCCAGTCTCGATTCGTGCCAACCCAACAGACACTTTCGAAGATACCCGTAGTGCACCTTTATAGTCACCCAGTTACGTTGTGACGTTTGGTACACCCAAAACACTCCTACGGTATCCGGGAGTTGCACAATCTCATGGTCTAAGGAAATTATACTTGACATTTGGAAAAGCTCTAGCTAAACGAACTACACGATCTTTGACCTATGCTTTGGGTCTTGTCCATCACATCATTCTCCTAATGATGTGATCCCGTTATCAATGACATCCAATGTCCATAGTCAGGAAACCATGACTATCTGTTGATCAACGAGCTAGTCAACTAGAGGCTCACTAGGGACATGTTGTGGTCTATGTATTCACACGTGTATTATGATTTCCGGATAATACAATTATAGCATGAATAACAGACAATTATCATGAACAAAGAAATATAATAATAACCATTTTATTATTGCCTCTAGGGCATATTTCCAACATGAACACCCAAGACAAAGCTCCGGAGTGTGACCAACTTCACGGACGACACTACCACCAGCAGTTAGAGCCGAAAACTGCGACCATGGGTAGCCCCGAGGGAATCTTGTGATAACATGGGCTAAAACTTTGCTTTTCCTATTCCTATGGGCTAACCTAGCACAACCAAGTAGAAAATCCCATTGATCTAACATCATTTGTCGCCGATCAAAGGGGGTAGTTTTCCCGGTATCATATCATAAGACTCAATCTTCTTTTTGCTCATTTAGTCGTGTGTCATCTCACCAAAAATGCCTAGTTGGCATGCATGATACTACTTATGATACTCCCATTATTACCAGCCTAACATACAAATCAGTGAAGTTGTATGTAAATGCATATGATCTGGCTTAAGATACAATGCATTAATAGCACCTTGCCCCCTTCAACCACATATTTGTCCACTACAAATACATTTACAGGAAGCATAATATCACCAGAAAGGAAGGCGCTCCTCAAAATGCAAAAGCTAATACCATACCTTAAAATGGTTTTGAAATTTCTATTGATCAAATTTTGGAAATGGCCTTTCCTGTGGGTGTGTTTGTACCTTTGGGGGGGGGGGGGGGGGTGCTCTTAGTATAGGCATACTATCACATCTACTTTTATTGATCTTCATCCGATTTCTCGCTAATTAACAAGGCGATTATTTTCTTCTTAACTAAAGGATTGAGGTCTAAGGCCCCGGTCTCAAAAACAAAATCGCCCATGCGCGAATTTGGGCCGGCCATGTGGGGGCGAGGTGCACCCTTTCTTTCTCGAGATTTCAAAAAAAAAATCGGACTTTCAAAAAATGTTCACGGATTCAAAAGAATGATTCAAAAACTAATTCTTGAATTTAAAAATGTTCGTGATTTCAAAAGAATGTATATATTCTGAATTTTCATAATTTTTTATTTTGACGAAAACCTATGAGAAGTTTTTCAAAAGTGATTAACATTTTTTTTGTATTTGATGAACATTTCTTGAACTTAATGAACAAAAATTGTATTCGAGATTGTTATTTTAGAACATGGGTGAAAAAATCGAATTTTATGAACATTACTTGAAATCGATGAACTAATTCCGAATTTGCTAAATAATTAAATTTAAAGAAAAAATTGAATTTATGAACATTTTCAAAAATAAAAAAAGGAATTTGATGGACATTTTTTGAATTTGACAAACATTTTTTTTGCATCAATGAACTTTTTTTGAAGTTGACGGCCAAAGAAACGTTCGTGAATTTGAAAAAAAAATTCGCAAAAAAAGTGAAAAGTAAAGAATAAAAGAGAGCAAATAAAAAATAGACAACGGAACATAAAGAAGAAACAGAAAAGAAACGGAAAAAGGAAAGAATTGCAAAAACATAAACTTGAAAAAAAAAACCGGTTCAGGCAAGGTTCTAGAACCTTCCCCACACTGGTGCGAGAATGCGCGTGAAATCCCGAAATAAGGGCTGCCCCACTATGAGAACGATCAGGGAGGGGAGGTACGCGCTAGGTCGCTTCACAGCGACCTATGCGCCAAATAGGAACCGCCGGGCTAATTGACCTAATTAGAATATGGAAGAAACCAAGAAAGCCAGCTGGGCACCTATCGCATTCTAGAATGTCACGCATACAGCTCCACCACACTAGAGTGGAGATGCATGAGAAGGAAATATGGAGATGCATGAGAAGGAAATACGGGAGTGCGGCTATGTGCGCCTATTCTGAGGTGCAGGGCCGCCTCCGCGCCGATAGTGGGCTGGCCTAATAGGATCTGTCGCGTTCTGCTGATGTCACATGTAATTCTTTTTTCCTTGTTTTAAATTTATTTATATTAATAGAATATGTATATTTAAAAAAATCTAATGAAATTTTAAAACATGCATTTTTAGAAAATTAACATACTACAGAAAACATTGTTTGCACAGTTTTTAAACTGCCCATAACTTTCAGAAACAACGTTCATGCAAAGAAACAATGTTCCCGTGTTTCAAAAAAGTGCATGTGAAATTGTTTTTTAAATGTGTATACAATATATACAAGATGTTTCCAGAATGCAAAAAAAAATCCTTCAAGCAATTAAAAAAATGTACATCACATTCAATAAAAATATTCCCACGTTTCAACAAACGTGTTCCCGACATTTAAGTAAATATAAAAATTTAAAAATGTTGACGTAGGTTTAAAAAATTATTTTCACTAACAAATGTATCATGACATTTAAGGAAATATAAGCGTGTTTCCAAAAATGTCAATGGTATATAAAAGATGTTTGTACAATGTAAAAAAAATGTACGCATTGTTTAAATAAATGTTTATTGCCTTTTAAAAAGCATAAAACATGTATTTAGAAAAATGTTAGCATTCTATTCAAAAACCATTTCAAATCATGTATCTAAAAACTATATACATCATGTATTTGAAAATGTCCAAAGCGTAAAAAATATTGCATGTGTCAGCTAAAAATGTACATTGTGTCCTCAGAAAAGGTAGACATGTGTTAAAAAAGGAAAACCAATTAAAACCGGCAAAGAAAGAAAAAAGAAAAATAAACTGAGAAATACAAAGAAAACCAAGAAAGAAACATAAAAGGAACCAAAAGTATGGCAAAAAAGGAAAAAGGAAAGAAACCCGGTGAAAAACCAAAGAGAAACAAAGTATAGCGAAGGAAAAAAGATAAAACAAAAAAACTGATGAAAAACAGAAAAAAATAATGAAAAATGAAAAAGAAAAGAAAACATAAAAATTCGGAGCGAAAGTGCGAACTACAAGGAACACGAGCGGTAGCGAGTGATTGCGCGGAAGGGTCGGCCCGATTAAGTCACCCGTGCATTTTTAGCCATGTGATAGGTAGTAGTAGCCTGTTCTTAGAGCAACTCTAGCAGACCCCGCATCCCCCGACCCGTAAAATAACAGTTAAAATGCGGGTACGGGCCGGAAAGCCTGCCCGACCAGACCCCGCATTCCGCCTTGGCCTGTAAAATTTTTTGGTGGGCGCGGCAAATTCTCCGCCCCAACCCGGGAAAATGCGGGTTTCCCCCTCGCGGCTGTGCTGCCCTGCATCGGAGAGAAGAAGTTGGCGGGATGGACATTTCAGCCCGCGCGCTTTCCCCCTCCTTCCGCCGCCGCCCGCCCTTTGCTTCCGTCATTACGGCGATTCCAGATATCTGCGGCGGAATCGCGCCCCGCGGCCGCCCCACCCCCCCCCGCGCCGCGCCGCTGCACCACCCCTCCGGATCCGGCGAGAAGAGCCGCCCCCCAGTCGCCGCCGCCGCTGGGATCGACCACCGCCGAAGCACCTCGTCGCCGCCGAGATCGGCCACGCTTGGTTAGTCCCTTTTCTGTGATTTTTGCGAGCGTAGTAGATTGACGCGCCGGTGTGCGTGTAGATGGAGTTGACCCGGTGCGAGAAGTTCTTGCTATCCGATTCATCCGATTCAGACGACTCAGATGTTGAGAGCATGCTTGTGAACTTCCGGGAGCAAACATTAGTCATGGCGCTAGCCGTGAAGGAGCATGAAGACGAGCACCGGAAGAGGAGGCGAGGATCGACTGTCGGTCGTTTGTGCATTCCTCGGAATCGCCATCTTGGGAACGAGATGTTGATGCAAGACTATTTCGCAGAGAATCCTACATATCCTCCGCACCTCTTTCGGAGAAGGTACCGAATGCGCCGATCTCTCTTTGTGAAAATTGTTGAAGCTTGCGAGGCAAATTGCCGGTATTTTACTCAAAGAAGAAATATCGCGGGCTTGCAGGGATTTAGTGCATATCAAAAAATCTCCGCAGCTATGCGGGTGATTGCATATGGCGTTCCGGCTGACTATGTCGATGAGTATCTTCGCATTGGTGAAGATAGCACAATTGAGTCTGTACGTAGATTTGCGAAAGTGATCATTCATGTCTTCGGTCCTGAGTATCTTCGGGCACACAATGAAGATGACACAGAAATTGATGACATCAAATGAGAGGAGAGGTTGTCCTGGCATGCTAGGTAGCATTGATTGTATGCATTGTAATTGGAAAAATTGCCCCAAGGCTTGGCAAGGAATGTATTGTGGCAAGTCTCGTGATGCAACAATTCTGCTAGAGGCCGTAGCATCCAAGGATTTATGGATTTGGTGTGTTGCAACGGTCTCATTTGTTTGCTAGGCTTGCTAGTGGTGATGCTCCTGCTTGCGACTACACTATCAATGGGCATGAATACACAAAAGGGTACTATCTTGTAAATGGTATATACCCTCCTTGGTGCACATTTGTCAAGAGCATCAAAGAACCCAAAAAAAACAATATGAATTTGCAAGGGTGCAAGAGGCATCCCGAAAAGACATTGAAAGAGCATTCGGTGTTTTGCAATCTAGGTTTGCCATTGTCCGTGGTCCTGCTCGTTTTTTGGATAAAAAAACCTTGAAGAACATAATGACATGTTGTGTTATCCTGCACAATATGATTCTTGAAGATGAGTGATGATTGAACTTAGAATTCTTTTACGACAATGTGGGTAGCCGTGTCAAACCAGTAAGAGACCCAAATCGCATTAGAGCTTTTTTTCAGACATACAAGGAGATTGAAAATGCAGACACCCACTTTCAACTTCAGGAAGATCTCATTGAACACCATTGTCAAAGGACTGTACAGTGACTTATTTTTGTATTCATTTGTATTTGTATTCATGACAAATTTTATATTGCACTATTTAAGTTTGCTACGGTTATTTGAATAATTATTTATAATGCGGATGATTATTGTATTATGTTTGATTGGAATAATTAAGTTTGTTTTCGATTATTGAATTATGTTGTATTTGATATTTGCGGGCTGATGATATACGGGATGCAAGAAGATAAAGAGCAGACCTCATAAAGTTCTAATTCCGTAAAAAGTATATTTCGTAAATATATTTTTTACGAATCCGTTAAGGGTCTCAGATTCATGTTGTTCAAGCCGACCATAAAAAGCTATTTTGCGCGAACTGCAAACGCGTTTTGCGGGCCGGCGAGATGCGGGCTCTGCTAGAGTTGCTCTTAGTGAGCTGCGAAACAAAGATCCATGTTTTGAAAGAAAAAAACCTTCAGAGGGTCCACAAGAGCGAACTACAGTGGGAACTGTCCCTGACATGTCCGTTCGTAAATCGATCTCACCGAGATCTACTCCGAGGGTTCAAGGCACCATTTTATCTCATCGACAATTGTGGTCAGGATCTCACTATCCAAAGCAGCAATAAGCTCAGTCCATGCGTGGTCTCGCAGGGCCGTCCTTTGGTCTTCAGACATCACCGTGGAGACAAGCAGATGAGGATCAGAGCATGCTGCCAACGGCGCATGGAACGAGTCCTGAAGAAAGGCTCGCCCCCAAGGCATCAACCAAAGGTCTGGCCAGGAAGTGGGACCCCAAGAACATTGTGGCGAGTCCCTACGTGCGTCCAGTGTTTCATGCTCCGATTGACTAAGGTCACGATCCTTTTTACTTTTTTTAGGGACCCCAAGGCCACGGGTATTTCTTTATAAGATCTAGCCAAAGTCCAGCATTATTAGATAAGCTGTTCAAACCCTCGTGTATACATCAAATTCATCCAAGTCAATATGCCACAAAGCAGCTACCCTAAAAAAGATGCCACATAGCTTTGTGTTTTCACGGAAAAAGAAAAGACCACGCCTTCATGAAAATTCTATAGGCGCCAAATAGCGTGCTCACCGTACAGGTGCACACGTCCTAAGGCTGGCTATAGTGGGGTAACATAAGTAGTATCATGCGTCTGGGACTCGCAAAAATGCTTATGTGATAGGCAATTAAAGAAGAGAGATGGTTATAATAACATAGGTAGATATCATAACAAAATAAATGTTATGCTATTATGTGTCATGCATGACAATATATGAGACCTCCTATGATACTAATCTATAATACTATGCACTATAGATGTAGTATCATATACATGATACTAGTATATGATACTCGTCACTATGACCAGCCTAAACGAAACGAGCCGGCCCATTAAATGCATCGGTCCACCCCGCCCATTAGACTGCATTGTGTAGGTGGGACATTTTTTTTAATAATTCATGAACATGTTTGTGAACATTTTTAAAACTCCATCATCCTTTTTGAATTATGAAAAAAAATCGTAATTAAGCACAAATTTTGAAATCCATGAACATTTTTTATGCCACTATTATTCTTAAGTTAACAAAAAAGATGTTATCATGATTATTTGTTAAGTCAGCAGAGCAGTAGCAGCAAAAGCGAGAAAAAAAACAACAACCAACAGCGCCGAGCAAGTAAGCGGGGCGAGGAAGCACTCGTGGGTCACGGCCCATGCGGCAAACCCATGCCAGCAATATTGTGTGTAGCTCCATCAAACCTAGTGACATGGGTTGTCCCGGCACGACAAGGCATGGCACGGCGCGACCCACCATGTCGACCCCGTCATGCCATGCCGGCCCGAACGCCTGACCATGGGGAACGGCCTCTCAAGCGAGTTTTATTTTTGCGGGGCCGGCCTAACATGGAATCGGTGCAGGCCGGCGCATTGCTTTTCACCCTTGTGGGCTTTCCATACAAAAATTAAGCAAAAAAGTACATAAAAAACAAAATTAAGGTTAAACGATAAAACTCTAAAAATAAGAAAAATGCTAAAAAAAAGCTGAAACAATATAGAAAAAAAATCCTAGTTACAAGTTCAACTCAAAAAGTGTTGTATAGATAATTGGATATAAGGGCCACGTGCCATCGCTGTGGCATATGGGCTCCGCCACGGTGGGCCTGCCATGGTGCGGCCTCAGGGTGTGCAAAATCGATCCGCAAACCAAAAACCGAACCCAAAATAACCAACCTAAAATCTTAAAAGTGCACGCGCACCTTCCGGTGGAAACGAGTGGCCGCGCTAGCCGACAACCCTTTCTTCCGCTCGCTCACAGCGGCTCTGGTTCCTTTTTTTCCTCCGCTCGCTCACTCTCTCCACCAAGCCGAGGCAAGGCGGACGCAGCCGCCGCCGCCGCAACCCCGGCGAGCCCTCCTTCTCCCCCGCTCCCTCGACAACCGCCCGCATGCCGAGGGAGCCCTAGAAGCGCGGGCCACAACCGCGGGGCTTGGATCTCGCCCCGACTCGATCGACTCCATCCAGTTCATCTTCGGCGAGGACGCCGACGATCTCTCCTTCTCCCCCGCGCCCCCGCAGCCCGCCAGCATGACTTGGCTTCGAGGGAGCCCTAGGCGCGTGCGCCACAACCGCGGGGATCGAATCTCGCTCCGTCTCGACGCCATCTGGTTCACCTTCGGTGAGGACGTTGCTGCCAGGACGGCTGACGCCGGCGGCGCCGCCGCATTCCAAAGGCCGCTCATCGAGCTCCATGTCTTCCGGGAGGTCTTCTACAAGGCGCACGCGCATGTGGAGGCTACTGGGTTCGCGCGCGGGGAGGCATTTGGGGGCGGCCGAGACATGGATGCTTCCCGGTGCTCACTTCGTCGCCTGCTCTTCCACGTCGTCGTCGTCACGCCCGGGACGCCTGGTAAGATCGAGGCCCTAAACTCCCTACTCTTCTCCCTGATATTTGCAGTTGAGTCAGTGCTAATATCCTTGTGCTTGGAAAGCAGTGTTCGAAACTACTGTACTAGTCTGAAGAACAGTTTACTGAAACTTCGCTAAATCATTTTCAGTTAGGACATGGAACTAGTCTGAACTATTGTAGGATTATTATAGACAATCAGTAAGAGTTGTTGTATATATCAGTCTCTGCACAGATGCTAGAAGTTTTTCCTGAACCTAGTTGTTTGTTGGGGGGGAAATCATTTCGTAAGTAAAAAAAATCCACACTGAACCTTGATATGGAAAGTATTGGTTTTGATGATGTTGTTCTTCAGTTTAATGCTAGTGGTAAAATTCGGAACTTGAAAACCCAAATCAGTTCAGCTTAACAGAGAATACACTATTTTGAACCTCATTACAGTGTTTTGAGGTTTTGTACACCAGCCATCTTCTTGATCTTCTCATTAACCCGTTTCTATGTCAGGTGCATGCCGGAGCAGGTCTTGGCGCAACATTATCAGGGTCAGGCGGAGCAGGAATATCAAAGTGGAGCTAGGTGTCAAGGAGCAGGCACATTGTGACAGCAATCAAACTGGGATTGACAATAGTGTGGATAGAATATTGAGGATTGGTATCCAGGAGAATGCACATCATCACAGCGAGCAAAATGTGATCGATGGATTGGCTCTGGAGCTGGATGCCGTGTTGTATTGAGCTGGAGATGAGAAAGTGAGAAGCATACCTCCCCGCAGGTGCTCTGTGTTGCTCTTTTTCTCAGTGTGTGTTAACGTGTGAGAGTGATTCCGGCGAGTTCTGAGTCACCGGAGTTTTGTTTAGGGGAGGAGCAAGGTGGGAGGGCTTTGGTAGTTTTGATAGAACACAGTTGTACTAAGTTGGTCATGGTTGTAGTCTAAGTTGGACACGATCATTGCGAAATTGCACAACACAGCCATACTAAGTTGGCTAGATGATGATTTTGCTTAAGTTTATCTTTTTTTTTGCTAGTCACATTTTTTTTTTGGTATCCACAGTAGTTGTAGTTTCACACATAGTAGTTCTCAGTTGGATACGACCATTGAAAAGTTGCATAATGTAGTGATACTATGTCGGCTAGATAACGTCTCCGCCACAGGACGTCGGAGCACTGAAACGTTTTTGTTACCAGACTTGCACAGAAGCAACATATTTTTATTCATACGTTCTTTTCAGCTGTGATTGTAGTGTCTTATTTGGAGTTGTACTATGAACCGCCACTCCATGCATGTCCACCAAAAACTGGGCAGTATCAACACGGGACATCCTTGTCCGATGTTGCGACGTTAGGGGTCTTAGGGTTAGTTGTGTAGAAGTTTTCGCAGATTTTGTATGAATGTTTTTTAGCCATTTGTGCAACCGGGGCAGCTTTCCTTGTGCAACCTGTTATATTGAACTCGCCAACTTCGTGTTAAAAATAGCCAACCTAACTTTTTGTTTTTGATGGAATTTTTTGTTTTTTCCTGGCAGTTTTTTTGTACAACTAGGCAGCAAATCATGTGCAACTTTTATTTTAATTCAACCAGGGTAGTCTTTCTAAGGTTGCTGTTTTTTTAGTTGCACAGTGTGGATGCAAACGATGTGGATCACACGGTGATACAAAGGCATTTTGTAGCCTTTTTTTGCAACTAGGAAGGTCCCCTTATCCAAGTTGTTTTGATTGATTTGCCAACCAAGCAGTATAACTGTTTCTGGGTGGCAATTTTGTTAATTTGACAAATATGTTTGTTCTTTTTCTGTTTTGCAGAGACAAATTGGTTGGTGAAGGAGAGGTGCCTGGCAATGAAACAAAGGTTCATATTTCCTTTTTCTTTTATCCTATGACCATTTGTTATGCTCTTCTCTTTTACCCTCTCAGCAGTTCAATCTTTTTTGTTCATTGTAGGGTTCTCCAAATAGGACCTCTCGGCAGGACTCAAAACGGGGTGCTAAGCAGCAACCATGTGGCATTGATAATGACGGTGATGGAGAGGATGATGACGTGTCCCAGAGAGTATCTAAATGAGCTGGCATCCTCAGACGTTTCTAGTTGCACAAGAGTACCTAATTAGTTGGCATCCTCAGCATTTCTAGTTGCACAATACCATCCAACTAGTTGACATCCTTAGTCTTTTTGTAGCTGCGTTGACACCCTCAGCATTTCTTCTAGAAGCCTGAAACCTGAATGTGCAATTTTTTGATTGGTCATGCAAGTGCTGAATATTTCTTTTCGAGTATCTAATTAATTGGCATCCTCAAGATTTATAGTTGCACAAGAGTATTCAATTAGTTGGCATCCTAAGCATTTCTACTTGCAAAAACAGTATCCAAGTAATTGACATCCTCAGCCTTTCTAGTTGCACAAGAGTAACTATTTTTTTAGTCCCATCTTCAAATTTTTGAGGGTTGCCCAAGAGTATCTAATGACTTTGCACCCTCAGCCTTTCTAGTTGCACAGGAGTATTTAATTAGTTGGCATCCTGAGCATTTTCTAGTTACACAATAGCATCTAACTAGTTGACATCCTCAACCTTTCTAATTGCACAAGAGTAACTATTTTAGTTGGCATCCTCTGCATTTTGTAGTTGCACAACTAACATAATATCAAGTTGGCATCGTCAACCTTTTCCATCTTGTTTTTCTGAAGAACATATATTTTGTGTGCAACGTTAACTAATCACCTTTGGCTCCTTTTGTTTTGCAAAACCGCATGTGATCAAGTTGGAATATGATCACCTTTGGCACCTTTTTCTGATGACAAGAAAAATAATTTCATCTTCTTTCCTGTTTACTTTTAGTAACATCCTATAGAACATATTCCCCCTATTTGCAATCTGTGTGAGACAAGCTTATTTGTATGCTCATTTTTAATATTGTTCTTGTGCTTTTTCTAGTCTGGTTTTTTGCTGCACACATTAATTTATAGAAAAAGTTGGGCTTTGGATACAAGTTTAGTTGCACAATTATATGTTTATATTTGCAGACAGCAAACCCAGTCTTTTTTAGTTTCATCTAGTATGTGTGTTGGTTGTACACATTTTTTGTAGGAAAAGATGGACTGAATGTAGTGTATGTGCAAATAGAAGCCCATATTTGTGCCAACTAAACATGGATCCAAAACCATCTTTTCCTGCAATGTGTGCAACCAACAGCCAAAAGATTAGAACAAATGGTCTCCATTCTATGTTGTT
The DNA here is from genome assembly GCA_021605145.1 of Aegilops bicornis. NCBI lineage: Eukaryota > Viridiplantae > Streptophyta > Magnoliopsida > Poales > Poaceae > Aegilops > Aegilops bicornis. The sequence goes on along the minus strand of CM038671.1, from coordinate 837,155,581 downwards.
TTGTTGTACATTTGCATAAAAAGGTTGGCTTGGGTCCGTGCTTAGTTGCACAAATATGTTCAGAAATAGTACACCCAGTCCATCTTTCTAGTTTGGGATGTTTTTTTTGCACACATGTTGCAGGAAAGTTGGTTATGGACCGATGGCTTAGTTGCACAAATATGTGCTTCTTTTTGCACAAACAGTACACCCAATCCATCTTTCTAGTCTGGGTTGTTTGTTGCACATATTTTGCAGGAAAGTTGTCCTTGGATTAATGCTTAGTGTGCACATATATTTACTCCTTTATAGTTTTGGCTGTTGGTTGCACACATTGCAGGAAAAGTTGGCTTGGATCCACGATTTAGTTGCACAAATATGGGCTTCTATTTGCACAGACACTACATCCACTCCATGTTTCTAGTCTGGGCTGTTTGTTGCACTTTTTTTTGCAAAACTACTCCCTTGTGTCTATTTGCACACATCCAGGCAGAAGTTGGTTTTGCTACTGGGTCTACTTGCACAGAGTGGTGTTTAATTACACAGACATCATATTACTGTTGCTACTCCCTTCAATTAGGAGAAGATCGGTGGTAGATCCAGAGGCAAAGGGGAAGGGGAAGTGAAGAAGGGAGGATCTGGAGCCAGAAGGGAACTTACGGGAAGGGGAAGTGAAGAAGGGAGGATCTGGAGCCAGAAGGGAACTTACCTTGATTGATGCTGCCTGGTATGCCTCTCTCTCCTCCCTCTACTTCCGCTCAGCCAACTGCTCATTACGTGAAGTTGGTTCATGTAGCACTAAAATTGCACCACGCAGTATTATAATTGATTGTGGTAGCACAAACAGTGGTCTAAAAAATAGTTGCATCTCATAGTATAATAGTTGCACCATCTAGTACAACCAGTTGGCAATGAAAAAAATTCATCGAAACATATATAAATGGGGTCTAGTTTTAAAGATCTCGTCGCGAGGGTTCTGATAGTGAAAATGGATTTTTGAATTTTTGAATTTTTTTTGAAAGTTATAGCTTTTTGAATTTTTTGAAATGCAATTAATTGCCTTTTTGCTTTATTACTGGCATGGCAGAGCACATGGAAAACAACTTGGGGCCAGCGTGAAGGCAAATGATGCTTTTCGATTTTGGTCCCTGGGATCAAGCGGACTTCCCTAATCAGGAGATGGGACATAAATTTTCCTAATACAGCCGGCTGCCGAGGAGCGCTAGCGAGCGCACGACTGCTCGTTAGACACGTCCAAAAACCAAACCGAAATTTCAGTTTTTTCAGGTTACGGTTATGGTTTCAGTTTTCAATTCTATAAACCATTTAGCATTTGGTTTTTTCGGTTAGAAACCGAAAACCATTCGGTTAAACCGATAAAACCGAAGTCCGCTTTAGTGTGCGACAATATGAACTCAAGCCTTCCCCACCCCTTGTTTTATAGCCATCCGCTCACCGCACTGCTGCTCGATAGGCGAGGTGGTACTAAATTGGTGCAGCTCGAACCACAACCAGGGCGCACATGCGGTGCTTGTTTGAGGCTTTGGGCTCAAAGTATCAAGCCCATACGGCCGCTTCGTCTAGCGACCCACGCGCGGAGCGCTACGTGTAGTCCCAGGCAGTCGATCGCTCAAAGAAAGGTAGCGTTTCACTTTTGTCGGGAGTCAGGAGTAGGGATGAAAACGAAGCGGAAACGGACGGAACTGAGTGCTATCATATTTGTTTTTACATTATTTTATAGAAGCGGAAAATATAGAAACCCCGTAAATGAATATAGAAACAGATACTACCAGAAACGGCCACGGAGTGAATACAAATCAAATATGAAAACAGAACTAGGCATTGATCGGAACATAAAAACCCATTGAACCATAGAGAAATACAGACAAAAACAAACAAATTTAATGAGTTTTTAACATGGCTACAAAATAATATCACTATGTTAGCAACTTAGTGTAATATTGTATTAGTACCGGACAATTGCGTATAGGGTCAAGCTGAGTACATGTGTGGTAGTAGAAGTTGGGCCTCAGGTCCATTCTACTAATTGTGTCATTGTGTGCTTTTTGGTGGTTGGGTTACAAAGCAGCTATATAGGTCTATAGTAAAAACAGAAATTCCATACTCACGGAAACGGAAAGTTTCATTTCCATGCATGTTTCATCGCGAAAAGACTCATACGCGGCCGCGCGCGGCAACGCTCGACCTGATTAATTAGCCTCACCCTGATTTCTTTACAAGGAAACTTGAGTTTCTAACACGCTGTCGGAAATCGATCGTTCTAACGCGCGCGCGTAATAGCATCCCTCGTTTCATCGAAAAACACCATTCCATTTCTGTTTCCGCATAAGAAATTCCATTTCCACTTCCTAGATGCACGGGATTGCCTCATTCCTTTTTCAGCTTCTTCCCTGTAATCAATCATATCTGCATGCATTTAATCTAATGGTAAGACCAAATCATGTGGACCTCTGAAACATACCTAATCTCTCATATCTGCTACTATCTTTTTTGAGCATCAGTACAGACATAAGCGCTCATACACGCGCATACACTCATTCCTATGAACGCACACACGCACACCCTACCCCTAAGAGCACCTCGTCGTCGACGGGAATATCTCCTCCCACTGAAAGCGCATCGCCAGAAATCCTGAAATAAATCCAGGAATAATGCGAGCACCAGGATTTGAACCCTGATGGGTTGGGGATACCACTATCCACCTAACCAACTCAACCACAGGTTGATTCGCCATATCTGCTGCTATCTAAACCACATCTAATGACCAAATCTACGTACACAATTCTCGCAAAAAAATCTAGCATACATACATGAACCGAATCATGTGACCAAAACAATATTTCTTGTTTACAAATTCGCGTCAACTTTGGTTATTACCGAAACCAAACCGAAATTAAATGGTTATTACCGAAACCGAACCGTATCTATGTATAAAACCATATAAACCGAAGTATAAAGATTGTATAAACCAAAAACCATATAAACCGAACCGAATCAAACAAAAAAACCGAACGCACACTGAGTGCGGCCTCATTCCACCTCTCTCGTGAGTCATGGTGCCTCTCGGCTAGTTGGCTCTCACTTCTTCTGTTTGTCCTCTAAATTTCAATTTCGATAGCCATGCCTTCTTCCTTTCCACCAATCCAAATCTCATAGCCCTCTATATTTTCCAGCCAGCAAAAACAGCTGCCGCTCACCGAATATCAAGCAACATGACCAAGCTACAACTCCACTTTCTGATTGTGGTGGCAATATCTTCCGTATATCTTCTTTCGCTTCAGACAACAGTGTCTGAATAGTTAACTCCCACACGGACTATGAACCCGTGGTGTTCTGTGAAAAAATTGTGCACGGTCATTCTATGATAGTTAGTACTGTATTTATATGAGGTCATTCTCTGGTACTTAATTATGAGGTTATTCTCTGGTACTTAATTTTATTTACTAGTTGTCAACCCGTGCGCCTGCACGGGCTAGCATTAAAGAAGACACATAATAGTTACATTTTAAGTATGCTTCGTTTTACACATGTTTTTATATTGGTATTATGTTCCTTTATTTGGTGGTTCATTAATGTATAAAATAAAATGATTTTATAGATACAGGATGTCTGAATGACTTTGTGACCTTTGAAGTACAATGTACTACATACAAACGGAAAGAAATAGCTGCTATACTTTAGTATTTAAAACGAACCACAACTTGCCAACTTATCAGTTTGACGTTGATAGAATTATATGAAAATTCGGATAAAAAATCTCCTACACTAAAAGTGAAATATTTGACTATAAACGTTTAGTATGTGTTAGAACTTATTAACACTCGCCTCTTGCAGATATGTTTTCAGTATTATAAGTAAAAGTAAGTAAAGGTTCTACATAATTACCCACTTTGAATCATGAAATCCAAATTAGACACTTTACAAATACGAATATGATTTAAATCTATCACAACCATGAGACTTTTGATTTCTTCTCGACGAATACATACACATATAACCATAATTGAAATCCATTGTACACATACATTATTGTGAGATCTAACATGTATAGTTCAACATACAAAACAAAAACAATACATTTATAGTTTTGCCTTGTAATATTTAGTTATTACTGCGAACATTCAAACAGAAGGTAATGTGATTTTATTTGTTCAGCACACACTTATCAGATGTCAGAATTTCTTATTTTGAACTGAGTATAATTCCATTCCACAAACAGCAAGAGCAGATGGGTGCTGAAGAAGCAAAACATGTTGTATGAAGTTGCATTAAATGGCATGTAACACATGACATGTTTGAGTACATCCAAAATAGTATATAAGAGAAGCTAATCCACCTCTTGTTGTGTGACAAAAAAATTACAGTAGTAGAACTATATTATAATGAATATGCAAAGATCACACGTATGTTATAAGGAAATTTGGTAGTAACATCCGCTATAATAACATGTGACTTGTCAATTAAAATAGTAGTGGATGAACTATCTGTCATGGGTCTATCAACGTTAGAGTATCCAAAGATTTTCTCAAAATGGATAAATCAGTAGAAAGGCGTCGGCCAAGAAGATTTAATTTTATGTAACTGACAAAAGCAAGCTATAATAGATATGAGAAAGCAAGCAAGGTCCTTTCTGGAACAAAGTTCTAGAGTTGATCCTAAAAAGTTCTTCTATTGCATTAGATATGTACGAAAAACGTTTCGAACGACACACTTCTGCAGAGAATATGATTAATTAGTTGCTCCGAGTTCTTTCTTAGGTAAGATGAACTTTACACAAAACCGGTACATTGCTCAGAGCACAACTAGTAATTCAGAGGCTTCCATGGCTTTCCCCATTTTGTTCTCCACAAAGGCAAATAATATTTTCCACTGCTATAGGTTTATCACTGCATTTTATCCCCAACAAAATAGTTGTAGAGACAAAAATAGTGTTTAGGCACATACTCCAATTGGAGATATAATCATTAGCAGGGAAACACTGTGTTTCTCTTACAATGATCTAAATAAATTTCCAATGTCCACCATATATATTCTACCACAACAACCCGGATCTCTGATATAGCTTCCCCTTTGTGCTCGTAATCCCACAATAAAAGAAGTGTGGCAGACCCTATTAAATCCATCCTTTCATCCCCGGAGAATATGACGCCGATAACTCTACTTGCCAAATAAAAAAAGTAGAGAATAAGATCCATGCACTTAGGATGTATTGTTGTATAGAGCATATATAGAAGCTGTTGTATTGCAGCTGTCGTGGTTCTTGAGTAAACCATGGTTTGACGAAATAACTAACTTATCTTTTATTTCTTCACCAACTGACTACATATAGCAACAACTGAAGAGAGGGTGGAAGGAGAAACGGTTTAGTACTTTCTAAATAGTATAACAGTCGGATGCTTGAAAGCCATATAGCATTTGCATTATTTGGTTCAGTTGACGATATAGTAGACACCTTTATCCACTGGAGGAACCATTCTGAGTAGAATATACATGCTACCTAGTTTGTTTACTAAATTCTGTTGTCAACGAAAGGCAAGCATGCCAATGGTAAGCACTCTTTGCTTTGTTAATAATTTAGTGCAATCATTTTTTTGATGAATTAAGGAAAAGCAGTATGATATCTCTAAAAATATGCAATGCATGCGAAGTGATTTTTAACCAACGAAGAGAACTCATCGAATACATTAGTGGATTATTATATGTTGTTGTGTTTCTCTCCAATGAAGTTACAATGCAACACCAGAAGTATTTCACTTGTGTATAGGAAGTTGATTCTGCAAGGCATGAGGTGTGCATTCTATATAAAGGAAAAAAGTCATCTGAACATAAGATGCATTCAAAACATGGAAGTGGCACTACCTCACTAAAATATGCTACAAATAGGCAAAGTTCTAATTTCAGTGATTTACTGGACACCACTTTAAAATGCTCTGTACACATAATGATTATGATCAACATCAGTTATAAAGATCACCGTGAGATGCACTCTCACCTAATCTTAAACCAACTTGCACTTGAATTTACTAAATGACAAATATGACAGATTAAATACGTGTGCGCTGGTCCATAACGTATATACATAGCAGTCAACTCTTGCTGATCGATCCTATCTAACGAAGTACCCCAAATATAACAAATCTCAACTAAAAAACAAACAGTAGAGATCTTTTGGTAAATAAGCAACAAAGAAAGCGAAGGATACTCTTTCAAAAAAAAATAGTGAGGACAACTCTTGCATAGTATACTGCACTAAATTATTAAGATCAGTAAAGTTGTACTTCATATTTCTGGTGGGATGCTAACAACATAAAAACTCATGGTGCAACAACTCGTTTGGATTTGAGAGGGTAGATGTAGATGAAAATAAGAAGAAAGGCAAAACTTGAAACTTGAATTTGTTGTGCTATACTTAGACCGTGCTGATCCAATTAGTATGCATTTTAGCTGCCAACTGAACCTCATATACAACTAAACAACCTGCGCTGGTCGCAAATATCAATGTCACAAATGCAGTTTTGATATACAGTAAATTAAAGACTTAGTTCCACATTAGTAACAAACATGCTATATACTCAAAAGATTACATGGAAGGTTCCACGAAAGTAAATCATATAGTGCTTATTGTTCTACTATAACTTTATTTGCTTGAACAAATTCCTTAGGAAAAGCCTTGTAGCTATAGAAATTCATGTTTTGGCAACTTAATAATTCATCAAACACTGCCATTTCATTTCAAAATAGAAAGAAATAATGGATTGAGACTGACGAAGGGAAGCACCTAGAAGAGAGAAGATGTTTGTTACACAGAGTACCACACGGGTCGATCTTACCATTGTCGACGAACATGCCCAAGTCCGGCCACCTGCAGGATATGTGTGTGGTGCGTGTCTCACCAGGTAGGTCCTCATGGATCAGCACCGCCCGACATCGCATCTCTTTCCTCATCCAAATCGACGTCTACTTTCTCTAGAGCAGTCTCGCATCAAGAAAAAGAGGAGGCGACAATCACGCGAAGGAGAAGGAAAATAGGTCACGTACATGCAAATACCAGGGAATCACTAATCGTACACAAAATAGGTGACGTACATCAAGCAATTGCATTCGAAAAAACAGGAAAAAAGAGTAACTCATCAAAGGAGTAATTTTGGAGAGGAGATAGGTTATTTTCCTTTGTGATTAAGACACCGGCAGCAGCCGCAGTTACCCTTGCTTCATCCACACGGCCGGAAGCAGCAACGGCTGGGAGACAGAGCGGTTGTTCAAATCAGACCGCCGTCGTTGCCGCGCCATGCAGCTGCTGGCTCTTCTTGTTTCTTATTCTCGAAGGAGATAGGCACAGTCATCATTTAGATGAGGTAGCCATGGAATTTCATTATGATCGCCTATAGATGAGATGGAATTTGGAAGATCAGGGGAAGGTGGTGTGCTCCGGCCCTGGAGTTCCGTCAAAAACAGCTTGCCCTCTGACCGAAGGAGACCTGAAAGTTAGGAACAGACGGTTGACCTTTTAAAATATCAGAACTTATCCTTATATTGAACATGGAGTTCCATCAAAAAAAAAGATTGAACATGGAGTTTGTTGGGGGAAAAAGATTGAACGTGGGGCTATAAAATATCCGTTTTTTCCCAAGATTAAACGTGGAGTTTGTCCAACTAAAAAAAACGCATGGAGTTTGTTGAAAGATAAATGGGAAACAAAGATTGAACGTGGGGGCTATAAGATGATATCAGTTTTTTTCCTTTGATTTTGAACTTCGAGTTTGTCCATCTACAAAAAAAACATGGAGTTTGTTTAAAAAAAGATTGAACGTGGATGTCATATGGTGCTTCCAGTTAATCTACACCGAAATAATGTGGTCCCACCAGATTAACGGTTCCTAATTTCTGATTAACGTGGTAATTTCTAGGGAGTCTGTAATTAGTATAGGTATAGATAGATAGATAGATAGTCATGTACGCCTCAAAGCCACCTCCTTTTGCTGGACCCAATGCTCGCAGGTTTGGAGGTAGTGCCACCCTCCGACAGCAGGTGCAGCCCCGCCAACCCCCTCCTGATGGTGGTCCCAATCAGCGTTGGCCTCCCCATCCATGATTCCAGATTCGGTGGCTATGGGATCGTGCAACTTCAGGCCAGGGAGAGATCCCTGCTCAGTTTTTCCCGGTGCTGGTAGCGACGGTGCTCGCGGGTGTCGTTTCCTTCTTGAAGGCATTGCCAAGGCCTTCAGCTGCGCCCCTCTTCAAGCTCAGGGGAAATTCTAGGTCTGGGTCCCCCGGACCGGATAGTGGCATCTCGGCGTCGTCTTCCTTCTTGAAGGCACTATCTTGATCGCTCGTGGTGTCCCCGATTTTTGGCTCGTGTGATGGTGGGATTCTCGTTGATTTGGCATCGCGCTCTTGCCTCGGGTTTGGCTGGTTTAGCTGTGTTGTATCCTCTGTTCGGGCACCATGTTAACGCCTGCCAGCGTCCGTGTCATGTGTTGTATCACTCTATACTTATTCTACTCCTTTTATCAATGTAATGATACACAATCTTTGTGTATTCAAAAAAAGTGCGGCTAGTTAACATTGGCCCGTCCATTGTCACGCTCGGCCACTGGCTTCAACACACCGGAACCACGACTTGTTGACTAAATTTTTTTTTGAACAAGCAAAGGCACCGAAGTGCCAAATTCATTCAGCTCATAGAGAAAGTACAAAGAGAATTACATAGATCTGTTGAAGATATAGAGAGGAGGAGTAGCAGTATCTAGAAAAGATAGCGGAAGAAAGACCCTATATGAAGCAAAGTGCAAATGACCACTACACCATGATCAACATGGTCAGAACTAGCAGAGGAACACTCTGAATTTGAAACTAGGAACTGTTGTTTCCTTTTGCTTCACTACTGGTCGGCCATCTTTCTTGAAGCAAGCATGTCAAGATCCTGTAGAAACAGCAAAATACATCTGCAACCAAGATGAAAACCCTGCAAAATAAGAAAGCGATGTACTCCAGCTTCGCGTTATAGCATCAAGCTCCAGAGATCTGCAAATGAATAAAAAACCAAGCACATCACATAGTAGAGAGAGAAGGCAGAGCTCAAGAAGTAACAATGAACATGCCCATGCTTCCATCTATAACTGAGATAAAAACTTGCCACACCAAAACCTACAGGGAGAAAATTAATAACAGTGAACTGTATGAATTCTAAAGCCCTGAATCTGAAATTTTTTAAGAAGAGGCGGTATTGGGCAAAAACCATGAGTGTGTCTTGCGGCAGAACAAGAGAGCCAAGTGTTGACAATAGCACAGAAAACTTGTTGAGCAAGATTATTAGCAGTACCATTGATCTCACTAGAAATGTGAAACACCTTTGGCTGCAGCTAATAAGTAGTCTTAAAAAACCAAGCAGTTTTAGAAGTGGAGACATTACCTAGAGCATCAGCCCCCGCTAAAACCAAGCAGTCCGTCAGAAAAGTAGGTTGAGCAATGTTGAGTTGAGATGCGAAATAAGCAGCAAAATTTAGTGCAAGAGCCTCCGCTTGCAGAGGAGTAGAAGTTGGAGGAGTTGAAGCTTGCACTTGCACATTGATCTCTTCTCGATTAGAGGGTAAGGAAATAAAGACCCCCATACCTGTGCCAACCTGTCCTTGCAACAAACCTGTAATTTTCTTGGTTCTAAAAGTTGCATCCAAATAGATTTTAGCCCCATCAACCAACAGATCAGACCTAAGGGTTCAGCCAGGCAAAGGAATTTGATTAGAAGACAACTGAGTTGGAGTTGGAGCCTGATTCAAGAGAAGGGCATTGTCATACACATTAGAGATTAACGCAAGAGCAACAATGTGAACTTGATGAGGAAGAGATTTCGCCCTATCAAAGAGAAAATCATTCCTTGCTTTCGAGAGACACTAAAGAAATGTAAAAATGTTAGAAAGAGAATCATATGCATGCCTCATGCGAAGAAAATCAAGAAGAACATAATGCACGGTGGAATGCCCCTGGACTAAAGCATCCGAACGAACAAACCAAGGAGAGGAAAACCAAGCCACACCAGAAAAAGAGCACATGGAAAACAAATGGACCTCATCCTCTTGTTAACCACATCGGCAACAATTTTTGAAATGTGAACGGAAAAGCTACCAGCCCTCAACCTTGTAGGAAGAGCCCTCCTAAGAAATCTCCACGCAAAAGTTTCAACTTTTGGGAGCATATCCTTTTGTTTCCAAATGAGTTTAAGAAGATTTGAGAGATCCAAAGGGAACAGTAGAAGGTGCATTTCGGGGAATGGCCTGAATTTCCTGCAAACAAAGTTTATAGGCAGATTTTTAAGAGAAAATACCATTATGAGTGAGATCCCAACAAAGCGTATCCGGACTATCATCATCAATAATATCTGTTTGCACAATAAGAGATGCCAAATGTTCTTGAAAAAGCGAGCAAACCAAGTCATGATTCCAAGTTTTTTGGTTCGGAAGCCAAAGATCTTTAACTAAAGATGGATATTGAAAACCATGTTGTTGATGAATAAGACAATCATAAACTGATCTCCAAAGGGAGCACTAAGGAGTGCTCCAAATTGAGATATTGCCTTGAGATAATTGATAAAAAGAATGGGCTTTGAGTTTCGGTGGAATTTTAAGAATAGAAGCACAAAAGCCCGACTTAGGAGAATTAGCAGAGGCTATCCATATGAAGGCATCATGAAAATATTTAGCCTTAAGAACGAGATGCAAGTGAGAGGAAGGAGACGTAGCTAATCTCCAAGTAGCGGTGAGAAGGAGACCTTCATTGATAGCCTTCAAGTTCCTTATTCCTAATCCTCCCTCTTCCTTAGAGTTACAAATATCCTTCCAAGCTTGGAGGCAAAGGCTCTTTTTGACAATAGTGCACCGGATTGTATTACTCAGCGGTGCAAAGATAAAGTAGACCAAACTTACTTAAGACACCAATTATCGTTAGAGCATAGTTGATAGTATAGCCAATTGCATGTCATATATAATTATCACTTATACAACAAGGTTAGCTATAAGGGCATCTTCAATGCCGACACTCAGACCTTTCGCATCCGTCCGGACCGTGCTGTCTGTGCCGCGAAACACATCCAACGCGGTTCTGTATCGATTCGTGGCGTGGTCCAGACGCGTTTTTTCCTGCAAACTAAAGACAAACGTGGGGAGCTTTGCGGGAGTCCAGACCGCTGTCATGCCCGCTCCTGACCGCCCTGACCCACCAAAAACCCCTCCCCCCTCCTGCACGTGCTTCCCTCCCGAAACAGTCGGCGCCGGTCCAGAGCATCAGTGCCCATTCATGCCCGCCAGAGCGGACGCGGCCGCTCACTTGTGCCCTCCACGTCGCTTCCTTGCGCAGGCAACTGTTGTGCGTTGAAACAACAAGACGACAGCCCGTCCGTCCGTGTGCCGCACACATTGATGGCACACGGTTGCTGAGGCATCTCCTCCGGTGCCGCCTGTCCATCCCTCTGTCACCCGCCATTGCTATATAAACCGCTGCCCCGGTCGTAGTCGCGGTCATCCGCCTCCGATCCCTATACGCACCACTCTCACCATGGATTCCTCCCCTGCTAAAGCTTTCCGGGGCAGGATGACACCGGACCAGAAGGAGATGACCGCCATTACTGCCGGCTGGCTGGTCGGCAAGCAGTCGGATGACGTGGTTGACGACGACCGGCGCCACCCTCCTCCTCCTCCTCCTCCTCCGCACCACCCTCCTCGGTGCATTGTGCCATGACCATCGGCGAGGCCTGTACCCATTACGTTGTGCGGGAGGAGTGGGAGGCGAGGTTCGACGCTGCCTACAACCACCACCTCCTCCAGGAGCACCTATAGGCGGATGAGCAGTTCAATGCCGATAAGGAGATCGCGCCGGACGCTGACGTAGCGGAGCAGGCGGCGCTTCTCAAATGCTACCGCTCCGCCCGTGAGATCCGTCTAGCCCGCTGACTGTACCGCTTGCGAGTGGCGGAGGTGTTGGCCGCCTACAAGGAGGGTGATGAGGCGAGCGAGGCAGTGTTCGACAAGACCGATGAAGAGGAGAACATTGCCGAGGTCGCGCCCCGCCGTCTGCGCCACGACCACGAAGCCGACACGTTCGCGGGCAACACCGGCAATGATGAAGAGTATTGCACGGTAGGTCGCCGCCGCTGGGGTCCCAAGAAAGCCACCGCTCCCCTCCCGTCACCGCGGAGCTTGATGGGCTCAACATCATCGGCTGATTAGCCGCTTGGCAGCAACGTGGAGGCAAATTGTGACGCCCCCGATTCAATCATACACGCAAACGTGTACGATCAAGATCAGGGACTCACGGGAAGATATCACAACACAACTCTCAAAATAAAATAAGTCATACAAGCATCATAATACAAGCCAGGGGCCTCGAGGGCTCGAATACAAGTGCTCGATCATAGACGAGTCAGCGGAAGCAACAATATCTGAGTACAGACATAAGTTAAACAAGTCTGCCTTAAGAAGGCTAGCACAAACCGGGATACAGATCGAAAGAAACGCAGGCCTCCTGCACAGGATCCTCCTAACTACTCTTGGTCGCCGTCCATGGGCTGCACATAGTAGTAGGCACCTCCAAAGATAGTAGTCGCCATCGACGGTGGCGTCTGGCTCCTGGGCTCCATCGTGCAGTCGCGGCAACGGGTAAAGAAAGGGAATAGGGGAACAAGGCAACCGTGAGTACTCATCCAAAGTACTCGCAAGCAAGGAGCTACACTACATATGCATGGATATATGTGTAAAGGGCCATATCAGTGGACTGAACTGCAGAATGCCAGAATAAGAGGGGGATAGCTAATCCTGTCGAAGACTACGCTTCTGGCAGCCTCCGCCTTGCAGCATGTAGCAGAGAGTAGACTGAAGTCCTCCAAGTAGCATCGCATAGCATAAACCTACCCGGCGATCCCCTCCTCATAACCCTGAGAGAGAGCGACCACCGGGTTATATCTAGCACTTGGAAGGGTGTGTTTTATTAAGTATCCAGTTCTAGTTGTCATAAGGTCAAGGTACAACTCCAAGTCGTCCTGTTACCGAAGATCACGGCTATTCGAATAGATTAACTTCCCTGCAGGGGTGCACCACATTACCCGACACGCTCGATCCCATTTGGCCGGACACACTTTTCTGGGTCATGCCCGGCCGCGGAAGATCAACACGTCGCAGCCCCACCTAGGCATAACAGAGAGGTCAGCACGCCGGTCTAAACCTAAGCGCACAGGGGTCTGGGCCCATCGCCCTTAGCACACCTGCACGTTGCGAGGGCGGCCGGAAGCAGACCTAGCCTAGTGGCGTTCCAGTCCAATCCGGCGCGCGCCGCTCAGTCGCTGACGTCACGAAATGCTTCGGCTGATACCACGACGGCGGTTTCCCATATCTTGTCCCACGTGGCGGTTAGTGCGTATAAGGTCAACGACCCAACTCAGATCAAATACCAAGATCTCATTAAGCATCTTAAGTATCCATGAACGCCGAACAAGGCCAGGCCCACCTCTCTCCTAGGCGGTCTCAACCTGCCCTGTCGCTCCGCCACCAAGATCCACTCGCGGGTGCTCCACAAGCCGACCCGACTTTAGTCACCACATGTATCATGTATAAAGTATATAGTATATACCCATGATCACCTCCCGAGTGATCACGGCCCGATAGTATAGCACAGCAGACGGACAAGAATGTAGGGCCACAGATGGAAATACTAGCATCCTATACTAGGCAAGTAGGATTACAGGTAAAGGTATCAACAGAAGTAGCAAAGACAGGCTATGCATCAGGATAGGAATAACGGAAAGCAGTAACATGCTACACTACTCTAATGCAAGCAGTATAGAGGAGAGTAGGCGATATCTGATGATCAAGGGGGGGCTTGCCTGGTTGCTCTGGCAAGAGAGAGGGGTCGTCAACTCCGTAGTCGAACTGGGCAGCAGCAGCGTCGGTCTCGTAGTCTACCAGAGAGAAGAGGGGGAAGAAACAATGAATACCATGCAAACAGATGACTATCGATGCATGACATGACAAGTAACTATGCTAGGGGTGCCCAACCGCGGTAGTAGGTGATACCGACGAACGGGGAAATCATTCGGGAAAGTATTCCTGGTGTTTGCGTTTTCGGGCAGAGGAGCCGGAGGGGGAAAGTTGCGAGTTCGATAGGTTAGGGGGGTGTGGCGGACGAACGGGTTGCGTATCCGGAAACGTCTCGTCGTTCTGAGCAACTTTCATGTAGAAAGTATTTTCATCCGAGTTACGGATTAAAAGATATGATTTTCTAAAGATTTAATCATTTTCTGATTTTTTATTTAGTTAATTCGAAAATGAAATAATGACATCAGCATGATGTCATGCTGACGTCAGCAGTCAACAGAGTTGACCGGTCAACCTGACCAGTGGGTCCCACTGGTCAGTGACACATTTTAATTAACAGATTAATTAAACTAATCATAATTAATTAGGGGGGTGGGCCCCACTGTCATTGTTTGATTAATTAACTAACAGTTAATTAGGTTAATCTAATTGTGATTAATTAACTTAATTAATTCGTTAATTAATTAATTAATTTAATTATTATTATCTATTTATTTATTTTTATTACTTTTTTTAATTCTCTTTCTTTTTTTAATTAAAACGTTCTGGGGGCGTGGGCCCCCACTGTCATTGGCACAGGGGCCGTAGCGGGTTACGGGCGCTACGATGCGGGTCGGGTGTTAGGCGCTCGACCGGCGTTACCCAAATCGCCGGGCGAGGAGGGCCGTGGCAAGGTCAGTGGGCGCCGACGGGCACGGCGTCGCCGAACGGGCACGCCGCAGCAAAGGTCTGAGGCGACGGCGTCATGGCGGCACGGGCGGCCACGGCGGGGACGGCGCCGCCAGAATGGGCGCAGGGCTGGGCGCCACGGGCGGACTCAGCGACGGCGCATCGATGCCGGAGAGCGGGCCGGGCGGCACGAGGCCGGAGGGCGAAGCGGCAATGGCGGCGCGCGAGCTCCGCCAGTGGCGATGGCGGAGCGAGAGAGGGGTCACGGGCGCGGGCACGGGTGCCGGGTTGGACGCCGGACGTCGGACCCGGGCGCGTCCGCCGGGTCAGCCGCAGGCGACGGTGGAGCGCGACGCGAGGGAGAGAGAGAAGGAGAGGTGGGGCTCACGGAGCGGAGTAGGGACGGGCAACGCGTGCTCGGTGGAGGTGCAGGAGGACGACGGGGATGAGCGACGGAGTGGAGGAGGACGGCGATGGCGTCCGTCGATGGGTCGCGGGGGGGACGAGCGGCGGGGTCGATCCCGCGAGGGAGAGGCACGGGTGGTAGACGAGGCGACGGCGGCGGGGCGTCGGGGACCGAGGCGGAGGCGCGTGGAGCTCCCAGCAGCGGCGACGGGTCCATTCCCCTCGATCCAATCGGGGGGGGGGGGCAGAGGAGGGGCGAGGTGGATCGAGGGAGTGGGGGGAAGTGGGGGTTGGGGAGCGGTTAGGGTTCCGGTGGGGGATAAGGGGAGTGGGGGCGGCCGGTTGGGCCAGTGGGTCGGCCAGCTGGGCCGTCTGGCCCAGTTGGCCAGGGGGGGCTCTTCTCTCTTTTTTTTGTAGTTTTGTTTTCTGTTTTTATTGTCTTCCTTTTTCTTTATTTTCTCTACTGTTTTAGCTCATTTTAAAAATATAGGACTTATATAAAAACATGGTTTCTTCATGACAAATAGTTAGGGAATATTTTCAACACATCGAACATTTTAGTTTTGACTTTTGAAAACTTTAATTGTTTTAACTTTAATTCAAATTTAGAATTTGAATCCGTTTCGATCTAACGTGGGATTATCAACAGTAACCGAGGTGACGTGGCATCGTTAACACGGGATTACTGTAGCCTGATTATCCGGGCGTCACACAAATAGCTTCGTTTCTCGTGACTCCGTAGTCAGAGGTTACGGAGGCAGAGCTGGAGAGCGTTGAGACGGAGCTGGAGATGACGAAGCTTCAGTTCTCGGGGTTCATGGTCGGACACAGGGAATAGGCGCGATGAACATTGAGATTAGTTATTAATTATGTATACCTCTAGATCCAGACTAGCTCCGCTTATTGATGTAAATATAATGAAAGCCTTAATGTTTATATAAAAATCCGTCATGTTTATATTAAATCTGGCTGTGTTTACACGAATTTCGTCCGGTTGGTTTAAACTGTTGTCAAAATGTATGCGGCTATGGTTAGACGGTGTCGTCCCGCATCCGTGTCCACGGATGGATGCGGGAGGAAATTTGCGGAGGCGTTAGAGATGCCCTAAGTACTTTTTTTCATCTTCTCTTTATCTCTTTCTTCATATATATTGCATTTGCATAGGAGTATGTATATATCTAGGCTCTTGCATGAGAGTCCACTCTCACTATTTTTCTACGTCTCTCTCCTCCATATAGGAAAAAATACAATCTGAGCAAGCTATATTATTGTACTTGCTCTTACAAAATAATATGAAGCAATAAGTTCATGAACTTTGCTTCGATACACAACTGGGAGATTAATTAACACCGCAACACTAGTTTGCACTTCCCACAGGCAGGTAAAAGTAGATGCAATTTCTCAAGTGACAGATCATCTCTGGAAAAAAAAACACTGATTGGCGTTTGACCGGCCAATGGTTCAGTAATACAACTCTTTAAGATCAATGTCCAGATCTGAATCAGAACAGTAGTCCAGGTACGAAATAGGACTGGCTGGCAGCTGCAGCCGTCTAAGCGTGGTATGAAGTTGAGATTTCCGGACTTTGGTGGTGTAGCTGGAGAGGATCTGAACGATGGTAAATGGAGGGTTGGCGAAAGACCGCGTGTCGGGGTTCAGAGAGTCAATGGCTTGAGAGACCCTCTCTTCTTTCCCCGTCACAAGCTCATACTGGTAGATGTCAAGAGACGAATCTGTGGACTTGACGTAATAGATGCAGTTGGCGAGTACTGACGGGAACTTGTTGGCTGGGATAGAGATGCACATACGGTAACCGGCGAAGATGGCACGGTCGCCTATGCTCTTCATAGGCTCAAGCTCGTCGCTGTGGGTGACAGTGTCCAGCCTAAAAACTTTCAATCGTTGCTGCAGCTTAATGATAGCCAACAATTCTCCGGCAGATTGCACCACGAAAAGGTGGTTCGTTTGTCCCGTGGCAGGAAGTTCGGCAAACCCACCAGTTACAGGTCTGTCACAGAAAATCATGTAGTGATCAATGTGGAACTGCTTCATCAAACCGAAGATCTGGTTAACTGAAGCAACTGGAAGCAGCGCCGCTGTGCGCTGCCAGCCGTCGGCCGCACAGACGCCGCCGGAGATGGCCAGCCGCAATAGAACGAATAACTTCACATCTTCGTCGTCCGTGGTGAGACGATCACTGTCGGGAACAGCCATGTACTGCTCGTAACAGCTGTCAGAGAGCAAGATGAGGGTGGGCGAAGAACGGAGCTCAGGAACAACAGAGCGCGTAAGTAGCTTTCCTGTGCAAAGACCGGAGAGAGCGGCAGCTGAAATATCGGTGTGGGAGGGCACAAACACCTTGAAGCGGATCATGTGGCCGGTGAAAGGGTTGAGAACCACCGCAGCATGTGTCTCCTTGTCGGCGAGGACGAAGAAGCCACCGTGGGTAGTAGCAACGACATAGTAGTTGCGAAGCACAGGCAGGTCCTTGCGGACGGCACGACCAGTGGCAGTGTTCACCAGGAGGCGTGAGTCGCTCTGAAAGACCTCGTCGACGATGATCCACCGGCATGGACGGAAGCGGAGCTCGGAGGAATTCTTGGGGTCGTCGGTGGCGGAGCGCCAGTTGGGGCAGACGGCGCGGAAGTCCATGTAGCAGTCGAGGTCGTTGGTGTCCAGGACGCAGTCGGCGATCGCCATGTCTCCCCATGGATGGGAGGTTTGAGGTTTGGGAGTGGGAGGCGACCGGGTTTTCTTGTTTCTTCCTGCTAGCGGGGAAAAGAAGATCGATACGGAATAGATCGATGAAGGGGTTAAGTAGGGAGTAAGTGTGAAGGCGGAGCGGCGGCATTGCGATGCGTCCACTGGAGCACGAGAACCGAAAGGGTACTCGGAGTTCACTGGGCGTGCATACGGCCACAATTAAGCTAATACATAGCTTTATGGTCATGGGGAGCCGCTTCGGTTCAGAATTGAATGGCCTTGCCCTCACAAGTCAGAAGGGTCTGTTACCTTTCTGTTCAAGAATTCATCCGATTAATCAGTTAATTTGCCGATTAATCCCTACTCATAGGGTCACCGAATAGCCTATAAACCAATAAATCATCCGATTAATTGATTAAATAGCCGATTAACTTGTTGATTAGCTGATTAATTCCCTACTCACCAGCCAATCGAGCAGCTACCAGTTAACGATTTCCTCAACAGAAAGTAAGAAGATATCGTATGTGTAGCACAGTAGCAGAAGTGCAGAACACGTCCGTGTACTACTAGGCAGGAACTGCTTACGTGCATAAATAAGTTTCTTTTTTTAACGTGGATAAATTGGTTTTTTAAGAACTTTTGATTTATTCATAATCAATCATGATAGTACAACAAATAACAGAACTAAAATAAAAAATCTAAATCCTCAAACCATGTAGCGACGACTATAAGCACTAAGGCGAGTCAAAGGCACACCGGCATCATCGCCCATCACTCACTGGAGCCGGATAAAACATGTAGTACACAGTCAGAAAGTCATCAAGCTAAGGCCTCATAAGGGCATGAATTATGGAAGCACCACCTGTGTATTGCTGCCTCAGCCCATCCACGCAAGCATTGAAGTGATGGAACCACTGCATTGCAATCTTTCGGCCGACGCAGGCATTAGTATGTGGACCATGTTTTCCCGTCACTGTCTCGTCATCTTGAGCCCACTACTAGAAAACAGGGCTTTCGTTCGGGCCAGATAAGCCCATTAGTCCCGGTTCATGCGGCCAAAGGCATTAGTCCCGGTTCAAATGAGCCATTTAGTCCCGTTTTGAGACACGGACCGGGACTAAAGGATGGTGTGCCCTTTAGTCCCGTTTGTGTCTCAAACCGGGACTAAAGGGTTTGAGACACGAACCGGAACTAAAGGGTGTGATGCCCTTTAGTCCCGGTTCGTGTCTCAAACCGGGACTAAAGGTTCCATTTTCAAACTCTAACACACACACACACACACACACACACACACACACACACACACACACACACACACACACACACACCGTGGATCGCCTTTTCAGTTTTGCAAAAAAAGCAAAAAATAATGATAAAAACTTCAAAAATTAAAATCCTTCGAGATGTAGTTATGTTACTACATCTACTAGTTAGGAAAATGTAAAAACTTAAATTTGGACATGTTTTGCAAAAAAGTGTTATGGAAATGTAAAACGGCCATATCTTTTGCATACGATGTCGAAAAAAATGCATAATATATCAAAAAAATCAGCACAAAAATCAGCATCCTATTTTGACGGCCTACGGCATGTTTGCAATTTTTTAGAATCCTCAAATTCTAAAAGGAAAAAAAGTTATGCTCAATTTTTTTTAAATTTTGGTTACATCTGGTTAAACTACATAGTCAAGAAGTATTAGTGTTACTAAATAATTATTCAAGAATATTAGTGTTACTAAATAATTATTTCAGTTTTTTTGAATTTTGGTCAAATCTGGTCAAACTGTGGTCAAACTACTTATTCAAGAAGTATTAGTGTTACTAAATAATTATTCAATAATATTAGTGTTACTAAATAATTATTTCAGTTTTTTCGAATTTTTGTCAAATCTGGTCAAACTGTGGTCAAACAATGGTCAAACTACTTATTCAAGAAATATTAGTGTTACTGAATAATTATTCAAGAATATTAGTGTTACTAAATAATTATTTCAGTTTTTTTGAATTTTGGTCAAATCTGGTCAAACTGTGGTCAAACAATGGTCAAACAAATTATTCAAGAAATATTAGTGTTACTAAATAATTACTGTTTTTAGAATAATAGTTTCAAACTCAAACAGTGAAACGTGTGACTTCATGCTCAAGCTAAACTCCTGAGGGTTAATAGGATTGACATCTTAGTATTGTCAGAAAACAATAAGTGCAAATTTGGAAAAAAGAGGGAATAGAACCCGAAAGTTAAGCTGCTCAGGCTGGAGTAGTGAGAGGATGGGTGACCGGTCGAGAAGTTAGATGATTGGAATGATGAGGGGTGATTAGATATTAGAGGTTAAATTGAGCAGTGATGAGGGGTGAGCAGTGATGAGGGGTGATTAGAGGTTAAATTGTAAAATAATTCAAAAATTCGAAAATAGGGGAAAAAACGTAAATTTCCTTTAGTCCCGGTTGGTGTTACCAACCGGGACTAAAGGTGGAGCTCCAGACAGCGGCCATGTGGAGGGCCTTTAGAGCATCTCCAGCCGCGCCCCCAACACGCCCCCTCAGGCCACTTTTTCGGCACCGGCGCCAAAAATACGGCCCAGTCGCGCCCCCAGGACGACGAAAAGCGCCGGTTCGGCCCTTTTTTCGCCCGGCGGCCGCAGGCCGAACGCGGCGCGCTGGGGGCGCCTGGGTGTTGGAAATATGCCCTAGAGGCAATAATAAATTAGTTATTATTATATTTCCTTGTTCACGATAATCGTTTATTATCCATGCTATAATTGTATTGATAGGAAACTCAAATACATGTGTGGATACATAGACAACACCATGTCCCTAGCAAGCCTCTATTGGCTAGCTCGTTGATCAATAGATGGTTACAGTTTCCTGACCATGGACATTGGATGTCGTTGATAACGGGATCACATCATTAGGAGAATGATGTGATGGACAAGACCCAATCCTAAGCCTAGCACAAAGATCGTAGTTCGTATGCTAAAGCTTTTCTAATGTCAAGTATCTTTTCCTTAGACCATGAGATTGTGCAACTCCGGATACCGTAGGGAATGCTTTGGGTGTACCAAACGTCACAACGAATCGGGTGACTATAAAGGTGCATTACGGTATCTCCGAAAGTGTCTGCATTGGGTTGTACGAATCGAGACTGGGATTTGTCACTCCGTGTGACGGAGAGGTATCTCTGGGCCCACTCGGTAGGACATCATCATAATGTGCACAATGTGACCAAGGGGTTGATTACGGGATGATGTGTTACGGAACGAGTAAAGAGACTTGCCGGTAACGAGATTGAACAAAGGTATCGGGATACCGACGATCGAATCTCGGGCAAGTACAATACCGCTAGACAAAGCGAATTGTATACATGATTGATTGAGTCCTTGACATCGTGGTTCATCCGATGAGATCATCGTGGAATATGTGGGAGCCAACATGGGTATCCAGATCCCGCTGTTGGTTATTGACCGGAGAACGTCTCGGTCATGTTCGATGGTTCCCGAACCCGTAGGGTCTACACTTAAGGTTCGATGACGCTTAGGGTTATAAAGGAAGTTTGTATGTGGTTACCGAATGTTGTTCGAGTCCCGGATGAGATCCCGGACGTCACGAGGAGTTCCGGAATGGTCCGGAGGTACGGATTTATATATGGGAAGTCCTGTTTTGGTCACCGGAAAAGTTTGGGGTTTATCGGTAACGTACCGGGACCACCGAGAGGGTCCCGGGGGTCCACCAAGTGGGGCCACCAACCCCAGAAGGCTGCGTGGGCCAAGTGTGGGAGGAACCAGCCCCAAGGGGCTGGTGCGCCCACAAGAGGCCCAAGCGCAAGGGAGAGTGGGAGGGGCAAACCCTAGGGCAGATGGGCCCTAAGGCCCATCTAGTGGGCGCCTCCTCTCCCTCCCCTCTTGGCCGCCTCCCCTTTCCCATCTAGGGCTGCCGCCCCTAGGGGTGGGAACCCCAGAGGCGCACCTCCTCCCTTTCCCCTATATATATGAGGCCTAGGGGCTGCCCATAACACATGAGTTCTCTCCTCTTGGTGCAGCCCTGCCTCCTCCTCCTCCTCTCCCTTGGTGCTTGGCGAAGCCTCTTGGGATTGCCACGCTCCTCCATCACCACCATGCCGTTGTGTTGCTGCTGGATGGAGTCTTCCTCAACCTCTCCCTCTCTCCTTGCTGGATCAAGGCGTGGGAGGCGTCACCGGGCTGTACGTGTGTTGAATGCGGAGGTGCCGCCTGCTCGGCACTAGGATCTCCGGTGATTTGGATCACGACGAGCACGACTCCTTCAACCCCGTTCTCATGAACGCTTCCGCTTAGCGATCTACATGGGTATGTAGATGCACTCTCCTTCCCTCGTTGCTAGTTTCTCCATAGATAGATCTTGGTGACACGTAGGAAAATTTTGAATTTCTGCTACGTTCCCCAACACTGGGGGCTCCGGCGCAAGGGAAAAGCGCGGCTGGCCCATGCCGTCAGGTGAAAAGTCAAGATTTTCTTCCCCGACCGCCTCCCACCCCCCGCGCTCTCGGCCGCAAGTAGGTATATCCCGGCGCCGCCCCGCGCCGCCCCGCCGCTCTTCACCAGTAGATAGCCATTCCCCGCCGGAAAAAAAGCATAGGTTCGCCGCGACAGCCCCTCCGGCACCAGCTGGGCGTTTCCGGCCACCCTTTCCGGCCGCGGAGGGGCAGTTTGGCGGCGGGTGCACGCCCACCGCGCGCAAGGTGTTCGGCTATTTGCCTGCCTTGGCGATAGACTCGGATGACGAGGAAGTGCTCGCCGTGCTGCTGGAGGAGGAAGCCGAGGCTGACGTCCAGGAAGAAGAGCATCTCATGGTGCTTGCCGCCCTCGCCCAGCTGCTGGCGAGCAATGAAAAGCCGCGGCGAGGTGGCTCGGCGTCGGGGTGGGTGAAAGCAAGGAACCGGCATCGTCTCAAAGGCTACTACATGCTCTACTCCGACTACTTCGCCGATGCTCCACTTCACGGTGACAAAACATTTCGGCGCCGTTATCGGATGAACAGAAAGCTTTTCCTCAGGATTGTGAATTCCATCCGGGAGTTCGACAACTACTTCAAATGCAAGATGGATTGCACCGGCAAACTTGGATTCACATCCATCCATAAATGCACAACAGCGATGAGGATGCTTGCATACGGAGCTCCCGGTGACTCACAGATTTACTATGGGCGCATGGCCGAGTCCACCGCATAGAGTGTTTCTACAAGTTCTGCCGGGCGGTGGTGGCAGTGTTTGGACCGCAATACTTGAGAACACCCAATGCGGAAGACACTGCTCGGATCCTAGCACGTAATGCAGCAAGAAGATTTCCTGGGATGCTTGGAAGCATCGACTGCATGCATTGGAAATGGAAGAACTGTCCATTTACTTGACAGGGGATGTACAAATGCGCCAAAGGCGGTTGCAGTGTGGTACTTGAGGCAGTGGCCACACAGGACCTCTGGATTTGGCACTCCTTCTTTGGTATGCCAGGAACTCACAATGACATCAACGTCTTTGCGGTGCTCTCTGTCTTTGCCAAGCTTGTTGAAGGTCATTCTCCTCCGATGAACTTCGAGATCAATGGGCGGCACTACAACAAGGGGTACTATCTGATGGCATCTATCCGAGATGGTCGACATTTGTCAAGACCATCAAAAACCCTGTGCCTGGATGCAAGAACGCCTGGTTTGCGAAGATTCAGGAGGCTTACAGGAAGGATGTCGAGCGGGCATTTGGTGTGCTCCAATCTCGATTTGCTGTTGTCCGGTACCCCGCTCAGACTCGGTCGAAAGATCAAATGTGGGAGATCATGACCTGCTGTGTCATCTTGCACAACATGATCATTGAGAGCGAGCAGGAAGAGCCGATGTTTGACATCGAACCATACCACCGGCAGGGTCCTCTTGCCCAAGTTGATCACCAGCTACCGGCAACCTGGACTGCCTACCTCACCATGCATCAGGAGATCCGAGACCCACAGGTGCATCATCAACTGCAGCAAGATCTGATAGAGCACCTATGGAGGCTCAAGGGCGACACCGGGCGTGACGTGTGATGAAATATGAGTTTTTATTTGTTGAACTATATAATTTGTATTGAACTATTTGTTGTTGTACTATTTTGTTGAAGTATTTGAAATTTCTGTGATGAAATATATGATAAAAAAATATTTATGTTGATAATTGAACGCCGAGCCATGGTGAACCACGCTGATTATGGGCCTATTCTCGCCCATACGGGCCTTTTTCGCTGAAATGGGGCTTCAAAAGTGGGCCAAAAACGACGACTGGGGGCGAGCTAGGGGCGACGACTGTGCTCAAAACCGCCTCAAAGATCGAAAGAATCGCGGCTCGCCTGTGGGGCGATTTTTATGCGCCCTGGGGGGCCGAACGGCTGGAGATGCTCTTAGTCCCGTTTGGTGTAAGAACCGGGACTAAATGGGGGGGGGGCTTTAGTACCGACCCTTTAGTCCCGGTTCCAGAACTGGGACTAAAGGCCCTTATGAACCGGGGCAAATTGCCCTTTTGGTACTAGTGGCAGGACACAAACCCTAACCAAACACAAAGAAACTGTTAGAATTTAATTAATAATGTTATTATGGAGATAATCCTCGCTTGTGTAATTGCGCGTGCGTTGCCAATCTGGCAACAATCACAACGGTTCACTCATTCCCCATCGAGTGGGCGTGCCCCTCCACTTGCGTCCCCTCCAGTTGTATATAAAGATTGATCATCAATGAAATTGACACCGGTTGGATTCTTTTACATCACGTGAGTGGAATAACGTTCTGATATTTAATATCACTGGCAATGAATAATAAATTTGTATATCCAACTGATGGATGTTGTGACTCCATAGTTGTATGAGTCACTTGATTCGAATATCTATATGATAGCTCCCGAGGGAATGAAGATTTCGAATTTAATTGCAGCATGTATTGCATAGAGCTTCAGAATCCATTTTATGGCTTGAATTAGTCGAGATGGATGTGGTATAACCGACTGAGTGAGTTCCTTTGTTATAAGGGTTACTCAAACAATGATGATTGCTCATGTATGTTCATCAAGAAATCCGAAGTAGGATTGTTTCTATCATTTTTGTGTATGTTGATGATCTGATTATCATTCGAACTACACAAGTAAGTACATGAGACCAGAAAATCATATCAAGACGGAGTGTGAGATGAAAGATTTGGTTGGGACCAAACTTTGCTTAAGTTCCAAACTTATGCATATTCCTTTGGGAATACTTGTTCATCACCACATTAATCCATAAGATATTTGAATAATTCAATATGGATAAATCATATCCATCAAGAACTATGGTTGTCAGATCTCTCGATGGAGATTAAACCCATTAAGACCTAAGGGCAGTGATGAAGAGATGCTTGGACATGAGTTTCAATATCTTAGTGCAATGAGAGCACTAATGTATCTAGCAACTACACCAGGCCTGGTATATTATTTGCAATGAATTGATCGTCTAGATACAATGCATCACTGATTAAAAGGTGTTGGTTTGGTGTGAAGAATATTTTTAGGTATCTTCTGGACACCATACATCTTGGTTTGTTCTATAAATCAAGATATGACCATGGTTGTATATTGTGATGCTGGGTATATATTAGATCCCCATAATCCTATATCACAGACTGATTTTTGTCTCCTCGAATGAAGGTGTGACCTTCTCTGGGAAGTCGAAAAGACATATTTTAGTGGCTGCATCCACTAATCATTCTGAAATCGTTGATTTGTATGAAGCATCAAATGAATGTATGTGACTTCACAGAATAATGAACTTTGTTGAAACTTCAAGTGGGATAGGTTGGTAGGAACCACCCGCCATTATCTATGAAGATAATGTTTTGTTTGTATTATGCAGATGTAGACAGGTTATAAAGAGCAACACTAGATTGTGTATGGATCTAAAAGTATTTTATTCCCAATGAGTTAAAGAAAGGTGGAAGATAAATATCTTGCAAATGAAGTCATGTGATACGTTTGATGATTTATTCACAAAGTCTTTTCCAAGTTCTCCATTCCAGAAATAAGCTAATAGAATTGGTATGAGATGACTTTGTTATTTGCAAGGTTCGGGGGGGGTGCACTCCTGAACGATAACTTGTTCGAGATCTTCGGATCTTTTGTATTGCACTTTTTTCCTTTATGAGTTTTCCTGAATGGTTTCTTATGAAAGGTTTTTAATGAGGCAATAGTAATACAAGCATTGTGATATGTCATTTTTCTCCTTATTTTCTCACTGGGTTTTGGAAGGAGTTTTTCATGGCATATTGTGCATATCTCCTCATATTTTTCCCGCATGGTTTTTGGAGGAGAGTATGTCAAGGATGATCATTCACAAGGACAAGCGGGGATTAGGGGGAGTGTTAGAATTTAATTAATAATGTTAGTAAGGAGATAATCCTCTCTTGTGTAACTGCACGTGTGTTGCCAATCTAGCAACAGTCATGACATTTCCCTCGTTTCCCATCGAGTGGACGTGCCCCTCCACTTGCGTCCCCTCCAGTTGTAAATAAGGATTGATCATCAATGAAACTGACACCGGTTAGATTCTTTTACATCTCTCGTTTTTACTCATATCAGAAACATCTAAAAATGGAACCCTCCCACCGGTAAGGGCCGGGATGCACCGCACCCCCATGGTCCTAGGCCATAGGAGATGAGGCAGACCGGCGCCGCTGCCGATGGGAGGCACAAACCATGTACACATGAATTTTTTGTAGAATATTGGAACAGGGGAAACGCTTGCTTCGAACTTCAAACATGAATTTCGATTGGAAGCGTATAGTTATAATGGAAAACACTCACTAGGAAGAAGAATTTGTTAGACATCATAATTAATGCTTCCAATTTCCTCTAAAATGGCTTCAGAGCAAATTGATAACTATTCAATAATATTCTAATTTGGATCGTAGAGCTATAATTTGGATCTCAATCCTATAGTTATCACTTTTTTCATCAAGTTTGGATTTATTACCACGTGTGCCAAGGGGGCACCGAGAGCTAGTCGGGTGGGCACTCACACCCTAGGCGCCCTATAGGCACCCTGGGCCTCCCACTGGCCCAAATCTAGGCCCTAGGTTCCTTATATGTTGCAAAACTTTCCATCATACTTTTTTAGTTCTGTCTAACACTCTCATGCACAAAAAAAAAAGATATCACCATATAAGTTTTATGGAAACAATGTTGGTCTTGATTAGTTTAATTCAATGGAGCAAGTTTTGAGTTCGGGAGTTAATAAAAAATGTTCAAACAAGTAGAAATGTTTGAGAAGTATCACATCCTCAAAGCTTTTTACAGCATATTTTTTGGTAGCACTTATTTTGATGGTCATCTCGGCGAGACAGCCAACTCCTGTATCGGCTCACTTCTGATGGTATTGTTCGGCCTGTAACCTGACTTTGATGTTATAATTTTATTCATTCTTAGTTTCCATTCCTATACCTGGTTTTAACTTTCTTTTCCTACCATAATCATCTTTGCTTACACCTGTCCCTTTCATATTTGTGTTCTCATGATCTACGACATAGAAATTAACATACACCAATTAGTTATGTTTCTACTTGCTAAGACTAACCGTTACAAAATAAAAATGTTCATCATAGATTACAATCTTCACTTGTTCCTTTTCAATACTTTCTCCTATGTATGATAGAGTACTTATAATCTCTGGATTCAGTGTGCAACAATATACCTATGGAAGAGGAAGTAGGAGGAGTTCCTTCAAGTTGATCAAGAATGTTGATGCTGGTCCATGAGTGGGCAAATTCTATCGATGGTGAACTATTTTCATGTGATCCACGAGCCTACAATTTCCACGGAGTAGGTAGGTAGGATTAGGGTTTAGGGATGTGATCAAAAAGTAGATTTTGGCGGCAAGCATGTTAATATGCGGGAGAAAAATAATTCTATTGATTTTTCGTAGCTTAGCTGTACTTAGATATTATGTGTTTTATTGAGTGGTGGGGTGAAACCACAAGTGCTCCCTGGGTGATTTTGGTAATTAATGTTAACATATCTCTTATTGGACAAATACTTTCATCTAGTACATTTCAGATAAGTTCAACATTGGAGTGGCATGGACAAGAGAATGTGAAACCCCTTCAAGATGCTAAGGACAAACATTGGCAAAAGCTCTAGACTCTACATTTTCATTTTAGTTGTCCAAGATCACATTGAGTCCATAGGAAATCCAATACTATTAAAAGGGGATGAGGTGTTGATTAATGGCTTGCTTGCTCAAAGTTCTTAGTGATATGCTCCAAAGCCCTCAACACTTTCCCATTTACACATATGTCCTAAACCTAAAAGTCAAACTCGGCCCCACCGATTTGATCTATCTGGCGCCACCGAGTTCATTTGACATAGCCACTTCCACAAATCCTAATCACTTTGATCTCACCGATAGGATTTCGGTCTCACCGAGATGGGCTTGCAAACTCTCTGTTGCCTGTTGCAATAATTTCGGTATCACCGACTTCTGCAATCGGTCTCACCGAGATTGCTTGACCAACTCTCTGTTTTTTTTTATTACCAAAATCGGTCTCACCGAGTTTGCATAATCGGTCAAACCGAGATGAGGTTTTACCCTAACCCTAGCATGTCGGTCCCATCGAGTTGATCTTGTCGGTCCCATCGAAAATCCTAACGTTCATATTTTGACCTGAATCGGTCTGACCGAGTTTCTTGATTCGGTCCCACCGAGATTGGGAATCTATGTGTAACGGTTAGATTTTGTGTGGAGGCTATATATACCCCTCCACCCACTCTTCATTCGTGGAGAAAGCCATCGGAACATACATACACTTCCACTACTCATTTTATGAGAGAGAACCACCTACTCATGTGTTGAGATCAATACATTCCAATCCAACCATATTAATCTTGATCTCTAGCCTTCCCCAAGTTGCTTTCCACTAAAAATCATCTTTCCACCATAGTCAAATCTGTGAGAGAGAGTTGAGTGTTGGGGAGACTATCATTTGAAGCACAAGAGAAAGGAGTTCATCATCAACACACCATCGATTACCTTTTGGAGAGTGGTGTCTCCTAGATTGGTTAGGTGTCGCCTGGGAGCCTCCGTCAAGATTGTGGAGTTGAACCAAGAAGTTTGTAAGGGCAAGGAGATCGCCTTCTTCGTGAAGATCTACCCAAGTGAGGCAAGTCCTTCATGGGCGATGGCCATGGTGGGAGCCGCCAAGATTGTGGAGTTGAACCAAGAAGTTTGTAAGGGCAAGGAGATCGCCTTCTTCGTGAAGATCTACCCAAGTGAGGCAAGTCCTTCATGGGCGATGGCCATGGTGGGATAGACAATGTTGCTTCTTCATGGACCCTTCGTGGGTGGAGCCCTCTATAGACTCGCGCAGCCATTACCCTTCATGGGTTGAAGTATCCATCAACGTGGATGTACGATAGCACCACCTGTCGGAACCACGCCAAAAATCTCCGTATCTCCAATTGCGTTTGCACACTCCAATCCCATCCCTTTATCTTCTTGCAAGTTGCATGCTTTACTTTCCGCTACTCATAAACACTTTGCATGCTTGCTTGATTTGTATTGTAGATGTTTGAAATTGTGCTAATATTCCACCTCAACCTGAATAACTTAAAAACTACCAACTTTACTTGTTGAGGGTCTAATCACCCCCCCCCCCTCTAGACACCTCTTCTCGATCCTTTCAATTGGTATCAGGGCTTTGGTCTCCATTGCTTTGGTTTAATCACCATTGGAGGAAGATGGATGAGTGTACGTTGGAGAGTCTTAGACATAGAGTGCCTATACTTGATGAAGAGTTCTTTAGTGAGTGGAAAAATGAGATGCTTGGAATTTCTCATGAATATCACTTGAACAAGTACATTACTACTCGTTGTGAACCCCTTGTTGATCCCTTGCATCCTACCATGATGAGTCTCTTGACATGATTTGCAACCTTAGAACTATCAATCTTATCATTGATACGTCTCCGTCGTATCTATAGTTTTTTATTGTTCCATGCCAATATTCTTCAACTTTCATGTACTTTTGGCAACTTTTTATACTTTTTTCGGGACTAACATATTGATCTAGTGCCCAGTGCCAGTTCCTGTCTGTTGCATGTTTTATGTTTCGCAGAAAACCAATCTCAAACGGAATCCAAACGGGCTAAAAATGGATGAAGAATTATTTTGGAATATTTGGGATTTTCCAGAGGAAGAATCAACGTGAAACAGTGTCCGAGGTGGCCACGAGACAGGGGGGCGCCCACCCCCCTTGGCGCGCCCTGGACTCTCATGGGCCACCCGTAAGGCGGTTGATGCCCTTCTTTTTCCGCAAGAAACCTAATTTTACGAGAAAAATCTGGGCGAAAGATACACCCCAATCGGAGTTACGGATCTCCGGATATTAAAGAAACGGTGAAGGGGTAGAATCTGAAAACGCAGAAACAGAGAGATAGATCCAATCCCGGAGGGGCTCTCGCCCCTCCCACGCCATGGGAGCAAAGGACCTGAGGGGAAACCCTTCTCCCATCCAGGGAGAAGGTCAAGGAAGAAGAAGAAGAAGGAGGGCTCTCTCCCCTTGCTTCCGGTGTGGCGCCGGAGCGCCGGGGCCATCATCATCACATGATCTTCACCAACACCGCCGTCATCTTCACCAACATCTCCATCACCTTCCCCCCTCTATCAACAGCGGTCCACTCTCCCGCAACCCGCTGTACCCTCTACTTGAACATGGTGCTTTATGCTTCATATCATTTTCCAATGATGTGTTGCCATCCTATGATGTCTGAGTAGATTTTCGTTGTCCTATCGGTGATTGATGAATTGCTATGATTGGTTTGAGTTGCATGTTTTATTATTGGTGCTGTCCTATTGTGCCCTCTGTGTCGGCATAAGCGTGAGGGATTCCGCTGTAGGGTTTGCAATATGTTTATGATTTGCTTATGGTGGGTTGCGTGAGTGACGGAAACACAAACCCAGTAAGTAGGTTGTTTGCGTATGGGATAAAATGGGACTTGATGCTTTAATGCTATGGTTGGGTTTTACCTTAATGAATCTTTAGTAGTTGTGGATGCTTGCTAGAGTTCCAATCATAAGTGCATAGAATTCCAAGTAAGGGATGATATGTTAGCTTATGCCTCTCCCTCAAATAGAATTGCAATAGTGATTATCGGTCTAGTAACGTAGTCAGTTGCCTAGGGACAATTCCACAACTCCTACCACCACTTTTCCACACTCGTTATATTTACTTTATTGCATCTTTATCTAAACAGCCCCTACTTTTTATTTACGTGTTCTTTATTATCTTGCAAACCTATCCTATCACACCTACAAAGTACTTCTAGTTTCATACTTGTTCTAGGTAAAGCGAACGTCAAGTGTGCGTAGAGTTGTATCGGTGGTCGATAGAACTTGAGGGAATATTTATTCTACCTTTAGCTCCTCGTTGGGTTCGACACTCTTACTTGTCAAAAACTGTTGCGATCCCCTACACTTGTGGGTTATCAAGACCTTTTTCTGGCGTCGTTGCCGAGGAGTCATAGCGTGGGGTGAATATTCTCGTGTGTGCTTGTTTGATTTATCACTAAATAATTTTTATTTTCTGTTCTTAGTTGCTTTCTATCTTTAGTTATGGGTAGGAAATGCAAAATACCAAAAAAAATAGTTGTACCTACTGCACCAATGGTTGAATAACCACTCAAAATCTATCACACTATTGAAGTCTTTTACTTGGATCATCTTCAATCCCTTTGTGCTCGTGCTGAAACCCCAACTAGCTTAGTTGAGGGAAAATCTTTAGATGAGCATGCTTGTTATGTGCGACACCATATATCTGAAAAAGGGAAACTATTATGGGATCAAATTCAACGTTTGCAATGCTATGCTTGGACTTTATGTGAATTATATGATGTTACTTGTTGTTCTGAAAACCCTAAGAAACACCTTCCCTACCAATGCTTGTTTAGTGATAATGGAATTGTATCTTCATATGCTAAGGGTGTTTATAATTACTATGATGTTCAACAAATTGAAGAATTTGTTGCTTTTAAGGGTGCATATGAAATTGTTTCTTTGATTGAAAAGTATGATGCTACTCTCTACAAATCTGAAAATTTAGCCATACTTGAATATTGCTATGATAATTATGCTTCTAATTCCTATGTCAAACTATATATTGAGGCCTGCCCCGCTGTCCAAGAAGAGACTAATATTTTGCAGGAAGCTATGGAAGAAGAAATTGATGAAACTGTGAGCTCATTGGATGAAAAAGATGATGAAGAGAGCGAAGAACAAAAGGAGGAAGAGCGGATTAGCTACACGTGCCCACATTCTAATGAGAGTAACCCTCCAACTCATACATTATTTAATTCCCCTCCGTGCTTACCGAAGGATGATTGCTATGATGATTGTTATGATCCCGTTGATTCTCTTGAATTACCCCTTTTTGATGATGCTTGCTATGCTTGTGGCCAAGATGCCAATATGAATTATGTTTATGGATATGAACTTGCTATAGTTCCTTATGTTAAACATGAAATTGTTGCTATTGCACCCATGCATGATAGTCCTATTATCCTTTTGAATTCTCCCAACTACACTATATCAGAGAAGTTTGTGCTTATTAAGGATTATATTGATGGGTTGCCTTTTACCACTACACATGATGATTTTGATAGATATAATATGCACGTGCTTGATGCTCCTACTTGCAATTATTATGAGAGAGGAACTACATCTCCACCTCTTTATGTTTACAATATGATAAAATTGCAAGAATCTGCTTATACTATGCATTGGCCTTTACTTGGTGTGCATGAATTGTTCTTTTATGACATGCCGATGCATAGGAAGAGAGTTAGACTTCGTTGTTGCATGATATATGTTACCTTGTGCTCACTACTAAATTACAAATCATTTTTAATTAAAATTGGCTTTGATATACCTTGGGATCCGGATGGATCCATTACTTGAGCACTATATGCCTAGCTTAATGGCTTTAAAGAAAGCGCTGCCAGGGAGACAACCCGGAAGTTTTAGAGAGTCATTTAAGAGTCATTTATTTCTGTTGAGTGCTTTTATATAGTTTAAAAACAAAATAAATAAATAGGGGAACCTAAAACTTTTCAAAAAGGAAAGTGAAAGTGAGAAAGACAAGCATTGTTGAAGTGGGAGAGCTCCTTGAACTTTGTTCATGCTCACGGAAACTTTGTGAATCTTGATTACAGAAACTTTTCATCAAAAATAATTATCCCCTTGTACAATTCCATTGTATTATAAAAATAATGTGCCAAGGTTTGCCTTTAGGATGTTTACAATGCTTGTTGGTTTGTACGGTGCAGGACAGAAACTTTGGCTGTAGTGCTCGATTTTACATTTTTAACTGGAAAGTCAAACGGTTATGATTCTTTTTGCACTGTCTTTCTGTACAACTTTTTTATTGTTCCTAATTTGGGTAGAATTTTTGGGGTACCAGAAGTATGGTGAATGTTCAGATTTCTACAGACTGTTCTGTTTTTGACAGATTCTGTTTTTGATGCATAGTTTGCTTGTTTTGATGAATCTATCAATTTATATCAGTGGATTAAGCCATGAAAAAGTTATATTACAGTAGACACAATGAAAAAACAAAATATGAATTGGTTTGCTATAGTACTTAGAGTGGTTATTTTCTTCATTATACTAACGGATCTTACCGAGTTTTCTGTTGAAGTTTTGTGTGGATGAAGTGTCTAATCGAGGAGGTTTCGATATGAGGAAAAGTAAGAGAGGCAAGAGCTCAAGCTTGGGGATGCCCGAGGCACCCCAAGTAAATTTTCAAGGAGACTCAAGCGTCTAAGCTTGGTGATGCCCCGGAAGGCATCCCCTCTTTCTTCAACAAGTATCGGTATGTTTTCTAATTCGTTTCGTTCGTGCATTATGTGCAAGTCTTGGAGCGTATTTTGCATTTAATTTTCATTCTTTTCTTTTATGCACCATGCTGGTATGATATAGTCCTTGGTTGATTTATAGAATGCTCATCGCACCTCACTTATATCTTTTGGGTATGGCTTTATAGAATGCTTCATGTGTTTCACTTATATCATTTGAAGTTTGGATTGCCTGTTTCTCTTCACATAGAAAACCGCCATTTTTAGAATGCTCTTTTGCTTAATTTATATTTGTTAGAGCATGGGCATATCTTTTGTAGAAAGAATTAAACTCTCTTGCTTCATTTATATCTATTTAGAGAGATGACAGGAATTGGTCATTTACATGGTTAGTCATAAAATCCTACATAAACTTGTAGATCGCTGAATATGATATGTTTGATTCCTTGCAATAGTTTTGCGATATAAAGATGGTGATATTAGAGTCATGCTAGCGGGTGGTTGTGGATTGTAAAGACACTTGTGTTGAGGTTTGCAAGTCCCGTAGCATGCACGTATGGTAAACTGCTAGTGACAAATTTGAAGCATGGGGTGTTTCTTTGATTGTCTTCCTTATGAGTGGCAATCGGGACGGCGATGGTCTTTTCCTACCAATCTATCCCCTAGGGGCATGCGTAGTAGTACTTTGCTTCGAGGGCTAATAAACTTTTGCAATAAGTATATGAGTTCTTTATGACTAATGTGAGTCCATGGATTATACGCACTTTTACCTTTCCATCATTGTTAGGCTCTTCAGTACCGTGCATTGCCCTTTCTCACCTCGAGAGTCGGTGCAAACTTCGCCGGTGCATCCAAACCCCGTGATATGATACGCTCTATCACACATAAGCCTCCTTATATCTTCCTCAAAACTGCCACCATACCTACCTATTATGGCATTTCCATAGCCATTCCGAGATATATTGCCATGCAACTTCCATCATCATCATATACATGATTTGAGCATTCATTGTCATATTGCCTCACATGATTGTAAGATAGCTAGTATGATGTTTTCATGGCTTGTCCGTTTTTTGATGTCATTGCTACGCTAGATCATTGCACATCCCGGTACACCGCCGGAGGCATTCATATAGAGTCATATCTTTGTTCTAGTATCGAGTTGTAATATTGAGTTGTAAGTAAATAAAAGTGTGATGATCATCATTATAGAGCATTGCCCCATAAAAAAACAAAAAGAAAAAAAGAAAAAAAAGGAAAGGCCAAAGAAGCCTAAATAAAAAAAGGGGGCCAAAGAAGCCCACCCAAAAAGAAAAAGAAAAAGAAAAAAAGAAAAAAAAAGGGGCATTGTTACTATCCTTTTTCCACACTTGTGCTTCAGACCAGCACCATGTTCTTCATATAGATTGTCTCCTATGTTGTCACTTTCATATACTAGTGGGAATTTTCATTAGAGAACTTGGCTTGTATATTCCAACGATGGGCTTCCTCAAATGCCCTAGGTATTCATGAGCAAGCAAGTTGGATGCACACCCACTTAGTTTCCAGTTTGAGCTTTCATACACTTATAGCTCTAGTGCATCCGTTGCATGGCAATCCCTACTCCTCGCATTGACATCAATTGATGGGCATCTCCATAGCCCGTTGATTAGCCGCATCGATGTGAGACTTTCTCCCTTTTTTGTCTTCTCCATATAAACCTCCACCATTATATTCTATTCCATCTATAGTGCTATATCCATGGCTTCCGCTCATGTATTGCGTGAGGGTTGAAAAAGCTGAAGCGCGTCAAAAAGTATGAACCAATTGCTCGGCTCGTCATCGGGGTTGTGCATGATGGGAGCATTTTTGTGCGACGAAGATGAAGCATGGCCAAACTGTATGATTTTGTAGGGATAAGCTTGCTTTGGCCTTGTTGTTTTGAAAAGACATGATTGCTTTATTGGTACGCTCGAAGTATTATCATTTTTTATGTCGAATGATAGACTATTGCTTTGAATCACTCGTGTCTTAATATTCATGCCATGATTAGATATGTGATCAAGATTATGCTAGGTAGCATTCCACATAAAAATTATCTTTTTTTATCATTTACCTACTCGAGGGCGAGCAGGAATTAAGCTGGGGATGCTGATACGTCTCTGTCATATCTATACTTTTTTATCGTTCCATGCCTATATTATACAACTTTCATATACTTTTTGGCAACTTTTTATACTATTTTTGGGACTAACATATTGATCCAGTGCCCAGTGCCAGTTCCTGTCTGTTGCATGTTTTATGTTTCGCAGAAAACCAATATCAAACGGAATCCAAACGGGATAAAACGGACGGAGAATTATTTTGGAATATTTGGGGTTTTCCAGAGGAACAATCAACGCGAAACAGTGTCCGAGGTGGCCACGAGACAGGGGGGCGCGCCCACCCCCCTGGGCGCGCCTTGGACTCTCGTGGGCCACCCATAAGGCGGTTTATGCCCTTCTTTTGCCACAAGAAAGCTAATTTTACGAGAAAAATCTGGGCGAAAGATTCACCCCAATCGGAGTTACGGATCTCCGAAAATTAAAGAAACGGTGAAGGGGTAGAATCTGAAAACGCAGAAACAGAGAGATAGATCCAATCTCGGAGGGGCTCTCGCCCTTCCCACGCCATGGGAGCCAAGGACCAGAGGGGAAACCCTTCTCCCATCTAGGGAGGAGGTCAAGGAATAAGAAGAAGAAGGGGCTCTCTCCCCTTGCTTCGATGGCGCCGGAACGCCGCCGGGGGCCATCATCATCACCGCGATCTTCACCAACACCGCCGTCATCTTCACCAACATGTCCATCACCTTCCCCCCTCTATCAACAGCGGTCCACTCTCCCGCAACCCGCTGTACCCTCTACTTGAACATGGTGCTTTATGCTTCATATTATTTTCCAATGATGTGTTGCCATCCTATGATGTCTGAGTAGATTTTCATTGTCCTGTCGGTGTTTGATGAATTGCTATGATTGATTTGAGTTGCATGTTTTATTATTGGTGCTGTCCTATTGTGCCCTCTCAGGTCGCCATAAGCGTGAGGGATTCCCGCTGTAGGGTTTGCAATATGTTTATGATTTGCTTATGGTGGGTTGCGTGAGTGACAGAAACACAAACCCGAGTAAGTAGGTTGTTTGCGTATGGGATAAAAGGGGACTTGATGCTTTAATGCTATGGTTGGGTTTTACCTTAATGAATCTTTAGTAGTTGCGGATGCTTGCTAGAGTTCCAATCATAAGTGCATAGAATTCCAAGTAAGGGATGATATGTTAGCTTATGCCTCTCCCTCAAATAGAATTGCAATAGTGATTATCGGTCTAGTAACGTAGTCAGTTGCCTAGGGACAATTCCACAACTCCTACCACCACTTTTCCACACTCGTTATATTTACTTTATTGCATCTTTATCTAAACAGCCCCTACTTTTTATTTACGTGTTCTTTATTATCTTGCAAACCTATCCTATCACACCTACAAAGTACTTCTAGTTTCATACTTGTTCTAGGTAAATCGAACGTCAAGCGTGCGTAGAGTTGTATCGGTGGTCGATAGAACTTGAGGGAATATTTATTCTACCTTTAGCTCCTCGTTGGGTTCGACACTCTTACTTATCGAAAATTGTTGCGATCCCCTACACTTGTGGGTTATCAATCATTAGAGGTTTACCTAGAAATTTGATTGGACGCTTGCCAACTCTTGATTGTGCTTATACTATATGGAAATTTCTTGAGGAACAATTTCCGGACTATTCCTTGAAAAACTTAGATAAGATTCTTCACAAGTCTATTGCTTTGAATAAGATGAATCCCAATGATCCTAAGTTTGGAGATTGTTTATTTGAGCTTACCAATCTTATGCGTGCCAAAGGAGATGTTGGAATTATTAGCTATATCATTTCCGAAGCTATTAGAATTCATAGAGATGAACATTGTCAAAATCACATATCTAATGAATTACTCTCTCTACGAAATGATCATTTGCAAGACGATGTTGAACATGGATACTATGATGAGGAAGATGATAATGACTTTGATCTTGAAGAGTCTATGAGACACTTTGGTCTTATGGCTAACCTTTGCGGCTACATGGCTGGAGGAAAGGAGTGGGTCCTTGATAGTGGATGTACTGATCACATGACCGGGGACAAAGATATGTTTCATGAGCTTGATGAAAACGACGGCCCTCGAAAGTATCTCACCTTCGGTGATAACTCAAAGGGTAAGGTGGTTGGCCTTGGTAAGGTGGTCATCTCACATGACAGTCCATACAAAATGTTATGCTCATTGAATCTCTTGGCTATAATCTACTTTCTATATCTAGACTAGCTGACTTTGGATTCAATGTCCTATTTACTAAAGTAGATTGCCAAGTGTTTCGAAGAGATAATCATAAAATGGTCTTTACCGGCATACGTAGAGGTGATCTATACATTGTTGATTTCACTAAAAAGGCTCAACCTAGAACTTGCTTAATTGCTAAATCTTCTAAAGGCTGGTTGTGGCATAGACGGTTAGGTCATGTGGGCATGCGAAATCTTGACAAGCTTATTAAAGGTGATCATATCCTTGGTGTTAAAGATGTTATATTTGACAAGGATATACTTTGTTGCGCTTGCCAAGCAGGAAAACAAGTTGGAGGAAGTCATCCCGTGAAGAACATCGTGACCACGAGGAGACCACTCGAGCTACTTCACATGGATCTTTTCGGTCCCAACGCCTACAAGAGTCTCGATGGTAAATCATTTGGCTTGGTTATTGTTGATGATTTTTCTAGATTTATGTGGGTGTTATTTCTCGATGATAAATCGCAGGTCCAAAAGATCTTCAAAAACTTTGCTAGGAAGGCCCAAATGAAATTTGAAGTGAAGATCAAGAAGGTTCACAGCGACAATGGAACGGAGTTCAAGAACGCCAACGTGGGCACCTTTCTTGACAAAGAAGGGATCTCACATGAGTTCTCGGCTACGTACACACCTCAACAAAATGGAGTTGTTGAGAGGAAGAACCGGACGCTCATCGAAATGGCAAGAACGATGCTTGATGAGTACAAGACGCCAAAACACTTTTGGGTGCGCAGAAGCGGTTGAGACAGCTTATCATGCAACGAATCGTCTATATCTTCACAAGCTACTCGGCAAGACGACATACGAGCTTCTCACCGGTAATAAACACCAAGTTGGATACTTTCGGGTATTCGGCTCAAAGTGTTACATTCTTGATAAGCATCATCGTTCGAAATTTGCTCCTAAGTCTCATGAAGGTTTCCTACTAGGTTATGGCTCAAACTCTCACACTTACCATGTCTACAACAATTTCACCCGAAACGTTGAAGAGATGGTAGATGTGAAGTTTGATGAATCTAACGGCTCGCAAGTAGAGCAATTGCCAATTGATGTAGGTGACAAAGATCCTTCGGAAGCAATCCAAGACTTGTATATAGGCAAGATTCGCCCAACGGAGGTGAATAAGAGTACCTTGTCCGTCCAAGTGGAAGCCTCAACTTCACGCCAAGGTGAACCACAAGTTGACTTGGAGGCATCCACGAGAGGGACACACCAAGACGATGAGAACGAGGATGTACAACAAGATGAACCTCGATGACCTCCTTCTCCACCTCCACGGGAGAACAACAATGCCAACAACAATGAAGAAAGACAAAAGAAGAGAAAAATGATGAAGAGGATGTTCCACCCTGACCCAAACAAAAGCTCTCACGAGTTCGAGCAAGAGTCTCAAGAGATCATCCCGTCGAACAATTCTTTGATGATATTCAAACAGGGAGAATTGCTCGCTCTAAAACTCGTTTGGCTAATTTTTGTGAACATTACTCATTCATCTCTAGCATTGAACCTATGAAGGTTGAATAAGCCCTTGAAGACCTGGATTGGGTGAACGCCATGCATGAAGAGCTACACAACTTCGAGAGAAACCAAGTGTGGACGTTGGTTAAAAAGCCCGATGACAAGCACAATGTCATTGGAACCAAATGGGTGTTTCAGAACAAGCAAGATGGAGATGGGCAAGTTGTACGCAACAAGGCTCGTCTCGTTGCTCAAGGCTACACTCAAGTCAAAGGTATGGACTATGGTGAGACATATGCCCCGTTGCTAGACTTGAATCCATTCGCATCTTACTTGCTTATGCCAATCATCATGATATCACTTTATATCAAATGGACGTCAAAAGTGCTTTTCTAAATGGTGAAATTGAGGAGGAAGTTTATGTTAAAGAACCTCCCGGCTTTGTTAATCCTAAGAAACCTGACCATGTTTACAAACTCCGCAAATCTCTCTATGGTCTTAAACAAGCTCCTAGAGCGTGGTATAAATGCTTGACAAAGTTTCTCATTGAGAAAGGTTTTGAAATTGGTAAAATTGACTCTACACTTTTTACTAAAAGAGTTAATGGAGAATTATTTGTGTGCCAAATTTATATTGATGATATCATATTTGGTTCAACTAACCCTCATTTTAGTGAAAAGTTTGGAAAGCTAATTTCGGAGAAGTTTGAGATGTATATGATGAGTGAACTCAAGTTCTTTATTGGTTTGCAAATCAAGCAAACTAAGGAGGGAACCTTTATCTCTCAAATAAAGTACACTAAGGACTTGTTCAAGAAGTTCAACATGCAAGAATGCAAAGGT
Organism: Aegilops bicornis; assembly: GCA_021605145.1. Lineage (NCBI taxonomy): Eukaryota > Viridiplantae > Streptophyta > Magnoliopsida > Poales > Poaceae > Aegilops > Aegilops bicornis. The sequence continues at coordinate 837,115,212 of CM038671.1, read as the reverse complement.
ATGAATACCCCCATGCCTACTAGTGGACATCTTGACTTGACAAAGGATGGTGAACCGGTTGACCAAAAGGTATACCGCTCTATGATTGATTCATTGTTATATCTATGTGCCTCCCATCCCGATATTATGCTAAGTGTGTGCATGTGTGCGCGATATCAAGCGCCCGCCAAAGAATGTCATCTTAAGGCTCTGAAAAGGATAGTGAGATACTTAATTCACACACCAAATTTTGGCATTTGGTATCCTAAGAGGTCTTCTTTTAATCTAGTTGGCTACTCTGACTCGGACCATGCTGGTGAAGGTTGATAAAAGTCCACTTCGGGTACTTGTCAATTTCTTGGTAGATCCCTTGTGTCTTGGTCCTCCAAGAAACAAAACTCGGTATCTTTATCCACCGCCGAAGCAGAATATATTGCCACCGGTTCATGTTGTGCACAATTACTTTGGATGACCCAAACTCTTAAAGACTGGGATATATGTGAAACATGTTCCTTTGCTTTGTGACAATGAGAGTGCTATTAAGATTGCTCACTATCTCGTGCAACATTCTCGAACTAAGCACATTGAAGTTCATCATCATTTCATTCGAGTTCATGTTGCCAAGGGGGATATCAATCTTAAGCATGTTCATACCGATAAGAAATTGGCGGATATATTTACTAAACCACTTGATGATAAAGTGTTTTGCAGGTTGAGAGGATAATTGAACATCATTGATGCCTCAAATTTGGAGTAGAAACTCCATGTGGATGCATGCAAGGCAGTGCCATTATATGTCTAATCCTTGATACTTCTCTTATGATGATCATATGTCATGGATACACTCGTACCCTTGTGTTGAGGATATAGCTACTAAGTATAAACCAGCCAGGAGGGCTCGGTTCACCTTAGACTGTGCTGAAGCCCATGAAGGTCTTGAAGATGGCGTTCAACTAGTAAAGCTTGAAAGCCCACGGCCCAAAGGCGGATTAGGGCCCGTAGTGGTAAACCGCCATGATTATGTAAACTTGTAATATAAGTTAGAAAGGAGAGAGACCGAGCCGGACACTTTGTATAGGTCGGCTCGGGACTCTGTAGACCGGCCGGGCGTCAACCTGTGTAGATAAAGGGACGACCCGGCGGCGGTTCAAGACATACAACAACAACTCGAGGCCTAGGCGAAGCTTATTCGCTCCCTAGTCATCGAAACCACAGCAATCCCATCACAACTAGATGTAGGCTTTTACCTTCATCGAAGGGGCCGAACTAGTATAAACTCTTGTGTCTTTGCGTCCGCTTTAACCCCTTCAAGTTAACCCGTAGCGATGGCTCCACGACTAAGTCCTTTCACGCGGACATCTGTCGTGACAAAACCACGACAGTTGGCGCCCACCGTGGGGCTATCGCACGATGGTTTGATGATCTTGGAGGGCAAGCTCGAAGGACTCGAAGGCTATGCTGTGGGCCGGATGACCAAGAGTCGTCGTGACAAGCTCTACATCGACGACGCAGGATGGGGCCCGAGGCGGCTCAATCGAGTACTGGTACCGGGTCCCCTTTGGTGGCATACATGTTTTCATCGGCAAGATTGGTGAGCCAGGCTCGGCCGGACATCGCAGACCGACCTCGTCGAGACGGCTCAGCGTACGAGAACTGCCCAGGTTAAATCGGTCGTGAAGCGCGCCTTCGTGGGAGTCATCCACGGAGGAGACCATGAGGACGGATCGGGATATGGTAGCGAGACAGTCGTCTATTCCGGTGACGAGTCCTCAACCGGAGAAACCGAATCATTGTACCAATTGCAAGACGACCAGATGAGGGGCTGTTCCGATGGCGACAGTATTCCGGACCCCTCCGATCAGCCCAACCGGGTTGGAATATTCATGGCCGGTATACAAGCGGTGCTTCGCTCTTCGACCGCGGCGGCGATGCTCTCCGGACCATCGCCGGGCGGCAAAGAACCGGGCAGAGGCCCCGTGGCACCCGCCGCTCAAGTTTATCTCGACACATTCGACGCACTAGGCCGTGCTTATGGCGGAGGCCAATCCGGCGGATCAAGATGCCCACAACGCAGAAGTTGCAAAGGTGAGAGAGTAGATCACGCAGGCCAAAGCCGACCTGGCAGCTGAGAACGACAGGATGGTCGCAGAGCGGGCCGCTTTGGACGCCCAGGCCTATAGGCTCATGCTTGACCAGAACGCATCACATGAGGTCTTGAAGCGGAAGTACAGGTCACGCCTGCCATCAGTTTTCGACGCTAAAAATCTCTTTCACACCCCGGAGGCTGGAACCAGTAATCCGCCGTGGCACCGGGAGGTAAACCGGGCTGAGGCACCGGGACCAGGGGCGCCGGTCCAACCCCGCCTGATGGAACCCCCTCGGCAGAACTGTGTGGTACCTCCGCCGGTCCAGACACCTCCGGGCCATTATTCTAATCCTATGGACAATCTTGTCGCGGCCGCTTCACGATTAGAGGCTATCCCGATCGAAGGAGACTCTCCGCAGGCGATAGAAACACGCCGGGTTAAGGAGCTTCTTCGGACCGCTTTGATCCAGCAGGAGGCATACTCATACAGCCGTGATCGAATTCATTCCACACCTCGTCCAAGCCGGAGCTACAGTAGGCGTATGGATGAGCCGGCCGTATCGAGCAACGCCCGGCGCCGTGAAGCGGCCCGTGGCAATAGCCCGGCAGGCGGTATTCGCGATGCTCAGGAAGTGGTGGACCGGGCCCGGGTACGAAGGGAGGCCGAGTTAGCAGCCCAGAACGAGGCGCGTCAGCTTACGCCGGTTCGCCCCACCACCTCAGTCGAGCGAGGGGTCGCTTCTAGTTTGGGGGTGCCCTGTTTAATTCCCGCTTTACGCAATGTGCGCTTGCCCAAAGATTTCAAGGGTCCGCAAGGTGCCAAATTACACTGCCGATTTATCTCCAGAAGCATGGATAGAGAGCTATGAGATGGCCATGGAGATGCTGGATGTGGATGAGGCCGCGTGTGCAAAGTACTTCACCATGATGCTTGAAGGCACGGCCCGTACTTGGTTGAAGAGCTTGCCGCCCAATTCTATCAGTTCATGGGCCCAGTTGCGGACCCGGTTTATCCAGAATTTCAAAGATACGTGTAAGCAGCCCATGTCCATAGTGGACTTGGCGGCTTGTGTCCGTGGAGGAAGGAGAATCAACAACCCATTGGGTACGCGCGTCTCGGAAATCTTACACTCGTCGAGATCGGATCAACGCTGACTCTGCGATCTTAACCACTGGAGGGCAAGCGCGGTTTAAGCCTTTAAAGTTGAAGTTGGGGCGTATGAAGCGATTTTGTAACGACATGGGAACTCTCATGGGTGCTTTAGTGAAGTATGTTGATTACGATAGTACCAAGGACCCCGAATCGAGGATGACGAAGCAGGAAGGGAAAGAAGAACAGCAACTCGAGGGGCATCAACACAAACCAGCGAGCCATGGGAGCGGAGGCAAGCGTAAAGCGGATGGCAGCATGGACTTTGTGGCTAATACTAATGCGCAGGACAAGGGTCAGCGACGTAGAGGTAAAGCGGCGAATCGTGGTGGGGCTCCGAATCCTAACCCGGATCGCTTAAATTATTTATTGAATCAGCCCTGTCCAAAGCACGGGACGAAGGAGATGCTGGCCAACCACCTTTGGAAGGACTGTTACATTATGCATGAGTTCAAAAACTCAAATGCTTTCCGTTATGATCATGGGTCCGGTGGTGGCTCAGGATCCGGTTTCCATGGGCCGGGTCACGATGGAGGAGCTTCCGATTCAGGCTTGATGGAAATCAGGCGGACATAACAATCGAATAGTCGAGAATAACCAAGGTGGTTACAACCAGCAGCGGCAGCAGATCGGGTTATCGAGCCATCCGAAACAGTTGAACAAAGGCGGTATCACGTTTTCACAACTAACTTGGATAAACGGGACCGAAAACTTCACAAGCGAGTGGTGAATTCTGTTGAACCGGCCGTACCACGTTATTTACGCTGGTCGGAACAGCCAATCGTGTGGAGCAGGGAGGATCACCCTCTTTGGGTTGACAATCCGGGCCAGCTGGCATTGGTGGTAGTCTCTCAGGTGGGAGGTTATAAGTTCACCAAAGTGCTCATGGACGGAGGGAGCAGTATTAACATCCTGTACTATGAGACATTCCGCCGCATGGGGCTAACAGATAAAAATCTCAAACCGTCTAATAAAGTGTTCCATGGTGTGGTGCCTGGCAAGTCATTATACCTGTCTGCAAGATAGCTCTGGAAGTGGCTTTTGGGGACGATCACGATTCCCGATCAGAGACACTAACATTTGAGGTGGTGAAAATCAGGAGCCCATATCACGCCCTATTTGGGCGGCCGGCTTATGCCAAGTTCATGGCACGGCCTTGTTATATCTATTTGCAGCTCAAGATGCCGGGTCACAAGGGGACAATAACGGTTCATGGGAGCCGCAAGATTGCTTTGGAATGTGAGGAAGGTGATGCGGCCTATGCAGAGTCGGTTTGCGCTACGGAGGAGTTGAAATATTACAAGGACAACGTTGATCCGGCGGACATGACCCCTTTGAAGAAGCCGACTACAGAACATGATCCGGACCTGAAATTCAAATCGGCAGCTGAGACTAAGCTTGTTGACTTCGTGCCTGGCGATTCGTCCAAGCACTTCAGCATCAGTGCCAACTTAGATCCGAAATAGGAAAGCGCTCATCGAAGTTCATCCGTGAGAATCGGGACATTTTTGCATGGAAGCCTTCCGACATGCCGGTGTACCGAGGCAACTCGCTGAGCACACTCTTAATGTTGATCCCAAGTACAAACCGGTGAAGCGGTTTCTCCACGGTTTAACGAAGAAAGGCGCAAGGCCATTGGAGAGGAGGTGGCGGGGCTCTTAGCAGCTGGTTTTATTGTTGAAGTCTTCCATCCAGTGGCTTGCTAATCCGGTGCTGGTTCTTAAGAAAAAGCGGCACTTGGCGCGTATGTGTGGATTACGAGATCTTAACAAGGCTTGTCCGAGATCCTTTGCCCTCCCGCATTGACCAGATTATTGATGCCCGCTGCGGGTTGTGAGCGTTGAGCTTTTTGGATGCATATTCTGGGTATCATCGATCAAGATGGCGATTAAGGACCAGGAGAAAACAGCGTTTATCACTCCCTTTGGAGCCTTACGCTATGTATCTATGCCTTTTGGGCTCAAGAGCGCCCAAGCAACTTATCAACGCTGCAGGTACATAATTTCCTGCATAAACAGATCGGCCGTAATGTGCACGCCTATGTTGTTGATATTGTGGTCAAGTCAAGGGAGAAGGAGACAATGATTGACGATTTGAAGGAAACCTTTGACAACCTGCGGGTTTACAAGATGATGCTCAACCCGGCCAAATGTGTCTTTGGTGTTCCGGCAGGCAAGTTATTGGGTTTTCTCGTGTCCAACAGGGGAATTGAAGCTAATCCGGAGAAGATTGCGGCTATTACCTCCCTGGCTAAACCGAAGTGTATTAACGATATCCAGCGTTTGGCAGGCCGGATTGCCGCGCTGAGCCGGTTTATCAGCCGCCTCGGAGAGAAGGCCATCCTTCGCCGTACCGAATCTTTGAAAAGACAGATCGGTTTATGCGAGTCCAGCCGCCGATGAAGCGTTGGAGGACTTAAAGCGGCAGTTAGCCAATCCGCCCGTTCTTGCAGCTCCAATCGACAAAGAACCGTTATTACTATACGTAGCGGCTAATGCTCGCGCAGTCAGCGTGGCTATTGTGGTAGAGCGCAAAGAGGCAGGCAAGGAATATCCGGTTCAGCGGCCGGTTTACTATATTAGCGAGGTGCTTATTGAATCCAAGCAACGGTACCCGCATTGGCAAAAGCTAGTATACGGAGTTTTTATGGCGAGCCGGAAGCTTAAGCAATACTTCCAGGGCCATCCGATTACAGTGGTCAGCTCTGCTCCTTTGGGCGATATAATTTAGAACAGGGAAGCGACTGGCCGGATTGCTAAGTGGGCTATAGAGCTTGGGACCCACGGGTTACAGTATGTGCCTCGAACGACGATCAAATCTCAAGCGCTTGTGGATTTCATCAATGATTGGACGGAGTTACAGGCACCTGAAGAGAAGCCGGATCACACCTATTGGACGATTCATTTTGATGGATCCAGGCAATTGGAGGGCTCGGGGGCTGGAGTCGTATTAACTTCCCCACGAGGTGACAAATTCCGTTACGTTCTCCGCTTGATGTTCCCTTGTACTAACAATGCAGCTGAGTATGAAGCTTTACTCCATGGTCTTCGGATGGCGAAGGAGATGAATCTCAGCCGGGTTAAGTGCTTCGGTGACTCGGACCTGGTGGCTCAACAGGTGTCTGGCACTTGGGATTCCAAGGATCCCCTCATGGCAGCCTATCGACGTGAGGTGGACATTGTTGCAGGTCACTTTAAGGGTTATCAGGTGGATCATGTGGACAGACGGAAGAATGAAGCGGCGGACGCTTTAAGCCGGCTGGGCTCTCAGCGTAAACCGGTCCCGCCTAATGTCTTTTTAGATGTTTTGCATAACCTGTCCGTCAAGCTCCCTGGTGAAGCGGATTTGGCTATTCCTGATCTGGAGGCGCAGTTGGTGGCAGCCCTGCATGTTATAACGGATTGGACAGTTCCTTATCTTGCGTACATGAACCGGGGCGAGTTGCCAGAGGATGAGACTCTGGCCAGGCAGATAGTCCGGCGATCCAAGTCCATGACCATTGTCAATGCTGAATTGCATCATTGCAAAGGTGTCAGCGCGTTCCAACGCTGTGTCCCCGAGGAAGGTTGCGAAATTTACGCGAAATCCACGAAGGGGATTGTGGTCACCACGCCGGTTCAAAGTCTCTGGTGGCTAAGGCGTTTAAATCACGGGTTCTCTTGGTTGTGGCTCATCGCGTCGGAGGACCTAGTTAGGCGATGTGATGGCTGTCGAGAAATTTTCACGGCGTGCTCATGTGCCGCTCAAGAATTGAGGATGATTCCAATTACTTGGCCGTTTGCGACTTGGGGGCTGGATATGGTCGGACCTTTCAAAAGGTCCAAGGACAAAAAGACCCACCTCTTGGTGGCGGTTGACAAGTTTACCAAGTGGGTTGAAGCGGAGCCCGTTAGCAAGTGTAATGCAGCTACAGCGGTTAAGTTCATTAAAAAGGTGATTTGCCGGTTTGGCTTTCCACACAATATCATTACTGACAATGGTACCAACTTGTCCAAGGGCGCTATGAAGGAGTTCTGTGAGCGTGAGCACATCCGGCTTGACGATCGTCGATGGCTCACCCCAGTCCAATGGACAAGCGAGCGGGCTAATCAAGAGATCTTGCGAGGCATCAAACCCCGGCTTATGGTTCCTTTGCCGAGAACACCGGGTTGTTGGGTAGAAGAGCTACCGTCTGTGTTATGGAGTATCAATACTATGCCAAACAGATCCACAGGATACACACCGTTCTTCATGGTCTACGGAGCGGAGGCGGTTCTCCCTAGCGATACCCGTCATGACTCACCTCGTGTGGCGGCCTATGTTGAAGCGGACAACGAGACGGCACGACAAGATGCTTTGGACCTATTGGATGAAGAACGTGACATAGCAGCTGCCCGCTCGGCGATTTACCAACAGGATCTTTGTCGTTATCACAAATACCGAGTCGTAACCGAGAACTTTTCAAGAAGGAGATTTGGTGCTTCGACTCATCCAGACTGCATCGATATGCACAAGTTATCCCCACCTTGGGAAGGACCTTTTGTGGTCAGCAAGAATCTGCACAACAGGTCGTACTATCTGATCGATATTCGAGAGCATAAAGACTCACGCACGTCAGAGGAGGAGACCAACAGGCCGTGGAACATAGCTCATCTTGACCTTATTATACCGAGCCATCGGCTCTACTCATGTACATATTCTGACAGTGTATATATCATGAATAAAGTAATACACCGGAGACTCAGCTAAAGAGGGGTATCAGTTCTGTTTCATCATGCGTGGTTACTCGGAGTTGTTCTGTCTTAAAGCGGCCTCCGTTTTACCCCCTGAGTTTGCTTTCCAAAAGCTTTATGATATCACTTGGGGCTTGGTCGTGTCCGAACCAATGCAACACCTTTTGATAGGCGAAAGCCTCCAGTTCAGTTGTGGACATGGTCAAGTCTGACCCATTCACGCCTCTTGATCGGCCTAAGGCCATCGATTCACTTGGGGGCTTGGTCGTAACCGAACCATTGCCACGCCACTTGATCGGGATAATGCCTCGGTTTCGATTGGGGACCTGGCTGACTTGAACCATGGCTACACCTTATTGGGAGCCTGGTCGTGTCCGACCATGGTAACACCATCTGATCGGCTCAGTAAAGCCTCTTTTTGCAAACAGTTTTATCATTGCCTTTGCTTCCATATTTTTTCATAACTGTTATTTGATTTTGTTGCGTTTTTTAACCGATAACATTTTTAAACCGGTTCAAACTGTCAATTGACGGAATTCGGTCCATTTTAATCCGGAGATAATTTTTCCGGTTTGACTTTTTCTGTTAACATCCCATTATGGAGTAACAGGGGGCTTCTCATGACCCGGCACGGTTTACATGGTAAACCGGCATTATAAACACAGGAGTTGTTTTCTCCTTTGACGGTAATGGTTCATACAACCTCCGCTTCAAGATTGGCTAAGCCAACTTCATGCCCAGCGATGGCAGGTATTTTGTATCACAAATTTTGATCATATACCTCAATATTTCATTGCATATATATATATATATGAACGTCACAAGCCAGCTGGCGGCACAAACCGCCGTGGCAGTTTAAGATTTTCGCTGCAGGTAATAGTTTATCATTGGCAAATCAAAAGGAGGCATAAGTTGCAAAATGTATGCACGAAGGCATATAAACGCCAAGGGTGGCAGCTAGTTTTATTACAAGGCATTCAGAGGCCCAAAATCTGGAGTTGCTTCGTAACGGGCAGTTTCTGACGTATCAACCGACTTGACGGATTAAGCTTCATTGCCGGGTTGACGTGAAGTAGATGGGTCGTGCGCGTCGGTTCAACTTCTTCCTCCTCACCATCCAATGGCCGGAAGTCATTGGTGGTCGATCAATCCGGGTTAAAGCACGAAAGACAGCCTCTTCACTTATAAGCTCAGCCGGATCAACGTCGGGGCGTAAGTGTGCTTACGGGTTGGTGGAACAAGGTTACGCACTTCGAATAACAGCTTCAACCCGTCTGTTGTTCGCGTCGTAGAAGGAGCGGTGAACCGTCAGTTGGCCTCTTCGCGATTGACTCGCCAGAGGACGCATCTCCTTATTACCCGTTTGAGAGCATCATTATCAAATACTTTGCCATTTTCTTGAGCACTGGGAAGCCTTTGGCTATGTCGGCCGGATCAAGGTCAGCTATCCATGCTTTGGCGCGAGTTAGTGCCAATAAGGTGCCAACCGGCAGCGGATCGTTTCAATTCTTCTATCTGTCGGTATCATAGATAGCCGGTCCAAAGTGTGTCCTTGATCGATGTCTCGAGCTGCATTATCATAAGAAGTGGCGCAAATAACTCGTTGGGTGCCGGTATACAGCTGTTCAATTAGCGTATACGCGGCCTTGAGTTTCTTCCGCATGTCAGAGCCCAGATGAGCAATGCGCCTACCTATACCGGTTTAAGAAAGTTCAGGTTAAACCGGAGGAAATTTCAAAATGGAATATTCATCACAACCTTGGTGAAACGTTGCTTACCAAATATTGCAGAGGTCATGGCATTGATTTGGCGCTTTAATCCAGTGAGCTCTTCCGTCGCCGGTTTAAGAGCTGCTTCAGCATCTTCCGCCCGTTTTAGCAAGCCCACCTTTTCAGTATCCCAGCTGGCCCGCTCAGACTTAAACCACTCCTTGAGCTGCTCCATGGTAGTCAGGGCGGTTTCAGCTCATCCTTGGCCTTGGAGGTTTCTGCTTGTTGAGATTTCAGATTTTCTTGAAGATCATTGATTTGTGAGACTTGTTGGCGTATCTCACTCTGCAACAAAAAGGGAGCATGTTAATATCTCAAGAGAAGTCCCAAGCGCATAACCAGTCATACACTTGGCACTTGGGGGCTAATGTGGATCATTTTTATATCGATTATTGAAGTCCCATGGATTAATACAAGTGTTAATCATGGCACTTGGGGCTAATGCGTGTTTGATCGAAATATATAAGACAAAGTACTATGGACTATGCAAAGTCGGTTTGACTTTCTAGGGACAACTCGGCCCTTGGGGCTACTATGCAATGAAGGTACAAGAGAAGGGCACAACTATTTACCTCATAGCGCTCCTTCATAAGATTTACTAAACCGGCTTCATAATCACGGCTTGTGTAGAGCCGGTTCAGGAAGCCAGTGAAGGTCTTGGGCAGAGAGATTGTTATAAGCTGACAGATCAGTTTTCTCCTTCCCTTTGCTCATGGCAGTAAATTCGTCCTTGGCAGTGTGCTTTGATAGAGCAACCGGATTGCCAGGGGCGGTATATGCGGTGCCCGTAACTACGACATCATCATCTTTGGTCGGACTGGCCGGATTAGCATTTTCAACAGGGCTTGGCGCTTTCATACCCGGGCTTGGCGGATCAGCAGTTGAGTCCCGTTGTTCTATTGTAGGACTCAGAGGAGCAGGAGGATGTGAAGTCTCAACTTGGACATCCGGTTCAACCTCTGGCGGATTAGCATTGGCATCTTGATTTTTTCCAGCAGAGTTGTCCTTAGCAACTTCGGGATTTTCACCATGATGCTCGAGTCTTCTCCGGATCAACATCCGCATGAGGGTCGAGGGTCTTGGCCTTTTTACTAAGTCGAGCCTTAGTGCTACAACATCAAGGGTTAGAATATGATAAACCGACAAATACAAGGAACAAATTAAGGAGTAATATACTTACCCAGCAACTTTGAGAGGAGGCAGTGAGTGGTTGATGAACCGCCAGACGAGTTGGAAGAAGCACAGTAATTCGGGTCAGACGGATTGAGAGGGCATCGGAAGAAACCTTTCAAAGGATAACGCTTTTCAGGAGAACAAGTCACCTCTGGACGACGTTTCCGGGTTTGTGTGTCAGCTAAACCGGACGATGTAATTTGTTGACCGCTATGCCGGGTCGTACGGCGTTCCTCAGTTTGTTGTGTCTTCAAAGAAAATTTTGGATCCAAATGAGCATAGGAGTGAGATTGTTTCACTTTCCGGACTGTGCGGCGAATTCTTTTAACCGGTACAAGATCAGAATCAGAAGAAAGAAGGATTACCTCAACAGGTTACGCATGGCTGACCTCGGCGTCATCACAGGAATTGTAGCTGTCAATAAAATGAATGAAAAAAGAACCAAGTGAGTCAAGCTCTACCCCAAAGATTCCGATTCTTCATCTTCCGGCGGTTCGAAGACTCGGTGGTTTTCCTCTTGCCGATTTTCTTGGTGGTCTTGGTCTTCTGCGAGGAACCCGGGCGGTTTAGTTCGTTTCCAAAAGGAGCTGTTAGCCTGAAAATTAATACGAGAGGATTAATACAATCAATATGGAATCAAAGTCGGTAGAGTAATGAGAGGAACCTTACCGCGGGCGGTTTGTTGGAGATGCAAAACGGAGCCAACCCGGTTTGGCTGCATGCGGAGATCGGTTCATCGAGCATTTTCTTCACTGTTTCGGTAACTTCAAGCTCAGTTATTGATAGTTCGTGATGTCGTTGAGGATCTTTGACGTCACCAGTATATTCGTGCATCAATCCGGGGCGGCGGCTTAATGGCAAGATGCCCCAAGAAACCCAGCAGCGGACAAGGTCAATACCAGTTAAACTGTTGGCCATCAGAGCCCGGAGCTTGGTAATTTGAGGTGCAAAAATTCTTCCATTCTGCGGCGGTCAAGCGCGAAGGCAATGGGTGGCTGTTGCTAAGCCGGTGAGGGCGATACCCGGCAAGGGATTTTCTCTGTTAGGAGCAGTGTTCCGGCAATAGAACCAGGTTTGATTCCAATCTTTAGGATGGCTATGATGTTTGGCGTGAGGGAAGTCCACTTCCTTCCTTTTCTGGATTGAAACGCCGCCAAGTTCTGTGTTAGGACCGTCCAAGAATTATGTACGGCGGTTCAAATGAAAGAAATCTCGAAATAACTCCACGGTTGGTTCTTCTTGAAGATAGACTTCGCAGAATACTTGAAAGTTGCATATATTGGACACAGAGTTCGGACCAATATCTTGTGGATGGAGTTGGAAGCTTGCGAGGACATCCCGGAAATTTTTTGATCCGGGCGGGCTGAATCCCCGGTCTAGGTGTTGCATAAAAACAATCACCTCTCCTTCTTGAGGTTCAGGTGGACATTCGATTCGGAACTCGCCCGATGGAGAACATTTTTTGAGGCTGAAACGCCAGTGGTGACGTAGCCGTTGAGTTGTGTTTCCGTGATCCGGGACGGAACCCAATTGCAAGCAGCAAATTGTTTCGCCATTCCGGAAGGGGGGAGCTGAAAGAAAATCAAACAGTGCCGGTTTCTTGTCTCACGGTTTGTAAGTGAAAAATTCAGTGTTAAACCGGTGAAAATACAATGCAATGTCCAGTTGGCGGTTTAAGAGAGGGCTAATGACATATGGCGGATGGGCCATCAAGGATTAAACCGCCCATAGGCAGAAAGGGGCTGCTAAGTGTTGACAGAAACAGGTTTTACACAATGTTCAAATCTATTTGGATCTACCGCACATCTATAAAGCAGTTTTACTGCGTTCTTTAAAAGGCGTTCAAGTAGAACAGAGAAGGATGCATACTTTACAAGAAGAAAAGGAAGGGCTGCTAGTATTAAAAACAGATGCGGAATGACTACCGCAGGAAATCTATACCGTTTTTGGATCAAAACTACCGCGGCAGAAGGTAGGATGAAGAGGAAAATGGAGAACTGTGCGGATGAGCTAGCAAAACCTAATGCAGATCTAAACACGAAGAACAGAAGAAGTTTACCGCTGCAGATTACGGTGGAGGGGGGCGATGAGCTTCTGATCTAACTCAGGTTGATGCAGCGGCCTTGGTTGGTGCAGTTCTCGAAGGTCGCGGACGGCGGCGGAGCTTCAGAGCTGAGGGCGTCGCGAGGAAGAAGAAGATGCAGAAGAGGAAGAGAAAAAGGAGCCCTCGGGCTTTATTTATAAGGGAAAGAGTAAATGGCAGGCGCGAGAATCAAGGCGTCCGAAGCGGCCGAGTGGGCGCGCCTGTCGCCTCGATTTTGGAGATAATCATTAATGAGAAGGGAATCTTTTTAATCCTTTTATGCAGAGATGATGTTATGACGGACCGTTGCGGTGCTCCGAAGATGACGTCACGGCGGTTTACAAAAATTCACAGGAGAAGTCAATATGGCGGTTCTGAAAATACAAGAGGATGTTTACAAGATATTTTTAGTGTTGAAGATTGACATGAATAAATTCAAATCAATCCGGGCCTAATGTTGAGGATATAGCTACTAAGTATAAACCGGCCGGAGGGCCTGGTTCACCTTAGACTGTGTTGAAGCCCATGAAGGTCTTGAAGATGGCGTTCAACTAGTAAAGCTTGGAAGCCCACGGCCCAAAGGCGGATTAGGGCCCGTAGTGGTAAACCGCCATGATTATGTAAACTTTTAATATAAGTTAGAAAGGAGAGAGACCGAGTCGGACACTTTGTATAGGTCGGCTCGGGACTCTGTAGACCGGTCGGGCGTCAACCTGTGTAGATAAAGGGACGACCCGGTGGCAGTTCAAGACAGACAACAACAACTCGAGGCCTAGGCGAAGCTTATTCGCTCCCTAGTCATCGAAACCACATCAATCCCATCACAACTAGACGTAGGTTTTTACCTTCATCGAAGGGGCCGAACTAGTATAAACTCTTGTGTCTTTGCGTCCTCTTTAACCCCTTCAAGTTAACCTGTAGCGATGGCTCCACGACTAAGTCCTTTCACGAGGACTGCCGTGACAAAACCACGACACCTTGCATGCTATCTAACCCTTGTAGGTACTTGGATGAGCCCAACTCCATGAGATTGCAACTCAAGCACACTCTAAGCAATCTCTACATCTCCAAGTCTCTACAATATGGTGGTTGATGACAAGGAAGCAAAAATCCGTTCAATATATCATTTGATAATTTGTCTTATATCAACTTTCATGATTTTCATCCGGATGGACAAGTGCTCTTCCTTGCAAGTCTAACCCATGTAGGAAGATGAACATCAACTACAAGTGGTGCTCCCAACTCTTGATGGACTACATCAACTTGAGTACCCTACACAAGTTCAACTGCATGATCAAGATCAACACCACCACCAAGGTATGTCATTCCATCTTAGAGAAGCTTTACCCCAAGACATGGGTCAAAGCAGCTCAACAAGATGAGAATACATCAAAATGCTTAAACAAAAAATGGCAACCCCATTTTGGGCTTAAACGATGAGTATGACCTATGATCAAGTGATTTCACTTGACTCCTAAGTCAACATACTCTAATATAGGTGATGTTGTCGCCGACCAATTCTAGATGAAGTTCCCTATTGTTTCTCTGTGTTCTTGCTTTAGATTCTTGTTTGCTTTTTCCCTTCTCAAAAAAAACTTCATCTAGAATTTCTTTTCTTCCCCTTTCTCCGTTATTTTCTGCATTTCCTGCATCCAATTCTTTGCAAATCCTTCAGTTAATTCCTTCCATATCCTTGTGAGATCTTATTTGCCTAAGTGAGCTGAGGTGACAAGTGTTTTTCTCTTTGTCTTGAACTCGGCCTCACCGACTTATCTACTTTGGTTGAACCGAATCATCTTGGTGCCACAAAATATAACAACTCGGTGCTACCGATGTCAATACTGAGATAAGAACTACGTCACTTGCATTTTTGCATATTTGTCCCAGCTCCACTCAATGATACTTGTCCTCTACTAGCATCATATTACATGTTGCTTTGTAATGTGACTCAAGGACCAAGCCTTCTTGACTCATGCTCCAGAAGTCCCTTCTTGGAAATTGATGTCAAAGGGGGAGAGAGAGAACATCAAAGCTTATTACATAGGAGATAAAGCACATCATCAAAGCCTCTCCTGATGCTTCTTAGTTTAAGAGGAAAGTTGTCTCATGTCTTCAAGAGGGGAAAGACATGACAATATATGTTGTGGTTACTCTTTTTGAGTCTTGTTTGCTCTGATTTTCTATTACCCTATCTTCTCCCATTATCCAATATCAGATTCAGGGGGAGTAAGACATCTAAGGGAAGAAAATCTCTGGATTTCATTGGATATCTTTTTTCTTGTGGACATGTCTATAACCAATTAGAGTACTCAGGAGTACTCACTCTCTACATGTCATCCCAGTCTTGGTATTCTTGTGATCTTCTACTCTTGCTCTGTCTAGTAGATGATCTTGTGTTATCTAACCTTGTTTACTCAGGTTCATCTCTTCCAAAGCCAGTTCAAGACCACAAGGTAAGTATATGCATCACACTCATGTTCATGAAGATCTCTTGCTGATGTACATATTGTTTGCAAGAGAGATTCATAAACATGAAGGTATATTTCCTGCATCTACACACATTTGCTCTGATGCACACATTTTCTGCTCTGACGCATATAGCCAAGACACGTGTAACTCATTGCTTGCTCTGTCATGCTCATGCATTCTCATATTCACATGTTTGCATACATATAGGGGAGCTAATGATAGTTACATGTCTTTCCAAAGTTCTACTTGTTATCTCTTTATATCCTTATATAAAGCTTGGATGTATGTTGTCATCAATTACCTAAGGGGGAGAATGAAAGCACAAGTGCTCCCTGGGTGATTTTGGTAATTGATGTCAATATATCTCTTGTTGGACTAATACTTTCATCTAGTACATTTCAGATAAGTTCAACATAGGAGTGGCATGGACAAGAGGATGTGGAGCCCCTTCAAGATGCTAAGGACAAACATTGGCAAAAGCTCTAGACTCTACATTTTCATTTTAGTGGTCCAAGATCACATTGAGTCCATAGCAAAGCCAATACTATTAAAAGGGGATGAGGTGTTGCTTAATGGCTTGCTTGCTCAAAGTGCTTAGTGATATGCTCCAAAGCCCTCAACCACTTTACCATTTCCACATATGTCCTAAACCTAAAAGTCAAACTCGGCCCCACCGATTTGATCTATTCGGCGCCACCGAGTTCATTTGACATAGCCACTACCACAAACCCTAATCACTTCAGTCTCACCGAGATGGGCTTGCAAAGTCTCTGTTGCCTGTTGCAATAATTTCGATCTCACCGAGTTCTGCAATCGGTCTCACCGAGATTGCTTGATCAACTCTCTGTTTTGCTTATTACCAAAATCGGTCTCACCGAGTTTGCGTAATCGTCAAACAAAGATGAGGTTTTACCCTAACCCTAGCATGTCGGTCCCATCGAGTTGATCTTGTCGGTCCCACCGAAAATCCTAATGTTCATATTTTGACCTGAATCGGTCCGACCGAGTTTCTTGATTCGGTCCCACCGAGATTGGGAATCTGTGTTTAACGATTAGATTTTGTGTGGAGGCTATATATACCCCTCCACCCACTCTTCATTCATGGAGAAAGCCATCGGAACATACCTACACTTCCACTACTCATTTTCTGAGAGAGAACCACCTACTCATGTGTTGAGACCAAGACATTCAAATCCAACCATATGAATCTTGATCTCTAGCGTTCCCCAAGTTGCTTTCCACTCAAATCATCTTTCCACCATAGCCAAATCTGTGAGAGAGAGTTGAGTGTTGGGGAGACTATCATTTGAAGCACAAGAGCAAGGAGTTCACCATCAACACACCATCGGTTACCTTTTGAAGAGTGGTGTCTCCTAGATTGGTTAGGTATCGCTTGGGAGCCTCCGTCAAGATTGTGGAGTTGAACCAAGAAGTTTGTAAGGGCAAGGAGATCGCCTACTTCGTGAAGATCTACCCAAGTGAGTCAAGTCCTTCGTGGGTGATGGCCATGGTGGGATAGATAAGGTTGCTTCTTTGTGGACCCTTCGTGGGTGGAGCCCCCCGTGGACTCGCGCAGCTGTTACCCTTCGTGGGTTGAAGTCTCCATCAACGTGGATGTACGATAGCACCACCTATCGAAAGCACGCCAAAAATCTCCGTGTCTCCAATTGTGTTTGCACACTCCAATCTCATCCCTTTATCTTCTTGCAAGTTGCATGCTTTACTTTTCACTGCTCATATACTCTTTGCATGCTTGCTTGATTTGTATTGTGGATGTTTGAAATTGTGCTAATATTCCACCTCAACTTGAATAACTTAAAAACTGCCAACTTTACTTGTTGAGGGTCTAATCACCCCCCCCCCCCCCCTCCTAGACACCTCTTCTTGATCCTTTCATGGGGCCTACCAGGACAGGAGTTGGCCACCAGTTGGCTATCCAGGATAGTGTCGACGTGGCCCCTAGTCAGAGAGCTCAACAATAATGGTTAATACACTTGTATTTAAGGGTAGATTTAAAAAAATTATTTTGTGTCACATAGTCCTTTTTTGGGAAAAGGATCAGATCTATTATTATAAAAGTTCACTAGAAGTAAAAAGCATCTCGAACGTAATAAAAATATTAGCGTATCCTTAGTGGCAAATAACTGCAATTAGTTTTCCAAGAGATTGTTGTTTGCCAAGTGTTTTTTCATCAGCACTCGACACATGCAAGGATTTTCGTGTCAAGTGTTTTGCCTGCACTCAGTTTAGGAGGGCCTTTGTTGAGGGTCCGATAAAAAAACACACGGCAAAGGACTATGCACTCAACAAACTCATCGATTTCACTATTGTTGTGTGAATATTTTTTATACACCTAACTATTTTATTTCAGCACACATAAACAATTTATTTGACAATAGTTAACATTTTCATGGATGATAAAACATATTAGTATTATTTTTACAGTGGTCTTTCGAAAAAAATAAAAAAAACACAATTAAATGGGTCGTCGACCCTTTTACTCTTACTAGGATAGCACTCCGTCCTTAAGTTGATGGATTTGGACCTAGTTGACTCTTGAGAAAGTTATCGGTTTTAGAGGCACACACACCTTTTTGAAATTTGAGGTACAAGAAGAAACCTTTAGAGAAATTTGTGAACTAAGGCAGATACTCTCCCTTTCACGCCATGCAAAATATGTAATCCTTCCACTTCATTTTGTTAAGCTCGTCTCCAAGATATCATGTCCAACCCTCGCAATAAAAAATATTGTGTCCAAATGTAGAGTTTTCCAAAAAAAATGCAAAGTGGCCATTTGATTTGCATCTTTAGGGCAGTCCCAGTATTACATTGTATACCTTATCTAAAACCTACCACCTAAGAGAAAAATTGACGTGGCACTCTATTTAACTAGATGACGCCCTGCCCGTTGATGCGGCAACTTTGTTAAAATAAATGAAAAAATACTTGCTAAAAATAACTAAATTTAATGCAAAGAAAATATAATCTTGAAAATCAAGAAAAACAATGGAGTGTCTAAAAATAAAAAAAATGAATTGCAGTTAAAAGTGTCATTTCTAACAAAAAATGTGAAGGGTAACTAGCATGCATGTATGATTTGCAACATTACATGCATAGACTAATGCAAAAGTAATTGTAATTTATAACTTAGATGCATGACCCGCCTATGTGGCAGACTTAACTGCATTGCATAATGGGGATGTTGTGGTGGACTGTATGCATGTTGAGAAAAGACTTAAATGCATGGCTTACTTGGACGTTGAGGTGAACACTTCGCATGTCGAGAGAATTGGAATGAACTTTTTAAGAATATAGGATGAGGAAAGAGAGATATCATATCTCAGTATCTTAATATAGAGACAGCTCTTAGCGTCAAACTCAAGATAACCCAGGTCTTTTCTATCACAAAACACATTAAATAAGAGATTTTGTAGACACAGTACCGTAAGATACAAATCCTTAGGGAAGTTGTGTCTAAAATGCGTATGATCTGCTTAAGATACAATGCGTTAATACCACCTTTCCCACTCAACTACACGGCTGTCCACTACCAATACGTTTACATGAAGCATTGATATTTTTTTGGAGAAGATAGAACACATAAGCATATACCTACGAAGGAAAAAGTCACTCGCGTCGCTCTCCACGAGGGGGCGACTCGGGCGAAACCTTGCGCGCCGCCGTCGGGCGTCACTGCCGGGCAAAGCCCGTGCGGCAGCCGGCGGCGGCGGGCCTCTCCTTGCTCTGCCATGCGCGCTGGACGGCCCTGGACGGCTCGGCGTGCTTCGCGGGGCCGCGCGCCGGGGCGGATCTGGCCTCCTGGCCTCTTCTGCTGCGCAATGGCGCTGGGCGCTGGGGCGGCGGCCCCTGCATCGCGGCAAGATCGTCCTCCCTCCTCCTCGCCGTGGAGTCGTGGCGGCGTGCGGTTGGCGGTGGATGCGGGCTTCGGGCCCGGATCCGCGGGCGCAGGCCATCGGCGGATGCGGCGGCGCTGGCCGTCTGGGCCGCACGGCGGCGAAGCGAGCAGCGTGGTGGTGGGCCGGCGGCTCAGGCGGCTGTGGGTGGATCTGGAGCTGCAGCTTCCGGCCTCCCTGGCTTGGCGGAGCTGTTTGGCAGAGCCGGCCCTCTGGGATGGTGTTGTGGTGTGCCCCGGCCAGCATGATGCCGGTTTGGGCTGCTGGGCACCCCGGGTTGTGGCCTCTGCATGGTGCGGGTGGTCCTGCCGGGGGCTGTGTTCGCGGCGCTACTTCCTCCCAGACCCGGCTTGTGGAGCGTGGTGGGCTGCAATGGTTTCTGCAGCCGGTGGTGGTTGGCGGCGGCGTGCTGCTTTGCGTGCTTGGTCACGTGGCTTGGGCGTGGACGGTCGGCATGTTGCCGGAGACGGTTTGCTGGGCAGGCTGTGGTGAGGATGGACTTGGTGAGCTCCGGGCGAAAGCCTAGCTCGACCTCGGTCGTTGCCGGCGTCGACGGCGTCCTAGGACGTCGTTCCCTCCTTGGAGGCGTCGTCGTGGAGCCCCTTCACCACCATTGTCGCCTCGGTCTCGGGCTCTCCGGGTGAAAACCCAAGTTTCGACCTTGGTCGGAGCGGGCGTCGGCGGCGTACTTGTCGCTTCCCTCTTGGGGGCGACGCCTTGGAGGTCTGGTCCTTCGTCAGGCCGCGGTGGCTCGGGTGGCTTTGCGGGTTCATCGTCGGCCAGGCGTGTGCGCGGCCTCGGGGCCGGTGAGGAAGTCGGAGCGGCGGCTCCGGAGAACAAGGTTGTGGAGTGTCGGATCTGGTCGCGTGGGCGGCAGCGTCATCGGCTCAGGTGGAGCGCGGCCTCGGGGCCGGCGGGGAAGTCGGAGCGGCGGCTCCGGAGAGCACCTCTGTGCTGTGGAGTGTCGGTTCTGGTCGCGTGGACGGCAGAGTCGTCGACTCGTGTGGAGTGCGGCCTCGGGGCCGACGTGTGTGAGTTTAAGTGGTTTGTTAGCCGGAGTGGCGGCTCCGGCTCGTGTGGTAGGGTGGCAACTCTGGTCGTGTGGGCGACAGGGAAGTCGGCTCGTTAGGTACGCAGCCCCGGGGCTGGTGTGTGTCGATGTATCGGTTTTCGGCTAGTTTTCTTTATAAACTGGTCAATTCTCTTCTTCTTAATGCAAAGGCAGAGCTCCTGCTGTTTTCTTAAAAAAAAATATTTTTTTGGAGAAATACATGAAGCATTAACTAATATCATGAGAAAGGAAGGCAGTCATCACAATGGAAAAACTAATATCATGCCTTGAAACGGGCCTAGAAATTGCACCGAGGATATTAAATGCTTGGAGTAATTCATCCAAAAAAAGAAAGATAAGTATTACGGCGCAAATTAGGCATAAAACACAAAAAGCATCTAATAAAAACGCGCCCAGAAAAACTAAGCAAAATCAGTACGGCCATTACATCCCCCTCCTATATACCGCCTCCAAACGCCTCCGCCTCGACCCATCCCATCTCATCGACCACCTACACCGCCCCAGATCAGAACGGCCGCCAAGCACCAGGCACAACCGGCCATGGCGCTCCGGCAGCTCTGCCTCTGCGGCCTGTGCGTGCTGCTCCTCCTCCAGGCCGTCCCGTCCGCCTGCGGCGGGCGCAGCCCCCCGCAGCCGTGCTACAAGACGGTGACGGGCGTGCCGAGCTGGTGCGCGGGGGAGTTCATCCTGGCGCTCTTCGACGGCGTCAAGAACCACCCCATCAAGGAGTACTGCTGCGTGCAGCTCGCCTGCGTGGGCGAGCCGACGTGCGCCTCCGTGCTCCGCGGCGTCTGCCCGCCCCCGAAGCAGTATCTGCCGTGCCCGCCGCACCAATACACGTAGCCTATTATACATACAAGCGTGCGTGTGTGTGATTTGATCTGCAATTCGACCTTAATCTGGTCGTACCTGGATGGTGTGCGCGGAACTGTAATAATCTATATGCAGTCCTTCGTTCTGGGGTTGGACGGTGCGCTCACTTTGTGGTTCCTGGTCTTTCACAACGGTCATGTTCCGGTTACAGAATTCGGCTTTCTGAGCTAGTAATTCACGAAACAACAAAGCACAACGCCTTCAAGGTTCACCGCAAGATAGCAGGCAACAAAATATAGTACTCCCTCGGTACCAAAATATAAGTTCAAATTGAATTGCAAAAACGTACAGAGGTAGTAGTATAAAAGCCTACGGGGATGTCACTCCTGCCCCGCTCCCTACTCGGCAGCTACCACTTCAGCAAAATGAATCAAGCGGAGATGCATGAGAAGAAGATACTGTTGATGCAATGGGCCTGGATACCTGTGTTGCAACTTGTATCGATTGTACTCTTCTCTGAGGGAGCTCGTTTTTGTTTTACCCTTTGATTTACTGCTGCATTCTGATCACTGAAGCAGACGCGTAGTTGTCATCAACTACTACTACAAAAGTTCTTTTCCGATGGTCAACAACTGCACCACAGGCACATAATCTCTAACAAACGAACGAAATCACCAAGCCAGGAAGTACGACGTTTGCAAAAATTTGGCAGCCAGGAAACCGGGATAAAGCAAGCTCCAGGTTCCACGCAGACTCGAGGATAAAATCACAGGGATACAACGAAGCAACAGTCAGCAACGACCAAAACAAAACCACCACATTACATGATGAACTGCAACCATCTCAGTTAACATTTAGAACACGATGATTCATGCAACCATCTCAGTTTAACATCTAGAACACGGCGGTTCGTGCTACCATTGTAACTGTACATGTACAACCTACTCACAACCCGCTCCCCTACTATTCCTCCTAGACGGTGCAAAAAAGGAAGCCCACAACAAAACTCTCTGCAATTAGTACAAAATGAATTACAAAAATAGCTGGACGACAAACTGCTCATCCTTGTTTACAGCAAATCCGTCTAAATCAATGGTATGGCCCATAGTATTGTTCCTTACATTCCACATTGCTAAAACGTTTATAACGACTTGTATAACCGACCATATCTGTCCTTTGCAATCAACATTGTTCGCAAAAATTTGCATCTGAACAGCATGGACGAAGCACTGCTGAAGGGTTTATCCTGTCGGTGCCCTTCAGCCCCAGCAAACCTGTCTAAAGCCATGGAGTGAGGCATACACGCTGAATTGCTCAAATATGCCCAGATACATCTTCCTGCTTCGAGAAAGCGACTTGTTCGCAGGTGCGCGTCGCCAAATGAAATCTTGTTATGTGGCAATCATCAAGACACCCGCAGGAACCTACTTCCGATGCTTCCTTTTTGCTTCAGTCCTTGGCCTCTTCTCCTCTTCCCACTCTCTATCATGTGTTCTGCAATTTAACCAAGGATTGTTAGGAAAAGAAAACTTATAGAATCCATGAGTATATAAATAAAAAAAAGATCTATACCAGAATTGCCTCTCACGCAGAAGCCATTACATAACTTTTTTTACTTTTGTGCAGATTTAGAAAGAACATCAACCTTTATAATCATCTTCTGCAGCCTTATTTCTAATATTTACCTTACTGCTGCTACATTTTTAAGGAAAGATATTAAGCCTACTCATATCAATGTGACTACAAATTTATAGCAAAAAGCTCAAGCTACACTAAACCAACAGAAAGATCAACACAAATTTAAAATGCATGACAACACGAAGAATCACGCTGTTAAAATGTGCTTCAAGAGAAGAGTAAGCTTCAAGTGCTCCCTATTTTTAAGTAGTATTCCCGCCTGTCAGGTGTATAGGGCGTGCGCGTGTTCCTAGGTCCTCAATTTAATATTTAATAACTAATAAAATACTCCGTATATGTTATTTGCCACCAAAAATATATATGTTTAGAAACTTTATTCGAAAACGAATCCGATGATACAGTTTTAGATGGATATATAACAAATGTTTCATCAGTCTAATTGAGAACCTAAAAACCCACGCCGACGCTATAAACCCATGGTTTTCGAGTCACACAACTAGTCATCGAGTCGCACTGCCAGGGTTGACTCAAACCCCTCGACTAGTCAAGACTAGTCGCAACTCGTCGACCGGCCAGGCTCGACTCATCACGAGTCGCTACCCCTGAACGACTCGTCGACCCATCGACTCGAAAACCATGTGTAAACCCGACCAGAGGGGCTACCAATTCTGCATACACCAGACATTGACCTTGGTTTTGGTAGCTAGGATTTAACGGTGTCGCCCATACGGCTAAAATTGGTCATAAATCTCATAGTTCTCTATCAATGGAAACAAATACTTTGGATGCTAGCCATTCTTGGTAAGTCATTACTCCATTGAACTGTCTGTGTCACGCAGCTATTTGTGTGCTAACAAAGTGACAACTATTTAGTTATGTGTTTCTCTACATCATTATTGCACACGAGTATTTATGCTTTTCAGTTGTTAAACCACCTTCGAGGTAGCTTTCTAAATAGTGCTAGCTTTGGAACACAAGTGGTTAGTTACCAGCCATACCGCACCTAGCTAAGTGCATGACACCATGTTATCCATTAAAATTTATGAAGGTGCAATGGTGAGTTTCCTACATGCTTTACCTGCATAAAGACTTGTAACCTGGGAATGCAATCATTATTTTATTTGACTAAATATTGTTCTTCAATTTAGAAACAGGCAGGCCGGCAGCATAATAGAAAAGGTTAAAAGAAAATTGTGCCAATATTTGCACAAGATATTGCAGTTCACGATCTTGTATGTGCAGAGCATCTGAAATTTAAGGGTTTTTTGTTTGTAAAAGCGACGATTTTGCAACTTCATTCAGTCGATACGAAACTGATCCTTCCCTAAAACAGATCGAGTGTTTCACATGACAGCTAATAAGGTATAAAGAACACATTGCAAAGTGGAAACACTTGTAATGCATGGTTAGTTCAATGAGATCATTGTTTCCTAAACTTACTGGTCAGCCTCTCTACGACTTGTCTTGCTTGTTGAGTCCTTGGCATGCATCCTAGGAAGGTCATCAGCATGTGATGGCCGATGCTGTGAAATAGCACCCTTTCTTTCTCTCTCTCGTATTTCAAACTGTGAGTTACCAGGTCCAACGCTCGGAGGCTGTGGAGCAGAAGGCGCGTATTCCCCAGCTTCCAAAGCAGACTGTTCTCTTTTAACCTTCCGCCGTTTGGATGCACTATTAGGATCACTATCTTCTTTCACAGTATTAACTTTGTCCCTATCCCTGTCGTCTACCTGTATAAGTAACAAAGTATTAGAGGTCAAGCAAGAATGTCCATTACAATCCCAAGAGTGATTTGCATGCCAAGTCACATCATAAATGCCATAGAACTGTTCAGTAGATGAGTGAGTACAGAGCACAAGACACGGATAAACTTTTATAGATATAACTGAACTAATGAGCAAATAAATTATCACAGATCACAGAAGAGTATTACGAGGTAAAGAAAAGTTTACCTTGCTTGATGAAACATCCCTATCTTCACGCTTTCTATCCCGGAGATCTTCCTCTCTTCGGTGCTTCCCATCATCCTGTGAGAGCGGAGCATTCTCCTCCAAGTGCCACCTTTCTTTCTCATCACGCCTGGGAGACGACCGTTGGGTATGCCTGGTGCTGCTGCCCCTTCGGTCACTGTCTTCATCTCTTCGGTTAGCAGCGACTGATTGGGGTACAAAACTAGTTGGAAGAGGTGGAGGTGGTGGCAAGCTTTGCCCTCGGAAGCGTTCATCAGAAGTATGTGCTCGGTCTATGGGTTCATGCTTAACAGTATGTGCTCGGTCTATGGGTTCATTCTTAATAGCATATGCTCGATCTATGGGTTCATTCTTAATAGCATATGCTCGATCTATGGGTTCATGCTTAATTTTGTTCCTCTCCTCCTTATTCCTGTCTTCTCTTCCTTTTTCAGGAACTCTGTCTTGCATCTTTTCAATAGAACGCTCTCTCCTTTCCAATGATCTGTCTGTTGGTCTTTCAACCACGTCTTCTCCACGGCGCCTCTCGGACCGGTCTGCTTTTTCTCTATGATCTCTGTCATATTTATCATCGAACTTTTCTTTTAATTTCTCTGCCCGAATTAGGTTTTGTTCCTCACTAGCACCTCTCTCATGATCCACAGAACGAGATTTATCTACTGATCGCGAGTCCAATTTTTTTTCTTTGTCCGTATGGTGCTCCGTCAAGTCACCATCCCTGCCTTCAATCTCTCCTTTCCTTCGTTTACCTGTCCTCTCTTGTTCTTCAACGGGAACAGATCTTTTTTGCTGTTTCACGGTAGAATCAATCAAGTCAGCAGATTCACCTTCACCGGTGGGATTAGCTGTTCCACCGCTATGTGCAGCCAATACTGTTGATCTTTGGGAGGATGCAGATACCTTTCGTAGTGCCGGATGTATATTACCATTTGTGCCAACCAACGGACTAGTGGGATTAGTATCCAGCACACCATCAGCTGCCTGAGACAATACTTCTCTGTCAACAGGAATAGCAGAGGTTTGTTGATTAAGACCCCTGCTAGTAGATCTCCCAGGTTTTGCATCTTCCTTCACCACATCATGCTTAGATACCTTTGCAGCATTTTGTACAGCACGCTTTTGTGCCGCTCTTGTCTGTTAATAAAAATGATTAGAACAATGCAAACCAAATGTCCAGTACTAAAAGGCTCACTAATAACTGCTATGTTCCATGACATACTAAAGGACCATAAATAGAACAAGGGGATTTTGTGCTACCAAGAACACCTCAAGCTGTTGTTTAGAAAATTTCACAAAAAAAAAATTGTGTTATGAAGTTTTGAAAAATTCCTAAATTTTACACGTAGAAATACACTTAGCTACTTATAAAAATTCCTGAAAAAGGTACATCCATCTGCGGAAAAAAGACAAGAATGAAGGGCTAAAATAGAAATTATTTTTTCACCATTTATAGTGTGTGGACAGGTCCATAAAATGCTAATTTTGCACTAAAATGTACAAATACACATACTATTGCCATATGCGCATTTTAGGAAGTTTTTGCGATCCCAAAACCCTTTTTGGAGTCAAGCTCGCATGAGCTTTTCCTATAAATTACCCAATTGTTACCGTCCACATTATAAACTGAGAGGTACCTCAGGTTCTGCAGTAGGCTTCAAGACTTTAACTCCATCATCGGACAAAAGTTTCAGAGGTTCATCCACACCACGTGCGACCCCTGAACCTTTTCCTTGTGCAGAGGAAGATGGTATTTGAATATCAGATCCGTTTGTAGTCGAGGCATTCTTCTTATGGGCATCAGGCTTCATTGCATTTTCTGACCTTTCATGCCTACCCTCTACAGATTTTGCACGAACGCTGTGATCTTTTGCTGTCGAGGGATCTGCATACTGATTTCCTGTAGGATATCCAAGGAATAGTTATGCTCCAGTTAATCATAGTGGTTGTGGAAAAAAACTGTATCTTCTACTTACCAACAATAGGTTTTGCAGGCACTGGCTTCAGATCAAGGTGACCCATGCCAAACTCTTCTTCAGATACCCATGAACTCTGCATAATAGTCAGGAAATCCACACATACATCTCATAATCATGCACAAAGGGGAGTCTCCTGATACAGAAAAAGGCACCAGCAAAGAAGTGGTAACACTTACCTTCCGAGCTGCCAGAGCAGCAGCTACACCAGTGGCCAGTACTTTCAGATCTTCTCTCTCATCCCCCTTTAGCTTCGCAACCTGGTAAACATATTTGTGAGCAATAGCCCAGCAGCATATCATAAATGCTGACTAATGATGTATTTACCCTTTTCTCAATGTTGATACCGCTTTTTCGCATCACAGGAAAAATACTAGTTATCTTTGTGAGAACAATAAGGGCGTTTCTGATTTCCATGTATTCTTTTGATTCCATACATTGATTAAGCACCTTGGTAATTCTTCCACTCCATTTCCAATGAACCTTTCAAAAGCACAGAAAAAAGATGTTCAAAAACATATGCAAAGAATGTAGCAGGACAACAGCATAAAATTTTGGATATTAGAGATTCACTTGTGCTTATTATTTTTGTTAATTCAATTAAGGTGACGTGAATAAAAAATGTAGAGAGCAAAGCAGCACATGGCAATAATAGATACTAGGATCCATGAAAGCATGCTGAATTTATACCTGGATTCAAGAAACAGAAATTTCACCAAGAAAAATGTACAGATGCTCACAAATAATAAGTATACGCAGTGGATCTTTTGTACATGTACAAATACATATACACATCATTGAAAACTTGCAGGTATTAACATTTTATTAAAGAGGTAGCCACTACACTACTGTTGCACAACTCACATGTGACCAAATGTACAGCTCAATAAAGCCAACACGTCTAGCACATGCAGCACCAACTGCCACATCTGAAATTCTCTTTAAATAGAAAGGCTGCATGATAGGGCAGCACCACAATTCATGAACTGAGCGCCAACACGTTGGACATGAAAAAGAACATGGGGCCTGGTTACTAAGAGCAAGTTAGCTTGCCACATTTTTGCAAACGTAACGAGCTGACATACTATGAGTAGAAATATTTTATTCCTGAGGAAGCATCCATATCTAGGAATTAGCATGCTCACAGACTCACACAATGTGCCATTTTATGAACATTGGAGACACCAGATTTAGATTGAATGAGAAGACAGTTTGTGAATTTGTGAAGAAGTTCATTTGCAAAATTGTGAATCCATTAAATAGCCCATCAAAATCTGGTGTGGAACAGTTTACACTATACAGTAGGAGTTGGCACCTAAACATGGTTTTGTGTATTTAGAGCTAAGACAGAACGAAATTTATTTTCATATGCTCATCTATGAAGCAACATAATAGATTTATTTTCTATGTTGATTACATGCCTAACAAGAACCTTACTTGTGCACCAGATTGTGCTTTTATACTTCAAATAGCCCCTAGGAACTCTTATGAATTGGCATACAACCGTATCATGCAACTTGAGTAAAACTTAGTCCTAAAATTTTAGTAATGGTGATCAAAGCACAGAACAGGCTTTCTATGTTTCGATCACCACTACAGTTTTTAGGACCAAGCTGTACCAAGGGAATGACAAGCATACAGAGCTTAATTATGCGACACACATAACTTCAAGGAGTGTGTAAAGCATACTTTAACGAACTGAGGATAAGATACGCGTTGACTATTTGGAAATCTGAAGTATACAGCGAATCCCGGCTTATTTCCACATTCACGCTCATATACTGATTCGTCACTCTGCAAAAAGTTGTATTATGCAAACTCAGAAGCACTAAAACAACGTAATAACCATCAGGAAAGCTATGGCGAAGAGTGTATAGCACACTTGAATCAATAAGCTACCTTCCAATGGTAAGCCATCTTCAGGGTCTCATGAAGAAACCTTCCAAGCCTGCCAGCCTCATATTCGGTACAACAACAGATCATTGGCTGTAGTGTCTTGCAGATGAAAACATCTATATGATTCACCGTGTTGAAAAATGGAGTCCCAAGTGAATGCATCATCTGGACGAATGTAGCACAATACACAGCATCCTGCATGCTAAGAACACAGCGTGGATATATGCACCGCTGGAGAAATTCCATGTTGATCTTCAGTGCGTCCGGACTGGAACTCAGCCATTTATCCTTTTCACGGGTTAGCCTTTGGAGCACTGATATAACGTGCTGTTGATGCTTGTCAGATTCATTGTTCAATTTGTCCAGCAAATCTTGGATTCTCTCCTTGTCCTTCTTACGCCGTGATATTGCAATGCTAGAGTTATCTGAGTTATCTTCAAGTTGTTTGAGATTTTCATGCAGCTTCTTGATTTCTGCATCATAACGATCTTTTGGAAAATGAAGATCATACAGTGTTAAACCCCAGAAAGTAGCATACAATTCAGGTGAAAGACCGTTCCAGGCTTTTGCTGGCAAAATTGTTCGGATTGTGTTGAGAAGATCTGACCACCTGTAAGAAAACAGAATACAGCAAACTACATATGATCAAACCTAAAATACTATCAATGAAGTTCAACCAAGTCCATTTAGAAACATAAAAATTGAACCAAAGTTAACTTCAAGGACACAAGGTAGGTTCATTTTCTAGCCAATATTGGACAACTCATGGGCAACCAAAAGCTTTAATAAAAATTGCCTAGCCAATTGTATGGTAGAGCTAAGTTGGCTCAAACCAAACATACCCATAGTAGCTATTTCCCTACCAGCTTCCAAGGACACAAGATCTTCACTTATCTTTTAGTGGTAAACAGGAGAGGATCTATTCTCATAATTGTACCCCGATGTTCTAAAGGGTGCATATTTTATCTGAACTTACCATCCTTTGTAATTTACTTCTCAATTTATTTTCAACATAAACCCAAAAATGAAAATGGAATAACTAAGACGTGCTATTTTCAAGCTCCCAAAAACACTTGTACCCTTTGTTTGGAAGAAGAAAAATCAAACAGTGTATTTGGAAGTTCCAACAAAAACTGACAAGAAATCACACTACAATGTGTTCATTTGTGGTCTGCACAATAAATAAATGGACAATGGACTAAACTAGTACAGCAACTATCTGTAAAACCTTTTTTTCATGGACAATGCGTATATTTGCATGAAAATTTGCAAGTGCACAGAGTATTGCAATATTTCCATGTGAGGGTTTTTTGACAATATTTTGCAACATGGATTTCGTTAGACATGTGTAGGTGAGCCAGGCGTTGTCTGTGATGACTCATACCATTGAATAGATGATTAAACGACTCTCCACAGATGTTCATAAAAGCTTACATGATTGACTTCTGAGATGAATCACCATGCAAGATCATTTCATCATATGATACAGACTCCCCTTCTTCATTGTCATCGAGAGGCCAACAGGCCTCGCCACCGTTAGCGCTTCTGAAAAGCCTCATTACAGGCCGGTATATAAGAAAAGCAACCTAGAATGAAAAAAATTGCTAAGATGTTTACTCCAGTGGAGGCAAGATAAAATTATGAAATCAGCTCGTACATTGAAAAAAAAATGGAGTGCACATGATATGATTATTACGTCTGGCTCGATATGATATTTATAAACCAGATCTTCCAGCGGAGGTATTAGTTGAACATAGGTTGATGGAGCTATGGCACTTGAAAGAAACTCGGCATACTGAAGTAGTATTCCATGGCATCTATCAAACTGCTCGCTAACCATTTTGATATATGTGGCATCTGCATTTATTATAATCCTGAAAACAATAGCAACATTATCAAGTTTAAAAGAGCAGTGCAAAGAGTAAGAACTTAATATGACAAGATTTAGGCTAAAACATGAACCCCAGAATGCAGATAATAAAGCTTTACATAATTGTTGCTTTCTAGATATTTTCTTCGACATATATTTCCTAAAAAATAATTGCATGATTCCAGAAATTCAGTTAAGAATTGCATTCAATTAGGATGCATCTATAATAACCATCAGTCTGTTACCTATATGAAATAAAGTCCACTTAGTTGAGAGAGCAGAACAAAATAAGGAGGGGGGAAAGGGCACAAAAGATTTAGCAAGTTGGAACAAAATCTTACTTGGATCTGTGTTGGGCAATGAGCAGTAGTAGAGGAATTGCAAGTTTGGGTTCATCTTTTGGAAGCAAAGAATCCCGCAATTTGTTAATAGACTTATTCAGGACCTACAAAAAACGATTTGGTAAGCTGTTTATTTGACCTTATCATGAAATAGAGAAAAGAAGCCTTGATTCTTCGCAAAACCTTATAGTTCCGTGTTGATCCAAACAGCGAAGATTGAAGCATAACGTTTCACTTCCTGCCATAGCATCAACCTGTTCATCAGTCATGTTCTCAGTGTACTGTACATTTGCCATTTGCTGAATGAGTTCCTGCATGGTACATCAATTTAAACTTCAGATTCATACAATACAAAAGCAGCAAGAAAGTTTCGACATAGCCAACAAACCTCAAGTACAACAAGCTCAGTACCCAATCCTTTCTTCAGTTGATTAACTATGTATTGGAAGAGGCATTTAAGCTCCATGGAATGATGCTTCTTGCAGCTGTTAAAGTTTATTTGTTCAAAATAGAAGCATAAAGATAAAATTGAAGACAATAATAATATTGGGAAGGGAAGCACAAGCACCCCAGTGATTATAGAACTACTGCTTGCATTTTCAAAGCATTAACATTAAATGTAATTAACAAATAATAACAAGGATCTGGAGTCTTGGCAAATGGTGATATTTCGTTGTACACTTCTGTAGATGCGATGTCATAATGAGCAAACAAATGAGAGGGGAAAACTCAAGATTATGCACAAGATAATGGCAGGGGGTCCTTAGTGGTAAAACAAAAGGTAAACCTCTAAATATTTAGGTTGTAGATTGGTTACCTAATGCTGCATTAGCATATCTAAAATCATTGTCACGAGTGTTTGACATAATGTATAGCAAGCTTAGCTAACGATGCAAGAATGCAAGTACGAAAATCTTTGTGATATTTATTCAAAAGAAATTGCATCCTGCTCAGATATTCGTAACATTAAGTTTGATGCTAACCACTACAACACAGAAAAATGTCAAAAGCTCAAAGCAAATTTTAAATGGTTATAGTACCAGATCATTGTTTGTTCTATAAAAGCCATATGACAAAAGCACATAATATGCCTAATAAGCAAGAAGATACATGACTGAATGTCACTGGATAATCAAGTTTAACTAAAGTACACCACATCATGTTTTGTGTAACTAATATGATCACAGGCAGGAGCCAAAACTACATACAGGTGTCCCCAGAATGATGCCAGACACTGAAGCCAGTCTGACAGGTTAAGGCCGTCATCCTTTACTTTCTCACGACCACCTTGAGCCAACCGTTCGATTACAATATATTGCAAAATATCATATTCCAGCTGTAAAAGAAGCACATTTAGACAACGGTGTAAACTTGACACAATTGAAAGACACATGCAGAACAATTACAATCAACTCTAAAAAGGGCATGAGCATCTGTATAAAACATGCATCACATACGCAGCCAATACCTGAGTCAAGTATTTAAAAGCATCCACAACTGGATTTATCATGTCCCTGTATGCTTCAACCTGAAAGTTGTGACAATGTATTGTAGAGGTAAAAAGATGAAGGAACTAAAGATAAAGCATAATTACACAAGTCAAGGAAGGATTGCAATTAGAAAGGTGAGCTTCCAGAATCATTGAATTGTCATAATTAACCAATTAAAAATAATATATTCATAAATCATTTGGTCAGACTACTAATGCAAATCGGTTGCTTCATTAAGTGATGTGTACCCATAAGGGGCAGGTTCCCTCTGCACATGTACACAACTACATATACCATTCTATTACTAATATGGAGCAGTAGGAGGCTCTTATGCTTTCTGGTCCAAAATGTAAATAAAAAAACTCGCTCCATTGACATTAATCATTTGCAAAGACCCCCCCCCCCCCCCAATGTACGTTAACCACAACTGAGTCCTTAAAGGGATGGCACAGGGCCTGCTGCAAGCTTATAGTTGATAAGGAGCATACCCATTGGCAGATCTAGTGCACAGAGAGCTGATGTGGCCAGGGTTAAAACTACAGTATGCACTCGGTGAGTTCAGCATCTAGGCTAAAAACATAAAGAGCCAAATACAGTCCAAATGGAGCTGCCAGCAGATTTAACGGTTGGCCATCTCCAACATCAAAGAATTAATATCACATGTTCCAGATATGACTACAGTATTTATTATTGCTTTGAATATTGCATGTGCATTGTTGGTTCAAAATACCTGTTGGACAATTGTCCGAAGCACAGTCATTGGATTTGCATGAGCAAGTTTAGCCACCATGCGGCCAAGCTGCTTCAGATTTTCCTTGGCCAGCCGTTTTAAGAGCCGTCTGGTGTCCAGCTAATTGAGAAAATAAGGATGCTGGTGAATTTAAAACTCAAGATAAAATGGTAGGCGAAAGAAAGAAAACCCAGGGCATGGAATAAGCAGGCAACCTTTGCTGTTTGCCTTGCAGCAAGGACAATTGGGTTTTGTTCAGTGTCCTTCTCCCACTCACCATACAAACGATAGCGCACCTAAACATGAACAGTGCCAGATTGATTAAAAAGGTAGTGCAGTACAGCAAGTAACGACCAGGAAGCATGACAGACCTCATAAGGAAGAAGGGAAAGAACTCCCCATATCTCCATATCAACAGCAGGATTGGCAGGTATAAGCTGCAGTGAAGGAAGCAAGCATGACCCAAGTGCTTCTTCAACCTGAGATTCTGGAGACATTACACCTGCTGTACGGGCTGATTCTTTTGACGAGGCATGATACACCTTTAACACTCTGCAAACCTGAAAATGAACACATCGAATGTGCCATTAAATAACAATATCCAAAAAAAATTGCCACTAGATTGCTCCAAGCGGAAGTGCATAATTGCAAGTAAAGGTGTTCATAGTCATATGACCTTTCCTAGTCTTGAGGATGGGATTGGGGGTGTTTGTGTGCTATGATTGTATAGTAGTCAGTGATAACTGGTGTTAATGGCTTTGTGTGCTAATCCGTGCTAATTTGGTGGTTGGTGGGAGATCTAGGGAGTGAGATAAGGGGAGCTGCTGAAGATGCTCTTAGAGCATTTGCATACGACAGCTGACCGGTACCCATATCGCTATGCCTGCTGGATGCAGCAGATAGACGGTGGACATAGGCACCAGCTCAAAAATCTGATCTGCATCAGGGATGGCCATTTTTTACTTTTTAATTTATTACAGCAATGCAAGTGAGGAAGCAAAATCCTGGTCATAACAACCACTGATGAAATGAACTCGTGATATGGACATATGGTATTTTGTAGTTTGTACAAAATGTATATAACAAACTAATAATCTATGACATAAATGCAGTGAAGAAAATCTCAAGCATATCCAATAAGGCAGCACGATATTGAGCAGGTACTAATACAAGAAGAATGCAACACAAAAAGATTTAAGGATACCTTCTGGAATAATTGTGTGTCACGGTGAAGGTATGGTCCACAAGCGGCAAGCATTTGGAAAAACTCCTTTGGCAGATCAACCAAATAACTTGGTGAAGAGACAGATGATGCATCCATCATATGAGTGTTGATGTTACGGGTGATTTTATGATGTGTTTGACAATATGTACTGTAGGCTGACGAAATAGTCTTCTCAACAATTCTGCACAAATGGAAGTAGGATTGAACAACATAAATTGGGGAACTCAACCATTGCATTACAATAAACATACACGGACCATCATATGCCATATTTTACGGAAGTAGAGGCAATAGTATACAACTGCTAAGGCTGCTAATAGAATATGCAGAGGAAGTTGACAAACCTAAATAAAGCATCACAAATTTCAACGTGCTCGACAGGATTTAGCTGCGCAAGACGTTCAAATAGTAGCTGTGCATGGTCCCTGGCAAATAACAGCAGAAGTCAATCAGTGACATTTATAACATGTCAAAGAAGACAGATGTGTTTTACTGCAGATTTGAAATATACCAACTGAGCATAACAATGAAATGTTATTATAAGAAACTTTGCAATATTATAATACATCTTAAATCAATGGCACTAGAGATAATACCAATCATGGACTGAGAGGAAACCAAGAAGAAGTCCAAGCTTCTGGTTCTTTTCTATCTCAGGGGCTCGTTCATCAATTATATCATTTTCCATCTCCAGTGCTGTGTATAAATCGATCGTTATTTCTTGCTTCTCTTCATCCATAAGGTCCTTTCCAGTAGCAGCAAGATTTATTTTGCCTATTTTAGTAGCCTGGGATAAAGAAAGAGATGAATAAACTCCATAAGTTGAATCCCTGATGTGTCCATAATTATTAAAGCGTATCGAAGACCAATGCAGGCATTTCATAAAGTAAGACCAAATCTGCATGCATAGCTTGAGATATGTCCAGTCACTAAAAACATGGTTACTGCAAACAGTGGAACAGCTTAATCAGTGTCTCTACTTGAGGTAACTACAAATATGACACTTCCTCAAAGCCGAAACTACAAGACAACAATCAAAAGAACAACTCTTATATGTTTGCCACTCGAGTTCCAATTTCAATGTGGCAACTTGTTATTAGTCCTCCCATGTAGTGATCCCTACAAGAACTATCATGGCATTTGCATAAACAGACTTTACACGGTAATGTTCGAAGTATCATGGTGTTTGCTTAAAGAGACTTTACACGTACTGCTTTCTTTTTTCAAATGGAAGTCGTTTTTAAAATCTAAAAATTGAAGCATAAAAATCATTGGGAATACATTGTAGTGACATTCATATAATTCTCATTTATAACACTGAGGAACACAGCAAATCCTTTTTAGAACAGAATGGATTCAACAAGAAAATTATCCTAA
Organism: Aegilops bicornis; assembly: GCA_021605145.1. Lineage (NCBI taxonomy): Eukaryota > Viridiplantae > Streptophyta > Magnoliopsida > Poales > Poaceae > Aegilops > Aegilops bicornis. Next base: position 837,079,482 of record CM038671.1, on the reverse strand, counting down.
CCTCATCAATTTTCCTTGAAACAAAGGAGCCAAAATGCTCAAACGCCTCATCATCATTCGGAAGTAAATGAGCGTAGCTGAAACAGAAGCCATGAATGTGTCATGATTTATGAAATATCTGAGGTGCAGTTGAAAAGGATATAGCAACACAAACAGATCCAGAAGCAACACTAACTCATATTGATACAGCATAAAATGGCTAGGAAAATAAAAGCAAACAAGAACTTGAGACTACGGATATGGTCAGTCAGTTACTAAAATAACTAATATCATTGATACTACATATGATTGTCTTTCTCGGTATTGTAGTACTAACTATCTAAGGAAAATAACCTAAAAGAAGTCTAGTACTGCTCGTGTAATTCATCACATAGATATAAGAAATGGCCATCAAAATAAGAGCAGAAGTAGAAGAGGGAACCGCAAAAGGAATGTAATGTTAAAAATACATGTATATAAACCTTACAAAAATATGATCTTCTCTTACTGCAGATATTTTTATGACAAAATATTTTTAAAATACTATTTAAGGAGGATGTCTGAAATAGCAGTTTGCGGTCAAGAAGTGTAGACAAACACAATAACAACTAGGAAACTTACAGATTATCAAGGTCAATAAGGCCAGATTTGACCAACAGCGCTGCTATTCGGAAAAGACCAGATGGAACAGGGCTATTTACATCCAATTGTTGATAATATTGAAATTTAAACCCCAAAATTTGAGCAGCATGGGACTGTAAAAATGAGAAGCCGTAAGATTGGCTGAAAATACTGCATGAAGTATGGTAACAATCTTTACAGGCTGGCTAACAAAATACCTTTGGAAAAAGAGGTATAAGCTGATAAAAGATACTGTTGTCTGGATAGAGTTCAAAACATTCCAACACCTAGCAGGCAAATAAGAAAGAACATAATCAGATTATAGCAGTGACAAACTTTTACAATATCAGATAACAATACCGGGATAAAAAAATGAGAACTCACAATGTCAAATACACGATTCGGGTCCAGGTCAAAATGTCCAATTAATGACTGTCACAAGAATATTATGTTATAATTGTTTACATGCTGAAATCATATGAGGAAGAAAGAAGATTCCAAGTAACCAACACCGAACCTTTACAATGCTGATAGTTGCTGAAGAAGTATTTTGGCAAGCCAAATCTGAACCTACTTGACAAAGTAGGGTTACCTGAATTCCAGACAAAAAAAAGCAGCTAGGTCAAAAAATACACCATGCTCCAGTAAACCTTTTAGACACATCATTTACAAACTAAGCAAAGAATGGAACTAGCCATAAATCCCACATGGTTGCGATTTAGTCTCCAATAATTTCAAATTGGAAGTATAAGAAGTTAGAACACATGTGTGGAATTGTGGATATTTCCATCTCTAATCAATGTAACCACACTTACAATCGTTTATAGAAGTATCTAGATTATAGAGTTTACCCTCTAGATTTGGTATAACACGTGTTAGAAAACAAAGGAAATTTTGACTGCGGAAAACTGCACTTGGTTGACATTGCCAATTCTATCACAGCCCAGACACTGAGACACGTCATAAAGTTGTGTGGATTTGCTAGTAGACACCAAAGTGTCTAATAACAAACAAGCATGGTTATGCTAGTGGTTTTAGGCAATAAAAAGTGTCCAGTAAATGACTACAACTTCATAATGTGGTTGGGCAACAACATCATTTTGTGGTGTCTCGGCATATGCTAATCAAGTGCAGTGTTCTATAGCAATTTTTCCAATAAATACTTTCAAAAACACAGGTTATTTGGCTTTCCAGCCTTCCCCTATTTAGCATTCCAGGTGTCCTACTATGTAATTTAGGATCAAATAATAAATCAAAGTCTGGAATTAGTTGATTGTTTTACACTCCCCTTGAACTGTAAATGCGTCCAGTCAGTAACTCAGATCAAATATTCTTCGGCAATTGAGAGCAGTATCACTCACCAAAGCATCAGTGAAGAAACTAGAGCACACTAAGGACAAATTTCTACGTTATGTTACTCATTTCAATTTCATAATATAGCATGAAGAAATAACAGAAGTTCCAAAAAAATTTATGGAAGGAACCAATGCACGCACATCATTACAAGAACAAGAGGTAGAAGTTTCACAGGCAGATATACATACCAACTTGGCGTAGCCCTCACTTTCCTCTCTTACAAGGTTGAATTTAGTTTGCTGATAAAGAAGTCGTGTGTTGACTCTGACCTGTTGCCATTTATGTCAAGCGACAATTAAAAATGATGCAGTAAACAGGTAAAGAATGGGACTGTGCAAAATAAGAAGAATGGTGCCCAGGAACCATGTTTAATAGATATCGGCAATAATGTGACATGGTACATTGTAATTCATGTGAGCACAAACAAAAACATCAGCAAGCAATGATCGCACGTGATAACAATATATGCATAGTATTAGTATGTGACACATACCTCCTTGGCTTTTAAATCCTGGCCTTTTGACTTACTCAGTTCAACCTCCCATAGGAACTCTTCCTTCAAATGTGCACATACAGGAAACAGAGACAGCATGTGTCAGCTGCCTTGAATCATGAAAAGGTGGTTTGGAGAAAGATATGGTACCCTAGTATGACGAAAACAAATACTCACGTCACATCGCTCTTGAAGAAGCCTAGGCACAATCAATGAAGACTCCACGAGTGACTTAGTCTGCAGCCAAGAGTATTTATAAGGAAATTAGTGAGCAATAAATCCTGCACCCAAACAAAGTAGGGCACCAAGAAGATAGATAGCCATTTGCATTGGTAAAGATATGAATAGGTGTAGAAGTATTAAAAGAAATTGTTACCATTTTGACAAGACGGCTGCGATATTCACCAGAAATGGTAATCTGCACATTACTACAGGTCAGATCATCAACTAGGAATGCAGCACTCGATGATTACAAGGAAACAGCAACACAAGGAACGGAATGGTAAATCCAGATTACATGATTCTGAAATAAATGCATCTTGAATTTAGGATAGATTCGTTCACTAAACCACAAATCCCTGAGTGACACTCCCCGTCGCCTGCCTCCAGCCATCAGGTACCAGTCAACTATTGGGTGACTCCTAGATGACAATGATCTTGGCAACTGTTTTCTGGTATAGATCCATAACTCCTAGATAGAAAGCTAAACGTTCCCACTCTATAATTCAAATAATAATGAATAAGTTTGCGCTCTCGACCATTATAAGGTTTGCTAGTGGTATTCCAAGAGCTGGTAGTTTCATGTTCATCAGAAAGGGCATAATTTAACCCTTTTCCTGCTACAACTTCAGCAGGATACTTTTTCCAAACATAGCCTTTAGAACTTGTTCAGAGCTACCACATGCTATCACTAGCAGTGAGATATCTATGCATCAGGGAAACATCTTACAATTCAACCAGGTTGTCACTTTAGCTGGCACAACAAGTAACACGGACAACAAACTGGCCAATTTCAGCTAAGTATTGCATACAGTGCTATGCTCAATGGCGAATTGACTAATCAGACACACTTCATCGAGCCACTCGTAGCAAACTAAGCACCACATGGCAGCAAAAAAAGGACTCAGAATACTCACATCCTGCCCTAGGTGTGCGATGATGTCAGCGAGCACAGAGGCGGACGACTCCTGCCGCGCCTCCTCCACGAAGACCACCGAATCCAGCGCCGCCCGGCACTTCTGGGGCGGCAGGTCCCCCCGCACCTGCACAGCCCAACCAGCGCAATCAGCCCCAAAATCAGAAACCAACCAACTCAGCTCGCTGAGCAAAACCTAATTCGCGCAGCAGTGCGTGGCGGGGGGAGGGGGGAGCTCACCATCGCCCAGGAGAGCTCGTAGAGGAAGCGGGCCCTGGGGACCGGATCGGGGAGGCGGAAGGCGGCGGCGGACTGGCCCTTCCATTCGCGGAGGCACTCCTCGGTGACGTGCCTGTAGTCCGGCGCCTGGAGCGGCGGCGACATGGCGAGCGGGCGCGGGTGCTGGGGGCAGGGTTTTGGAGGGGAACTAGGGTTTCATGGGAGGTGGTGAGGTCCCAGGAGGGGAAGAGGAGCGGGCGACTTGGAAGCGGAGAGACGACCTATGGGGGCGGGCGATGCAGGGGCGGGATGGGGGCGGAACAGCGTAGGGAACCGCCGGCGAGGGTCGGTGACGGCGGTGGCGTCGGGGCGCGCCGGGAAAGCGGCGAGGCGGAGGGAGCGGGCGCGGGTGGGGCGGTGGGGGAGTCGCGGAGAGCCGGCGAGGCGCTGTGACGGCGGAGGGCTGGGTCGGGTAGAATCTGGCCGGCCTCACGTATAGATGGGCTGGGCCTTCAGCTCGGGTTCAGCCGTGTAGGTCGGTTTGCGACACGTTTGGCATGACTATGTTTTTTCTCTCTCTCTCTCTCTCTCTCCAAACATTGGTTTCCATTCTGCATATGTGTATTTCTCAAAAGAAAAAAATCTGCATATGTGTGATATTTTTACCCGGTAAAAAAATGCGAGGTTACTAGGTAAAATTTGTATGACCTGCATTATTTCGAAGAGGATCATACCAATTGTAAAAGTTCACCAGAAGTACAAAGCATTTTAAATATAACTAAAACTACATCGAGATTCTGAGACCACTACTGCCGCCAAAACGAGTCGCCGACACGTTGTTTTCGTCACTCCCCTATCAGAGTCGGCTTGACCTTGTCGATGACAGTGGGGAAGTCTTCGTGCACGTTGTTAGGGAACGCAGTAATTTCAAAAAAATTCCTACGCACACACAGGACCATGGTGATGGCATAGCAACGAGAGGGGAGAGTATTGTCTACGTACCCTCGTAGACCAAAGCGGAAGCGATCACAACGTAGAGGAAGTAGTCAGACGTTCTCCTCGCGATCCGGCCGATCCCAGCAGATTACTCGGCGCCTCAGTTCTTGGCACACGCTCATTTCGATGGCGCTCCTCGGGCTCCGATCCAAAGAAAGCTCCGGGAGAGGGAGTTCCGTCGACCTGACGGCGTGGTGGCGATCTTGATGTTCTACCGACGCAGGGCTTCGCCTAAGCACTGCTATGATATGACCGAGGTGGAATATGGTGGAGGGCACCGCACACGGCTAAGAGCGATCTCAAGGATCAACTTGTGTGTTCTAGGGTGCCCCTACCCCGTATATAAAGGAGGGAGGAGGAGGTGGCCGGCCTCAAGGGGCGCCATAGGGAGGGAAACCTACTCCAAGTAGGTTTCCCTCTCTTTCCTTATCTTATTCGGAGGGAAGGAAGGAGTACTAGTATTAGGAAGTAGTACTAGTAGTAGGAATAGGAAGAGGGGAAGGAGAAAGGAAAGGGGCCGGCCCTCCCCAGTCGGATTGGGCTTGGGGCGCCCCTCCCTATTCCTTCTCCTTCCTCCTACATGGGCCCAATAAGGCCCATATACCTCCCGGGGGTTCAGTAACCTCCGGAGCTCCAAACTTCTCCGGAACCTTTCCGGTGTCCAAATATATCCGTCCAATATATTAATCTTTATGTCTCGACCATTTCGAGACTCCTCGTCATGTCCGTGATCATATCCGGACTCGAACAACCTTGGTACATCAAAATACATAAACTCATAATATAAGCATCATGAAACCTTAAGCGTGCGGACCCTACGGTTCGAGAATAATGTAGACATGACCGAGACATGTCTCCGGTCAATAACCAATAGCGGGACACGGATGCCCATATTGGTTCCTACATTTTCTCTGAAGATCTTTATCGGTCGAGACCGCATAACAACATACGTTGTTCCCTTTGTCATCGGTATGTTACTTACCCGAGATTCGATCGTCGGTATCCAATACCTAGTTCAATCTAGATTCTTGGTAAGTCTCTTTACTCGTTCCGTAATACATCATCTCACAACTAACTCATTAGTTGTAATGCTTGCAAGGCTTATGTGATGTGTATTACCGAGAAGGCCAGAGATACCTCTCCGAGCAATCGGAGTGACAAAACCTAATCTCGAAATCGCCAACCCAACAAGTACCTTTGGAGACACCTGTAGTACTCCTTTATAATCACCCGATTCGTTGTGACGTTTGGTAGTACCAAAGTGTTCCTCCGATGGCAGGAGTTGCATAATATCATAGTTATAGGAACATGTATAAGTCATGAAGAAAGCAATAGCAATATACTAAGCGATCAAGTGCTAAGCTAACGGAATGGGTCATGTCAATCACATCATTCTTCTAATGAGGTGATCCCATTAATCAAATGACAACACATGTCTATGGTTAGGAAACATAACCATCTTTGATTAATGAGCTAGTCTAGTAGAGGCTTACTAGTGACTATCTGTTTGTCTATGTATTCACACATGTATTATGTTTCCGGTTAATACAATTCTAGCATGAATAATAAACATTTATCATGATATAAGGAAATAAATAATAACTTTATTATTGCCTCTAGGGCATATTTCCTTGATCTCCCACTTGCACTAGAGTCAATAATCTAGATTACACAGTAATGATTCTAACACCCATGGAGTCTTGGTGCTGATCATGTTTTGCTCGTGGAAGAGGCTTAGTCAATGGGTGCGCAACATTCAGATCCGTATGTATTTTGCAAATCTCTATGTCTCCCACTTGGACTTGGTCCCGAATGGAGTTGAAGCGTCTTTTGATATGCTTGGTCCTCTTGTGAAATCTGAATTCCTTTGCCAAGGCAATTGCACTATTGTCACAGAAGATCTTCATTGGTCCCGATGCACTAGGTATGACACCTAGATCGGAAATGAACTCTTTCATCCAGACTCCTTCATTTGCCGCTTCCAAGCAGCTATGTACTCCGCTTCACATGTAGATCCCGCCACGACGCTTTGTTTAGAACTGCACCAACCGACAGCTCCACCGTTTAACAAAAACACGTATCCGGTTTGCGATTTAGAATCGTCCGGATCGGTGTCAAAGCTTACATCGACGTAACCATTTACGACTAGCTCTTTGTCACCTCCATATACGAGAAACATATCCTTAGTCCTTTTCGGTATTTCAGGATGTTCTTGACCGCTGTCCGATGATCCACTCTGGATTACTTTGGTACCTTCCTGCCAAGCTTACAGCTAAGCATACGTCGGTCCGGTACACAACATTGCATACATGATAGAGCCTATGGCTGAAGCATAGGGTACATCTTTCATTTTCTCTCTATCTTCTCATTGTGGTGGGCATTGAGTCCGACTCAATCTTATACCTTATGTCTGGTAAAAAACCTTTCTTTGCCTGATCCATTTTGAATTTCTTCAAAACTTTATCAATGTATGTGCTTTGTGAAAGTCCAATTAAGCGTCTTGATCTATCTCTATAGATCTTGATGCCCAATATGTAAGCAGCTTCACCGAGGTCTTTCATTGAAAAACTTTTATTCAAGTATCCTTTTATGCTATCCAGAAATTCTATATCATTTCCAATCAATAATATGTCGTCCACATATAATATCAGAAATGCTACTGAGCTCCCACTCACTTTCTTGTAAATACGGGCTTCTCCAAAAGTCTCAGTATAAAACCATATGCTTTGATCACACTATCAAAGCGTTTATTCCAACTCCGAGAGGCTTGCACGGACCATAAATTGATCATTTGGAGCTTGCACACTTTGTTAGCACCTTTTGGATCAGCAAAACCTTACAGTTGCATCATATACAACTCTTCTTCTAGAAATCCATTCAAGAATGCAGTTTTACATCCATTTGCCAAATTTCATAATCATAAAATGCGGCAATTGCTAACATGATTCGGACGGACTTAAGCATCGCTTCTGGTGAGAAAGTCTCATCATAGTCAACCCCTTGAACTTGTCGAAAACCTTTTGCAACAAGTCGAGCTTTGTAGACGGTTATATTACCATCGGCGTCGGTCTTCTTCTTAAAGATCCATTTATTCTCAATGGCTTGCCGATCATTGGGCAAGTCAACCAAAGTCCATACTTTGTTCTCATACATGGATCCCATCTCAGATTTCATGGCTTCCAGCCATTTCGCGGAATCTGGGCTCACCATCGCTTCTTCATAGTTTGTAGGTTCGCCATGGTCAAGTAACATGACTTCCAGAATAGGATCCGTACCACTCGGGTGTGTATTTTATTCTGCTTGACCTACAAAGTTCAGTAGCAACTTGATCTGAAGTTTCATGATCAACATCATTAGCTTCCTCACCAATTGGTGTAGTTGTCACAGGAACCGTTTCTTGTGATGAACTACTTTCCAATAAGGGAGCAGAATCTGATTATCTCATCAAGTTTTACTTTCCTCCCACTCACTTCTTTAGAGAGAAACTCCTTCTCTAGAAAGGATCCGAATTTAGCAACGAAAATCTTGCCTTGGATCTGTGATAGAAGGTGTACCTTGATCTCCTTTGGGTATCCTATGAAGACACATTTCTCCGATTTGGGTTCGAGCTTATCTGGTTGAAGTTTCTTTACATAAGCATCGCAGCCCCAAACTTTAAGAAGCGACAACTTTGGTTTCTTGCCAAACCACAGTTCATATGGTGTCGTCTCAACGGATTTAGATGGTGCCCTATTTAACGTGAATGCGGCCGTCTCTAAAGCATATCCCCAAAGCGATAGCGGTAAATCAGTAAGAGACATCATAGATCGCACCATATCAAGTAAAGTACGATTCTGACGTTCGGACACACCATTTCTCTGTGGTGTTCCGGGTGGCGTGAGTTGAAAACTATTCCACATTGTTTCAAATGTAAACCAAACTCGTAACTCAAATATTCTCCTCCACGATCAGATCGTAGAAACTTTATTTTCTTGTTACGATGATTTTCCACTTCACTCTGAAATTCTTTGAACTTTTCAAATGTTTCAGATTTGTGTTTCATTAAGTAGATATACCCATATCTGCTCAAATCATCTGTGAAGGTGAGAAAATAACGATACCTTGGCGTGCCTCAACATTCATTGGACCACAAACATCGGTATGTATGATTTCCAACAAATCAGTTGCTCGCTCCATAGTTCCGAGAACGGCGTTTTAGTCATCTTGCCCATGAGGCATGGTTCATAAGTACCAAATGATTCATAATCAAGTGATTCGAAGCCCATCGGTATGGAGTTTCTTCATGCGTTTTACACCGATATGACCCAAACGGCAGTGCCACAAATAAGTTGCATTATCATTATCAGCTCTGTGTCTTTTGGTTTCAACACTATGAATATGTGTATTACTACTATCGAGATTTAATAAAAATAGACCACTCTTCAAGGGTGCATGACCATAAAAGATATTATTCATATAAATAGAACAACCATTATTCTCTGTCTTAAATGAATAACCGTCTCGCATTAAACAAGATCCAGATATAATGTTCATGCTCAACGCCGCACCAAATAACAATTATTTAGGTCTAAAACTAATCCCGATGGTAGATGTAGAGGTAGCGTGCCGACCGCGATCACATCGACTTTGGAACCATTTCCCGCGCGCATCGTCACCTCGTCCTTAGCCAATCTTCGCTTAATCCGTAGTTCCTGTTTCGAGTTGCAAATATTAGCTGAGAACCAATATCAAATACCGGTACTCTGCGAGTATTAGTAAGGTACACATCAATAATATGTATATCACATATACCTTTGATCACCTTGCCATCCTTCTTATCCACCAAATACTTGGGGCAGTTCCGCTTCCGGTGTCGGTTTGCTTGCGGTAAAAACACTCGGTTTGAGGCTTAGGCCCGGACTTGGGTTTCTTCTCTTGAGCAGCAACTTTCTTGCTGTTCCTTTTGAAGTTCCTTCTTCTTTCCTTTGCCCTTTTTCTTGAAACTAGTGGTCTTGTTGACCATCAACACTTGATGCTCTTTCTTGATTTCTACCTCATGACTTTTAGCATTGCGAAGAGCTCGGGAATTGTTTTGGTCATCCCTTGCATATTATAGTTCATCACGAAGCTCTTGTAGCTTGGTGGCGATGATTGGAGAATTCTGTCAATGACACTATCATCCGGAAGAGTAACCCCAGTTGAATCAAGTGGTTATTATACCCGGACATTTTGAGTATATGTTCACCTTGTGAACTATTCTCCTCCATTTTGCAGCTATAGAACTTATTGGAGACTTCATATCTCTCAATCCGGGCATTTGCTTGAAATATTAACTTCAACTCCTGGAACATCTCATATGCTCCATGACGTTCAAAACATCGTTGAAGACCGGTTCTAAGCCGTAAAGCATGGCACACGAACTATCGAGTAGTCATCAGCTTTGCTCTGCTGAAGCGTTCACAACTTCGGCGTTGCTCCTGCAGCAAGCACTGGCACCCAGCGGTGCTTCCGGGGCGTAATTCTTACGTGCAGCAATGAGGATAATCCTCAAATTCTGGACCCAGTCCGTGTAATTGCTACCATCATCTTTCAACTTTGCTTTCTCAAGGAACGCATTAAAATTCAACGGAACAACGTGACGAGCCATCTATCTACAGTAAACATAGACAAGCAAAATACTATCGGTACTAAGTTCATGATAAATTTAAGTTTTAATTAATCATATTAAAAACTCCCACTTAGACAGACATCTCTCTAGTCATCTAAGTGATTACGTGATCCAAATTAACTAAACCATGTCCGATCATCACGTGAGATGGAGTAGTTTCAATGGTGAACATCACTATGTTGATCATATCTACTATATGATTCACGTTCGACCTTCGGTCTCCGTGTTCGAGGCCATATCTGTTATATGCTAGGCTCGTCAAGTTTAACTCGAGTATTCTGCGTGCGCAACTGTTTTGCACCCGTTGTATTTGAGCGTAGAGCCTATCACACCCGATTATCACGTGGTGTCTCAAAGACGAAGAACTTTATAGCGGTGCATACTCGGGGAGAACACTTCTTGATAATTTTAGTGAGAGATCATCTTATAATGCTACCGTCAATCAAAGCAAAATAAGATGCATAAAGGATAAACATCACATGCAATCAATATAAGTGATATGATATGGCCATCATCATCTCGTGCTTGTGATCTCCATCTCCGAAGCACCATCGTGATCACCATCGTCACCGGTAGCGACACCTTGATCTCCATCGTAGCATCGTTGTCGTTTACGCCATCTATTGCTTCTACGACTATCGCTACCGCTTAGAGATAAAGTAAAGCAATTACAGATGCGTTGCATTTCATACAATAAGCGACAACCATATGGCTCCAGCCGATTGCCGATAACTTCGGTTACAAAACATGATCATCTCATACAATAAAATATAGCATCACGTCTTGACCATATCACATCACAACATGCCCTGCAAAAACAAGTTAGACGTCCTCTACTTTGTTGTTGCAAATTTTACGTGGCTGCTACGGGCTTAAGCAAGAACCAATCTCACCTACGCATCAAGACCACAGCGATACTTCCGTCAAATAGACTCCGTTTTAACCTTCTCAAGGACGAGGCGTAGCCACACTCAGTTCAACTAAAGTGAGAGAGACAGACACCGCCAGCCACCTTTAAGCACGAGTGCTCGTAGCAGTGAAACCAGTCTCGCGTAAGCGTCTGGCGTAATGTCGGTCCGGGCGCTTCATCTCACAATACCGCTGAACCAAAGTATGACATGCTTTGGTAGGCGGTATGACTTATATCGCCCACAACTCACTTGTGTTCTACTCGTGCATATAACATCAACGCATAAAACCAGGCTCGGATGCCACTTTGTTAGGGAACGCAGTAATTTCAAAAATTTCCTCGCTTTTACGGGACCATGGTGATGGCATAGCAACGAGAGGAGAGTATTGTCTACGTACCCTCGTAGACCAAAGCGGAAGCGATCTGGCGTAGAGGAAGTAGTCGTGCGTTCTCCTCGCGATCCGGCCGATCCCAGCGCCGTTACTCCGGCGCCTCCGAGTTCTTGGCACACGTTCAGCTCGATGGCGCTCCTCGGGCTCCGATCCGGCAAAGCTCCGGGGAGAGGGAGTTCCGTCGACCTGACGGCGTGGTGGCGATCTTGATGTTCTACCGGCGCAGGGCTTCGCCTAAGCACTTTGCTATGATATGACCGAGGTGGAATATGGTGGAGGGGCACCGCACACGGCTGAGAGCGATCTCAAGGATCAACTTGTGTGTTCTAGGGTGCCCCCTACCCCGTATATAAAGGAGGGAGGGAGGAGGTGGCCGGCCTCAAGGGGCGGCGCCATGGGGAGGAAACCTACTCCAAGTAGGTTTCCTCTCTTTCCTTATCTTATTCGGAGGGAAGGAAGGAGTACTAGTATTAGGAAGTAGTACTAGTAGTAGGAATAGGAAGAGGGGAAGGAGAAAGGAAAGGGGCGGCCCCCTCCCCAGTCGGATTGGGCTTGGGGGCGCGCCCCCTCCTTGTTCCTTCTCCTTCCTCCTACATGGGCCCAATAAGGCCCATATACCTCCAGGGGTTCGGTAACCTCCGGAGCTCCAAACTTCTCCGGAACCTTTCCGGTGTCCAAATATATCCGTCCAATATATTAATCTTTATGTCTCGACCATTTCGAGACTCCTCGTCATGTCCGTGATCATATCCGGGACTCGAACAACCTTGGTACATCAAAATACATAAACTCATAATATAGCATCATCGAAACCTTAAGCGTGCGGACCCTACGGTTCGAGAATAATGTAGACATGACCGAGACATGTCTCCGGTCAATAACCAATAAGCGGGACCTGGATGCCCATATTGGTTCCTACATTTTCTCTGAAGATCTTTATCGGTCGAGACCGCATAACAACATACGTTGTTCCCTTTGTCATCGGTATGTTACTTACCCGAGATTCGATCGTCGGTATCCAATACCTAGTTCAATCTAAATTCTTGGTAAGTCTCTTTACTCGTTCCGTAATACATCATCTCACAACTAACTCATTAGTTGTAATGCTTGCAAGGCTTATGTGATGTGTATTACCGAGAAGGCCCAGAGATACCTCTCCGACAATCGGAGTGACAAAACCTAATCTCGAAATACTCCAACCCAACAAGTACCTTTGGAGACACCTGTAGTACTCCTTTATAATCACCCAGTTACGTTGTGACGTTTGGTAGTACCAAAAGTGTTCCTCTGTTAAGCAGGAGTTGCATAATATCATAGTTATAGGAACATGTATAAGTCATGAAGAAAGCAATAGCAATATACTAAGCGATCAAGTGCTAAGCTAACGGAATGGGTCATGTCAATCACATCATTCTTCTAATGAGGTGATCCCATTAATCAAATGACAACACATGTCTATGGTTAGGAAACATAACCATCTTTGATTAATGAGCTAGTCTAGTAGAGGCTTACTAGTGACTATCTGTTTGTCTATGTATTCACACATGTATTATGTTTCCGGTTAATACAATTCTAGCATGAATAATAAACATTTATCATGATATAAGGAAATAAATAATAACTTTATTATTGCCTCTAGGGCATATTTCCTTCACACGTGCCCCTAAGGACCAGGCGACCAGCGCCCTGGAGCCGCACTCATCGCCGTTGGACTCTTACATACATCTGAAGCACCTGACACCAAATCTCGCCACATGACCAGAAACTCTAACCTCACCACCTTAAGAAGACTGAGCGACAGTTATTTCCGGACGGAGGGAATACTTTGTTACATACATGATACATACTGCATTTTTTATTATGTTGCCACATGTGTGTGTGTGTGTGTGTGTGTGTGTGTGTGTGTGTGTGTGTGTGTGTGTGAAATGTTTAGGATATCACGATAAGAAAATGGAACAATGATGTTAGATGCGTAGGAGAAAATATAGTGCGAGGGTCCCACATTGAGACGATCAACCCAGGTCCTGGATTTAAGTGTGATTCGACAGCCAAGGAGGTGGACGATATGGGGCACACTCCACCCACTGGCGCAGCGTCTGCCAGATCGCATAGTAAGAGAGAACCCTTAAACCACAAAATTAATTGAATTGCCCTTTTAATAAAATGTGTGTGGGTGGGGGGCTGGGGGGAGTAGTTAGTGATAATGATAAGAAGATATAGGCATGCAATGGGATGGAGAGCAATCTCGATGGTGACAGGGTCATGGCGGCGGGGAATATATTTTACGGTGGTGGCGACAGTGGGATGGATGGGAGACTATAAGGCGACAATACATGGAATTCAACGTGGGGTGGTCAGGGTGCCGGCGTGGAAGAGAGTCGGAGAGGTGTAAAGGTCGGGTCTTCGTCAAGGTGAGAAATGTAAATAAGGCATCTCAACTTTCGGTATCTCAAAAACAGAAGCATGATAATATAACCAAGGCATATTATATGGTGAGATTAAATGGTAGTTATATAGCATATCCATATGATATAATGAAACTAAGGCATTATATGATCAGATTAAATGATAGGAGTATATAACATATCCATCTAAAAAAATGATATATAGCATATCCATAAACCTTTTTTAAACTTAACATATCCATTAGGATATAACGATCCAAAAAAGAAAGATAATTAGGCAATGCCTGTCAAAAAACAATTCATATTAATGCTTGTCAAATTAAGCAACTCGTAAACAGGGTTCCAAAAATACAAGCCGCCAATTTAATACAGTACGTTCATTGCACCCTCCTCGGCAAACGCCCCGACGCTGCAAATCGAATAGACCAAGCACCTTGCGGCAATGGCGCTCCGGCAGATCTGCGTGCGCGGCCTGTGCGTGTGCCTCCTCCTGGCCGTGGCTCTCGCCGGCGGCGTCCCAAGCCCTCCGCCGCGAGCTGCGGCCGTCCTCGCCACCGAGAGCTGCTACAAGACAGTGACCGGTGTGCCAAGGTGGTGCGCGGGGGAGCTCATCCGGGCGCTCTTCCCCGGCGGCAAGGGCTCCCTCGTCAGCCACTACTGCTGCGAGCTGCTCGCCTGCGTCCGCGAGTGGACGTGCGACTCCGCGATCCGCGGCGTCTGCGGCCCGCCCCGGGAGCTAGGCATCGAGTGCCCGCCGACGCGGGCGTCGCCGGCCGCGTGGCCGTGCCGCCGGCCACGACTGAGTAACGTAGCCTCTTTGTCTTAGAGCCCGGTACGCATGTATGCATGCGCGTGTGTAATGTGTGTGACCTGCAGCTCAGCTTTCGACCGTGGAATGAGGTTCCAGTTGATTGCTGAGTGGAAGATTATTTCGATGCTAAAACCTGGTTCGCGCTCTAGTTTTCGTCAAGACACGATTTTCTAGCAAATGTTGTACACGCGGACGTGGACGATGGCCACGGTGGTACTTTTGTGCGCACGGTGGTTTGTGATTTCTGCGTCTCGGTTCATGGTCCCATCACATGGGAAGTATGAGCTGCACAAGTTGCGGAGGGGTGAAGAGGTTCAAGGCGGCAACTAAGGGCATCTCCAACGGTGAGCCTTAAACCGTCCGCATTCGTCTGGGCTGAGCGGTCTGGACGCCGCAAGCCTTACAACGTTGTACCCCATCGCTCTATGGATCGATGTGGATGTCCGTTTTTTTCGCAAACCAGAGGCAAACCGAGGGTCTGGATCACTGTCATGCACGCGTCCGACACCCTGGACCCATCCAAAAAATATTTTCCGTGCGTAGCGGTTGCCGCACGTTCATGCTGCTCGAGAGCGCAAGTGCCGCGTTGATGCCAGCCCAGAGCAGACACGACCTTTCACTGGTGTCGACATTGAAGGGTGCGTAGGCCGAGAGCGTTGCTCGCGCCGTGTCTCGGTCTCCACGCTTGTTCAATGATGGAGCGAGGTGAGTGGACGGATATTTACCGCATTCAAACGGGCGGCCCGTCCGTCCGCCTATCGGGATTAAACATGCACCCTGGCTGAGAAACTCACTCCGGCGCAGGCATTGACACACCTCACCGCTTGGCCTGGCCGGCATCCGCTATTTAAACAAGGCCACACCCGGCACAAACCGCACCACATCATTGTCCCGCTTCACATCCTCCTCCGTGCACCAGCTCCACCATGATCGCGAGCTCTAGTGCGTTGTAGAAGAGCCTCTTGACGGAGTAGAACCACGAGTTAGCCACCCCTGCATCCGACTGGCAAGGCCGTCGTGCAAGGAGGATAGAGGTAGGCCTGCTGATCTGCTCCCCAGAGGTCTCTAACGATGGAGGCGGCCTCAGACGACGAGTCGGCAGTCCTGCGCGCCCTTCCATGCAGACTTGACCATGGAACCGGCAATCGTTAAGATCCATTTGATTTATCTGCCCCATATCCGAAAATCACGCTCCCGTGCGGCTCCGCGACCGCACCGGGGCGCCCCAACTCCGGCAGCCTAGGGGCCCTCTTCCCTTCTGCTCTCCCCTCACCGCCGTCGGAGAGAGTCGTCCGAAAAAGCCTCGACGGCTTCGGCGGCGGTGGGGCCGTCTGGCGGCGCCTTCGCGGCGGATCTGATGGCTTAGGGCATCTCCAGACCGTTAGCCCCCAGGCGTCTAAAGCGCCGCTGGGGTGAGCAGCATAAAAATGGCCACAGGGGAGAGTCGGTCCCCACCGTCGGCCTCGGTAGCGTATTAAAAAAAAAGGGCTGTTCGGCGAAGTTATGATAAAAAAGTAGTTAAATTTCGGCTAAACATGGTAAATTTCGGCGAAATTCGCGCATTTTCATTACATTAACCTAATCTAAAAAAGAACGGGGCTGAAGTCGTCGCCGCCATCGTCGTCGTCGGCCTTCTCCTCCTTGACGTGGCGCCCTATTTGGACCGGCGTCGCCATGGCGAATGGCGGCGGTAGCGCGTCGTCGTCGTCGTCGTCGCTATCGCATAGGGACGACGACCCGTCTTCATCGCGGCAGCGTCGGCGCTCCTTGAAGCGGCGCAGGCGGCGTACCGGGCGCTCCTTCACCTTCTCGGCGTGCCTTCTTCATCGCAATGGAGTCTGGCGCGCCCATTCTAGGGCAGCGTCGTCGTCGCCGAACTCCGCCTTCACCGGTGCGGCCCGCTCCGTCTTCACGGTGCGGCCCGGCTCCGTCTTTGGCAGCGAAGCGCGGAGGAGCCGACGAGGAGGAGGCGCGGCCGCCCTCGTTGATAGCGATGCGGCGCTGCGAGTGCGCGGCCGGCGGGCGACTCCGCGCGGGCTCGGCCTTGACGCCGAAAGGCGGAGTGCGAGGAGTGCGATGAGGATCGGGAGGAGGAAGAGGAGGAGGAGGACCCAAACCTCCTTGGCGCCCATGGCCCGGCCAGCGTCGGTCTGCGGCCGAATACGCTTAGGCGTGGTCGTTTACCGCCCTCGAGGTACGTGAAACACGCCCTCGAGTGTGCGGCCGGGACGCCCACGGTGGCGCCCTCATTGATACGCGGCCGCCGACCACCGGCACGCCGTTGGTGGGCCAATCGCTCTTCTTGGCGGCGCTCGAAAATCGCCGCCCAGGCAGCGTGGTTGTCGGCGGCGTCTTGGGGAAGGAGAGTTGGGCGTCGGTGAGGGCGCGCGCATGATCTCGACCTCCTCGGCGAATGCCCGGCCCGCCCGCGGCGTCGGGCAACAGGGGAATGGGCACTCCCCCGCAGCTGAGTCTCCACCCCGTTGGCCCGGCGCGCATGTCCGGCGGCGTCGGGATGTTCGCCTGGAACAGGAGTTAGGACTCCTGACCGCGAAGCTTAACGGCGGCAGCCGTTAACGCCGCCTAAATCTCCGGGAAGCGTTACGCCATGGCGGCAGCGGGGCGGGCTCGGGAGAGGTAGAGGAAGAGGCTGGCGGCACTCGGGAGGCGAGGAGAGGAGGGATGGGCGGCGGCGGGGCTGGTGTGGTGGGCACAGGCGAGTGGAGGCCGCCCGGCTTTATAGCCGGGCAGCGCCCGTGTGTCTGGCGATGCGAGGAGGAGGCATCGGTAGCGCCGTCCGTGAAGCGCCGCCCATGAGGAACCAATGGCAAGGCTGACGGCGGCAGCCTTGCCATTGATTCCAGCGAACCGAGGCCGTTGGGGAAAACGGCAATGTTGGGTCGGCTGGCAGCGCTGGCCCGCGTCTTTTTCGCGCAGCGTGCTGGGTTCGGGCTGGGTCCGCCGTCGTTGTTTTTGGCCCAAGCCGGCGAAAATCGGGCTCCTGAGGGCGCGACTGGGCCGTTTTTTCGGCGCCGGCGCAAAAAAATCACCTGGGGAGGCCTTCCTGAAGGCACGGTTGGAGATGCCCTTACGAGCTGGACTAGAAGTGCTGGTCAGGAGCTTGTGCGCCGGCGAGTGCAGAAGGCGGGGGGCGACGTAAGGACGCGGCCGTGGTTCCGCGCAGGTGTAGACCGGCAGAGTCCATCGCAGCCTCCCGCGGTGATGCGTGACGAGCTGGCCGTGGCGCGGTGCATGCATGGCTGGGCACGTGCTGAGTCTTTGACGTCTTGACCCTGATTCCTTTGGGCCTGTCCGTGGTTGCACCGGCCAGCCTTCGGAGCGACAGATTGTGGTGGCCATGGAGGATCTTTGCAAGGATTTCGCCCTTTAGGTCTGGTGGTTGACTTCGTGGTGAGATGCAAACTATGCATAATGGCTTGACGCAGAGGGGTGGTTGTGCAGCGACGGCCGTCGTAGCTACATGGATTGTGGAAAAGTGGTGGTGAGAATACATAGGTGACGTCAATTGCGGTGCTACTCGAGCATCCTGTCTCGAGCTCCGGGGTGAAAGCCTAGGTATGATACCTAGTAATGGCGATGTTATGGCGTCGTTACCTTGTTGAAGACATTGCTCGGATATGTTCGAACTGGTTCTTGAGGGTGAAAACCTAGATTATGACCCCGTGTGGTTAAATCCGGTGACGGAGGCGCTTGAGAGCCGCTCCATTCCTGAAGGCATTGCTGTTGAAGAACCTCGTCGTCCCTATGATATCATGAGATGGTTGGTGTGAATATGGTCGTTGTTGCAGTTTGCCAAACGCGGATCTGATCGCTTTGGTTTTTTCTCTCTCTCGCCTATGCACAACTTTGGTCTTCTATGACTTTGTAATTTGCTGACGTGTTTTTTTTTGTGTGTGTTAGAGTTGGCTGTGTGCATCCTAGTTATGCAGAGGCCAGGTGTGGGCTCATCGTGTTTTGTATCCTCTTGATGCGTCATTTTGAGCCAATAAAAGCCACCCTTTATCGAAAAAAAACACCAGTCTTCTTATAATCCTCTTTCGAGGTTGGTATGCACACTCCGGCACTCTATGCACTGCAATTGTTGGTGGACGTTTTTTAAGAAGCCAGTGGTCTGGCTGCTGCCACTCGTTGGAGAACACGGGTGGTGTGTTTGGTGCTTGATTTTTGTAGATAGTTTGCAGAAACCTAGACATGCTAATGTTCAGATTAGGTGTGGAAGTAGTTTCCGCACAAGCAAACATAATTTGTTTAGGTGTACATTGTTGGCAATTTTTTTCTCAATATGGTACCTGGATGGCAATTCACATTAGAAATTTTGATTAGGTGTGTAGGTAGTTTCTTAGAAATTTTATTATTTGGATCTTGGAGAAATTTCTTGTTTAATTTTTGTATTATGACAATGAAGGTTATTGTCCTTGCAAAATTTTCCATTAGCAAAACTTTTGCCATTAGCAATTTTTAGATACATTTTGCCATGCATAGCAAATATTTCCCCCCTTGCGAATTTTGCCATTGGAATTTTGAGTTGCTTTTTTTTCATGCACAACAATGTTTGTCCCTTGTATAATGCCACTTGCAAAACTCTTGTTAGAGCATCTCCAACAGACGCGCGACGCGCTAAGACTAGCCACAGTGGGAGTAACTTCAGTAGTAACATCGAGTCCAACTCAGCAACTTTGCTTATGTGGCCATGAGTTAATGAGGAGAGAGGTAGTTACAGTAACTTAGGCCCTGTTTGGTTCCAAACAAGTCACCAACTTATAAGTCGAAAACTGAAAAAAGTGACTTATTTTGCCAAACAGACCCGACTTATAAGTCACTCCAACTTATAAGTTATAAGTTGATTCACCCCAACTTAAAACTTATAAGTCACCCCTTTTGCGTGGGTCCTACCATCTGCTTGATGTTGATTGGTGTGGGTAGATGTGTCAGGTGACTTATAAGTCAGGTGACAACCAAACGGACGTGACTTATAAGTCACTGGTTTTAAGTCACCTGACTTATAAGTCTGGTGACTTATTGAAACCAAACAGGCCCTTAGCTAGTTACTGTAACATCACATGTCCCAATGCAATATGAGTCTATAACCTAATAAATAAATCTTGCATGTGGTAACACTTATGTTACTAACCACTATGAAGGTAGTAACATAGTCTAGGGATTTGTGCATGTTACTAGTGTATGCTACTATGCATTGTGGCTAGTCTAAAGAAGTTTTGCAGCGCCGAAATAGTGTTTTTGTGCTAGGGAGGTTTTCCTGACGCACAAAAACACAGTGCCCAATGCAGCGGCCCCACCTGCAGCAGCCCGCGCGCACAATCAGACACCCCAAATTTGCAATCGCGCAGCCCGCACGCACACCCATGCGCTAATGTTTTTTGAGCGCGCTCTACTTTTTTTTTTGAAGGAATGCCATTCGGCGCACTTTTGAGCGCGCTCTACTTTGCAGCGCCTGCTGGAGCGCTTCTTTTTGCCTCCGGCAAAAAACGCTGGTGTTTAGCGCGTGAGGTAGTTTTGGGCACCTGTTGGAGATGCTCTTAAACCAAGTTGTTATGTTTTCTCTAAATTTGCCATCTTTTTTCAAAAATAAGAAAAATCTTAATTCTTTTGCCATGCCATGTTCACATGAAGCTAGCATGGCACTTTCATTCGTTAGAGCATGACAGCTTTTTATCAATTGGGCCATGGTAGGTTTAGTGTGGGTAGCATGGCATTTTTTAATTAATTTAGACTATGGCAATTTTTATTATTTCGAACAACGGTAATTATATTAATTAGACCATGGTAGTTTTAGTGGAGGTAACAACGGCAATGTAATATTTTCTCTTATCTAGCATGGCAAAATTTGTTGAACACATGGCAATTCAATTTAATCAGCTCGAATGTAGAAACACCATGGTTACTAGCAAGACACATGGCAAATATAGATAGCTAAATGTAAAACATGTGGCAAATATGAACCATGTCTAGTTTCACTAATCTATAAACATGAAAAATTGTAGTTTTTTGTTTTACACACGATGGCAACTTTACATTTTCTTAAATGCCTATGGACAATCTAGAAAACATGTTAACATGGAAATTCTCGGAAAAAATAATCAAGTAAAAAAGGGGAAAAAATTTAGAGCACAAACACATTATTAATTAGAGCATGCCAAATTTATTAAATAGATTATGGTAGTTCTATTGTGGGTAGCATGGCAACTTTATTACTTAGCTCATGGTATTACTTCAGAGTTTCAGACCATGGCAATTTCTTTTTGCTTTCACAACTAACTTGCCTTTTTTTTCACCATGGCAAATCTGTTTAACATGCATGGTAAATTCTTTGTTATGAAAATGTTTGGACTGGTCAAATGGCAATTATTAGGGGAAAAGTGTGTTCTATGAAACCTGGAAAATATATAATTTTGTTTTCATACATCTTATCAAAAAATTAGAGAATTGTATTAGTCGCATGTCAGATTGTGATTTTTTTTGTTCTGTTCAACATGTCAAGTAGTTTAAAATGCTTATACTGATCGCATGGCACTTCTTTTAGATAGGAAAATGTGTTTTGGACGATATCGAATTTTTGATTTGTTTGTACAAATCACATGGCAAACTTAGAAGAAAACAAATCATGGTAGTTTGGTTGTATAGGTCATAGCAGTTTTAGCGTTTATTTTATGGCAACTTTAATTTTTGTGTTGTATCTATGAATTTCTTGGGTTTTTACTTTCTATGTTTCATTGTATATGCCATGGCAACTTTCAGCGTACATATCAAGGCAAGTTTAATTGCATGATATATATATTTTAATTTCCTGGGGTTTACTATGGCTTTTTTTATGTGCACCTCATGGCAACTTTAGTTTTGTGTGATACATTTTTATATATGTATATACATTTACATATATGAAAATTTGTGCGTTTTAGTTTTCATTGCAACTTTATTTTGTATAGATCATGGCAATTTTTATTTTGTATGTATCATGACAACTTTATTTTGTACGACAACTTTCATGCTTGCACGTAGTTTTAACGCTTTTTTATATGCAACTCTCATGATAGTGGTGATTTTCTATTTATTTGATATGGCGTTTTTGTGTTGTTTTTGAGAAATTTACATGGTGTTTATGAGTTTATTTCGCATGGCGTCCACATTGTTGCCCTGTGATTTTTATGGGTTTTTTCAGGCCTGAGAGTATTCACGGGAACGTCCGGCCTCGAGTTGGGCTTGTTGGCCCTTTGTTTTTGCTCATTCCATTAGCACACCAATGTTTGGTTTTGGGATTGCTAAGACGACACTGTGGGTTTTAGCGAGGGTTCGCGCTGCAAGGGTCTAATTACGCTGGCACCTATTTGGCGCCTTAAGCGCCCGATATAGGCTAGCGTGCCAAATGAGCGCACACACACACCGTCCCTTCCGATGATTCTTAATGGGCCGGCCCATCAAAGTGCTCTAGCGCATGAGAGGGAAGTTTCCTCCCCCGGTTTTGTCAAGCTTCCAAAAGCTTCGGGACTATGTTTTTTTTCTTGGTTTTTTGGACGGGTTTTCTTCGTTTTTATTTTTGTTTCCTTTTTGTCTTTCATTTTTCATTTTCTTATTTTTCTTTTTATATGCGCGGATTTTTTTCCAAATTCGTGCAATTTTTTCAAATTCATAAACCTTTTTTTATCAAAACACATAAAAAAATCAAATTTGTGAACTATTTTTTGGAATACACGAACTTTTGTTTCAAATTTGGTGATTTATTTGTTGCAAATTTGTGATTTATTTTCAGTATTTGCAAACTTTTTTCAAAACAATGATTTTTGTAATTTTTTTGATGATTTTTGCTTAAATTTGTGAACTTTTCCCTAATTCACGATTTTTTTGCCAACATTAATGAAATTTCTGAATCCACAAGCTTTTTAAAAAAATCGTGGTTTATGTTTTTCAAATTCGTGAAGTTTCTATAAAATTGATGAACTTTTTTTTTCAAATCCTTGAACTTTTTCTTCTTCAAATCTTTATTTCATAGTGGCAAACTTTGTTCAAATTGGGTGAACTTCTTTTTTTTTTTCAATTCCTTTTTAAAAGTTTTTCTCGAAATGTCATTTGTCAACGATGGACCGGTCAACTAGACAACTGTGACCCAGCAAACCGGAATAACTAGCGAGCCCCCAGCGAAGCGACCGCTTCCTGTTGGGCCGGCCCATTAGGGTGGCGCTTGGGTGCCCGGCTACTCTCTCTAGCACTTAGGCGCTGGGAAAGGTCTTCTCTTTTCTTAGTGAACTAATTTGTTCGCTCAATCTTAGCTGTCCTAGGAATGACTCGTTCGCTCTCCCTAGACTGATGATCCCCAGATATTTGCGCCACAAACTATTACATGAGATTTTGACGAAGGTGTCATCATCAACGCCGGTTGTGGCATCGATCAGCGGACAAAAGGTGGGGCCGGTCATCCCTGTTAGGAGTCCATGCGATAAACATGGCAAGATCTATAGTAGCATTAGCGTCATGGCTAAGCTCCATGCGATGTGGCTAGCATGCTGCATCAAGGCATCTCCAGCCGCGTCCTCAGAAAGGCCTCCCTAGGCATTTTTTCCGGCGTAAAAAAGCAGCGGCGTCGCGTCCCGGGAGCCGATTTCGGCTTGGGCCAAAAACAGCGTCGGCGGACCAGCCCGAACCGGCCTTGGGGGCGCCGAAGCGCCAGGCGAACTGTTTTGGCGCGAAAAAAGCGGGCCCGCCGCGTCGGCGACATGGCTCTCTTCTCGGCCCTTCGTCGTCCTCATCGCCTCGTTCTGCGGCGAATCAATGCCAAAGCCGCAGCATACGCGCCGGTCAAGATGCACCATTGATGCCTCACGGCGGCCTTGATGAAGACCGGACGACGGCAGCGTCCCTCGCCCTCCCTCGCCCGCCCGCAGCGTACACACGGTGGCACGCGCGCCTCGGCCTATATATGACGCGCCCGGCGCACTTTCGGCGACTTACACTCTCCCGCCGTCGTCGTTCCTCCTCTCCTCTCTCTCTCTTCGCCGTCTCGGTTCCACACCCATGGTCGGCGCTTCCAGGCGGCAACGGCGGCGAACGGCCGGCCGCCGCCATCTTCATGAAGACGAGGCTCGCCTCCTTCTGAGCGAGTACGGTCCCGCCGGACATGCGGGTGCCGGGCGTGGAGGATCAGCCTTGGCGGCGTGCAGTGCCCCGGTACCAGCGGCCTTGGCGTGGCGTGTGGAGATCGCACATCCGCTCGAACCGCCGCGTCTGGCGAGGAGAACCGCAATGCGTCCCCGACGGCCCGCTCTGGGACCCTTACTTCCGTCGCCGTCCGCCCGGCTCGAGGCCAACGGCGTTGTGCCCTCCGGGAGGCTCAACGCCGCCGGCCGGCGTCGGTGGTGGGGCGTGCCGGCGCCGTTGAGCCGTCTTCGAGTACATCGAGGCGGCAACACGCGCGCCTCAGTACCCGCTTCCCCTTCCTTCTCACGCCGGAAGCTCCACGGACCGGCGCATGGAGACCGGGGTCCTCCTCCTCTCGTCCGTGGCTCGCCTGCCTCCGCCCGTCAGCCGGAGCCCAGAACACGCCCGGTCGTGTAGCGCACCGCAGCTCCGGCGTCACGGCAACGCGCCTCTCCACCAGCGGCCGCCGTTCTCGTCGAGCCCAAGCCGGAGCCAGCTGAATGCTGAGGAGATAGCCAGCAGCTTCTCAACGAGGGCGCCATGCGGTGGGCGGGGCGACTACCTCCGCTGACGAGATGGTCCGGCGGCCTCACTGCAGAGATCGCCGCCCGCATAGCGTGGGCACGAGGGCGAAACGCAGCGTCGTGGTCCTCGGCAATGACGACGACGACGACGACACCGGACCGTCCAACCCGCCGCCAACCGGGGAGGATGCGAGGACGGCGGAGGCGTGGCGGGCGGCGGCACGACGACGACGACGATGACGACGACGGCGGTGACTACATCGCGGTTCTGACCTCCTCGGCATGTAGAACCGCGTGGGCAAGCGGCGAGGCGGCGAGGGAGACGGCGGGGGTAGCCCGGTAGTTTTTTTCTTTTTTGTAAAATATGTTTAATTTGAGCGAACTTCGCCCGATGTTTGCGTTAAATTTGAATCGTTTTCTTGTAGTATTTGACTTTTTGACTAGCAAGTAGTGGGCGCCATTGTTGGGGGCATCACGCCCGCGGTCTTGCGGTTTAAGCGGTCGCGCTCCTAAAGGCGATTTTTCCCTCACGAGGGCCAGCTGGAGATGCCCTCAGTAGCTACCCGTGACTATTCTCTTAGCGTGCCACAAATCCAAAATTGGTCGCCTGAACCAGGCTAACAATGCGGCTTTGTAGCTCAGGCCATACAAGCGGGAGGAGCATCGAGGTTGACGGGAGGCCTTCAGGTGAGGCCTCCAACCAAACTGGATCTGAAGGACTCTAATAGAGGGTTGACATTCCCTAGAGAGGACCCTGGCACGAACGGACGTTCCCTCAGAAAGGCTCATTCAAGCGAACGATGCCACTAGGGAATGCTCAAGAATTGCCAATGCTCTGCTTTGCAGTTGGCATACATGTTCCAGTAATTGCCATGATACATCTAGGTGTGCCATGCTACACACCGGGTCGTCCTTTAGGGACTGTACGAGAGCGAACAATTGCACCGTTCTCTCCGGGAGGGCGCATAGGAGCAAACAATTGCGTTGTTCTCAAGGAGGGCGCGTGGGAATGAACAGTGTGCACGGTGTACATGTCACCCCTTTATGATTCATGCGTAGAGTCAGACACACCAACTAGCGTTCGCTAGAAAAAGAAGACTCATGAAACACTCATGAAACATCAACTTTGTACCAGCGTAATGGTAGTATCATAGCTAGTATCATGCATGCCAACTAGGCAATCTTGATGAGGTGTTATAAAATTAAATAAAGAAAAAGAGGGTGTAGTATCATATTATGATACCGTATCATATTAAATTAGGGACTGTCTATTTGACATTTGACTGTTTTTC
The DNA here is from genome assembly GCA_021605145.1 of Aegilops bicornis. Taxonomy (NCBI): domain Eukaryota; kingdom Viridiplantae; phylum Streptophyta; class Magnoliopsida; order Poales; family Poaceae; genus Aegilops; species Aegilops bicornis. The sequence continues at coordinate 837,053,534 of CM038671.1, read as the reverse complement.
AATTCGAAAACAGTCAAATTTCCTGACCAATCAACACATTACACCTGTATGAGCAGGAAAATCAGCATAAAGCAACAAACGCCTAAACGGGTCAGGGGTGAACATCAGACCCGGGTTAGGGGTAAACAAGTTAAATAACAAAGAAAGTCATCCAATACAAAGGTAAAAAGCAGTATATTATAGTCAAATTTCCTGACAAATCAAGCGCTGACACCTATGTCCAAATACCATGGACAATTGTATGCTTGTATTTCCAAAGAAATGGGTCGGGCGGCTAAAATCTGACCCGGTTCTAACTAATAACCAAAACAAAACAAGGCAACTATCACGAAACCCTCCTGGACCGTTGCCCACGCTCTTTTTTCCTTTCCTGGACAACAAATCACCTGACGAAGAAAAGGAACAAAAATCATCAGAATACTGGCGTCTCCCAGGACCCTCCTTTAACTTGCATCACACAAGTCATCTGGGAGGCGCCATGGGATAGGGGAAATGAGGAAAAGAAAGAGTAGAAAAACATCAGAGACGTCATGGGCGAGAGGGAGTGAGAAGAAGGAAGAACAAAAACAAGTCAGAGAGGCACATCAGAGGGGCAAGTACCTGGAGAGAAGCAAGGGGGAAGAACAGATCTGAATAATTGGTGGAGGACAGAGGAAGATCATCCAAGAGACGGTCCACAGCTCACGAAATGTCCTACTCCTTTTGATCACACTTCTATTGAACTCTTCCATGTTTTTCCTCACCCCGCTGCTCTACATACACCTCCTACATGAACTAGCCTGCAGAAAAAAAAACATCATACAATCTAGTGAAAATTTTGGAATCATCACGGGAAAAATTCTAACTGTCGGAAGGTAAAACTGTTAATATTTCACTGTCAAAACACTACACCAACACGAATTCCAGTGTAAGGTAAACATGAAAAAAACTTTGCTGCAGTATAGGGCAATGTAGGTAGCATGAACCATGAGGAAATTACATGAAAAAAACTTTGTTGTAGCACACATGAAAAAATCTTTGCTGCGATACAGGGCAATGTAACTAACATGAACTCAGTGGATTACAGAGATACATGCAAGTTCAGACGAAGTCATGAATACAAAGACATACCTATCAGCATAAAGAACACAAGTCCTATCAGATGAAGGCATTAATATTGACAATGAAAAGCAGAGCTCGTTACAGTGCTGGTACACATGGACAGCGAAGGAAATGAATAATCACACTAGTGGATTACAATGATAATAACCAAGGAACTACACAGGATAATCACACTAAACAGAGTTAAAATCCACTGTAATTCAAGCAAAGCTGAACAAGAATGAAGCTCAAATATCAAGTAATAGAGGTTCAGCAGGAAAATTACACTACTTTGTTTAGAAAAAAATGAAATTTACACTGAAGTTCTAGGAAAAATTACACTGCAATTCGGGGAATAATTACACTATAATTACATAAATAAAGCATGAAGTTTAAACTGTAATTATGGGGAAAATTACACTGTAATTACATAAATGAAGCATGGAGTTTACACTGTAATTCTAGGAAAATTACACTGTAATTAAAAAAATTAAGCATTGGGATTACACTAAAATCTGGGCTAAATTACACTGCAACTCTAGGGTATATTACACTGCAATTACAAAAAGGAAGCATGGGGATTGCAATGAAATTCTTGAAAAATAGCTTTATCAAACCCTCTATCATCACTAGAAAGATTCTGAAAAATAATTCAGTCAACAAACAAAAAAATTAATAAACTGAAAGAAAGAATAAAAACGAAAATGAAAGTAGAGAACAAGACAGAAATAACTACCAAAGACATAGCATTAGAGCCATCTTCCGAAAAGTCATTAGGCACAAAAGGATCATTCAAAGAATCAGCACTCACGATAGAAGAAACTACCGAAACATCCTTGTGAGAGACTTCCGTAGTCTCCCCATTGACCTAAACCTAACAAAACAGAATACATGACACACGAAAAAAAGAAATTAAAGAAAGTTGAAAATTATAGAGTAATGGGGCTCAATTACAAGGGAAATCTCACAACAAATACACTGAAAGGCAGCAATCAGGGGAATTATAGAGTAACGGGGCATATTAATACAGTGCAAGAATCACTTAAAATACAGTGTAAAAACCAACCTAAATACAGTGAAACTCTGAGTCAACATACTCAATAATTAGGGCAACTTACAATAAAAAGGTAGAGGAAGTACACTGCCAAAAACTGAAGATAAATTATATAGTAAGAATGGGGGATATTACAGTGCAAAAACCACATGAATGCATGCAAAACATCTGAGAAAAATTACAATGTAAATAACAAAGAAACTGGCGCAGTATTACACTTAAAAATATACACTGCAATTTACACTGAAAGAAGCATGAGAATTACACTGTAAGGGGGGAAATATTACACAGTAACTCTAGGGAAAATTACACAGTAATTACAAAATAAAGAAGCATGAAAAAAACAATGTAATTACGGTATATTACACTGTAATTGCAGGCTAACCTATAGCGTGATTCTACGACACATGAGAATTACACTGTAATGGGGAAAATATTACACAATAATCCTAGGACAAATTACACAGTAATTACAAATAAAAAAGCACAAAAAACACACGATAATCACGGTATATTGCACTGTAATTGCAGGGTAACCTACAGTGTAATTCTACGACATGTTACACAGTAATTATAGCAAAATTTACACTGAAGAAAGAAGCATCAGGATTACACTGTAATTAGGGGGGAAATACACAGTACTACTAGGACAAATTATAGAGTAACAACAAATAAAGAAGCATCAGGATACACTGTAAATGCACTGCAATTATGGGGCAAGTTACGCTGTAATTATGAGTTAAATTACACAGTAATTCTGGATGGGGATACACTGTAATTCTAGGGGTAAGTTACACTTCAAGTCTGGAGTAAAAGTACACTGTAAAGAAGCATGACATTCAGAGAGATTCCTGGACTAACACTACAACAATACTGCAGCCTAGTACACACAAATTAAAAGAGATTCAGGTACCGGGTGAAATGAACACCTACATCTAACAAAAAAAAAATCATACTGAATTCCAGGGACTACAACAGCAAGCATCAGCAGCTAACAGCAACTACAAGTAAACTGCAGAAGCAGGCAGAAACCCATGCTAGACCATCTGCAACTACATCTAACGACAAAGGAACAGACACCCAGGCCAGCAGAAATAAAATTGATAGGGCGAATCAACCGCTGCAACTATAACTCCGCCTACCTCTACATCTACATCAGAATAAACAACCTACGCCTACCTCTACATCTACAAGCAGGGGAAAAGGACCACAACAAGCAGATGGATTAGAACTCCGAACTCCCCACATACAACAAGCTCCTACACAACTCAGGCGGGCAGAAGGATGGGAAATGGAGCGCTAGGCATGGCAGACTAGAAACAAACACGGCAGCAACATGCACCTACCACGGATCCACGGACAACACCAAGAACAGATGAACCACGGATCCAAAACTTACCTAGATCCGGAACTACACAGCCACAACACAGGAAACGCGAGAGACAAGGACAACCAACCGCGGCAGCGGGGATCAAAGAGAAAAGGGAGGAGAAATCGAAATCGGGCCGTGGAATAGCCCGGAATCGCCATGAACATAAGAAATCGCTTCCTCTCCTCCGCCGCTCGAGCTCCTTCCCTTCTCCTTGCCTTGTCAAAACAGAACCCCCAAAATGAAAGTGGAGACAGTGCCGGACCGGGGGCGGTAACGGGCTGAGACAGGAAAACAAAACCCGAGAAACCAACACGAATCAACCCGAACAAATGGAACGCCAGCACGAGGAAAAAAGAAATCAACACGAATCTCTGCGCGAGAATGTTGATTGATGACGAATTGAAAAACACTCGACTGTAAAATAGTAAATCCGTTAAATTATATCTTACTTTTTACATGCATGCGTAGCGATAAATGGAGTCTTCACGATCTTAATATATGATCTTGTCGTTAGGGAGGTAGTATAAATACACTGATATCGTATCGTGATCTTAGTATATGATACTCCCCATTACAATCAGCCTTACTTTCTTGCTTCCAAATCCGATTCGGATGGCGAAGCGCTGGCTGGCGCTGACGAGTCAATTCCTCGGATGTTGTTGTCTCTAACAAGAAAGGTACTCCTGCAATTAATTCTCACTTACCAGGTGGACCCAACTCCCAACATCAAACGCAGAGTAGAATAGGGCAGCCACAACCACACTGAGCAGTGCCGTGCCATGCCGGCCGAAGCCAGATCGGCAAGTGCTGCCGTGCTGGGATGCTATGTTCGTGGCATGACAGCAAATGAACGAGAGCAGAGAAGCAAATGCTTCATGGTTGTTGGTTGAGGACGAAGAGGAAGAGGGAAAAATAAGAAAGCAGATCGGGTCAGCACTCAAGAGGGAGACACCCACCGGGTCGGACGCAGTGGCCAAAAGAAAAGGAAGACATAAAGTGCACATGCCAACATGAAAAACTCATCTCCTGTTTCCCCATGTGAAACGCGCCGGCTGACCGCGACCCTGCGTCTCTTCTCCTGCGTTACCACGCGCCTGCCTCAGGAAGGATCCGATCGGATCGGCCATGCAGTTTGTCACTGGTCGATGCCAAATGCCCACCCGGCCGCCGGCGATCCACTTTACGGGCACCAAAACCACGACGCTCGAGCCTGTCCTGTCCAAGCCACTGGGCAGTAGGCGCCATGGCACTAGCAAGACATACGCATGTGAACAAACATGCACAGCTCCCGCCTCCGTCCGATCCGATCCGGCCCGACCACATGGCTCCGCTTGAGAGCCGAGACAAGTCCTGGGGTACTCTTTGCTGACTCATACACACCCGCATCCCGTACGTACGTACGTTGCCATGTCACCGTAGTACCTTCGCCTTTATATCTACTGTCTACACCAATAATACACACACCAAGTGGCCCCTAAATACCAACGGAATGGACCAATAATAGTAGCACGTAGTACCACCACTTGGACACTCACAAGTCAGCAAAGCCACACAGCTCATGGCCACACTCCCATGCACCCATCTCATCTCATCTCACCAACCGCAAGATGACCAGAGCTCATCACGCACGCACATACTACTATATGGCATGCATCTACACCCCATTGTCCATCGAGAAGCTATCGGTCGGTTTCGGGGAGAAATAAATAAAAGCTTGGCCAAACCAAGACCATCTGACCCGTAACCACTTCCCATACGCATGCGGCCATATGGAGGAGCACCCGTCTCCTCACTCGCTCGCCATGTGCATCCTCCATGTCCATCCACTCTATATAAGCCCGCACTATTCCGTCTACCTACCTAGCCCGCGGCCAGCCAGCTAGTCGTGTCAGCATCCGCGCAAGTCCTACCTAGCCGCAAGATCCAGCCACCCGGCCGTCCGTCCGTCGGGGGATGGCCGGCGCCGGCGAGGAGTTCATGGCGGGGGTGTGGGCGGAGGTGCCGGTGCGGGTGGACTGGGCGGCCGTGGCGGCGCAATGCGCGTGGGCTGGCGCGCAGGCGCGGGCCTTCCTGGTGGTGCCGGCCATCCGGCTGCTGGTGGTCCTGTCGCTGGCCATGACGGTCATGATCCTGCTCGAGAAGATCTTCGTCGCCGCCGTCTGCTTCGCCGCCAAGGCCTTCGGGCACCGGCCCGAGCGCCGGTACCAGTGGCGGCCGATCGCCGCGTCGGCGTGCAGAACGGGCGGCGGCGACGAGGAGGCCGGCGTCGGTGTCGGCGGCGGCAGCGCGGCGTTCCCCGTGGTGCTCGTGCAGATCCCCATGTACAACGAGCGCGAGGTGAGCTCCGACTCCGATCATCCTAGTGCTGGCGGTGTGGTGGGGTTTGTTTACTGATTTTGCTGGGTGTGGTTGGATCGGATGGATGGGGATGAAGGTGTACAAGCTGTCGATCGGGGCGGCGTGTGCGCTGGAGTGGCCGTCGGACCGCGTGGTGATCCAGGTGCTGGACGACTCCACGGACCCCGTTGTAAAGGTACGTACGCAATCAATCCACCCGTCCCATCCGCCGCGCATCTAGCTCGCTGCAAAAGCCGAAATAATTCACATTATTCCCGTACGTGCGTGCGTGCATGTTCCATCATCGCCTGCTCGCTCCTCCTTCGTTTTCTCCGCCCCACTCGTGTGTACATGCATAATTTCCCTCCCCTGTGTGGCCGGCCGGCCGGCCGGCGGCGTCGTTTCGTGGTTGGCACTGGCGCTGGCACCGCCGCACTGGTAGGTTAGGTGGGCAGTGACAGCTCAGCTCGTCGCCGGCAGATTGGCAGGCACCACGTAGGCCCTTTTTACACACGCGCGCGGATGACATGGACGCGCTGTAGGCCATTCTTCTTCTTCTTCTTCTTCTTCTTCTTCTTCTTCTTCTTCTTCTTCTTCTTCTTCTTCTTCTTCTTCTTCTTGTGGTTTTGCAACTTTCTTTTCGTCAAGCGTGGCTGGCGACTTGGACTACTAGCTAGACTAGTTTCGTTTCTGCAAGCGGTGCCACTTGCCGGCCGTGATAAGTGGAGACGAAGGAGGGCCTGCTGCTTGCCTGCTAGCGAGCGGGCCCCACGCCATCAATCGAGGTAAATTCAGGAGAGGCAGTGCCGGACCGTGAGCCCGTGACTGACAGCCATGTTTTGTTGGCCTGGAAAAAACTCGGCAAGTGAAATGAAAATTACTACCTTTTTTGGAAAAAAGCTAGCCCGTTCATTATTGCTCTCCATCGCTCCATACGGCCCTACCGAGTGCTGCACACAGACATGGCCGCTGGGCAAGCCAAGCAGGGGCCAACGACATGCACATGCATACGCATGTGCAGAAAAATTTATTCACCGCCCGGAGAGAATCCCTCCGTCCGTCCGTGCCTTGTCTACACCCGGAACTCACTGCTCGAATAAATAACGGAATAGATAAATCCCGAACGTTCGATTTTTAAGCATGTGATCCCAACTCTTTTCATGACAACTTTAGATAAGGCCATGTTGACAAAACATGGTAATTTTTTGATATAAAATCAAAATGAAACAAAGTTGCCATGTGTTAGCGAGAGGCAGCCAGTGAGCCGAGCCCATGACTGGCAAGCGTGTTTTTTGCTGGCCTGGATAAAACCTGGGGGAGACTCTCCATACCGAGCCCTGCACACAGGCATCGCTCGCAGTCGCAGGCAAGTGGCCAACAACATGCACATGCATGTGTGCACACACAATCAATTCCAGCGGCATTCCCACGCGTGGCCACCGTCCGGAGAGCATCCCGGCCTTGTCTAAAGCCAAAGCCGGCGCGGCAGTCCGGCGTGGAGCAATGCCAGCGTCTCCCTGGCTCCGGCGGACGCGCCAAACCACCTGCTCGGGGTACTCGGTCGCCGCCGGCCGTTGGTTTGTACGTACGTACGTACTCACTACTCGGCCGGCGCCGCTCCGCTCTGCCACGCCATGCCATCTGGTCTTTGCCATTTACTTCCGCTATATATACGTAGTAACTCTTTTGTTTGCGACATAATTTAAGGTTCTTCATTCCTCAAGTACCAGGGCTAATGGCCTCACGTACATGGTCATGACACACGTATTTTATTTTATTCGTTTTCGGCATGATACCACCCAGCATCCATCGCAAGAACATGACACACATGCATGCTCCCGATCATGCCGTCGAAAATGCTATGCCCCGATCGACCTATAACTAAATACGTAGAATATATACCCGGTGGCCATGTGAGCGATCGAGTAACGTGAGGAGGCGTGATAGGCAGTGGGTTAGGTTAGGTGGCTGGACCCATTTTTTTTTTTAAAAATTCTTCCGAAACACCGGATCCAAATTTGGCCCGAAGCACGTGTGAGCGCCTTGATTGGTTGCCAAGTGGTAGGGTCAGCCAGCATGAGTATAAAGCAAGCATGCATGTTCTCCCGGTAACTGACCTCTCTGGTCAGGTCAACGCCTCGCTTCGTTTTTTTCTACCCTCTTTAGTAAAAAACAGTAGAAAAGGTGAGAGACTTTGCACGCTACAGTACGCACATGATTTGACGGCGTTGCCTCGTGTGTGTAGCACGTGGGCTTGGTAGTGCGCCGCGTAGCTGGCACGACGCTCTTTGCTTGTCGCGTTCGTTCGGGGCACCGGATTCCTGGCCCGGCGACTCCAAATATATGGTGATAATGTGTGCGGCCGGCGTAGCTTGCTAGCTAGCTAGCGCGCACTCCTGTGTTGTTGCGTTCGGGGCGCCGGATTCCGACACTGGCGACCATGTTCGTGGATTCGTTCCAGGCCGGGATATATCCATCACGCGCACTTTGGTGCCATCGCCGAGCTGGCCGTTGGAGGGGTCCGGGGTGTGTTTCACATAGTGCATAGAGGGTGCATCAGCTCAAATTCCAATCTATTTTTTGGGTGTTTTGTAGCCTGCACGAGTCCAGCCCAAATACCCTCGTAGCATGCACGAAGAGAGAACACCGCATCATCGGTCGCTGGTTAGCATGCATGAGCCCAGTAAGCGACGGCGTGTTTTAAAAAATGTTCAGAGTTTTCAAATTTGTTTAAACTTTTGTCAAATATCGAGGTTTTAAATCTCTTTTTTTCAAATTTTAAATTTTCTTTATATTTTTTGAAATGTTCAAGATTCCAAAAAAAATATTTTTTCCAAAAAATAAATTCCAGAAATTTGTTTATATTTTCTAAAAATATCCAGATTTTCTTTTAAAAAAAGTTAAAACTTTTCAAAATTTTAAATATTGCTTAAATTTTCATGAAATGTTTAAATTTTATTCACGTTTTAAAAAATTGTTCACATAACTGACTTTTTTTTGAAAAAAAAAACTGATTGCTATAGTACCACCGACATGTCTAAACAGATGCAACCTGATAAACAGAATGTCAGCTTAGCATGTTCCAACACGTACACCGCTAACAAACAACATCAAATGCATCCACTCAGCATGGTTTTTCTTCTCTGATACATGCCAAGTGTAGACATATGGCCATGTGCATACCTGATGCAGAGATCGGGGGTCTACCCTATTTTTGATGTATACTTTTTGTGAAAATGAAATTAGATTTCCTTTTTTTTACAGAGAAAATGCGATTAATTGAGGCGAATTGTTGCTTTTACTTGTGGCAAACTATTACTATCTTGAATACCCATCTTTTAATTCCCCCTGGTATTAAAATTTAGGCATGCAGCCGTAGATGCAGTTTTGAACCTTTGAAAAGGCATGAGTGAGTGTTTCGTGCTGCAGAGTTTTGGACAGCAGATTAGATCACCCAACTGCAGAATGCCAGATAAAACTGATCGTATTTTCTGCTCCATTTTTACCAGGACCTGGTGGAGATCGAGTGCCAGAGGTGGAAGGGCAAGGGCGTGAACATCAAGTACGAGGTGAGAGGGAACCGGAAGGGGTACAAGGCCGGCGCGCTCAAGGAGGGGCTCAAGCACGACTACGTGCAGGAGTGCGAGTTCATCGCCATGTTCGACGCCGACTTCCAGCCCGAGTCCGACTTCCTCCTGCGCACCGTCCCCTTCCTCGTGCACAACCCCGACATTGCCCTCGTTCAGACCCGCTGGAAATTCGGTCAGTCCTCATGTACTCTGCTCAGTGTCCTTTGTGAAAGAGATATTCACATGGCTTAGTTCGTTCCTGGTCTAATAATTTGTTCTGTTTGTTATGCAGTTAATTCGGATGAGTGTTTGCTGACGAGGTTCCAGGAGATGTCTCTGGACTACCATTTCAAGTTCGAGCAGGAGGCCGGGTCCATAGTCTACTCGTTTTTCGGCTTCAACGGTACGCACACTCGGTTTCATCATCATATAGATAGCTTCAAGCATCCAAATGAGCACGCTGAGTGAGTGTACCATTGGGGATTTCTGCATCTTCCAGGGACCGCCGGTGTCTGGAGGATCTCGGCGATCGACGACGCCGGGGGGTGGAAGGACCGGACGACGGTGGAGGACATGGACCTGGCTGTTCGCACCGCGCTCAAGGGCTGGAAGTTCGTGTATGTTGGCGCCGTAAAAGTAAGCCAAAAATAATGCACTTTTTTTAAAACTTTCTTCTCTATCAGAATTCAGAAATAACCAAACCCATCAAGAAAAAAAAAATCTAACGATGCTCGGATCTGTGCGTGGTTAGGTCAGGAGCGAGCTGCCAAGCACATTCAAGGCGTACCGGTTCCAGCAGCACAGGTGGTCGTGTGGACCAGCGAACCTTTTCAAGAAAATGTTGGTAGAGATTCTAGAGAGCAAGGTCTGCATTTCTGTACCTAATAAGGGAGGATGCATCACCAACCATTGACACACACCATCTTGTTGACTGACATTTAATTTTCTCTGCGCAGAAAGTGTCATTTTGGAGCAAGCTCCACCTCTTGTACGATTTCTTCTTTGTTGGGAAGATTGCTGCTCACACGGTGACGTTCATCTACTACTGCTTCGCGATCCCGTTGTCCGTTTTCTTCCCCGAGATTCAGATTCCTCTCTGGGGCGTGGTCTACGTTCCGACTGTTATCACCCTCTGCAAGGCTCTCGGATCACCAAGGTAACACCACACGTTTCCAGATTGAAGTTTCAGAATGACATGTACTGTTTGTTGCTTCAGTTAATTAACACAAGAAAGTCACACTTTCAGTTCATTTCATCTGGTGATCCTCTGGGTCCTCTTTGAGAATGTGATGTCGTTGCACCGGATAAGAGCGGCGGTAACCGGTCTTCTAGACGCTGGACGAGTCAATGAGTGGGTTGTCACTGAGAAATTGGGAGATGCCAACAAGACAGAAGCCAGCCATGGAAGCATTAGATGCTGTGAAGGTGATAGATGTCGAGCTAACGACGCCCCTGGTGCCAAAGCTCAAGAAGAGGAGAATAAGATTATGGGACAGGTAAGCAAAGTTTATTCTCTCAAAGCTAATACATTACGATATATGCTACTTTGGATTACTGCATAAGAACTACAAATTTGCGCATTTTCTCTTCTTTTTTTTCTCGACAAAGGAACGCTACGTTTTCAAGTTTTGTAAAATAATGCCTGATGTATGCCTTCTTTTTATCAGGTACAACTGCGCGGAGATTTTTGTTGGAACCTGCATAGTTATATGTGGTTTCTACGATTTGTTTTACGCAAACAAAGGGTACTACATCTACCTCTTCATTCAAGGCCTAGCATTCCTCGTCGTTGGCTTTGAGTATATCGGCACACGCCCTCCCACTCCCAGTGCCGAATAAGCGACATGCCATTCATGGCGCACATCTGCATGGTTACGACAAATGGCGTGCAAGTAAAGGCCCTCTCCTGCACATATCGATATCAGAACATAGCGTATACAGAGAATTTTCCCTTGGCCCCGGTCAGATTTGATCCAACCATTAATTCTTTACTGCCGAGAAGGCGATCGAAATAGCATGGTAGTCCATCAGTTAATAACATGCAGTATTATTTACCGAAGCATCATGACAGAAAGATGCATTCAACACCTGGAAGAAATAACACAGGCTGTAAATTATAATAACGTGCTCTGCCAATTACTTACTTACTGTAGATTCTCCAAATTTTATATGCCAATGTACTTACTGATGTAGCTTGCTCAGAATAGAGGATGATCAGCAGCACTTTGTGCGGTTGTGTTGTGTAGTATGACAAAACATGTAAATGTACATTACATTGTTGCTCAACGCCATTTATAACTCTGTCAAATTCAAACAGACCTTGGAATGCAGTAAAAAAAAATTCAGACAGATGTTGGAATGCAGTCAAAATTCAGACATGTAGCCTCGCAAGCAAAAGTATATTTGTGGTGCTATAACCCTTTACTCAAAGTCGGTGGATGGATCTACAACAGCCATTTCTACTGCTACTTGTGAGGAGAAGTAGTGATGCCGATTGACGCAACATGTATGTCAGTTGAGACAATCAGTCGGAAAATAGAAAATGTTGAGACCTCTGACTTGGCAACGGCATATACAAACAAATTTTCCAGAATAAATTTCTGTTAGCATCATGAAAAGTTCATTTGGACAACACAAAAACAAAGAGGTTCGACCCAATCGTCATAGTTGGTCATAGTTGGCCTCTTTAATATCCTGCATACATGTGAAGATTTTGGTGATATTTGCAGCAAACATACACAGCATGATTCTTTCACAACGGAAACATATACCGCATGATACTTCATTTGGAGGGAAACGGCCATCCTTTTTCTTTTGAAAATAAATAAATAATTGCACCCCACCAAAAAAATGCGTGGTGAAATTTCAAGGTTTCGCCCAAAACTGGGCTGCTTTTAGGCTTTTAGCCATATTTTTCATCCTAGGATTTATGCGGTGAGCTTGTCCTCGCCGCTGCAATGGGCGGCCCAGTAATCCTTCCGATAGCTCCCTTGCCAGGTGTGCTCGCCAGCTTGCTATTTTGTTTTCACTGGTTATTTCGCTAACTTAAAAAAAAGGGTTTGAGAAAACAAGTTTGCGAATTTGAATTTTTCAACCGATTTGGAAAATATCATTAAATTGAATAAATGCTCGAGGATTTTAGGAAAACTTCATGATTCTAAAAACAATGTGAACTAAAATAGTTCCATGAATTTGAAAAAACATATTGAAAATTTTGGAGAAGGTGCACACATTGAAAAAATATCACGAATTAAAAAAACTTTGCACATTATAAAAAAAACCCAAAAAAAACAGGAAAATCCAAACAAAACCCGTGATCCGAAGCCATAGAAATGTAAACCGTTAGATTAAGAACACAGAAAACAGGAAACCAAAAGGATATTCAAAAATAATAATTTAAAGCGGGTCTGTTTCCCCGTTACATGGCAGGCCCATTAAGAAAGCAATAGTTAGCTGTGCCCGAAGCGCTGAATAGCATTTATGACGTCTCTTTCAACGGGACCTCTTATTTGGGGAGCCACCTAGTTAACGAGCACTCATTCGGGAGCCTCGCAACGATCAGCGCCACTTCATGCGCTCTCCAGGGCCGGGCCCATAGTGATGCCAAATGTGCGGCCCGCACAGGGCCCATAATTTTGAGGGGCCCCAATTTTTTTTATATAGGCATAGTATTTCTAAAAAGATGTCAAGGCTCTGCCGCACTGGGCCGCTTGGCGCTGGAGTTGGGCCGAGTAGAGGCCGTCGAGTGCTCGTGCCTCGATCGCTCGATGGAAAAAGCTATCGCTCGATGTTCCCAGAAAAAGGAAACTGCTCCGTCTAAAAGCAAGGGATCGCTGCAGAAGTCGATCGGGATCTGCAACCGCAACAACAGTCCCGTCCACGTCGCAGCACGAAACGAGATCGTCTCGTCGGTCGTCGCCTTCGCCTCATCAAAGCGAACATATTCGAGCCGATGTCATTGCCTTCGTAGCTTTCTCTCCTAATTTTTGAGGATCGTTACTTCATGCCGCAGCAGTTCTGTCATCGTCGCTACAGAAAACGAGATCGCCTCATCAAACCAATCCATGACCGAGTGACCGACTCCAGTCTTCAGGTGCTTAGCGAATCCCCCTTTCCGATTAACTTCGGTTCCTACTCCTAATTTCTAATTTCCTAATTAATTTTTTGTAAGAACCGTTACTTCGTTATAGATTTGTTCTTACCCCCTCGATTAAAGATCACTGTGTAGTAGTTCAACCGGACAAGACCCAAAACTAGGTGAGTTAGACGGTTCGTTTAATTGCAAAATATTGATGCATGATTTTCAATTGATATATGCTACTGTGTGACTTCAGTTTTATTTTATTCATCTTTTTTTATCTTGTGTTTAATAATACAGATTTGAGAAAACATGGGGGAAAACCTGGCTGGTTCCTATAAGCGCAAGAGAAAAGAAACATAACGAAATTTAATTAATACATCTTATGTTATACATTATAAAAAAATCTGCAAGATACATATACACTATAGTTCCTCGGTAGTTCATTTTTATAGTGAGGTAGGGCCTCGTTTTTTAGTTTCGCACAGGGCCCCAGAATTTGCCGGCCCGGCCCTGGCGCTCTCATCCATTCGCCACGTGTCGCGCTCTAGGCGCTCCTTCCGGATTTTTTTTATTTTTCCGCACGCGTTTTCGCCTATTTAAACGGTTTTTTCCGGTTTTTTTCAACGTTCTGGTTTTCACCGGTCTTCCTTAGCTTTTCGAACAAAAAGAAATTTTGAAAAAAAAATTGAACGAAAAAACGCATTTTCTATTTTTTTTCCTTTCGCGAGAGTCACGGTTTTGCTTCCACGAGAGGCATGGGTGTGCTTTCACGAGAGTCACGGCTGTGCCTCACGAAAAAAAAGTTATTTTCTGTTTTTTTTTCTTTCGCGAGAGTCACGGTTTTGCTTCCGCGAGAGGCACGGTTGTGCATTTGCGAGAGTCAGGGTCGTGCCTCTCGGAAACAAAAAAAACGCGTTTTCGTGTTTTTTTCCTTTCGCGAGTCACGGTTTTGCTTCCGCGAGAGTCACGGCCGTGCCTCTCGTAAACGGGAAAAAAACGTGTTTTCTGTTTTTTTTGCTTTCGCGAGAGGCACGGGTGTACTTTCGCGAGAGTCATGGCCGTGCCTCCTCGGAAACGAAAAAAACGCGGTTTCTCTTCTTTTTTTCCTTCCGCGAGAGTTACGGTTTTGCTTCCGCGAGAGGCACGGCTGTGGTTTCGTGAGAGGCACGGGCGTGCCTTTTTCAGAAAGGGAAAAAGCCCCGTGCTCCCGGTTCGATTTTTTCGTCCGTTTTTTTCAAAAAATGTTGTTAAAACCTATCAACATGGAATCTAGTTTTAAAGATATCAACACGAGAAATCCAACGGTGAAAGCAGTTCGAGATTTTGACGCACGGTTTGGGAGATAAAACATTTTGGATAAACATATCTACGAAAAAAAGGAAAACTCTCAGGTTGCGACAAGTGACGCGTTGCATGTGCGCCACTTGTCGCAACCTTGGGAGTTGGAATGATCTTTGCAACGAGTACTCCTCAACTAATGATTTCGTCTTATTTGGCGACATGCACCCCGGAGAACATTCAAACGCTCAGCCGGCTCCTACTGTGTGCATTCTAGGCTGGCCCATGTGAGGGCCGGGTGCCCCTCTTTTCCCTTTTTCTTCCTCGTTTTTTCTTCTTTCTATACATTTTATTTTTTGTTTCTTTAATTCAAGAATTGTTCAAGAATCTCTAATCATTTTTATGATTTTAAAATAGTTCGTGAATTTGAAAAAATGTTGCAAATTTTAAAACATGTTCGGTATTTCAGAAAATGTTCATGAATCGGAAAATAAATTAGCGATTCAAAAAAAATCATGAATTTGAAAAATATTCCAAATTAAAGAAAGCTTCATGAATACAAAAATAGTAAATTTGGAATACAAAAAATGTTCACCAAATACCAAAAATGGTTGCAGTGCCAAATTTGTTCACAAATTTGAAAAATGTTCATGAATTCAAAAGGACTATTGGGTATCTGAGAAAGCACCACACCTGCAAACTCTAATAAATCTACGAAAAGGATAAAAGTGGTTTTCTCAAACAGATCTTAAACATTGAGGCCTACTCCATGCCTAAGCCCCCTGATACAACACTAAGATTTGACACTTATGAGGAGGCTTTTGAGCACTACAAGCTATACGCGCTGGGGCATGGATTTGGTATAAGGCTGTAATACAGAAGAAGGAGAAAGGGAAAGACTATAAGATCAATCGCGAGAATGCCGACGCCACACCATCCTTACTTGAACATATTGGTTTTAAAATTCATCCACAACCATAAGACCAATCGCCTCGCTGGGAAGGATCTGAAGCTTCTTTATTCAACATCGCCATCATCGTTGCCAAAGCCAAGACAATGAATGACCCTAAACTAAACAACCAGGGCCTTATCTAAAGCTACACGATTCACACACGTAGATCCGACGACCCCCTCACCACCGAGGACCGAGATCGTCGACGGAAGGGAGCCGCCGGAGGAAGGCGCGGAGAAGTCTCCTTGCAGTGGCTAGGGTTTCTAGTCGCCTGCCTGAGAGGAAAACGACTCGCGTCTCTTAAGGAACCCTAGGGCCCTTTGTCAAAAATGGGAACCCTACGGCCACCCAAGCTATCATAGACCAATGGCACTCGTAAAAAATGTCGGGAGACCGAGCTGGAACCGTTCCAACTAGAGCTGGCCGGACCGAGACGAGACGAACTCGGTCTCTGGGACCGGCACCGACTGTATGGCTGGCCTCCTCTATAAGAGGGAGACGTGGTAGATCGGTTCATGCGTGCGGCGACCGTGCCGGAGGCCCCTCTTGCTCGGGCCAAGAGAAAGATGGAGCCGGGGCTGGTCGACTACTACCTGTCGTGGGAGAATCCCACGCCGCGCGACCTCAAGGAGGAGGACTCTGCCAACTTGTTCAACCTGCTGGACGATGAACACGCCGAGTACCAGCAGCGGATCAGGAAGGAGCTGGAGGAGAAGGGCCACGTCGAGTACCCCGACAACTATGATGACGACTCCCGCCGAGACGAGCTTCTGTCGTACAAGGCCACGTACCTCGATGTCTTTGGCACCCTCCCGGCGCTTCAACTGCTCAAGGGCCACTTGCATAGTAAATACTCGGAACTATTACCTTTTCTTTTCAAAGAATCCTTAATATTACCATGATTCTGCTGCTTTATTTTGCTTCGAGTGGGGACCATGCTTCCGTTAACCATGACATATAACTTTTTTTTGGCGATGGAGGTTCCAACTTACTGTAGCTTTATTTTTCTCGCAAGGAAATTTTCAATCTATTCATCATGCCATGACAGTACCATGAACATAAGAGTAGTAAAATCATACACTTTTCCTTCGGTAAACCCCTAAACACGTTAGCGGCCGAGATTTCTCTATACCCCTTCATAATAAAGGGTATGATAGTCTTTTCACCCGTGCCGATATGCGGCCTATGTACATAAAAGCGGCGCCCTTCTTTTCCTCACGGCGGCTTTTCTCTCTCGCGGCGCCCTTTTTTTCCTCGCGGTGTCTTTTTTTCTTGTGGTGCCCACAACTCCTTTTCACTTTCTTTTTAAAAAATAGGCCAGGTAAAATTAATCGAACTCATGATCTCTTGGTCTAAGAAGGATCACACTAACCAACTAGGACATCAAATGCTTGTGCATATTTACTTCTACTTCACTTAGCGGTTGGGCCCGCACATTGTTGAATCAGTCCTTTTATCAATATTTTTTTGTTTTTTTGTTTTTTAAAAAATGCTCACGCTTACAAAATTTTGTTAATTTTTTATAAATGTTTGTTTTCTCATAAAGGACAAATATTCACATTTTAATTAATTCTATAGATATGTCAAAAAATTGTTCATGTTTTTCAAAATTGTTCAAAATGTCATAACACGAACATATTTTAAAAAGAGTGAACAAAATTTTGAACCGGACATTTTTTTTGGAAAACACTATGAAAATTGAAATTTCAAGCAAAACCCCGGAAATATCAAAAAAATGCTTGAAACCAATTTATTTTGATTTTATACAAATATTTTTTGTATTTGTGTAGAAAAAGTTTGAATACAAGATTATTTTCTAAATTCCAAATAAATTTTGAAAGCACGAACATTACTTGAAAATGCAGAATTGTCGAAATCAGAAAAACTTGGCATGGCGCCATTGAATGGTGTGGCCTTAGTAAAAATTTGGTCCATTTGAAGGATGGAAAAAAGGTACTCTGAGATGGAACAAAATGGAGGCAATGCAGAGAGTCAACGAACATAGCAGACCAATAACAAATGACAAAAAAAAGCCCATGCAAATGGCAAGGAAAAAATAAAACAAGGGCCGACAAAAAACAAGCCTAACAAAAATGGGCCGATAACTTGACATCGCGACGATGTGGTCGCGCATGACAAAAACAAGGAGGGATTTAGTAAATCTGATTTGAAAAGTGTTAAAATATATTTTAAATAGTCATGAATTTTAAAATATAACAAATTTGAAAAAGTGTTTAGAAATTCAAAATTCATGAATTTTACTAAGTGTTCACATATTAAAAATATCATTAATATAAAAATGGGAAAGATCAAAACTAGAAGAATAATACAAAAGAAAAAGGAAAAATTGATTTGGCGATAAAATCCCTATGTAGGCAACCTCCCTGTCAATGAATCCGTTGTCAAATTGATTTGGCGATAAAATCCCTATTTTACTGGATCTAATTAATTGCACATGTAATTAATTGTCTGTATAAGTAATTGCATTAATGACTTGTTTTAAATTGACAATCACTTTGTTTAACCGGAAAGGAAGCGACCTACCAACGTACCGTGGCACATGTCTATGCCGATTTTGATACTAAACAACATCATAATAAAGATTTGTCTAATAAAGATAATATTATTGGTCTTACTTCTAATGTTGTTCCCCCTGCTGATCCTTTAGATAAATATTTGTTAGGTCATGAAAATGATATGTATATGTAACGGCTCCGACACACCCGACGGTTATGGCTGCTACCCTCTTGACGGGATCTAGACTGGCCCCATGGATCAATACTAGTCTTTCTTGCGCATTTGTCCTCACTTGTGCGCATCCAGGACCAACTTTCCGGCAATCATCCGTTCTTGAATTACTCCACGCCATGCAAGCTTAACCAGGAGTTATTTTCGAATGGGTTCCCGGAAAAGAAGGAATTCCTTATTGATATCACATTCACCCGCACTCAGAGGAATTGGCATCCTCGCCGGGTCATAGGAATGCTCCCTCTTGGCACATATGTCTATGCGTCCAGTCTGGTACATGTGCTATGCTGTGTGCCACGACGGGTCACGAACGTTATGAACATGACCGCGCACCTGACCCGCAAACATCCATGTAACCGCGAGGGTCGACTTTGATACCAACTTGTAACGGCCCGGACATATGGCTGTTATCCCTGGCGAGATCTAGACTAGCCCCACAGATCAATACTAGTCTTTCCTACACACTTTGTCCTCACTCGAGCGCACCCGATACCAACTTCCTGGTTGGTCACCCATCCTAGAATTACTCCAAGCCAAGCACGCTTAAATCTTGAGTTATTTTTGAATGGGCTCCCAAAAAAGAAGGAATTCCTTATTTATATAAGTATTCTATCATCCCTAATAAGCCAGTCTATCACAACATATGTATGAAAGAAATAAAATATTATCTAGGCAAGAACCAATTCTTAAGAATAATTTGCCTGTTGAAATTTAGGGATATCCTCCTCCACCTAAGCGTGATCCTATGTTTGAATTAAGGAAACTCCCAGATACTTTAAAATATGCTTATTTTGATGAAAGAAAGTATATCCTATTATTATCAGTGCTAACCTTTCAGTGCATAAAGTAAAGAGATTATTAAAAACTTTGAAGAAACACCATGTTGCAACTGGATATACTTTGGAGTTTGGATGATCTTAAAGGCATTAGCCCAACTTTATGCCAACATAAAATTCATATGAAGCCAGATGCTAAACCTATTGTCGATCATCAATGCCGCTTGAATCCTAAGGTGAATTGCCCGAGCTATTTTTTTGTTCCTTATTCTTTGAAGTAATTGATTCGGATATGAAGTACATATACAAGCACTATGTTGAGTCGTTCGACGAGGAGGACTATCTGGATGAGGCGGTGATGATTCAAGCGGTGCTTGTAGACGTGGAGCGTGCCGAGGAGCATGTTCTCAATTTCAAGGGACCGATCAAGGGTCATTGAGTGCTCAGCCGCAACCGAGTGCACGACCATTTGAAGCAAATTGGCGACTACTTTGCCACCGATACCCTCTTCGCTGACAATTCACACCAGCGTTTTCGGATGCGTAGAAAAT
This sequence comes from Aegilops bicornis, assembly GCA_021605145.1. Lineage (NCBI taxonomy): Eukaryota > Viridiplantae > Streptophyta > Magnoliopsida > Poales > Poaceae > Aegilops > Aegilops bicornis. The sequence continues at coordinate 837,033,736 of CM038671.1, read as the reverse complement.
GTCTTCGATCGTCTCTACCATTTGTGTCCGGTCCTTTGATGACTACTTTATCTTGAAGAAGGACGTCATGGGAAGGATTGGGTTCTATGGTTACCAGAAGTGCACGGCCGCACTGCGGATGCTTGCATATGGCACGACCACTGATTTGTGGGACGAGTACCTACGGATGTTTAAGAGCACATGCGAAGATGCCATGGTTAGATTTCAAACTACCGTGGTTGAGGTGTTTGGACCTCAGTACCTGAGAGAACCAACTATGGCACACATCGAAAGGATCTTGGCAATCTCAGAAGCAAGAGGATGGCCAAGTTTGCTCGAATCTCTTGACTGAATGCACTGGAAATGCAAGAATTGCCTGAAATCTTTACAAGGGCAATATCAAGGTCATGTTAAGAAGCCCACCATCATTGTTGAAGCAGCTGCATCACATAATCTGTGGATTCAACACGTTTTCTTTGGCATGTCCGGGTCTCACAATGACATTAATGTCCTGCAGCGATCACAATTGCTTGCTAAGCTGACTCAAGGAAAAACACCTCCTTGCCACTATAATATCAATGTGCATGAGTACAACATGAGCAACTATGTGATTGACGGCATCTATCCTCTGTGGGCTACCTTTGTCAACACCATCTCTAACCCAATTGGCCAGAAATAGTCTTACTTTACCCAAAGACAAGAAACAACTAAAAAGGATGTTGAGAGGGCATTCGGAGTTCTGCAGGCACATTTTGTAGTTGTTCGTGGACCTGCTAAACAATGGGATCCAAATATCTTGTCGGAGGTGATTACCTGTTTTGCGATCGTGCACAACATGACCGTGAAGGATGAGGGTGAGTATGCCGCCGCAACTCTTGAATTTGATAACATGGGTGACCCTATCAAATTTCCCAATCAAAAACCGACCACATTTCAATTGTTTGTTCAAATGCATCAACAAATTCGTCATCGAGCAACTCACAAGTAACTGAAGGAAGATCTGATTGAGTATCCGTTGGCGGTTAAGGGGACAATAACGTTAGAGTGTAATATTTGAATTTTTAAATTAGAACTACCACGACATTTGAACATTTGAACTATTTTAAACTATATATGTGGCTATTTGAACGTGCGGACTTAAAGATTTCTTTAAGGCCGGATATATGCGGGTAGCGTTGGTTGATCGGTTTCCGCATCCATGTTCATGGCTAGTTGCAGGAAGTAATTTGCGGGTCAGTGTTGGACATGCCCTAAGGCTCATACAACCAATAACCACAACACGTACACAGGCCGCCAGGAAACTTACGCAAACAGCCTATTGTCTGCACGAATTTTACAGCAATTAAGGTGTGGCTGACACCTTGGATGTGACATAGCTAATTCTCATTTATTCTCATCTAAAATGAGAATTAGCAAATCCGTATTAGTAAGTGCATGAAATCACAGCACAAATCAGGCGTCTAAGAGAATTGAATTCCGAAAACAAATCCCGTCAATCAATACGTTGATAATTCACAATCTCCTATACATACTGATGAGGCCAAACGCTGTCGACAGATCTCCCCACAAACCAAACACTAGCGCCAAGCACGTACCCCAGCCCAGCCATGGCCCCTCCCGCAATGGCGCTCCGGCAAGTCATCGCGTGCATGTTCCTCCTCCTGGCCGCCGCCGTCGCTGCCGGCTCAAGCCCACTGCACCCTCAGGACCTTGTCGGCCGCGTCCACAGGAGCTGCGCCAACACGCTGAATGTGGCGCCGTGGGACTGCGTGGACCAGTTCATCCATGCCATCCTCAGCGGCCGCACCGCGGAGACGATCCCCGTCACCTACGATTGCTGCGCCAAGCTCGCCTGCGTCCGTGAGGGGTCGTGCATAGACCTGCTCCGCCGCGTCTGCTTGCCCCCTCATAGGGGCTACTGCCAGTAGACAGCCGTCGAACCTGTATCGCCACTCGGCAGGCATCACGACCAGGAACAAGATCGGTGCATGTGCTCATGCATGGCCGGCCATCTTTTACTTGTGCACGCAGCCGCTGAAAAATGAATAAAATTGCTCCTTTTCTAGAAGAAGAATGTATCTGTCTATGTACTGCATACATATTTGTGATCTTTTGGTCGTGGACTCAGGGACGATGCACGGTGGACTGAGATAATCGATCTGTACGTACGGGCGCGCTTTGTTTTTTTATGTGCAACCCATTTGTTTTACATCTTTTCTTTGAAACTCATTTGCCTTTACATTTAACCTCCTCAAAATCTCCCCTGGGCTTTGCTGATCCTGATGGCAGTGGTGGGTGTCGCGGTGTTTGCCCCTCTTCCTTTTTTTCCTAACACAGTACCGACGCAAAAGCTCAGACATACGCACATGCACTCACCCTATGAACATACACATATCTACAGACACATATACTGAGCCGACACATCAACTCGAGATTGACAAAGTCGCCATACCACCTTTATAGTCGACGCGAACATCTCCTCCCACCGAACGCACATCGTCGAAAGGCCTGAAATAAATTATGAAAAACATCAATAGACTAACTAAAACCCAAGTGAAGTACACTATGTGACGTACGGAAAGTACCTGCATAAAGATATATATGCTGGCTTGGTTGTGATCTGTGTAGCAAGGAGTATCAGTTAGAAGTAGACCGGATAAAAGAGCAACATAATGCATTTATTTCTGAAATAAAACTTGCTATAGAAATATGAAATTCTACTTTTCCCACATGATCAATTATCGTGGTTCTTGTCAGTAAATTACATGTGCATTTCCCAGCGAATTCAACATAGTTACATGGTACTGATAATAAGCAAAGGCTAGTTAATTACTTATGTTTTTGAGTGGTGTAGTACCCCTATGCAAATCAGTTCACAAAGGTTCTAGGGATACCTACGCCCTCAGGCGGATCTAAAAGCTAAACATGACAACCAAGATTACTTCTAACAGAAGAACGAGCTAGCCCGCGAGCTTCGAAATTTGAGCTATGCTTCTCTGGGCAAAACTCAATGCCATCAAAGTGATCACACCTGGCCTTGATCTCCTATATAATATGATAATAGCTCGGCTTCAAATCCTCGTTCAGCGTGTTTATCACCCTAAGGCAGTCCGAAGCGATCTTAAATTTTTGAGTTAGCAGGTCGTTCGCCAAAGAGATGGCCTACCTTATCGTTAGCGCGTCGACAATTTTAGGATCCACCAGTCTCAAAAAACCACTGAAGATGCTCCCATTGACTGTCCATTACTTCTCCCAGCAACAGCTACTACGGCCAATTTGTCATCCAGTTTACCCAGGGCTCCGTCCACATTGATCTTAGTCCATCCCACTGGAGATGAAATCAACTGGTTCACATTGACCACGACTTGTCTTGCACTTCCCCCGTGTTTCTTCTAATGATGTACCACTCCAAGTTCCTAGGAAGTTTGTGACAAAACAATGAGTAGATAAGGGGCTTTGAAACAAACTTTCATGAATAGCCCTCCGCCGCGCGTGCCATATAGCCCATAGGGTAACAAAAATTTCTGCCAATTCATGTGAGGGCAATTTTTCGACGAGCTCAAAAATCCAATCTCTTGCATTTCCTTGCTGCGTTAATGCAACTTGTTCTGAAGTGTTTTTCGATGCCAAAGCCCAAACACAGTTCGCCATCATACACTTGATGAATGAATGTTTCCATGAGTCAGTTTCTCCACATATAGCAATATAGCACACTTGTCATCATCAGCCATGTGCCCATGCTTGCGGATATCATTTGTCGGTAAAGAATGCTTTGCTAACCTCTAGAGCAACGTTTTTTATTTTCAAGGGAACTTGGATTCTCCAAAGGGAAGTGCACCGTTTTCCTTCCTTCTTTGTATCCAGAGAAGAGGCCGAACCTTCCAGCCAAGCTTCTCTAGTATAGTACCTATCGATACTACCATCAGGCCTTATCTTCTTTTTGAACACTCACTTGCAGCCGACAGGTTTACAACCATAAGTTCATTCATTTAGCTCTCAAGTTCTATTATAAGAATTGAGTCCATCTTATTATGAACAATTTCTTTCCAATCATCTATATATGGAGATGCATACGCCTCTACAATAGACTTGGGAGTGTCATCCAGAAGGTATACAATGAAATCATTACTAAAGTATTTTGCAACTCTTTGTCTTTTGCTCCTCACACAAGCTTGATTGTTATCCTTCTCAAAGACTTCCTTGGGTGATTGTTCGGAATGCTCATCAGATGTACTAGACTCCAGATTTATCTCAAAAAAAAAAAATCTAGCAATGCTATGCATATCTTTTATAGGAAATATATTCTCATAAAATGTGGCATCACGAGATTCCAACATATATATATGCAATGCTCCGCTGATATCTCCGGCCTCTTATGTTTCATAGTTGTGGCAAAATTCCTCCATGAAGGAGACAACTTTGCAATCATGCATCCGCTAGCTGCTTTGACGGACGTGGAGGATACCAGGGGCGGTGACGACGCCGTGCATGGGGCGAGCTGGAGGTTGTGCGAGTGCGAACCGCTAGTCGTTTTGGGGTAGAAAGAAGGAATCAATCACTCGCCATTAGTGAATGCTTTAAATCACAGCACAAATCAGGAATCTCGCAGAATTGAATTCCGAAAACAAATCCCGTCAATCAATTAGTTGATCAATCACAATCTCCTAGACATACTGAGGAAGCCAAACGCCGTGGACAGATCTCCCCACAAACCAAATACTAGCGCCAAGCACGTACCCAGCCCAGCCATGGCCCCGCACGCAATGGCGCTTCGGCAACTCGTCGCGTGCATGTTCCTCCTCCTGGCCGTCGCCGTCGCTGCCGGGCCAAGCCCAGTGCAGCCTCAGGACCTTGTCGGCCGCATCCAGGCGAGCTGCTCCAACACGCTGAATGAGGTGCCGGACGAGTGCGAGCACCAGTTCATCGGGGCCATCCTCAGCGGCCGCACCGTGGAGACGAAGCCCATCACCTCGGACTGCTGCAGCAAGCTCGCCTGCGTCCGCGAGTGGTCGTGCAAGGACCTGCTCCGCGGCGTCTGCTTGCCCCCTGAGGTTGGAGAATGCCCGCCGCCCGTCGTCAAACCTGTGTCAGCACTCGGCAGGCACCACGACTAGGAACTAGATCGGTGCCTGTACTCTCATGCATGGCCGGGCATCTTTTACTTGTGTACGCAGCGGTTGAAAAACCAATAAAATTGGTCCTTTTCTAGAAGAGGAATGTATCCGTCTATATACTGCATGCGTGTGATCTCTTGGTCGTGGACTCAGGGACTATGCACGGTGATTCTTTCTTTCTTTTCTTATCTGTAACCCATTTGTTTTACATCTAACCTCCTCAAAATCTCCCCTCGCCGTTGCTGATCCTGATGTCAGTGGTGGGTGGAGTGGTCCCGTTTTTTCTACCACAGTACAGACGCTCGTACATATGCACATACATTCACTTTTATGAATGCATACACACACCTATGAAAACAAAGACTGAGACGACACATTAACTTGAGATTGGCAAAGACACCATAACCACCTTCGTAGTCGACGGAAACGTCTCCTCCTATTGAACGCACATCGCCAAAAGGCTTAAAATAAATTCAGAAAAACATCAATAGACTAACTAAAACCGAAGTGAAGTACACTATGGGACGTATGAACAGTAGCTGACTTGGTTGCGATTTGTGTAGCAAGGAGTAACGGTTAAAAGTAGACCCGATAAAAGAGCAACATCATGCGTCTGTTTCTGAAATAAAACTTGCTATAGAAATACTCCCTCCATCCCAAAATTTTTGTCTTATATTTGTCTAAATGCGGATGTATGTAACATCCCAAATTTTTAATTTGGAATGTTATACATTAGGTCATCATTGCGTATCATATTTTATTGCATTTTGGCTTGATCCTAGAAATTCTACGCAACTCAAGGACCCACGGAGAGAGTTGGGGATTTCGTTATTTTCATATTTGAGTTTTCTCAAATTCTGAAAAGAGGATCGTTTGATTTTAATTATTTTCTCTTTGAATATTTCTTTTATAAAAATAAAAGAGAGGGAACAAAATGACTTTCCCAAAATAAAGAAATATTGGAGATTTAATATTAAAATCAAATAAGATTTTATTCGGATTTTATCGCTATTTTATTTGAATTAGAAAAAATATGGGTTTTTCAAAATTGCATTATAGGCCAAAATAAATGTTCACTTTGTCCGCTATATTTTTATAGGACAACTAATATTTCTTTCAGGATTTTTGAAGTCTGTTTAGAATTTTTTTATTTTTTTTCTGCACGGAATTATTTAAAAAAAAACATACCGACTCCGGGCCGTAAACGACCAGGACTCCCCAGCCGGCCCTCTTATAAGCCGCCACCCCGAGCCGCCCAGCCCACCCGAGGCCACCGTGCCTATCCTAAGCAGCGCGCCCGCCCGCCTTCCGTCCCGCCACCCGTCTTGCCGCCGCCGTCGCCCCATCCGCCGCCCGCCGCCGCCACCGCGAACCCGCCGTCGCCCCGCCGCCCGCCGGACTCACCGCCGCCCTCGTCGGAGTTGCCGGAGGTAGCCGCCGCCGCCGCGGTTTTCGTTAAGAAAACCGTCGGTTTTTTTAGAAACCGCGTTTTTTTATAGATCGGTTTTATTTTTTCTTCGGTTTAGTTTTTTAGCGAACGCCCGTTCGTTTGTTCGTTTTAACGAACGATTTTCACCGTTTAGCCGCAGACAGCGAACATCGTTCGTTAGCCTGTTCGTCAGTTTTTTCTTTTTTCAGGGTTTTCCGCGATTATTTTCGATCGCGATTTCTGCCCTGATTTTCATTTTAGTTTATCTTTTCGCTCGTTTATCAGAATCTGGCGATTCAAGCGCCTAGAGTTTTTTCTTGAAACCCTCTTTCTGTTTAACCAACTTAAACAAGTTTTTGCTACTGTAAAATTTGACTTAAGTCCAGATTAGTAAATGAAGCTTGTTTTTTCGCAGTTTGAGTTTCATGGCTTCGTTTGATTTGATTCTTTTTGCAAACCGGAGTTCTTAAGTTGAATATTCTGGTTAGATCTCTTATTTGAGTTTTACTCGTGCTTGTAGTTGAGTGCTTATTGTATGCTTGTTTGTTTCCGATAGAGTACCCGGAGTGCGAAGCGTGCTACTACGAGTCTCTAGGTTTCACGGATCATCAGCAAGGCAAGTAACACTTTTATCATACCTCTTTACTACCCAGTTTTATTGCATTAGATCAATCCTCAAACAATTGCATGGTTAGGATCTGATTAATATGTGGGTTTTGGGAAGTAGATGAGGTAGTACCTATTGTCCTGTTTATTATCAAATCTTTGGGAGTTACTTCTACGTTGCTTATATTGCTATGCTATGCTCGTAGACATGGATTGGGTGAGTGTATTCATGACAGATGTGAGTTTTGTTAATTAATGGTTAACTTAAGGTGGCTACTTTAATTCACATCTGGGTGGATTGAGGCACCTGGGGAACCCAGTGATGCCTGTATTTTTTGAAATCCCGGGGTACCGTGTGATTCTCCTATGGACTGCCACCCAGGCTCAAAGGGATCATAAGATTATTCATGCTAGAAACTTCCGTGTGCAGCCACACGCTATTATGGGCTCTAGCATAGTTGAGTATGTTGCGTGACCTCTTTCAGTGGTAGGCTAGCAGATGTAGGGGATGTAGGTTGGTACTGTCTACCCAGTAAAGAGTTAATGCTTACGAAGGCTGTGTCTCGGTCATCCGTTTCTCAATCACCATGTAGTGCGAGGAATCCAACGGAGGAGATCGAGTCTTGTGGGGAAAAGTGCGCAAACCTCTGCAGAGTGTACAAACTAATCATGGTTAGCCGTGTCCCCGGTTATGGACGTTTTGAGTATCTAATTTTTGGATTATCATGTGGATCTCATCACTCTTAATTTTAGTTTGGTTGGGTTTAATGATGATGCTTAATTGGGATTGAGAGGGGGATTACCTTCTCAATATTTAACAACCACCATGATAGTTAAATAAAATTTATTCCTTTATCGTAGGGAAAAATTGGCTTTATGAAAAACTGTAACCATAGAGCTTTCCACCAGCCATATATGCATGTAGTGATAGCATTATTCTGTTCATTACTCTCTATGTGTTACATTGCGGCATATTCCATGTCTTGACCCGTTTCGGCTGCAACGTTCATGTTGCAGACTTTTAGAATGACAGTAAGGTGCCTTAGGTCGTGATCTTTCACTCAGTGGTGCCGTTGGAGTTGATGGACTCACTTTATCTTCCAAGCCTTCCGCTGTTATCGTATTTAGATGGCCTTAAGCCATATTTATTGTAATAAGTTCTCTTTTGATACATTCGATATAATAAGTGTGTGATTGCTACTCTGTTATAAATCCTTCAAGTAATGTGTGTGTCAGCATTACCGATCCAGGGATGACACTGATGCACATAGATCAGACTGTTTGAGGTCTGGTCGCTACAAGATAATGTCGAGCACCATGTATGAGGACACGACCACTAAGCTAAAGCCCTAGATCACTACTCTCTTCTCATTTCGACTCCTCTCCTTTTCTACTCTTTAGGATGGCGGATGCAAGGAACAAGTTCGCACAACCGGATGAAGATACACATTTTGGGCGCCACTTGAAGGAAGTTACTAAATACACGAACATCGAAGTACCAAGCTTCACCGGGACCTACATCGCCACTTTACTAGAAGAGGAGCGTTGGATGATTCAAGTTCAAGTTCCAGGAAGGACATTCACGCCAGTTACTGAGCCCATAGAGTTTTCCTTTGATGCACCAACCTGGAGTCTAGGAAAGAGCATGGCAACCCACATCACCATGGGGCGCATTGGAGAAGTTTACCACAAGGATCTCAAGGATACTATCTACCAGATTTGTGGGCGCCGAGGGCGAGCAATGGGAGATGATCAGCACCAGGAAGGATAGATCTATTGCAGCTTTCATCCAGGAGTTAAACCAGCACATTCGTCGCCAGGAGAACCAGATGTGCGCAGGCATGATAGATCTGAAGAAGGCAATGACCAGGATCACGGAGCTGGAGGAAGAACTCAAGTCTATGAGCGATGGATATGAGGAGGAAATCGTAACATTATTGGAGAAGAATGGCGACACGATAAAGAAGATCGGAGTGTTCATGGGAGACCCAGCGCCCGGAGGAGAAGGCGGCGATTCTACCTGTCAGGAGAACTACAACATCATCGGCGACATCGACTCGGACCTCGACGATAGCGATGATGACTTTGTTGATGAAGCTGGAGCAGATATCATGGAGTCTTCGACCGATCAATTTTTCTAGTCGACCACCATAACAGTAGTAGTATTCCCCCATGCATATAGCATAGTCCGAGCACTTTTGTAATGATAGTTAGACCATTATATGCCCTTGTTTGAATTGATTGGAGTGATATGATTGTGTTTGTATCATGTGCATATGGGTAGTGTTTTTCCCTCTAGTCCTCATTCTATTCTATTTTCTCATCCTTTCTAAACCCTCAGATGCCTCAAAGCGCGACAATGGATTTGCTTTCCCACGGAGCTCACTCGGTTGATCCGACAGCAGAATGCATTGATGCGAGATACTAGTCGAGAATCATAATCAGGGGAACAACAACAACAACAACCCACCACCCCCACCACCACCTGTTGATCACTTAGCCCGTTTCTTGAGGCTTAATCCGCCGGTGTTCTCCAGTAGCACCGAGCCGATAGTTGCAGATGATTGGCTCCGCAAGATTGCAAGGGAGTTGACCACTGCAGGATGCACAGATGCGGAGAGAGTGCGGTTTGCCGCATATCAGCTTAATGGACCCGCAGCATCATGGTGGGAGAATTTCACAACCACTTACCCCATCGACACTGTCACATGGGACCAGTTTCAGGAAGCTTTCCGTACTGCCCATGTTTCAGCAGGAGCTATGGTCATGAAGAAGCGTGAGTTTCACAACTTGCGCCAAGGAGGACGTACAGTTGGCCAGTATGTGGATGATTTTAGTAAGTTAGCATGTTATGCCCCGGATAGCGTCGCTACGGATGCGGCTAAGCGGGAGAAGTTTCGGAAGGACTGAATGATGAGCTAAGCATGCAGTTGATGGTGGCAACCATCAAAAACTACCGAGGAGTTGGTAGATAGAGCTCTCATGATTGAAGGGAAGCAGCAGCAGATTGATAACCGTAAGAGGAAGTATGGACAAGGAAAGTACAATTCTGGAGCTCAGCAGAAGCCTCGTTTTACCCCGAACTCGGGAGGACCTTTTCAGCATAACCATGGAGGTCACAACCACAATGGAGGAAGTTCGCACAACCATAGTGGCCCCAAGAATGGGAATGGTAATGGAGGAAGCAATGGCCAGAACCGTTCCAACCCAGCAACGCCCGCCAAGAAGGATCTAAGCCACATTACTTGCTACAAGTGCCAGAAGACTGGACATTATGCTAATGAATGTCCTGAAGCTAAGAATGGAAATGGCAATGGAAGCTCTGGGAAGAAGCATAACCCTTTCAAGCTGTTGGGGGAGCGTGGCGAAATTTAAAATTTTCCTACGTGTCACCAAGATCTATCTAAGGAGAAACCAGCAACGAGGGAAGGAGAGTGCATCTACATACCCTTGTAGATCGCTAAGCGGAGCGTTCAAGAGAAGCAGGGTTGAAGGAGTCATACTCGTCGTGATCCAAATCACCGGAGATCCTAGTGCGAGCAGACGGCACCTCCGCGTTCAACACACGTACAGCCGGTGGCGTCTCCCATGCCTTGATCCAGCAAGGAGAGAGGGAGAGGTTGAGGAAGACTCCATCCAGCAGCAACTGTGGCGTGGTGGTGATGGAGGAGCGTGGTAGTCGGCAGGGCTTCGCCAAGCACCGCGGGGAAGGAGGAGTAAGATAGGTAGGGCTGCGCCAAGAGGGAGGTGAAACTCATGTGTTGGCAGCCCTCAAGACCTCATGTATTTATAGGGGAGAGGGAGGGTGCGCCTCTGGGTTTCCACCCAAGGGGTGCGGCAGCCCCAATCCCATCTATGGGTGGCGGCCAAGGGGGGAGGGGGAAACTTGCCCCCCAAGCTAGGTGGGGCGCCCCCTCCCCAAACCCTAGGCGCCTTGGGCCCTTGTGGGGGGGCGCACCAGCCCACCTGGGGCTGGTCACCTCCCGCACTTGGCCCATGCAGCCCTCCAGGGCTGGTGGCCCCACTTGGTGGACCCCCGGGACCCTCCCGGTGGTCCCGGTACGTTACCGATAAAACCCGAAACTTTTCCGGTGACCAAAGCAGGACTTCCCATATATAAATCTTTACCTCCGGACCATTACGGAACTCCTCGTGACGTCAGGGATCTCATCCGGGACTCGAACAACATTCGGTAACCACATACAAACTTCCTTTATAACCCTAGCGTCATCGAACCTTAAGTGTGTAGACCCTACGGGTTCGGGAACCATGCAGAACATGACCGAGACATTCTCGGTCAATAACCAACAGCGGGATCTGGATACCCATGTTGGCTCCCACATGTTCCACGATGATCTCATCGGATGAACCACGATGTAAGGACTCAATCGATCCCGTATACAATTCCCTTTGTCTAGCGGTATTGTACTTGCCCGAGATTCGATCGTCGGTATCCCGATACCTTGTTCAATCTCGTTACCGGCAAGTCTCTTTACTCGTTCCGTAACACATCATTCCGTAATCAACCCCTTGGTCACATTGTGCACATTATGATGATGTCCTACCGAGTGGGCCCAGAGATACCTCTCCGTTTACACGGAGTGACAAATCGATCTCGATTCGTGCCAACCCAGCAGACACTTTTGGAGATACGTAATGCACCTTTATAGCCACCCGATTCGTTGTGACGTTTGGTACACCAAAGCATTCCTACGGTATCCGGGAGTTGCACAATCTCATGGTCTAAGGAAATGATACTTGACATTAGAAAAGCTTTAGCATATGAACTACGATCTTTGTGCTAGGCTTAGGATTGGGTCTTGTCCATCACATTATTCTCCAAATGATGTGAATGATGTGATCCCGTTATCAACGACATCCAATGTCCATGGTCAGGAAACCGTAACCATCTGTTGATCAACGAGCTAGTCAACTAGAGGCTTACTAGGGACATGGTGTTGTTTATGTATCCACACATGTATCCGAGTTTCCTATCAATACAATTATAGCATGGATAATAAACGATTATCATGAACAAGGAAATATAATAATAACTAATTTATTATTGCCTCTAGGGCATATTTCCAGCATCAACGGGGATAGGTGAACCACGTTAACATGGAGGAGGTTGAAGCGCTTGACGGATGCGATAATAGGTAAGTTTTTGGTTAAGTCATTTACTACAATCGTTCTTTTTGATCTTGGTGCATCGCATACATACATATCAAGGGATTTGTGGATAACTTTAACCTGCCAACCCAAGCCCTTAGGTCACCCATGTTAGTAACCTCGCTTGGGGAGGCGAGTATATGGCTAGTCTATGGTGTGATCGGTTACCATTAAGGATTGGTAACTACGTGTTTCCCTCAGACCTAATAGTATTGGAGTCACAAGGACTCGATGTGATATTAGGCATGGATTGGTTATCGAAGTATGGAGGGAACATTGAATGCGCTAGTAAGTCGATTTTGCTTACCACCCCAGAAGGAAGAAGGATTAAGTATGTATCCCTGCATGTGCCGAAGAGGACTCAAGTGAATTCCCTATCAGGAGTTGTACAGGAGGAAGTACCAGTGGTGAAGGATTTCCCTGATGTATTTCCAGAAGAGTTGCCAGGCATGCCACCGGATAGAGACATTGAGTTTTTGATTGAGCTTTTTCCAAGCACAGGGCCAATATCTAAGAGACCGTACAGGATGCCCGCAAAGGATTTGGAGGAAATTAAGAAGCAGATTAAGGAGTTACTGGATAAAGGCTATATTCGCCCAAGTTCGCCACCTTGGGGATCACCAGTGCTTCTAGTGGAGAAGAAGGATGGATCGTTGAGGATGGTTGTTGATTACCGTGGATTGAATGAAGTGACAATCAAGAACAAGTACCCACTATCGATGATCAATGATTTTTTGACTAGTTGCAAGGAGCTAAAGTATTTTCCAAGATCGATCTGCGATCGAGGATACCACCAGTTGAAGATTTGAGAGCAGGATATACCCAAGACAGCTTTTACCACAAGGTACGGGCTATATGAGTATACCATTATGTCATTTGGTCTGACTAACGCACCTGCCTATTTTATGAACATGGTGTTTATGGAGTTTTGGATAAGTTCCTCGTGGTGTTCATTGATGATATTACGGTTTACTCAAAGAGCGAAGAAGAGCATAAGGAGCATTTGCGTTTGGTACTTGGGAAGCTCGAGAGAACATCGGTTATATGCCAAGTTCAGCAAGTGTGAGTTTTGGTTGAAGGAAGTTGGATTCCTCGGACATGTTATATCCGGAGAAGGAATAGCGATGAGCCCACCAAAGTTGTCCTTTGTGACAAATTGGGAAGCACCCACGTCAGTTGGAGAGATCCGGAGTTTTCTTGGACTTGCAGGATAGTACCGGAGGTTCATTGAGAATTTCTCGAAGATTGAAAAACCCATGACGGAGTTGTTGAAGAAGGACGCCAAATTCAAATGGGTGAGGAATGTGAAGCCGGTTTCCAGGAGTTGAAGAGACGTTTGGTTACATCACCAATGTTGATTATGCCAGATCAACGCAAGGATTATGAAGTGTATTGCGACGCTTCTCGTCGAGGACTTGGAGCAGTGCTTATGCAGGAGGGAAGAGTTGTTTCTTAAGCCTCACGACATCTTAAACCCCATGAGTTGAATTATGCTACACATGATTTGGAGTTAGCAGCCGTAGTGCATGCGTTGAAGACATGGAGACACTTTCTCACCGGAAACCATTGTGAGGTGTACACAGATCACAAGACTTTGAAGTATATCTTCACGCAGAAGGAATTGAATCTCAGGCAAAGGAGATGGTTGGAGCTCATTAAGGATTACGATATGAGGTTGCATTATCATCCAGGAAAGGCTAACGTAGTAGCCGATGCGTTGAGCCGCAAGAGCCATGTCAACACACTCATGACCGGAGAGTTACCCAAGGAGTTAGCAGAGGATCTTCACAAGCTATGTTTGGAGATAGTTCAGAGGCTACGTGGCAGCATTGGAGATTGATCTAACTTGATGGATAAGATCGGAGAAGCTCAGAAGACGGACAAGGAGATTGCCGAGATAAAGGAAAATATGAGCAAAGGAAAAGCTAAGGGATTTCGTGAGGATGAACACGATACCTTATGGTTTGAGGACCGCGTATATGTGCCTAATGATCCGGAGATCAGGAAGTTGATTCTACAAGAGGCCCATGATTCGCCTTATTCGATTCACCCAGGAAATACGAAGATGTATCTGGATTTGAAGGATAGTTTCTGGTGGACTGGAATGAGAAGGATATTGCGGAGTATGTAGCAGTTTGTGATGTATGTCAGAGGGTGAAGGCAGAGCATCAGAAGCCAGGAGGTGTGCTACAGCCATTGCTGATACCCGAATGGAAGTGGGATAAGCTAGGCATGGACTTTATCACGGGATTGCCCAAGACTCGTTCCGGCTATGACTCGATATGGGTTGTAGTCGATCATTTGACGAAGGTAGCTCATTTCATCCCAGTGAAGACCACTTACACCAGTGCTAACACTACAAGAAAGACACATCGACATTTTGGGCGGACGAATTTTTTCTGTCATACTTATGACACTTCTATAGCGATAATTGTGACAAAACCCGTATCATCATAGATGTGGTGGGCTCCTACTTCTATGACAAAATATCATGACAGAAAATGGGCTTTTCGTCCTGGGCGGGCCGGAGACGCAGCTGCATGACATTCTTTGGGCTTTCCATGACGAAAAAAACCGTGGTAGAAGCGAGGGAAGAGGAAAATTCCAGGGAGTTCCCGGTTACGGTGGGTGGTCGAGAATTACGAAGCGATGCGCGTTTCTCGTACTGCGTATGCGTGTGTGTGCGGCGTAGGCTCTAATCGAACCCCAATGAGGCGTTGGGCTCTAATCGAACCCGGCGGTTGCTGCGCAGCTACGTTACTAAACCCGGCGATCGATCGATGGCTGTTAGCGAACCCGATCGGCGATTCGCTTCGCTCTTGCTGCTAAGCGAAGCCGATCGATGCTTCCTCTGGATGAGCAGTGAGCGTTGCAGGGGGTTGGATGAACATTGAGCGGTGGGGGTGGATTAACAGGACCCCGTGGAGTTGCCTCTGGATGAACAGGACGACCCCATGGAGGGCTGGATGAGCGATGAAGCGGTGGAGGGTGCCCGTGGAGGGTGGTTGAGCGATGGCCGGTGGAGTAAGCGGCGGTGGAGGCTGGATGAGCAGGAGCTGTGGAGGCTGGAGGAGGTCGACGGTGGAGATGAGCGGTATCCGTGGAGTCCGTTTTGCGATGCGCCACACCCCTCCCGATGAACAGGACCCTGTTTCACCGTGGCGCTCCAACACAAGTCCGTTTCATCCGTTTTGCGATCGCCACACCTCCCGTTCATCAGTACCCCCGTTTCGACCGTAGGAGGTCCGTTTCCTCTGTTTTGCGGTACGCCAGACCCCTCCCGATGAACAGGATCCCGTTACGAACGTGGCCGGTCAAACACAAGGCCGTTTCCTCCGTTCTGCGGTACACCAGACCTCGTTTTCATCGTCTGTTCCGTCCAAGCCGGTTGGCTCCCATGCGTTCCGTTGCCTCCCGATGAACACGAGCATTCCGTTGCCTCCCCATGAACACGACGCATTCCGTTGCCTCTCCATGAATACGACGACGATGTGGTTTCTCCGTTCCGACCCAGCCATGTACACGAGCCCTGGCCATACGTATGCGCGAGTAGGCGTTCGAGACCCCGCCCGTATGTACGTACGTGGCCGTATTTTCTTTCTTGCATCCTGGGCGTTGTACGTACGTGTACATGCTACGTGCGCGCCTCTACTACAACACGTGCGCGCCTCTACATCGACCAGTATATACGTACACGTTCGCGACCAGAATGACAACGCTACGTACGCTTCAACCAGGTGGGTCCCAACTGTCAGGCAATTCCTTGCGTGCGAAGATGTAGCTGGTGGGTCCCACCAGACAGGGGGACAAATCGTTTTTTCCGGACGCACTTCCTTGCATGCGAAGATGTAGCTGGTGGGTCCCAGCAGTCAGGGGGCGAATTGTTATTTTCCTGGGCGCACTTCCTTGCGTGCGAAGATGTAGCTGGTGGGTCCCAGCAGTCAGGGGGGCGAATCGTTTTTTTGTCCGAACGCACTTCCTTGCGTGCGAAGATGTAGCTGGTGGGTCCCAGCAGTAAGGGGAAAACGTTTTTTTCACGAAATACAGTGGCTCGTCCGGTGGGTCCCAGCTGTCAGGTGGAGGAATCATTATTTTCCGCGTAATAAGGAGGCACTTCCTTGCTGCGGCCGTGGACCCAGCTGTCAGCCTCTCCACGTACAGTCCACGTCCGATGGAAGTCGTTCTTTGACCACCTTGACCACGTCGCGTCGAGAGCACCACAGTGGTGGACGACGGCGAGGCCTAGGAAGGGGACGACGTGGAGCCGGGTGCTACGTCTTTTTTCCCCGAAGAGGAGAGGATGATGCAGCAGAGTAGTTTAAGTATTTACCTTAATTTTTGAGAACCAAGGTATCAATCCAGTAAGAGGCCACGCGCAAGTCCCTCGTACCTACACAAAGCAAATAACTCCTCGCAACCAACACGAATAGGGGTTGTCAAGCCCTTCACGGTCACTTACGAGAGTGAGATATGATAAAGATGATAGATAATATTTTTAATATTTTTGATATAAAGTTGCAAGGTAAAATAAAAGATAAAGTAAAAAATCAATTCAATCAAGCTCTGCTGGCTAGGAAGGCATGGATGCTCCTAGCAAAACGTGATAGTCTATGTGCATAGGTACTTAAAGCTAAATATTATCCGGAGGTGTGGCTTGGGGACACAGTATTTTCAAGCAATGGCTCCATAACTTGGCAATCTATTCGGTATGGCTTGGAACTTCTGAAAAAGGGTCTTTGTATGGCCAGTAGGCAGCGGGACACAAATCCGCATTTGGTGCTTGTGGTGGTTGCCCTGGGAGCTGTCGAGCACGCTCATCTCGCCCCAGGGGACATGTAGGCTTTGGTAGGTCGCCGGGCCCTAGACATTATCTCGGTGCCTGGAGGATGGATCTTCTTCGAAGGTAGTTCGTGCTGATCAACATTGGCACAATTATCTGCATCAACACATCGTCATGTGATCCCGACAACGCCTGGGCACCGGGGAAATCTGGCATCTTCTCCGTATGGTCTCGACACCGCTTTGCCATGAGCAGCGCGAGTGTCCTATTGCAAGAAAATCGAGTAGGGCATTATACAATGCTTTATGCACCAGTTGGCCAATCGATCGCTCGACGGGCGCTCATTTGATGGTTGCTTCAGTCGTCCGTTTGACCTTGACCACTGACGTTTGACTCATTGACCATTGACTTTTCAAAAATTGTTAAAATTTCATGAATTTGGAAAAAGTTCGCGAATACAAAATAAGTTCATGAATTTGAAGAAAGGTTGCGCATTGGAAAATGTTCATCAATTTTTTTCTCAAATTCCAAAAAAGTTCATCGATTTGGAATGTTTTTTGCTCCCTTGATCAATATTAATTGGCAGCTCCTTTAGTACAACTTTGTATTGAAGTGATACTAAAGCAGCGTCAATTATTTTGGATTGGAGGGAGTAACAAATCTGGCAAAATTTCACACACTAGAAAAAGTTCATTAATTTTTAAAAATGTTCACGAATTTGACCCAAAAATTAGACAGTTGAAAAGGTTCAAAAATTTGAGAAAATGTTCGCAATTTTGCAAAAACTTCATCGGTTTATAAAAAAATCAAAAATTTGGCAAAATTTTTGCATATTTTTATACAATAATTAAAAATGAAAATAAACAAGAGGAAATATAAAAGATCAAAAATAAGGAAAAAAACCAGCAATGAAAACAAAAAAAGAAAAACCACAAACGAAACATTCTATAATATTCACAAAACTGTTTGGAAAAGAAGCTGAACAATATCGCCTACCTGGGCAATCATACTATATTTAAGGGCTCAAGAGGAATTGCTGAAGTAAGTCTCCTTTTTCTAGGCCTGCTAGCAAATCCTCTAGACCTCTACTTGCCTCCGCCTACAGGGAGCTCCTATTCGGCACTTAAGGCGCCAGGGAAGCTCCCTAGCGTCCACGTACATTTTCACCTTTATAGGAAAAAAACGAAAAGAAGAAACTTGAAAAAATCGCAAAAAAGAATTTAAAAAATAATGAATTAAGAAAAGTGCACTGATTTTGAAAAATGAAATCATGAATTCAAAAAAGTGCACAGATTTTGTAAAATGTTCACGAACTTGAAAAAAAGTTTTTCATTTGAAACAATTTCATCAATTTTTTTAAAGATCATTGAATTTGGAAAAAAATGTCAAATTTTTAAAATGTTAAACAATGTTAAAAAATGTTTATTGATTTTGAAAAAATTCATTGAATTTGAGCAAACTTCACTGTTTTAAAAAAAGTTCATCGATTTTAAAAAAAAAGTTCATTGAATTTGAGCAAAGTTCACTATTTTTTTTTAAAAGTTCATCGATTTAAAAAAAAAGGTTCATCGATGTGACCAGGGCGGCGCTGACTATCCTAGGCCCCAGTGCACGACAAAAATGGGGCCCCTATACACAAAAATTTATATAGCTCATTTTGATATTTTGATAGCAACTTATATATTGAACATAATTCTCTCTGTATTCTCAACAGACACATTAAGCCACATAAACTACCCATTATTTTATTGCTAACAAACTGACAATGGTCAACTGAAAAAGACACTACATTTGACCAAACATGGCATAACCAGCTCGCACTCCGTCCAGCTCTGCACTTGAGGCCTATATTTTCATGACCATTAGCATTGTTATCGTTCTCATATAAATTTTCATTTGGTTGTCCAAAAATTACTGAAGCTAGTTCCTGATTATTACTAGCAAACTTCTTCATGGCTCCCTTTTGGGATTCTATAAATTCATTGCCTCTCTTTCTCTTTTGCCTCTTCTCACGACCAGACTTACACTTTCTAGATGACATCTCATAACATAATGATGACATGAGATTGAATGTTGGAAAAAAAAGGCTGGATCTCGTTGCCGTTGCTTGCTGCAGCTTGCCACAGACGAAACCACCAATAAACTTGCAGCAGCAGCACCAGTACCGTCCAGCAACACCAGTAATCTTGCATGTTAATACGAGTCTCATTCATATCATAAAAACAAACTACCCATCAAGTACAGACCGATATGATAAAACTGAACAGATAGTAGAACATCTCTGAGCTTGACACCAACGCTCGTCAACTGCTTTCGGCACCACCAAAGCAGCCACCGAAGAAAAGAATGGCGAATCACCACCTCACCCGAGCTCGACGCGGCTCCGTCGCTGATATGCAGCTTTGCGGACCTTCAAAGTGGCTCACCAAAATTGAAGCCCTTGCCATTGAACAAATTAGACCGGGCAGCGCCCGAACCATCATCGAACTCCAGATCGGCACCCCACCACGACTAAGGCGCGAAGGAGGAAACCATATCATCATCCACAAACCACGAGCCCAGCAGATATTCCGTCTTCCAGATGTCGTCGATGTAGACCACAATCTGCATCCGCCCCTGGACTACCTCCCAAGCTCCGCGGCGACGCTGGAGCAAACGTCGTCGCAACGACGGAGCCCGAGGACACAGGTCCACCACGAGGATGCCGCCGCTGCCACACCATCCTTACTTGAACAGTGGTCTCCAAATCCATCCCCAACCATAGGACCCGATGGCCTCGTCGGAGAAGGATCCGAAGATTCATTATTCAGCACCGCCATCGTCATCACCGAAGCAAAGGCGATGAACAACCTAAAACCTAAACTACAAGGGAAAAATCGATCCACAGCGTGAATCCGGGCGGCCCCCACACCATCGACGACCAAGGTCGCGGCGGAAGAACCGCCGGAGAACGGCGTTGGAAGATTAACCTGGCGGCGGCTAGGGTTGCAGCCGCCAGGGACGAGAGAAAAACAGGGCTACTAGTTGGCAGGTACGTGATGTGGAGGCTGCTGGAATTTAGTCTATATTGGGGCAGCCCAATAACTATTTCAGAAATTCCTAATAAATCCTAGAGGCCCATTTAGCCCATTTGTGCAAGGCAAGGGATACTACTAAAGTTTAGTCCCACATTGCTAGTTGAGTGGAAATTGGACCTCCTTTTAAGGGAGGTTCTTTCCCCACTTGTATGAGCATGAGAACAAGAGGGACATCCACGCGCGCTCCTCCTCCGCCGCCCGCCTCGCCTCGCCTCGCCTCGCCTCGCCTCGTCACGACACGACACGCCGCGGGTTGCGGGAACGAGCCGATGTCTAATTTTTGCCACGCACTACGGGTATACGAAAGGTAGTGGAGATTGAATACGAACGGCGCACCTCTTACTTTGCTGCTGTTCGTTTCATCTCCCTCGTTCTCTTGACTCAGCGCAACCTCTCGCCTCCTTCTCTTGCGCCTATAAAGGGAGGTCGCTCCTCCCAGAGAGACACACCAGAATATCTTCCTCCTCTCGCCACAAGTTCTCGAGCAATGCGCTGCTTCTACGTTCTTCCTCATCCCGGCTTGCGGCGTGCACCGCTGCGTCGGGACGATAAACCTCGAGACCGCACCTTTTGAGTCTGTCACGGGAGAAGGGTGATAAGGTTTTGGGGGCGCTCAAGCGCGACTCTTGGCTGCTTCATCACGCAGACGATCCGGTCGCCGACGACTACTTCCCGGCGGCGACTTCTTCCCCAACGTCCACGACCTCCTCGGCGACATGGCGGTCGGCGACACCGACCCCAAGTCCGGTAACCTGCTGCTGCTGTGTCGTACGTGTTCTTCTCCTTTCTGTTAGAAGTTCTCCTATAGTTCTTGGGTCTAGTTTCTGCCCTACGTATGTTAGGTTCTGTTTCGTATAAGCAACTTCATCTAGTGTCTGTTCTAGATGTGTTTACCTCAAGTTCATATATGCAGATGATGTTTACCTTCTCTCTGTCAGATTGCATGACTTGCTTTATATTTGCTATTTTAGTCATGCTTTATCTAGTATTTTTGTTAATAAAACCATTCGGTAAATTGCTCATATTTCCAACAATCCAAAAAGAACAAGGGCAAGCTTGATGGTATAGGCAATTTACCCCAGTGGTTTCTTTGCTTCCATGAGACCTCCTATGTTTGAGGGTATCCACTATAAGAGGTGGCGGCGTGAGAGCAGTCTTATGGTTTCAGACCATGAGCTGCTATGGCGCCACTCTTAACAAACTGAAGGAGAGCAAGATGCCCAATGAGGCACAAGCTTTTCAGAAAATGGATACCTTGTTTAAGGCTGCTCTCTTGAGTGTTCTTGGTGAGAACATAGTTGATGCTTATGCGTCAATTGACAATGGAAAAGATATGTGGGAATCACTCGAGGCCAAGTTTGGGGTCTCGGATGCGACCTTGAGTTGTACATCATGGAGCAATTCTATGATTCTGAGGATGGTGAAAAGCGCTCCGTGGTTGAGCAGGCTCATGAGATCTGATCATTTGCTAGAGAACTTGAGCACTTCAATTGCATGCCACGGACAAGTTTGTTGCGGGGTATCATCACTAAGCTTCCTCCTTCATGGAGGAACTTTGCTACCTTCTTGAAGCATAAGAGACATGAGTTTTCCGTTCCGGATCTCATTGGTACTCTTGATGTGGAAGAAAAGGCGAAACAAAGGACACACGTGCTCGAGGTATTGAGGAGGATCTAGTGCCAATGTAGTGCGAGCAGAACTTCCAGCCCCACAAGTTCAAGAACAAGGGCAAGCTTGATGGTAAAGCAAAGTTTGATGGGAAGAACAAGGCTGTGCAACACACGAACTTCAGGAAGAAGAATGGCAAGAAGAAAGGTGCTTGTCATGTGTGTGGAGATCCACGATCATTGGGCTCCTAGTTGCCCTAATCGCTATGACAAGCGTCATCACAGGAAAAGCGGCAAGACCGCTAATGTTGTCATTGGAGACAACGACATGAAGGATCTTTGGGTATGGTATATTTCCACTATTCTTTCGGTATGTCATTCTCTGAC
Source organism: Aegilops bicornis (assembly GCA_021605145.1). Lineage (NCBI taxonomy): Eukaryota > Viridiplantae > Streptophyta > Magnoliopsida > Poales > Poaceae > Aegilops > Aegilops bicornis. The sequence continues at coordinate 837,011,588 of CM038671.1, read as the reverse complement.
TGGTTGATTGACACGGGTGCTAATGTGCATGTATGCGGTGATATTTCCATGTTTTCATCTTATCATACCGCAGGGACTTCAACCGTCTTGATGGGCAATGGTTCAAGTGCTTACATTCATGGTGTTGTACGGTCGATCTGAAGTTTACTTGGGGAAGATCGTCTTGGCTGAAGAACGTACATTATGTCCCCTCCGTCAATAAAAATCTTGTTAGCGGATCTCTTACGTGTAGAGATGGCTACAAGCTTGTCTTTAGTCGAATAAATTTGTAATATCCAAGTATGGAACCTTTGTTGGTAAAGGCTATGAGTCGGGAGGCCTGTTTCGTTTATCCTTATCGGGGCGTTTGCAATAAAGTTGTTAATCATATTTGCAACAATAGTGAATCAAATGTGTGGCATTCGCGTCTTTGTCATGTTAACTTTGGTTGCATGTAAGCCACTAAGCGAAGTTGAACTTAATCCCTAGTTTCACCTTTGTCAAGGGATCTAAGTGTCAAGTGTGTGTGCAAGCTAAGCAACCTCGTAAGTCTCACACATTGCGGAGGCGAGAAATCTTGCACCACTAGAACTTATACATTCAGATCTATGTGAAATGAATGGTGTTTTGACAAAAGGTGGAAAGAAATATTTCATGGCGTTAATTGGCGACTCCACTAGATCTTGCCGTGTGTATCTTACGAAATCTAAGGATGGGGCTTTGAACTTTTCAACATCTATAAAGCTGAAGTGGAAAACCAACTTGATCGAAACATCAAGAGGCTTAGGTCCGACCGTGGTGGAAGTATTTTTCCAATGAATTTGATGTTTTTATGCGGAACATGGTATAATCCATGAGAGGGCGCCTCCCTACTCACCTCAGTCAAATGGGGTGGCGAAAGAAAGAACCGTACTCTAACTGATTTGGTTAACGCCATGTTAGACACATCGGGTCTCTCAAGGCATGGTGAGGGAGGCGATATTGATTGACATGTCATGTCCTAAATCGAGTCCCCACAAAGAACAAAGAGATAACTCCATTCGAGGAATGGGAGAAGAAAAGGTTAAAACTCTCTTATCTGCGAACATGGGGTTGTTTGGCGAAAGTCAATGTTCCAATTTCAAAGAAGCGGAAGCTTGGACCAAAGACCGTGGATTGTGTTTTCCTGGGATATGCTTTTCATAGCATTGGCTATAGATTCTTGGTTGTAAAATCTGAGGTACGACATGCATGTCGAATGCGATCATGGAGTCGAATGATGCGACTTTCTTTGAAGATATCTTTCCCATGAAGGATATGGCTACCTCATCTAATCGGGAGATGCCTAGTTCATCGAATCGAGAACCGATTACAATTACGAACCTGGCATTTCGATGGAACACTTTGAAAGTCAGTGGAGGAGAACAATGAAGTTCCTACTAGGAGCAAGAGGCAGAGGACTGCAAAGTCCTTTGGTGATGATTTTCTTGTGTATCTCATAGATGACACTCCCGGTTCTATTTAGGAGGCCTATGCATCGAAGATGCTGATTCTTGGAAGGAAGCTGATGCGTGGCGAGATGGATTCCATCTTGGCGAATGAAACTTGGGAGATAACTGATCGTCCTTATGGATGCAAACCTATAGGATGCAAATGGGTATTCAAGAAGAAGCTTAGGCCTGATGGTACTATTGAAAAGTACAAGGCTCGGCTCGTGGCAAAGGGTTATACCCAAAAGGAATGGTGAAGACTTCTTTGATACTTACTCACCTGTGGCTCGACTGACCACTATTCGAGTTCTACTTTCACTAGCTACCTCACATGGTCTTCTCGTTCATCAAATGGATGTTAAGACTGCTTTCCTAAATGGAGAGTTGGATGAGAAAATTTATATGGAACAACCAGATGGGTTTGTAATAGATGGTCGGGAAGGGAAAGTGTGCAAGTTCTTTGAAGTCTTTGTATGGACTCAAGCAAGCACCCAAGCGATGGCATGAGAAGTTGAAAGAACTTTAACAGCTGCTGAGCTTTGTTGTGAAAACGAAACTGATAAATGTGTGTACTATCGCCATGGTGGGTGAGGGAGTTCGGACTAGGGGGTGTCCGGATAGCGAACTATCATCATCGGCGGACTCCAAGACTATGAAGATACAAGATTGAAGACTTCGTCCGTGTCCGGATGGGACTTTCCTTGGCGTGGAAGGCAAGCTTGGCGTCTGGATATGTAGATCTCCTACCTTTGTAACCCGACTTTGTGTAACCCTAGCCCTCTCCGGTGTCTATATAAACCCGGACGGTTTTGTAGTCCATAGGACGAACAACAATCATACCATAGGCTAGCTTCTAGGGTTTAGCCTCTTTGATCTCGTGGTAGATCCACTCTTGTAACACACATCATCAATATTAATCAAGCAGGACGTAGGGTTTTACCACCATCAAGAGGGCCCGAACCTGGGTAAAACATCGTGTCCCTTGTCTCCTGTTACCATCCGCCTAGACGCACGATTCGGGACCCCCTACCCGAGATCCGCGGTTTTGACACCGACATTGGTGCTTTCATTGAGAGTTCCTCCGTATTTGTCACCGATAGGCTCGATGGCTTCTTCGACCATCATCAGCAGCGACGATCCGGTGAGACTTTTCTCCCGGACCGATCTTCGTGATTCGGCGGCCGCGCTGCGGGCGATTAAGCAGCCATCTGGAGCAGATCGAAAGCTACGCCCCTTGCCGTCAGGTCAGATTTGGAAGTTTGAACTTCACGGCTGACATCCGCGGGGATTGATCCTCGATGGAGTCGAGCCACAGCCGAGCGTGCCGCACTGTTTCGATGGGCATGATCTAGCTCTGCAGCTAAACAGTTCCCTGGAGGCCGCACCAGCATCCGCTCCGACCCTTAATCCGGAGCCGGATTCCCCGATCGAGGACGAGTGGTTAGACACCGCCTCGGGGGCGACAATCCCTACGGCGATTGAGCCGAACTCTATCCCTGTCGCTGCGAAGACCTTGACTCCGGTGCTGACTCCTCTCCGGACTCCGAACCCCCGCGCCCGCCAATCGAATCCGGTAGGCGCCCGTCATGGAGTTCATCGCGGACATCTTCGGCACTTTCGCCCTTTGGCGACATCCTGAATTCACTAAAGTCTCTTTGTTTATCCGGAGAGCCCTGGCGGACTACGGTCGAGGAAGGTTGGGATGCGGACGACGAAGAAATTCAACGCCCACCCACCACCCACTTTGTAGCCACCGTCGATGATTTAACCGACATGCTAGAATTGACTCCGAAGACATGGAAGGTATGGACGGCGATGCGGAGGCGATCACGACCCAGCGCCTACGAGGGCCTTTGGAAGGCCGCCGTCATACGACATATACATGGTGGACATCCCAAAAGATGGGAACGACGATGGAACAACGGAGGATGACCCCTCCAAGAAGCAACCGAAGCGCCGACGTCAGCGGCGCCGCTCTAAATCCCGCCACAGCAAAAATGGTGATTCCGGCACGGGAGATAATAACACCCCGGACGGTGCGAAGAAACCCCCTCGGCGGGACTCGGCGACGAGGAGGAGAAGCAAGTCCGCACGACGGTGCGGTAGAAAGAGAGGTCGAGGGCGATAATTATGCGCCTCCCTCCGGGAGGCAAGCAAGCCTCGGCGACGATGAATTCATCGTGCACGAGGATCCCGCCGAACAAGAGCGTTTTAGGCGGGCTTATGGCCACGGCGAACAGCCTCAAGAAAAGCAGCAACGACTTAGAGCTGATCAGGATCTGCTAGCCGGCGGATGGATGAAGTCCTCGCGGCGAAGAGCATGAGCTCGACGCCCCTCAAAAGCTACCCTAAGCATAAGCTGCTCCCCGATTAGAGGAGGAGGCTTACGAACCCGCATCACCAGGAGACAATACGGCTGGCCGACCACCCCGTGGTGGCGACAGAAAGGCCTCTAGGCCCTTCACTAGAACCGTACCCCGACATCGCTCAAAAAGCACATGGCCACAGGGGAACGCTCCGGACCCGCGAGATATATTGGAGGACAAGGCAAGACAATCAAGATCGATCTATGGATCGTGTGGGCGCCCCACGGTACGTGACGACAACTGTCGCGCCGGGCCGAACAAAACAGACAAAGCTCTTTTGAGCTCCGTCGTGATATCGCCCAGTACAGAGGCGCCGCACACCCACTATGCTTCACAGACGAAGTAATGGATCATCAAATCCCCGAAGGGTTTAAACCCGTCAATATTGAATCCTATGATGGCACAACAGATCCCGCGGTTTGGATCGAAGACTATCTCCTTCACATCCACATGGCCCGCGGTGACGATCTTCACGCCATCAAATACCTCCTCCTCAAGCTTAAAGGACCAGCCCGACATTGGATCAACAGCTTGCGGTGAGTCAATTGGGAGCTGGGAGGACCTGAAGCCGCATTCCTCGATAACTTCCGGGGCACTTATGTGTGACCACCAGACGGCGATGACCTAAGCCACATAATTCAGCAGCCAGACGAATCGGCCGGACAATTACGGACACGGTTCTTAATCAAGAAAAACCAAATCGTCATTTGTCCGGATGCGGAGGCCCTCGTGGCCTTCAAGCATAACATCATGACGAGTGGCTTGCCCGGCACCTAGGACAGGGAAAAGCCGAAATCCATGGCAGCCCTCACATCACTCATGACCCGCTTCTGCGGGTGAGGACAGCTGGCTAGCACGCAGCAACAACCTCGGCAAAAATTCAGCAGTCCGGACTTCAAGGACCGAAATGGCAGGCAGCGTCGTAACAAAACAAACGCCGCGTGCTTGGCGACAATATTGAGGATACGGCAATCAATGCGGATTGAGGCTCTAAACCGGTCAGCGGAAAAAGCCATTCAAAAGAACTACTCCGGGTCCGTCCAATTTGGACCGAATACTCGACCGCTTGTGCGGATACACGGCACCCCGAAAAGCCAGCTAACCACACCAACAGGGACTGTTTGGTATTCAAGCAGGCAGAGCAAGTTAATTGCGAAAACAATGACAAGGGCTGCATAGCGATGGCGAGGACGAGACCCAACCGCCAAACAATAGAGGATGAAGGGTTTCCCCCACGAGTGCGGACAGTGAACATGATATACGCAACACACATACCCAAAAGGTAGCGGAAGCGTGCACTCAGGGATGTCTACGCGATGGAGCCAGTTGCCCCGAAGTTCAATCCATGGTCCTCCTGCCCGATCACTTTTGACCGAAGGGACCATCCCACCAGCATCCGCCACGGCGAATTCGCCGCACTGGTCTTAGACCCAATCGTCAATGGGTTTCACCTAACCAGAGTCCTGATGGACGGCGGCAGCAGCCTGAACCTGCTTTACCAGGATACGGTGTGCAAAATGGGCATAGACCCCTCAAGGATTAAACCTACCAAAACGACCTTTAAAGGCGTCATACCAGGTGTAGAAGCCAATTGTACAGGCTCAATTACACTGGAAGTGGTCTTCGGATCCCCGGATAACTTCCGAAGCAAGGAGTAAATCTTCGACATAGTCCCGTTCCGCAGCGGCTATCATGCCTTGCTCGGACGTACCGTGTTTGCAAAGTTCAATGCGGTGCCGCACTACGCATACCTCAAGCTCAAGATGCCAGGCCCTCGAGGAGTCATCACGGTCAACGGAAACACTGAACGTTCTCTCCGCACGGAGGAACATACAGCGGCTCTCGCGGCAGAAGTGCAATACAACCTCTTAAGGCAATTCTCGAGTCCGGCCGTTAAGCGGTCGGACACAGCTAAGCGCGCCCGGAGTAACTTACAACAAGACCACCTGGCACGTTCCGAACACGCGTAGCAGTGCGGCCCCAACCCCAGCTCCTGCGAAACGTCAAAGCAGGTCCTTCGCGTACACCATTACGCTCTGAAGATACCATGGGCATGGGGAGAGGTGCACGACCACGATAAACCCAGACTGCGGCTCAACCACACCAGGGGCTCTCAAGTGTGTCGTTCCTTTTTCTTTTCTTTTTTACCTTTTACTTTTTACCCACAGGACTCCGTTTGTCGAGAGGCCTGTCCGTGACAGAACTGCCGAACTCACGATGCAACAGCCGAGGAAGGATAAAGGCTAGCGAATATACAGGTGGTCTCCATTACGAGCATTTTATACACCAATCTGCAGCCTACCCACGGAGGGGACATGTTTAACAGTCCCATACCTTGCTTATCGCACTATTTGTATCGTTCTGCATTCGTAGCAACACTTATTGAATAAAACAATGCAGCACCTTTTTGCTTATAATTGCATTTCTTTTTCATACATATGTTCATTCACGGCATGTTGCATCCGTACACTTTGGTACGGCTAATATACACCAGGGGCTTATGTTCCCCGCATTATGGTATGATGAGTCCGAACACTTCCACAAGTGCGGCACCCCGAACTTATAGCACTATATGCATCGGCTCCGAATCATGTCTTGGGTCAATAGTTGGGTTTGCCCGGCTCCCATGTTTTGGTACCTTACGTTCCGTTATATCGGCTAAGGTAGCAGGGAGAACCACTGCGATTCCGCCTCAGTTGAGCTGGGTTAACGCCTCGATGGAAAGCTAAAACTGACCGTCATGATGAGGCGAGAGCCGATCGCTGTTCGAGAGGTTTTTTGCGAGTCCTTAAAGACTTATGCCGCTTAGGCGAGGAGCGGATACTGTCCGGCCAAGGCGTGGATAAGCGCCCCAAATTGACCTTCCGAAGACTAGGGGCTTCGCCGAAATTTAAAATTATAGAATTCTATGGCTAAGTGAGAGTGTTCAAGCATTATAAGTCCGGTTTCCTTGTTCGTTGTGTTGAGCGCCTCCCTAGATGGACCCAAAAATGGGAACAAGAGCGCTCAAGTTTATCCCGAACACCCCAGCACTCGTGGCATGGGGGCTGAAGCCGACGACTTGTCATCTCTCAGATTTGACAAACAACCGCACAGAAGGTAATATTTTAAATTAACAAGCGTTGCTTAGCGCATATGAACTAAGTTTTCAGCGCACAGGATAACCAAATGCGAGTCTACTCAAATATTACATCTTTGGAGCACTCACCCGCAATAGTGCGGGCACCCTTCAACACACTCTTATAATACATCTCGGGCGTGCGATGCTCCTTGCCCTCTGGTGGCGGGTCCGTCACGAGCTTCTGGGCATCCATCTTGCTCCAGTGCACCTTTGCGCGGGCAAGGGCCCGACGGGCACCCCCAATACAAGAGGAATGCTTGATGACTTCTACCCATGGGCACGCATCCATCAGCCGCCGCACCAGGCCGAAGTAGCTCCCAGGCATGGCCTCCTTAGGCCACAGACGAACTATGAGGCCCTTCATGGCCTGTTCGGCCGCCTTGTGGAGCTCGACCAGCTGCTTCAGCTGGTCGCTAAGGGCACCGGATGTCCGGCCTCGACATCGAGACCAGAAGACCTTCTCCGTCGAGCTCCCTCCTCGGCCCGGTAGAATGCAGCAGCATCGGACACGCTTCTGAGGAAGATCTGCGAACGCCTCTGAAAGAGCTCCGAATTCGGGTAAGCAATGTAATTAACACGCACATGCTTACTTTGCATGAAAAATGCCTTACCGCTGCTATTTTCTTCACCGCCTCAATCTCACAGGAGGGCCTTGTAGGCTTCGGCCTTAGCGGCTTTGGCACTCTCAAGAGCCGTTGCAAGCTCAGACTCTCGAGTCTTCGAGTCACGCTCCAAGCTCTCATATTTTTTCACGAGATCCTGGAGCTCTTGCTGTACCTCCTCCACCCGCGCCTCCTGCTTCTCTCGCTCGGTGCGCTCCGCGGCCGCATTGTGTTCGGCCGCGGCCACCGCCTCCTTCAGGGTCGCCACCTCGTTAGTGGCCCCTACAATACCCACGTTATCCTTGTCATTTTTCTTGCAACCAAATCCTTTTACATGTAAGGTGCAATTTTCATAAGGTATTACTCACCTTCTTTTTCCTCGAGCTGCTTCTTGGCATGGCCGAGCTTGTTCTCGGACCGCTCGAGGTTTTCCTCACAAATTATTGACCTCCTTGATCGGTCTGCGGAGGTCGGCTGACCTGCAATCCCATATTGACCTATTTTTTATGACTCCTGCGTTTAGCTTTCTAAAGATCCTCAGTCCGGCTTTTCTTTCCGAACACCGAACCGAGCATCAGGGGCTACTGTCTATGCGGTACCGTTTTACATATATTGAAATTCTTACCTCAAAGCCTGTTAGAAGGCTGCTGCAGGCTTTGGTCAGCCCGCTCTTGGCGAGCTGAACCTTCTGAATCACCGCACTCATAACAGTGCGGTGTTCCTCTTTGATGGAGGCGCCGTTGGCGCCTCCAGCAATTATCCGGCACCTCCGGTTGGGCGGAGGCAGCCGGGCGTCATGATCTTGCCCTTCTTACGAGGGGTCGCCACGGACTCGAGCCACTGTGGCCTCCGGGCTGAGTCCGGTGCAGTCCGGGAGGGTGTCCTGTGACACCTCGGGCCTCCTCCCCTGGTGGGTCCTTTCTGGGATCCCACCTCGGCGTCGTCCCGGCACGGGTGGTGGAGGCAGTCGGAAGGAATCCATATCCGGCGCACCCAAGGACCCGCTCAGCAAACGGGAAGATCATCCTTGGGCGGACTGCAGGGTTGTATGCGGCATTAGAAAGACATTATGTGGCGAAAACAAAAACCTTGAAGTTATTCAGAGTCCGGATACTTACGATCTCGCCAGGGGCTTGGCCCTTGGAGGCCGATCCTCGTCGTAAATCGGCATTGGCGGAGCAGTCCGGGGAAGAGTTTTTCCTTCTTGGACCCTTCGCCTCCCTTGTTGGGGAGGCCTTCCTTTCTTCCCTCCCCCGGGGAGAGGCTTTCTTCTTCTCCTCCTCGCCTTGGTGGGAGGAGTCGGCCTGAGTTCATCATCCGATAGCACCTGAAAACGGGAACTCTTCCGAGTCCCGTGGCCATCTTCTTGGCCTTCTTCTCCGGCACCACGTGGTGCCGGAGCCAGCAGCCCCCGTTAGGCGGGCGTCCGGCTGGGTCCTTCGGCAATGGGGCCGGACAGATAATCCGTTCGCCTTCGCCAGCCATTCCTGCCAAAGGTAAAGGGAGTTTAGATCCCGCATAGAGCCAAACTATGGAAAACAAGTGGTGAAATCACTTACCTCGTCGGCTGACGCTGCGGCGGAATCCATGATCTTCGGTGGCGGATGCGGGAGCTTCGGCGCCTTGAACAGCACCTTCCGGACATCTTCATACGTAGTGTCGAAGAGCCCGCCAGGTGCAGTCTGCTACCGGATCAAACTCCCACATGTTGAAGCCCGTCGTTGGCACGGGAGAATCCGGCGGATGAGCATGACACGGACTACGTTGACAAGCTTGAGCTTCTTGTCCACCAGCTTACGGATACAGGATTGGAGTCGGTCAGCTCCTCCAAATCCCCAAATCCGGCCACTCTCTTTCCAGGAGGTGAGCCGTGTAGGGATGCCAGATCTGAATTCAGGGGCCGCTGCCCAATCAGGGTCACGCGGCTCGGTGATGTAGAACCACCCCGATTGCCACCCCTTGATGGTTTCCACGAAAGTGCCCTCCAGCCACGTAACGTGGGACATCCTGCCCACCATGGCGCCTCCGCACTCCACTTGGCTGCCCTTCACAACCTTCGGCTTGAAACTGAAGGTCTTGAGCCACAAGACGAAGTGGGGCTGGATGCAGAGGAAGGCCTCGCACATGACGATAAACGCCGAGATGTTGAGGATGAAATTCGGGGCCAGATCATGGAAATCTAGGCCATAGTAGAACATGAGCCCCCGGACGAAGGGATGAAGCGCGAAGCCCAGTCCGCGGAGGAAATGGGTAAGAAATACTACCCTCTCATTGGACACAGGGTTGGGACGAGCTCTCCCTCGTCGGGGAGCCGATGCGCGATGTTGCTTTGGACAAATATTAGGCGTCCGCGACCACGGATCTGCCCCTCCGTGACGGAGGAGGCCATCCACTTGCCTCCCGCTCCGGACATAGTTGGAGAAGGTTGAGGTGAGAAGTGCGGACTTGGGCGCTGGAGCTCGAGTTCGCGGAGACGGATAAGCCAAGGAGGAAGAAGGCGCAGGTAAAAAGGTTGGATCTTTATCCCCTTATATGGGCGGACAAAAACATGTGTCCCCACCGGCCTGGTAAAACTCGCTTATCTCCCAAGTGTCACAATCAATGGCGCGGTTGGGTTACCCACGTCCGTATTGATGGGAATCCCGGAATAAGGGGAACACGATCTCTGCTTCGACAAGACGTGCCAAGGAAACTGCTTCGCTAAACGCGCTGAGGTGGAACAATAAAAACAATTTGAGTAAAGGCTTGGTAGTGGTATGACGTCACGCCACAGAATACGTCAGCAGATTGATCTTGTGTAATATTATTCTCTCTACGGTGGTATGTGGAATTTATTTTTGCAGAGCCGGACACTATCCTGGTATTCACAATCTTCTATAAATTATTCGGAGGAAGAACCCGCCTTGCAATGCCGAAGACAACATGCGCGCGGACTCGTCGTCATTGAAGCCTGGTTCGAGGCTCTTGAGGAGTTCGGACTAGGGGTGTCCGGATAGCGAACTATCATCATCGCCGGACTCCAAGACTATGAAGATACAAGATTGAAGACTTCGTCCGTGTCCGGATGGGACTTTCCTTGGCGTGGAAGGCAAGCTTGACGATCTGGATATGTAGATCTCCTACCTTTGTAACCGACTTTGTGTAACCCTAGCCCTCTCCGGTGTCTATATAAACCGGACGGCTGTAGTCCATAGGACGAACAACAATCATACCATAGGCTAGCTTCTAGGGTTTAGCCTCTTTGATCTCGTGGTAGATCCACTCTTGTAACACACATCATCAATATTAATCAAGCAGGGGCGTAGGGTTTTACCTCCATCAAGAGGGGCGAACACAGGTAAAACATCGTGTCCCTTGTCTCCTGTTACCATCTGCCTAGACGCACAGTTCGGGACCCCCTACCGAGATCTGCCGGTTTTGACACCCGATGGGGGCGAGGGAGTTATGCTTTGCTTGTATGTTGATGACATACTGATTTTGGAACAAATCTGAATGTTATTAAGGAGGTCAAGGATTTCCTATCTCGCTGTTTTGAGATGAAGGATTTAGGAGTGGCTGATGTCATTACGAACATCAAGTTGTTGAGAGATGATGATGGTGGGATTACATTGCTTCAATCTCACTATGTGGAAAAAGATCTTGAGTCGCTTTGGCTATAGTGACTGCAAGCCCTCTCCAACACCATATGATGCTAGCGTGCTGCTTCGAAAGAATCGAAGAATTGCTAGAGATCAATTGAAGTATTCTCAGATTATTGGCTCGCTTATGTACTTAGCCAGTGCTACAAGACTTGACATCTCTTTTGCTGTTAGCAAACTGAGTCAGTTTGTCTCAAAACCAGGAGATGTGCATTGGAAAGCTCTAGAGGGAGTTGTGCGTTATTTGAAAGGCACTGCAAATTATGGAATTCACTACACCGGGCACCCAAAGGTGCTTGAAGGGTATAGTGACTTAAAGCTGGATCTCGAGATGCTCATGAGATAAAGGCCACGGCGGATATGTATTCACTCATGGAGGTGGCGCTGTTTCTTGGAAGTCTTGCAAGCAGACCATCTTAACGAGGTCAACAATGGAAGCAGAACTCACAGCACTAGATACAGCTACGGTTGAAGCAGATTGGCTTCCCGGCTCTTGAATGACTTGCTGGTTGTTGAGAAACCTGTACCGGGTGTCCTTATGAACTGCGACAATCAAACTGTGATCACGAAAGTGAGCAGCTCAAAGGATAACATGAAGTCATCAAGACACGTTCAGAGAAGGTTAAAGTCTGTCAGGAAAATGAAAAACTCCGGAGTTATTGCGTTGGATTATATCCAAACGTCTAAAAATCTGGCAGATCCGTTTACTAAGGGTCTATCGCATAATGTGATAGATAATGCATCGAGGGAGATGGGTATGAGACCCACAATATGAGTTGTTCACAGTGGTAACCTATTCTTTGTGATCGGAGATCCCGTGAATTAGATGTGGAAGACAAGCTGTTGGTCAACTGAGAGGAGAGTATCCCTACTATTCACAATACCACTCCATGAAGATGCAATACTCTCCTAATCTGCATGGCAGGTAGATGTATATCTTAATGTGTTCTAAGTGGCTTATTTAAGCAAAGATGTTATCCTGCAGAACATCTTTTGAAGAACACACCTATATGAGTCTGATTGTCAAACGTCGCAATCTATGAGAGTAGGGTTCTTTCTAGTAAACTTATGAAAGGTCACGGAGTATGACGCATAAGCTCCACCCGCGGGGAAGACCCACGGTAGCCACGTATCGGTCAAGGCTTTATGTGAAGCTAGATTCGCAGAAAACTTGCAGTTCAAGACCCAGTCCACTGTTCAAGTTGCTTACTAGTGTAGCATAGAGTTCTTGGTGGAAGTTCAACTTAACAGTCTCCGCTGCGATACAGGTATATAAAACAGTGTGTTGGAACCAAAGGCAAATTTCTGTGTGCCTCACGGGATCTGGTGGGGATTGCTGGAATTTAGTCTATATTGGGGCAGCCCAATAACTATTTCAGAAATTCCTAATAAATCCTAGAGGCCCATTTAGCCCATTTGTGCAAGGCAAGGGATACTACTAAAGTTTAGTCCCACATTGCTAGTTGAGTGAGAATTGGACCTCCTTATAAGGGAGGTTCTTTCCCCACTTGTATGAGCATGAGAACAAGAGGGACATCCACGCGCTCCTCCTCCGCCGCCCGCCTCGCCACGCCACGCCACGCCACGCCGCGGGTTGCGGGAATGAGCCGAGCCGATGTCTAATTTTTGCCCCTCGTTCTCTTCAGCTCCCAGCACAGCCTCTCGCCTCCTTCTCTTGCGCCTATAAAAGGGAGGTCGCTCCTCCCAGAAAGACACACCAGAATCTCTTCCTCCTCTCGCCACAAGTTCCTGAGCACTGCGTTGCTGCTATGTTCTTCCTCATCCCGGCTTGCGGCGTGCACCGCACGTCGGGACAGTAGGCCTCCGAGACCGCACCTTTTGAGTCCTGTACGGGAGAAGGGTGATAAGGTTTTTGGGGAGCGCTCAGCGCGACTACTGGCTGCTTCATCACGGACGATCCGGTCGCCGACGACTACTTCCCCGACGACGACTTCTTCCCCGACGTCCACGACCTCCTCGACGACATGGCAGGCGACGACACCGACCCGAAGTCCAGCGCTTCTGCTGCTGCTGTGCCGTACATGTTCTTCTCCTTTCTGTTAGAAGTCCTCCTACAGTTCTTGGCTCTAGTTTCTGCCCTACATATGTTAGGTTCTGTTTCGTATAAGCAACTTCATCTAGTGTCTGTTCTAGATGTGTTTACCTCAAGTTCATATATGCAGGCGATGTTTACCTTCTCTATGTCAGATTGCATGACTTACTTTATATTTGCTATTTTAGTCATGCTTTATTTAGTATTTTTGTTAATAAAATCATTCGGTAAATTGCTCATATTTCCAACATAGGCCGGCTTCGTACGTGATTACTTGGGTCAAGCTTGTGGGCGTTTTGGGCTATTGGGCATTCGTATATACGTAGGTGGGGGTCCTCGCAGTTGAGGGCCGACGCACCGGACGCACCTGCTCAGGGCCGGCCCTGGATGTGATCAAAGATTTGAGTCCGATTTTATTGCTGTACCGGTTGCGTTCTTGTCTCCACCAATTCTCTCTCTCTCTCTCTCTCTCCCTCTCTCTCTCTGCATGCGGTTATTACAGGATGCGCTGGCCAGGTCACTTGTTGTTATCCAGTGAAGTCGTTATGCGTGCATGCATCTGCGCGCGCAGAGGAATAGGTCATGGAGTTAGTCAGTTGGTGAGAGGAGCAAGTCTTACGGTGTGTGGCATAAGAGCCTTTTTATCACGGCGTTGTGCCTTGTGTACGTGAAACAGCCGAGATAGAGAAAGAGAGAGAGACAGATAGAAAGGTGAGAGAATCCCGTCAATGGCGCTCCGGCGGCACCTCTGCGTGCTCCTCCTACCCCTCCTTCTACTTGTCCTCCTCGCTTTTCTGGCGTCTCCCGTCGCCGCCCTCCCCGCCGAGAACTGCTACGAGACGGTGATGAGGGTGCCCAAGTGGTGCGCGGGGGAGTTCATCGTGGCGCTCTTCGCCAAGAAGAGGCACTGGATCAGCCGTCCATGCTGCAACAAGCTCGTCTGCGTCCGCGAGCTGTCGTGCTTCGGCGTGCTCCAGAGCTATTGCGTGCCGCAGGCGTGGCAGGACAACTGTTTTGAGAAATTAAAGCGGCCGCGCGCCGGAGTGCCATTGCCCGTCGAGAGCTATTGGGAGTGTCTATGTCGTACGGGCACCAATAATTAGGTGGCGTGCGCCGGCCTATTCCTTCTTCGTCCGAGGGCGTTGTGCCTCGCGTTGCAACTCTCCTCTCTTTCCGACTGTGTAACGGGCCTGTAGGATGTCTTGTATTTCCACTTGTGTAAGGTTTTTTTTGCGAGGTAGTTGTCTAAGGTTTCTAGTACTTGTATAAGGTTTAGGGTCTGTTTTGTTTCCTCTTATGATTATTCAATTTTAATGTTTTCATGACAAAATATATTGTCATATTTAATAATTATATTTCCTTAACAAGTTGAAGAAATGGCAGTCATAAACAGAATTGCAATTACTATAAACATAAACAATAGCTTACATCAAAGAAAAAGAATATTATTCTTGAAAATATATCATAAAGAAATCATAGGTTGCATCTTTTTTACTATTATTAAACACAAAAATGCATTAGACAGATGGAAAATGGTTGTTCCCGTATTTGCAAGTAATATAACTAAATCAGTTTTGGCATAAAGTAATAAACTGTTCTACCATTTTCCCCTCAAAACCAAAATAGGAAAAAGAAACTCATTTCAGGCTTTTCTGTTTTCCTTTTACCGAGCTTTGGACGAAAGAGTGCGGCATGAGGCTCCGGTTTCAACTCCATCAAAATGTACATCATATGCTCACTTGCTTCGGATCATCGCTGCCTGAGCACCAAAACAAAATTCATAGAACTATATTCCTAAAAGTTGCACAAATACCTTGTACATTAACATGCTTAAATATAAGGTTAATCGGTACAAACTCTGTTAAAATGTTTAGGAGCTGCATAAACACTTTCACACACATGTGTATTTTAATTCGCACAAATAAGCATTTATTTGACTATACCACACACACTAGTAGAAAAAGGGCCTCGAGTCCCGGTTGGTGAGGGCCTTTAGTCCCGGTTCATGACCCGGGACTAAAGGGTCGGTACTAATGCCCTGACCCTTTAGTCCCGGTTCAATCCAGAACCGGGACAGATGGGCCTCCACGTGGCCTTTGTCTTGAGCCCAGCGGGGAGGGCATGGTCCCGGTTGGTGGCACCAACCGGGACCAATCAAACATCCACGTCAGCATTTACGTGGCTGGGATTTTTGTTTTTTTTGAAGGGGTTTGGGGGTTTTGGGGGTTAATTTAGGTGTTTCATATATTGTGTTAGCTAGCTAATTAATAGAGAGAAGTGTCCTCTCTTTTGTCCGTGCTTGGTCGACGGTACGTACTATACATATGTATAGAGAGGACTAGCTAGACACGTTAGCTAGCTAGTAAGCAAACGAAGGAAACAGAAGATCGTCATGAACATATATGCATACAGAGAGAAGTGATATCGACCACCTCTCCTTCTCCGAGAGATTGGTCGAACAACAAGTTCTCGTATATCTATCCGACACTACCGGCTACATATATACAATAATTATCTTTTACAAATATAATCTCCTAACAAGTAATGTGTGTGTCAGCATTACCGATCCAGGGATGACACTGATGCACAGAGATCAGACTGTTTGAGGTCTGGTCGCTACAAGATGGTATCAGAGCACACGCTGACTGTAGGACACGACCACTAAGCTAAAGCCCTAGATCACTACTCTCTTCTCATTTCTGACTCCTCTCCTTTTTCTACTCTTTAGGATGGCGGATGCAAGGAACAAGTTCGCACAACCGGATGAAGATACACATTTTGGACGCCACTTGAAGGAAGTTACTAAATACCTGAACATCGAAGTACCAAGCTTCACCGGGACCTACATCGCCACTTTACTAGAAGAGGAGCGTTGGATGATTCGAGTTCAAGTTCCAGGAAGGACGTTCATGCTACCATCGAGCCCATAGAGTTTTCCTTTGATGCACCAACCTGGAGTCTAGGAAAGAGCATGGCAGCCCACATCACCATGGGACGCATTGGAGAAGTTTACCACAAGGATCTCAAGGATACTATCTATCAGATTTGTGGGCGCCGAGACGAGCAATGGGAGATGATCAGCACCAGGAAGGATAGATCTATTGCAGCTTTCATCCAGGAGTTAAACCAGCACATTCGTCGCCAGGAGAACCAGATGTGCGCAGGCATGATAGATCTGAAGAAGGCAATGACCAGGATCACGGAGCTGGAGGAAGAACTCAAGTCTATGAGCGATGGATATGAGGAGGAAATCGTAACATTATTGGAGAAGAATGACGACCTGATAAAGAAGATCGGAGTGTTCATGGGAGACCCCGCGCCAGGAGGAGAAGACGACGATTCTACCTGTCCGGAGAACTACAACATCATCGACGACATCGACTCGGACCTCGACGATAGCGATGATGACTTTGTTGATGAAGCTGGAGCAGATATCATGGAGTCTTCGACCGATCAATTTTTCTAGTCGACCACCATAACAGTAGTAGTATTCCCCCCTGCATATAGCATAGTCCGAGCACTTTTGTAATGATAGTTAGACCATTATATGCCCTTGTTTGAATTGATTGGAGTGATATGATTGTGTTTGTATCATGTGCATATGGGTAGTGTTTTTCCCTCTAGTCCTCATTCTATTCTATTTTCTCATCCTTTCTAAACCCTCAGATGCCTCCGAAACGCGACAATGGATTTGCTTTCCCACCGGAGCTCACTCAGTTGATCCAGCAACAGAATGCATTGATGCAGATACTAGTCCAGAATCATAATCAGGGGAACAACAACAACAACAACCCACCACCCCCACCACCACCTGTTGATCACTTAGCCCGTTTCTTGAGGCTTAATCCGCCGGTGTTCTCCAGTAGCACCGAGCCGATAGTTGCAGATGATTGGCTCCGCAAGATTGCAAGGGAGTTGACCACTGCAGGATGCACAGATGCGGAGAGAGTGCGGTTTGCCGCATATCAGCTTAATGGACCCGCAGCATCATGGTGGGAGAATTTCACAACCACTTACCCCATCGACACTGTCACATGGGACCCGGTTTGAGAAGCTTTCCGTACTGCCCATGTTTCAGCAGGAGCTATGGTCATGAAGAAGCGTGAGTTTCACAACTTGCGCCAAGGAGGACGTACAGTTGGCCAGTATGTGGATGATTTTAGTAAGTTAGCATGTTATGCCCCAGATGACGTCGCTACGGATGCAGCTAAGCAGGAGAAGTTTCTGGAAGGACTGAATGATGAGCTAAGCATGCAGTTGATGGTGGCAACCATCAAAAACTACCAGGAGTTGGTAGATAGAGCTCTCATGATTGAAGGGAAGCAGCAGCAGATTGATAACCGTAAGAGGAAGTATGGACAAGGAAAGTACAATTCTGGAGCTCAGCAGAAGCCTCGTTTTACCCCGAACTCGGGAGGACCTTTTCAGCATAACCATGGAGGTCACAACCACAATGGAGGAAGTTCGCACAACCATAGTGGCCCCAAGAATGGGAATGGTAATGGAGGAAGCAATGGCAGTAACTGCTCCAACCCAAAGCAACGCCCGCCAAGAAGGATCTAAGCCACATTACTTGCTACAAGTGCCAGAAGACTGGACATTATGCTAATGAATGTCCTGAAGCTAAGAATGGAAATGGCAATGGAAGCTCTGGGAAGAAGCATAACCCTTTCAACTGTTGGGGAGCGTAGCAGAAATTTAAAATTTTCCTACGTGTCACCAAGATCTATCTAAGGAGAAACCAGCAACGAGGGGAAGGAGAGTGCATCTACATACCCTTGTAGATCGCTAAGCGGAAGCGTTCAAGAGAACGGGGTTGAAGGAGTCATACTCATCGTGATCCAAATCACCGGAGATCCTAGTGCCGAACGGACGGCACCTCCGCGTTCAACACACGTACAGCTCGGTGACGTCTCCCATGCCTTGATCCAGCAAGGAGAGAGGGAGAGGTTGAGGAAGACTCCATCCAGCAGCAGCACAACGGCGTGGTGGTGATGGAGGAGCGTGGTAGTCCAGCAGGGCTTCGCCAAGCACCGCGGGGAAGGAGGAGTAAGATAGGTAGGGCTGCGCCAAGAGGGAGGTGAAACTCATGTGTTGGCAGCCCTCAAGACCTCATGTATTTATAGGGGAGAGGGAGGGGGGTGCGCCCCCTCTAGGGTTTCCACCCCAAGGGGTGCGGCAGCCCCCAATCCCATCTATGGGTGGCGGCCAAGGGGGGGGAGAGGGGAAACTTGCCCCCCAAGCTAGGTGGGCGCCTCCCAAACCCTAGGCGCCTTGGGCCCTTGTGGGGGGGCGCACCAGCCCACCTGTGGCTGGTCACCTCCCGCACTTGGCCCATGCAGCCCTCCAGGGCTGGTGGCCCCACTTGGTGGACCCCCGGGACCCTCCCGGTGGTCCCGGTACGTTACCGATAAAACCCGAAATTTTTCCGGTGACCAAAACAGGACTTCCCATATATAAATCTTTACCTCCGGACCATTACTGAACTCCTCGTGACGTCCGGGATCTCATCCGGACTCAACAACATTCGCAACCACATACAAACTTCCTTTATAACCCTAGCGCCATCGAACCTTATGTGTAGACCCTACGGGTTCGGGAACCATGCAGACATGACCGAGACATTCTCCGTCAATAACCAACAGCGGGATCTGGATACCCATGTTGGCTCCTACATGTTCCACGATGATCTCATCGGATGAACCACGATGTAAGGACTCAATCGATCCCGTGATACAATTCCCTTTGTCTAGCGGTATTGTACTTGCCCGAGATTCGATCGTCGGTATCCCGATACCTTGTTCAATCTCGCTACCGCAAGTCTCTTTACTCGCTCCGTAACACATCATTCCGTAATCAACCCCTAGGTCAAATTGAGCACATTATGATGATGTCCTACCGAGTGGGCCCAGAGATACCTCTCCGCTTACATCGGAGTGACAAATCCCAGCCTCGATTCGTGCCAACCCAACAGACACTTTTGGAGATACCTGTAATGCACCTTTATAGCCACCCGATGCCAGGACGCTTTGGTACACCCAAAGCATTCCTACGGTATCCGGGAGTTGCACAATCTCATGGTCTAAGGAAATGATACTTGACATTAGAAAAGCTTTAGCATATGAACTACGATCTTTGTGCTAGGCTTAGGATTGGGTCTTGTCCATCACATTATTCTCCAAATGATGTGAATGATGTGATCCCGTTATCAACGACATCCAATGTCCATGGTCAGGAAACCGTAACCATCTGTTGATCAACGAGCTAGTCAACTAGAGGCTTACTAGGGACATGGTGTTGTTTATGTATCCACACATGTATCTGAGTTTCCTATCAATACAATTATAGCATGGATAATAAACGATTATCATGAACAAGGAAATATAATAATAACTAATTTATTATTGCCTCTAGGGCATATTTCCAACATCAACAGGGGATAGGTGAACCACGTTAACATGGAGGAGGTTGAAGCGCAGCCAGATGCAGTAATAGGTAAGTTTTTGGTTAAGTCATTTACTACAATCGTTCTTTTTGATACTGGTGCATCGCATACATACATATCAAGGGGATTTGTGGATAACTTTAACCTGCCAACCCAAGCCCTTAGGTCACCCATGTTAGTAACCTCGCCAGGAGCAGAGTATATGGCTAGTCTATGGTGTGATCGGTTACCATTAAGGATTGGTAACTACGTGTTTCCCTCAGACCTAATAGTATTGGAGTCACAAGGACTGGATGTGATATTAGGCATGGATTGGTTATCGAAGTATGGAGGGAACATTGAATGCGCTAGTAAGTCGATTTTGCTTACCACCCCAGAAGGAAGAAGGATTAAGTATGTATCCCTGCATGTGCCGAAGAGGACTCAAGTGAATTCCCTATCAGGAGTTGTACAGGAGGAAGTACCAGTGGTGAAGGATTTCCCTGATGTATTTCAGAAGAGTTGCTGTGCATGCCACCGGATAGAGACATTGAGTTTTGATTGAGCTTTTTCCAAGCAGGGCCAATATCTAAGAGACCGCATGTGATGCCCGCAAAGGATTTGGAGGAAATTAAGAAGCAGATTAAGGAGTTACTGGATAAAGGCTATATTCGCCCAAGTTCGCCACCTTGGGGATCACCAGTGCTTCTAGTGGAGAAGAAGGATGGATCGTTGAGGATGGTTGTTGATTACCGTGGATTGAATGAAGTGACAATCAAGAACAAGTACCCACTATCGATGATCAATGATTTTTTGACTAGTTGCAAGGAGCTAAAGTATTTTCCAAGATCGATCTGCGATCAGGATACCACCAGTTGAAGATTTGAGAGCAGGATATACCCAAGACAGCTTTTACCACAAGGTACGGGCTATATGAGTATACCATTATGTCATTTGGTCTGACTAACGCACCTGCCTATTTTATGAACATGGTGTTTATGGAGTTTTTGGATAAGTTCCTCGTGGTGTTCATTGATGATATTCTGGTTTACTCAAAGAACGAAGAAGAGCATAAGGAGCATTTGCGTTTGGTACTTGGGAAGCTCAGAGAACATCAGTTATATGCCAAGTTCAGCAAGTGTGAGTTTTGGTTGAAGGAAGTTGGATTCCTCGGACATGTTATATCCGGAGAAGGAATAGCAGTAGACCCCACCAAAGTTGTCACTGTGACAAATTGGGAAGCACCCACGTCAGTTGGAGAGATCCGGAGTTTTCTTGGACTTGCAGGATAGTACCGGAGGTTCATTGAGAATTTCTCGAAGATTGAAAAACCCATGACGGAGTTGTTGAAGAAGGACGCCAAATTCAAATGGACTGAGGAATGTGAAGCCAGTTTCCAGGAGTTGAAGAGACGTTTGGTTACATCACCAATGTTGATTCTGCCAGATCAACGCAAGGATTATGAAGTGTATTGCGACGCTTCTCGTCGAGGACTTGGAGCAGTGCTTATGCAGGAGGGAAGAGTTGTTTCTTAAGCCTCACGACATCTTAAACCCCATGAGTTGAATTATGCTACACATGATTTGGAGTTAGCAGCCGTAGTGCATGCGTTGAAGACATGGAGACACTTTCTCACCGGAAACCATTGTGAGGTGTACACAGATCACAAGACTTTGAAGTATATCTTCACGCAGAAGGAATTGAATCTCGTGCAAAGGAGATGGTTGGAGCTCATTAAGGATTACGATATGAGGTTGCATTATCATCCAGGAAAGGCTAACGTAGTAGCCGATGCGTTGAGCCGCAAGAGCCATGTCAACACACTCATGACCGGAGAGTTACCCAAGGAGTTAGCAGAGGATCTTCACAAGCTATGTTTGGAGATAGTTCCGAGAGGCTACGTAGCAGCATTGGAGATTCAGTCTAACTTGATGGATAAGATCAGAGAAGCTCAGAAGACGGACAAGGAGATTGCCGAGATAAAGGAAAATATGAGCAAAGGAAAAGCTAAGGGATTTCGTGAGGATGAACACGATACCTTATGGTTTGAGGACCGCGTATATGTGCCTAATGATCCGGAGATCGTGAAGTTGATTCTACAAGAGGCCCATGATTCGCCTTATTCGATTCACCCAGGAAATACGAAGATGTATCTGGATTTGAAGGATAGTTTCTGGTGGACTGGAATGAGAAGGATATTGCGGAGTATGTAGCAGTTTGTGATGTATGTCAGAGGGTGAAGGCAGAGCATCAGAAGCCAGGAGGTGTGCTACAGCCATTGCTGATACCCGAATGGAAGTGGGATAAGCTAGGCATGGACTTTATCACGGGATTGCCCAAGACTCGTTCCGGCTATGACTCGATATGGGTTGTAGTCGATCATTTGACGAAGGTAGCTCATTTCATCCCAGTGAAGACCACTTACACCAGTGCTAACACTACAAGAAAGACACATCCTGACATTTTGGGCCGGACGAATTTTTTTCCTGTCATACTTATGACACTTCTATGACGATAATTGTGACAAAACCCGTATCATCATAGATGTGGTGGGCTCCTACTTCTATGACAAAATATCATGACAGAAAATGGGCTTTTCGTCCTGGGCGGGCCGGAGACGCAGCTGCATGACATTCTTTGGGCTTTCCATGACGAAATAAACCGTGGTAGAAGCGTGGGAAGAGGAAAATTCTGTGGAGTTCCTTACGGTGGGTGGTCGGGTCCGAGCGATGCGCTGCTTTCTCGTGACACGTATGCGTGTGTGCGAGGCGAGGCTCTAATCGAACCTCAGCCGAGGCGTTGGGCTCTAATCGAACCCGAGCGGTTGCACCGCAGTTACACGTTACTAAACCCGAGCGATCGATCGATGGCTGTTAATCGAACCCGATCGAGCGATTCTTCGCCATCGCCGCTGCTAATCAAGCCGATCGATGCTGCCTCTGGATGAACAGTGAGCTTTGCGGGGGGAGGGGGGGGGGGGGGTTGGATGAACATTGAGCAGTGGGGGTGGATGAACAGGACCCCGTGGCATTGCCTCTGGATGAACAGGATGACCCCATGGAGGGCTGGATGAACAGTAGACGGTGGAGGGGTGCCCGTGGAGGGGTGGTTGAACAGTAGCCGGTGGAGTAGCGCGCGGTGGAGGCTGGATGAACAGGAGCCTGTGGAGGCTGGAGGAGGTCGACGGTGGAGATGAACAGTATCCCGTGGAGTCCTGCTGGCGGCACGCCACACCCTCCCGATGAACAGGACCCTGCTTTCACCGTGGCGCCCAACACAAGTCCGCTTTCATCCGCTTTTGGCGTACGCCACACCCTCCCGATCAACAAGACTTCTGCTTCGACCGTAGGGAGGTCCGCTTCTCCGCTTTTGCGGACGCTGCACCCTCCCGATGAACAGGATCCCGATTTAACGCGTGGCCGGTCAAACACAAGGCCGCTTTCTCCGCTTCTGCGGTACACCGCACTGCCATCGCTCGTTCCGGCCCAAGCCGGTTGGCTCCCATGCGTTCCGTTGCCTCCCGATGAACACGAGCATTCCGTTGCCTCCCCATGAACACGACGCATTCCGTTGCCTCTCCATGAATACGACGACGATGTGGTTTCTCCGTTCCGACCCAGCCATGTACACGAGCCCTGGCCATACGTATGCGCGAGTAGGCGTTCGAGACCCCGCCCGTATGTAATGCGACGCGGGTCAGATTTTCTTTCTTGCATCCTGGCGCTGTAATGACGCGTGTACATGCTACGTGCGCGCCTCTACTACAACACGCGGCGCCTCTACATCGACCAAGATATACGCATACACGCTCGCGACCAGAATGACAACGCCACAGCACGCTTCAACCAGGTGGGTCCCAACTGTCGTGCAATTCCTTGCGTGCGAAGATGTAGCTGGTGGGTCCCACCGCATGTGGGGACAAATCGTTTTTCCGGACGCACTTCCTTGCATGCGAAGATGTAGCTGGTGGGTCCCAAGCAATGTGGGGCTTAATTGTTATTTTCCGGGCGCACTTCCTTGCGTGCGAAGATGTAGCTGGTGGGTCCCAGCAGTCAGGGGGGCGAATCGTTTTTTTGTCCGAACGCACTTCCTTGCGTGCGAAGATGTAGCTGGTGGGTCCCAGCAGTAAGGGGAAAACGTTTTTTTCACGAAATACTGGCTCGTCCGGTGGGTCCCAGCTGTCGTGTGGAGGAATCATTATTTTCCGCTGTAATAAGGAGGCACTTCCTTGTCATGCCGTGGACCCAGCTGTCAGCCTCTCCACGTACAGTCCACGTCCGATGGAAGTCGTTCTTTGACCACCTTGACCACGTCGCGTCGAGAGCACCACAGTGGTGGACGACGGCGAGGCCTAGGAAGGGGACGACGTGGAGCCGGGTGCTACGTCTTTTTTCCCCGAAGAGGAGAGGATGATGCAGCAGAGTAGTTTAAGTATTTACCTTAATTTTTGAGAACCAAGGTATCAATCCAAAGAAGAGGCCACGCTGCAAGTCCCTCGTACCTACACAAAGCAAATAACTCCTCGCAACCAACACGAATAGGGGTTGTCAAGCCCTTCACGGTCACTTACGAGAGTGAGATATGATAAAGATGATAGATAATATTTTTAATATTTTTGATATAAAGTTGCAAGGTAAAATAAAAGATAAAGTAAAAAATCAATTCAATCAAGCTCTGCTGGCTAGGAAGGCATGGATGCTCCTAGCAAAACGTGATAGTCTATGTGCATAGGTACTTAAAGCTAAATATTATCCGGAGGTGTGGCTTGGGGACACAGTATTTTCAAGCAATGGCTCCATAACTTGGCAATCTATTCGGTATGGCTTGGAACTTCTGAAAAAGGGTCTTTGTATGGCCAGTAGGCAGCGGGACACAAATCCGCATTTGGTGCTTGTGGTGGTTGCCCTGGGAGCTGTCGAGCACGCTCATCTCGCCTGTGGGACATGTAGGCTTTGGTAGGTCGCCGGCCCTAGACATTATCTCGGTGCTGGAGGATGGATCTTCTTCAAGGTAGTTCGTGCTGATCAACATTGGCACAATTATCTGCATCAACACATCGTCATGTGATCCCGACAACGCCTGGGCACCGGGGAAATCTGGCATCTTCTCCGTATGGTCTCGACACCGCTTTGCCATGAACGAGCGCGAGTGTCCTATTGCAAGAAAATCGAGTAGGGCATTATACAATGCTTTATGCACCAGTTGGCCAATCGATCGCTCGACGGGCGCTCATTTGATGGTTGCTTCAGTCGTCCGTTTGACCTTGACCACTGACGCTTGACTCATTGACCATTGACTTTTCAAAAATTGTTAAAATTTCATGAATTTGGAAAAAGTTCGCGAATACAAAATAAGTTCATGAATTTGAAGAAAGGTTGCGCATTGGAAAATGTTCATCAATTTTTTTCTCAAATTCCAAAAAAGTTCATCGATTTGAAATGTTTTTTGCTCCCTTCGATCAATATTAATTGGCAGCTCCTTTAGTACAACTTTGTATTGAAGTGATACTAAAGCAGCGTCAATTATTTTGGATTGGAGGGAGTAACAAATCTGGCAAAATTTCACACACTAGAAAAAGTTCATTAATTTTTAAAAATGTTCACGAATTTGACCCAAAAATTAGACAGTTGAAAAGGTTCAAAAATTTGAGAAAATGTTCGCAATTTTGCAAAAACTTCATCGGTTTATAAAAAATCAAAAATTTGGCAAAATTTTTGCATATTTTTATACAATAATTAAAAATGAAAATAAACAAGAGGAAATATAAAAGATCAAAAATAAGGAAAAAAACCAGCAATGAAAACAAAAAAAGAAAAACCACAAACGAAACATTCTATAATATTCACAAAACTGGTTGGAAAAGAAGCTGAACAATATCGCCTACCTGGGCAATCATACTATATTTAAGGGCTCAAGAGGAATTGCTGAAGTAAGTCTCCTTTTTCTAGGCCTGCTAGCAAATCCTCTAGACCTCTACTTGCCTCCGCCTACGGGAGCTCCTATTCGGCACTTAAGGCGCCAGGGAAGCTCCCTAGCGTCCACGTACATTTTCACCTTTATAGGAAAAAAACGAAAAGAAGAAACTTGAAAAAATCGCAAAAAAGAATTTAAAAAATAATGAATTAAGAAAAGTGCACTGATTTTGAAAAATGAAATCATGAATTCAAAAAGTGCACAGATTTTGTAAAATGTTCACGAACTTGAAAAAGTTTTTCATTTGAAACAATTTCATCAATTTTTTTAAAGATCATTGAATTTGGAAAAAAATGTCAAATTTTTAAAATGTTAAACAATGTTAAAAAATGTTTATTGATTTTGAAAAAATTCATTGAATTTGAGCAAACTTCACTGTTTTAAAAAAAGTTCATCGATTTTAAAAAAAAAGTTCATTGAATTTGAGCAAAGTTCACTATTTTTTTTTAAAAGTTCATCGATTTAAAAAAAAAAGGTTCATCGATGTGACCAGGGCCGGCGCTGACTATCCTAGGCCCCAGTGCACGACAAAAATGGGGCCCCTATACACAAAAATTTATATAGCTCATTTTGATATTTTGATAGCAACTTATATATTGAACATAATTCTCTCTGTATTCTCAACAGACACATTAAGCCACATAAACTACCCATTATTTTATTGCTAACAAACTGACAATGGTCAACTGAAAAGACACTACATTTGACCAAACATGGCATAACCAGCTCGCACTCCGTCCAGCTCTGCACTTGAGGCCTATATTTTCATGACCATTAGCATTGTTATCGTTCTCATATAAATTTTCATTTGGTTGTCCAAAAATTACTGAAGCTAGTTCCTGATTATTACTAGCAAACTTCTTCATGGCTCCCTTTTGGGATTCTATAAATTCATTGCCTCTCTTTCTCTTTTGCCTCTTCTCACGACCAGACTTACACTTTCTAGATGACATCTCATAACATAATGATGACATGAGATTGAATGTTGGAAAAAAAAGGCTGGATCTCGTTGCCGTTGCTTGCTGCAGCTTGCCACAGACGAATCCACCAATAATCTTGCAGCAGCAGCACCAGTACCGTCCAGCAACACCAGTAATCTTGCATGGTAATACGTGTCTCATTCATATCATAAAAAACAAAGTACAAATCAAGTAAAGACCGATATGATAAAACTGAAAAGATAGTAGAACATCTCTGAGCTTGACACCAACGCTCGTCAACTGCTTTCGGCACCACCAAAGCAGCCACCGAAGAAAAGAATGGCGAATCACCACCTCACCCGAGCTCGACGCGGCTCCGTCGCTGATATGCAGCTTTGCGGACCTTCAAAGTGGCTCACCAAAATTGAAGCCCTTGCCATTGAACAAATTAGACCGGGGCAACGCCCCGGACACGCCATCGAACTCCAGATCTGGCACCCCACCACGACTAAGACGCCGAAGGAGGAAACCATATCTGTCATCCACAAACCACGAGCCCAGCAGATATTCCGTCTTCCAGATGTCGTCGATGTAGACCACAATCTGCATCCGCCCCTGGACTACCTCCCAAGCTCCGCGGCGACGCTGGAGCAAACGTCGTCGCAACGACGGAGCCCGAGGACACAGGTCCACCACGAGGATGCCGCCGCTGCCACACCATCCTTACTTGAACAGACTGGTCTCCAAATCCATCCCCAACCATAGGACCGATGGCCTCGTCAGAGAAGGATCCGAAGATTCATTATTCAGCACCGCCATCGTCATCACCGAAGCAAAGACGATGAACAACCTAAAAACCTAAACTACAAGGGAGAAAAATCGATCCACACGCGTGAATCCGGCGGCCCCCCACACCATCGACGACCAAGGTCGCCGGCGGAAGGGAGCCGCCGGAGAACGGCGTTGGAAGATTGGCCCTGGCGGCGGCTAGGGTTGCAGCCGCCAGGGACGAGAGAAAAACAGGGCTACTAGTTGGCAGGTACGTGATGTGGAGGCTGCTGGAATTTAGTCTATATTGGGGCAGCCCAATAACTATTTCAGAAATTCCTAATAAATCCTAGAGGCCCATTTAGCCCATTTGTGCAAGGCAAGGGATACTACTAAAGTTTAGTCCCACATTGCTAGTTGAGTGGAAATTGGACCTCCTTTAAGGGAGGTTCTTTCCCCACTTGTATGAGCATGAGAACAAGAGGGACATCCACGCCTCCTCCTCCGCCGCCTCGCCTCGCCTCGCCTCGCCTCGCCTCGTCACGACACGACACGCCGCGGGTTGCGGGAACGAGCCGATGTCTAATTTTTGCCACGCACTACGGGTATACGAAAGGTAGTGGAGATTGAATACGAACGGCGCACCTCTTCGCCTGCTGCCTGTTCGTTTCATCTCCCTCGTTCTCTTCAGCTCCCAGCGCAACCTCTCGCCTCCTTCTCTTGCGCCTATAAAAGGGAGGTCGCTCCTCCCAGAGAGACACACCAGAATATCTTCCTCCTCTCGCCACAAGTTCCTGAGCAATGCGCTGCTTCTACGTTCTTCCTCATCCCGGCTTGCGGCGTGCACCGCACGTCGGGACAGTAGGCCTCCGAGACCGCACCTTTTGAGTCCTGTACGGGAGAAGGGTGATAAGGTTTTTGGGGAGCGCCAGCGACCATCGCTGCTTCATCACGGACGATCCGTCGCCGACGACTACTTCCCCGACGCATTTACTTCTTCCCCAACGCCCACGACCTCCTCGACGACATGGCAGGCATTTACACCGACCCCAAGTCCAGCGCTTCGCTGCTGTGTCGCACGTGTTCTTCTCCTTTCGTTAGAAGTTCTCCTATAGTTCTTGGGTCTAGTTTCTGCCTCTACGATGTTAGGTTCTGCTTTCAGATAAGCAACTTCATCTAGTGTCTGTTCTAGATGTGTTTACCTCAAGTTCATATATGCAGATGATGTTTACCTTCTTCTCTCAGATTGCATGACTTGCTTTATATTTGCTATTTTAGTCATGCTTTATCTAGTATTTTTGTTAATAAAACCATTCGGTAAATTGCTCATATTTCCAACAATCCAAAAAGAACAAGGGCAAGCTTGATGGTATAGGCAATTTACCCCGAGTGGTTTTGCTGCTTCCATGAGACCTCCTATGTTTGAGGGTATCCACTATAAGAGGTGGCGCGTGAGAGCAGTCTTATGGTTTCAGACCATGAGCTGCTATGACGCCACTCTTGGCAAACTCAAGGAGAGCAAGATGCCCAACAGTGCACAAGCTTTTCGTAAAAATGGATACCTTGTTTAAGGCTGCTCTCTTGAGTGTTCTTGGTGAGAACATAGTTGATGCTTATGCGTCAATTGACAATGGAAAAGATATGTGGGAATCACTCGAGGCCAAGTTTGGGGTCTCGGATGCCGGCACTGAGTTGTACATCATGGAGCAATTCTATGATTACAGGATGATCAAGAGCGCCCGTGGTTGAGCAGGCTCATGAGATACAGTCATTTGCTAGAGAACTTGAGCACTTCAATTGCATGCCACCGGACAAGTTTGTTGTCGGGGTATCATCACTAAGCTTCCTCCTTCATGGAGGAACTTTGCTACCTCATCAAGCATAAGAGACATGAGTTTTCCGCTCCGGATCTCATTGGTACTCTTGATGTGGAAGAAAAGGCGAGAGCAAAGGACACACGTGCTCGAGGTATTGAGGGAGGATCTAGTGCCAATGTGGTATGTATGTAACTTCCAGCCCCACAAGTTCAAGAACAAGGGCAAGCTTGATGGTAAAGCAAAGTTTGATGGGAAGAACAAGGTCTGTGCAACACACCTAACTTCAGGAAGAAGAATGGCAAGAAGAAAGGTGCTTGTCATGTGTGTGGAGATCCTGATCATTGGGCTCCTAGTTGCCCTAATCGCTATGACAAGCGCCATCTCGGGAAAGGCGGCAAGACCGCTAATGTTGTCATTGGAGACACCGACATGAAGGATGCCGGGTATGGTATATTTCCCACTATTCTTTCAAGATGTCATTCTCCGACTGGTTGATTGACACGGGTGCTAATGTGCATGTATGCGTGATATTTCCATGTTTTCATCTTATCATACCGCAGGGACTTCAACCGCGGCTGATGGGCAATGGTTCAAGTGCTTCGCTCATGGTGTTGGCACGGTCGATCTGAAGTTTACTTCGGGAAGATCGTGCGGCTGAAGAACGACATTATGTCCCCTCCGTCAATAAAAAATCTTGTTAGCGGATCTCTTCGTGTAGAGATGGCTACAAGCTTGTCTTTGAGTCGAATAAATTTGTAATATCCAAGTATGGAACCTTTGTTGGTAAAGGCTATGAGTCGAGGCCTGTTTCGCTTATCCTTATCGACGCTTGCAATAAAGTTGTTAATCATATTTGCAACAATAGTGAATCAAATGTGTGGCATTCGCGTCTTTGTCATGTTAACTTTGGTTGCATGTCGCCACTAGCGAAGTTGAACTTAATCCCTAGTTTCACCACTGTCAAGGGATCTAAGTGTCAAGTGTGTGTGCAAGCTAAGCAACCTCGTAAGTCTCACCTGATCATGGAGACGAGAAATCTTGCACCACTAGAACTTATACATTCAGATCTATGTGAAATGAATGGTGTTTTGACAAAAGGTGGAAAGAAATATTTCATGACGTTAATTGACGACTCCACTAGATACTGCCGTGTGTATCTTCTGAAATCTAAGGATGGGGCTTTGAACTTTTTCAACATCTATAAAGCTGAAGTGGAAAACCAACTTGATCGAAACATCAAGAGGCTTAGGTCCGACCGTGGTGGAGAGTATTTTTCCAATGAATTTGATGTTTTTTGTGCGGAACATGGTATAATCCATGAGAGGACGCCTCCTATTTACCTCAGTCAAATGGGGTGGCCGAAAGAAAGAACCGTACTCTAACTGATTTGGTTAACGCCATGTTAGACACATCGGGTCTCTCCAAGGCATGGTGGGGGGAGGCGATATTGACAGCATGTCATGTCCTAAATCGAGTCCCCACAAAGAACAAAGAGATAACTCCATTCGAGGAATGGGAGAAGAAAAGGTTAAAACTCTCTTATCTGCGAACATGGGGTTGTTTGGCGAAAGTCAATGTTCCAATTTCAAAGAAGCGGAAGCTTGGACCAAAGACTGTGGATTGTGTTTTCTCGGGATATGCTTTTCATAGCATTGGCTATAGATTCTTGGTTGTAAAATCTGAGGTACCCGACATGCATGTCGGTACGATCATGGAGTCGAATGATGCGACTTTCTTTGAAGATATCTTTCCCATGAAGGATATGGCTACCTCATCTAATCAGGAGATGCCTAGTTCATCGAATCAGGAACCAGTTACAATTACCGAACCTGGCATTTCGATGGAACACTTTGAAAGTCCAGTGGAGGAGAACAATGAAGTTCCTACTAGGAGCAAGAGACAGAGGACTGCAAAGTCCTTTGGTGATGATTTTCTTGTGTATCTCATAGATGACACTCCCAGTTCTATTTCGGAGGCCTATGCATCAGAAGATGCTGATTACTGGAAGGAAGCGGTACGTAGCGAGATGGATTCCATCTTGGCGAATGAAACTTGGGAGATAACTGATCGTCCTTATGGATGCAAACCTATAGGATGCAAATGGGTATTCAAGAAGAAGCTTAGGCCTGATGGTACTATTGAAAAGTACAAGGCTCGGCTCGTGGCAAAGGGTTATACCCAAAAGGAATGGTGAAGACTTCTTTGATACTTACTCACTGTGGCTCGACCGACCACTATTCGAAGTTCTACTTTCACTAGCTACCTCACATGGTCTTCTCGCTCATCAAATGGATGTTAAGACTGCTTTCCTAAATGGAGAGTTGGATGAGAAAATTTATATGGAACAACCAGATGGGTTTGTAATAGATGGTTAGGAAGGGAAAGTGTGCAAGTTGCTGAAGTCTTTGTATGGACTCAAGCAAGCACCCAAACAGTGGCATGAGAAGTTCGAAAGAACTTTAACAGCTGCAGGCTTTGTTGTGAACGAAACTGATAAATGTGTGTACTATCGCCATGGTGGGTGAGGGAGTTCCGGACTAGGGGGTGTCCGGATAGCCGAACTATCATCATCGGCCGGACTCCAAGACTATGAAGATACAAGATTGAAGACTTCGTCCCGTGTCCGGATGGGACTTTCCTTGGCGTGGAAGGCAAGCTTGGCGATACGGATATGTAGATCTCCTACCTTTGTAACCGACTTTGTGTAACCCTAGCCCTCTCCGGTGTCTATATAAACCGGACGGCTGTAGTCCATAGGACGAACAACAATCATACCATAGGCTAGCTTCTAGGGTTTAGCCTCTTTGATCTCGTGGTAGATCCACTCTTGTAACACACATCATCAATATTAATCAAGCAGGACGTAGGGTTTTACCACCATCAAGAGGGCCCAAACCTGGGTAAAACATCGTGTCCCTTGTCTCCTGTTACCATCCGCCTAGACGCACAGTTCGGGACCCCTACCGAGATCCGCCGGTTTTGACAATCGACATTGGTGATTTCATTGAGAGTTCCTCTGTGTTGTCACCGATAGGCTCGATGGCTTCTTCGAACATCATCAACTACTCAGTCCAGTGTGAGACTTTTCTCCCGGACCGATCTTCAGATTCGGCGGCTTCGCATCGCGGCCGATTCGCGGCCATCCGGAGCAGATCGAAAGCTACGCCTTGCCGTCAGGTCAGATTTGGAAGTTTGAACTTCACGGCTGACATCCGCGGGGATTGATCCTCGATGGAGTCGAGCCACAGCCGAGCGTGCCGCACTGTTTCGATGGGCATGATCTAGCTCTGCAGCTAAACAGTTCCCTGGAGGCCGCACTCAAAGATCCGCTCCGACCCTTAATCCGGAGCCGGATTCCCGATCGAGGACGAGTGGTTAGACACCGCCGGGGCGATAATCCTTACGGCGATTGAGCCAACTCTATCCCTGTCCTTGCGAAGACCTTGACCTGTGGTGCTCGACTCCTCTCCGACTCAACCCCCGCTACCGCTAATCGAATCCGACCGGGCGCCCGTCATGGAGTTCATCGCCATGACATCTTTCAAAGACTCGCCCTTTGGCGACATCCTGAATTCACTAAAGTCTCTTTGTTTATCCGGAGAGCCCTGGCCGGACTACGGTCAGGAAGGTTGGGATGCGGACGACGAAGAAATTCAACGCCCACCCACCACCCACTTTGTAGCCACTGTCGATGATTTAACCGACATGCTAGAATTCGGCTCCGAAGACATGGAAGGTATGGACGACGATGCCGGAGACGATCACGACCCAGCGCCTACAGGGCACTGGAAGGCCACTTCGTCATACGACATATACATGGTGGACATCCCAAAAGATGGGAACGACGATGGAACAACGGAGGATGACCCCTCCAAGAAGCAACCGAAGCGCCGACGTCAGCGGTGCCGCTCTAAATCCCGCCACAGCAAAAATGGTGATTCCGCACGGAGATAATAACACCGGACAAAGGTCAAGAAAACCCTCCGCAGGACTCAACAGACGAGGAGGAGAAGCAAGTCCGCACGACAAAGGCGGTAGAAAGAGAGGTCGAGGACGATAATTATGCGCCTCCTCCGGAGACGGCAAGCCTCGACGACGATGAATTCATCGTGGCTCGAGGATCCCGCCAACAAGAGCGTTTTAGACGCAGGCTTATGGCCACGGCGAACAGCCTCAAGAAAAGCAGCAACAGCTTAGAGCTGATCAGATCTGCTAGCCGATGATGGATCAAGTCTCGCGTCAAGAGCATGAGCTCAACGCCCTCCAAAAGCTACCCTAAACGCAAGCTGCTCCCCCGATTAGAGGAGGAGGCTTACGAACCCGCATCACCAGGAGACAATACGGCTGGCCGACCACCCCGTGGTGGCGACAGAAAGGCCTCTAGGCCCTTCACTAGAACCGTACCCCGACATCGCTCAAAAAGCACATGGCTGTGGGAACGCCCGACCCGCGAGATATATTGGAGGACAAGGCAAGACAATCAAGATCGATCTATGGATCGTGGGCGCCTACGATGACGTGATTTACAATCGTCGCCGGGCCGAACAAAATGCATAAAGCTCTTTTGAGCTCTGGCCGTGATATCGCCAAAGACAGAGGCGCCAAGACACCCACTATGCTTCATGCAGACGAAGTAATGGATCATCAAATCCTCAAGGGTTTAAACCCGTCAATATTGAATCCTATGATGGCACAACAGACCCCGCGTTTGGATCAAGACTATCTCCTTCACATCCACATGGCCCGCGTGACGATCTTCACGCCATCAAATACCTCCCCTGCTTAAAGGACCAGCCCGACATTGTATCAACAGCTTGCCGCCAGAGTCAATTGGGAGCTGGGAGGACCTCGGAAGCCGCATTCCTCGATAACTTCTGTGGCACTTATGTGTGACCACCAGACACCGATGACCTAAGCCACATAATTCAGCAGCTGCATTTAATCGGCCGCATAATTCTGGACACGGTTCTTAATCAAGAAAACCAAATCGCCGACCGTCCGGATGCGGAGGCCTCGTGGCCTTCAAGCATAACATCCGCGACGAGTGGCTTGCCCGCACCTAGGACAGGAAAAGCCAAATCCATGGCAGCCCTCACATCACTCATGACCCGCTTCTGGCTGGTGAGGACAGCTGGCTAGCACGCAGCAACAACCTCAAAGAAAAATTCGGCAGTCCGGACTTCAAGGACCGAAATGGCAGGCCGCGTCGTAATAAAACAAACGCCGCATTAACGGCGCATAATATTGAGGATACGGCAATCAATGCCGGATTCAGAGGCTCTAAACCCGGTCAGCGGAAAAAGCCATTCAAAAGAACTACTCCGGTCCGGCCCAATTTGGACCGAATATCGACCGCTTGTGCGGATACACGGCACTTCAAAAGCCAGCTAACCACACCAACAGGGACTGTTTGGTATTCAAGCAGTGCAGGCAAGTTAATTCGTCAAAACAATGACAAGGGGCTGCATAGCGATGACGAGGACGAGACCCAACCGCCAAACAATAGAGGATGTATGGGTTTCCCCACAAAAGTGACAAAGGAACATGATATACGCAACACACATACCCAAAAGGTAGCGGAAGCGTGCACTCGTGGATGTCTACGCCGATGGAGCCAGCTGTCTCAAGTTCAATCCATGGTCCTCCTGCCCGATCACTTTTGACCAAGGGACCATCCCACCAAGCATCCGCCACGGCGAATTCACGCCAGACCGGTCTTAGACCCAATCACAATGGGTTTCACCTAACCAGAGTCCTCGATGGACGGCGGCGCAGCCTGAACCTGCTTTACTGTGGATACGGTGTGCAAAATGGGCATAGACCCCTCAAGGATTAAACCTACCAAAACGACCTTTAAAGGCGCCATACCAGGTGTAGAAGCCAATTGTACAGGCTCAATTACACCGAAGTGGTCTTCGGATCCCGGATAACTTCCAAGCAAGGAGTAAATCTTCGACATAGTCCCGCTCCGCAGCGGCTATCATGCCTTGCTCGGACGCACTGCGTGTTTGCAAAGTTCAATGCGGTGCCGCACCACGCATACCTCAAGCTCAAGATGCCAGGCCCTCGAGGAGTCATCACGGTCAACGGAAACACCGAACGCTCTCTCCGCACGGAGGAACATACACGCTCTCGCGCGTAAGTGCAATACAACCTCTTAAGGCAATTCTCGAGTCCGCCGTTAAGCGGTCGGACACAGCTAAGCCGCCCGAGTAACTTACAACAAGACCACCTGGCACGCTCCGAACACGCCAGAGCAGTGCGGCCCCAACCCCAGCCTCCCGCGAAACGTCAGCAGGTCCTTCGCAGACACCATTACGCCTCAAGATACCATGGGCATGGGGAGAGGTGCACGACCACGATAAACCCAGATCATGGCTCAACCACACCAGGGGCTCTCAAGTGTGTCGCCTTTTTTTCTTTTCTTTTTTACCTTTTACTTTTTACCCACAGGACTCCGCTTGTCGAGAGGCCTCGTCTGCAGCAGAGACCTGCCGAACTCACGATGCAACAGCCAGGAAGGATAAAGGCTACAACGAATATACAGGTGGTCTCCATTACGCAGCATTTTTATACACCAATCTGCAGCCTACCTCGGAGGGGGACATGTTTAACAGTCCCATACCTTGCTTATCGCACTATTTGTATCGCTCGCATTCAGAAAGTAACACTTATTGAATAAAACAATGCAGCACCTTTTTGCTTATAATTGCATTTCTTTTTCATACATATGTTCATTCACGGCATGTTGCATCCGTACACTTTGGTACGGCTAATATACACCAGGGGCTTATGTTCCCCGCATTATGGTATGATGAGTCCTAACACTTCCACAAGTGCGGCACTCAACTTATAGCACTATATGCATCGGCTCAATCATGTCTTGGGTCAATAGTTGGGTTTGCCCGGCTCCCATGTTTTGGTACCTTACGCCCGTTATATCGGCTAAGGTAGACTGGGAGAACCATCGCGATTCCGCCTCAGCTTGAGCTGGGTTAACGCCTCGATGGAGAAAGCTAAAACTGACCGTCATGATGAGGCGAGAGCCGGTCGCTGTTCGAGAGGTTTTTAAGTAGTCCTTAAAGACTTATGCCGCTTAGAGCGAGGAGCCGGATACTGTCCGCCAAGGCGTGGATAGCGCCTCAAATTCGCCTTCCGAAGACTAGGGGCTTCACGAAATTTAAAATTATAGAATTCTATGGCTAAGTGAGAGTGTTCAAGCATTATAAGTCCGGTTGCCTTGTTCGTTGTGTTGAGCGCCTCCTAGATGGACCCAAAAATGGGAACAAGAGCGCTCAAGTTTATCCCGAACACCCCAAAGACTGTGGCATGGGGCTGAAGCCGACGACTTGTCATCTCTCAGATTTGACAAACA
The DNA here is from genome assembly GCA_021605145.1 of Aegilops bicornis. Lineage (NCBI taxonomy): Eukaryota > Viridiplantae > Streptophyta > Magnoliopsida > Poales > Poaceae > Aegilops > Aegilops bicornis. The sequence continues at coordinate 836,975,083 of CM038671.1, read as the reverse complement.
ACCGCACAGAAGGTAATATTTTAAATTAACAAGCGTTGCTTAGCGCATATGAACTAAGTTTTCAGCGCACAGGATAACCAAATGCGAGTCTACTCAAATATTACATCTTTGGAGCACTCACCCGCAATAGTGCGGGCACCCTTCAACACACTCTTATAATACATCTCGGGCGCATGATGCTCCTTGCCCTCCGGTGGCGGGTCCACACGAGCTTCTGGGCATCCATCTTGCTCCAGTGCACCTTTGCGCGGGCAAGGGCCCGACGGGCACCCCCAATACAAGAGGAATGCTTGATGACTTCTACCCATGGGCACGCATCCATCAGCCGCCGCACCAGGCCGAAGTAGCTCCTGTGCATGGCCTCCTTAGGCCACGCATTTAACTATGAGGCCCTTCATGGCCTGTTCGCCGCCTAGGAGCTCGACCAGCTGCTTCAGCTGGTCGCTATAAGCACTGGATGTCCGGCCTCAAAGATACCGAGACCAAGACCTTTCTCCGTCGAGCTCCCTCCTCGCCCGGTAGAATGCAGCAAGATCGGACACGCCACGAGGAAGATCTCGCGAACGCCTCTGAAGAGCTCCGAATTCGGGTAAGCAACAGGTAATTAACACGCACATGCTTACTTTGCATGAAAAATGCCTTACCGCTGCTATTTTCTTCACCGCCTCAATCTCTGGAGGGCCTTGTAGGCTTCGCCTTAGCGGCTTTGGCACTCTCAAGAGCCGTTGCAAGCTCAGACTCGAAGTCTTGAGTCACGCTCTCCAAGCTCTCATATTTTTTCACGAGATCCTGGAGCTCTTGCTGTACCTCCTCCACCCGCGCCTCCTGCTTCTCTCGCTGGTGCGCTCATGGCCGCATTGTGTTCGGCCGCTGCCACCGCCTCCTTCTGTGGTCGCCACCTCGTTAGTGGCCCCTACAATACCCACGTTATCCTTGTCATTTTCTTGCAACCAAATCCTTTTCTCAGAAGGTGCAATTTTCATAAGGTATTACTCACCTTCTTTTTCCTCGAGCTGCTTCTTGGCATGGCCGAGCTTGTTCTCGGACCGCCGAGGTTTTCCTCAGAATTATTGACCTCCGCAGTCGGTGCAATGGAGGTCAAGACAGCCTGCAATCCCATATTGACCTATTTTTTATGACTCCTGCTTAGCTTTCTAAAGATCCTCAGTCCGCTTTTCTTTCCAACACCGAACCGAGCATCAGGGGCTACTGTCTATGCGGTACCGCTTACATATATTGAAATTCTTACCTCAAAGCCCGTTAGAAGGCTGTCACAGTTTTTGGTCAGCCCGCCTTGGCGAGCTGAACCTTTCAATCACCGCACTCATAATAAAGGCGGTGTTCCTTGATGGAGGCGCCGTTGAGCGCCTCCAGCAAATTATCCGCACCTCCGGTTGGACGGAGGCAGCCGGCGCCGCGGTCTTGCCCTTCTTACGAGGGTCGCCACGGACTCCGAGCCACCGTGGCCTCCGGGGCTGAGTCCGTGCACAGTCCGGAGGGTGTCCTGTGACACCTCCGGGCCTCCTCCCCTGGTGGGTCCTTTCTGGGATCCCACCTCAAGGCCGTCTGCTGCACGGGTGGTGGAGGCAGTCGGAAGGGAATCCATATCCGACGCACCCAAGGACCCGCTCAACGAAACGGGAAGATCATCCTTGGGCGGACTGCAGGGTTGTATGCGGCATTAGAAAGACATTATGTGGCGAAAACAAAAAACCTTGAAGTTATTCGGGAGTCCGGATACTTACGATCTCGCCAGGGGCTTGGCCCTTGGAGGCCAGTCCTCGTCGCTGCCACATCGGCATTGGCGGAGCAGTCCGGGGAAGAGTTTTTCCTTCTGATTCCTTCGCCTCCCTTGTTGGGGAGGCCTTCCTTTCTTCCCTCCTTCACTGGGAGAGGCTTTCTTCTTCTCCTCCTCGCCTTTGGTGGGAGGAGTCGGCCTCGGATTCATCATCCGATAGCACCTGAAAACGGGAACTCTTCCGAGTCCTCGTGGCCATCTTCTTGGCCTTCTTCTCCGGCACCACGTGGTGCCGGAGCCAAGAGCCCCGTTAGGCGGGCGTCCGCTGGGTCCTTCGGCAATGGGGCCGGACAGATAATCCGCTCGCCTTCGCCAGCCATTCCTGCCAAAGGTAAAGGGAGTTTAGATCCCGTGATAGAGCCAAACTATGGAAAACAAGTGGTGAAATCACTTACCTCGTCAGCAGGACGCTGCGAGCGGAATCCATGATCTTCGGTAGCGGATGCGGGAGCTTCGGCGCCCTTGAACAGCACCTTCCAGACATCTTCATACGTAGTGTCAAAGAGCCCGCTCAGGGTCTGGTGCTGCGCTGGATCAAACTCCCACATGTTGAAGCCCCGTCGCTGGCACGGGAGAATCCAGCGGATGAGCATGACCTGGACTACGTTGACAAGCTTGAGCTTCTTGTCCACCAGCTTCGGATACAGGATTGGAGTCCGTCAGCTCCTCCAAATCCCCAAATCCGCCACTCTCTTTCCAGGAGGTGAGCCGTGTAGGGATGCCAGATCTGAATTTGGGGGCCGCTGCCCAATCAGGGTCACGCGGCTCGGTGATGTAGAACCACCCCGATTGCCACCCCTTGATGGTTTCCACGAAAGTGCCCTCCAGCCACGTAACGTGGGACATCCTGCCCACCATGGCGCCTCCGCACTCCACTTGGCTGCCCTTCACAACCTTCGCTTGAAACTCAAGGTCTTGAGCCACAAGACGGCGGGCTGGATGCAGAGGAAGGCCTCGCACATGACGATAAACGCCGAGATGTTGAGGATGAAATTCGGGGCCAGATCATGGAAATCTAGGCCGTAGTAGAACATGAGCCCCCGGACAAAGGGATGAAGCGGGAAGCCCAGTCCGTGGAGGAAATGGGGAAGAAATACTACCCTCTCATTGGACCTGGGGTTGGGGACGAGCTCTCCCTCGTCGGGGAGCCGATGCGCGATGTTGCTGGACAAATATTCGGCGTCCCGCAGCTTCTGGATCTGCCCCTCCGTGACGGAGGAGGCCATCCACTTGCCTCCCGCTCCGGACATAGTTGGAGAAGGTTGAGGTGAGAAGTGCGGACTTGGGCGCTGGAGCTCGAGTTCGCGGAGACGGATAAGCCAAGGAGGAAGAAGGCGCAGGTAAAAGGTTGGATCTTTATCCTTATATGGGCGGACAAAAACATGTGTCCCCACCGCCTGGTAAAACTCGCTTATCTCCCAAGTGTCACAATCAATGGCGCGGTTGGGTTACCCACGTCCGTATTGATGGGAATCCCGAATAAGGGGAACACGATCTCTGCTCGACAAGACGCGTTAAGGAAACTGCTTCGCTAAACGCTACCGAGGTGGAACAATAAAACAATTTGAGTAAAGGCTTGGTAGTGGTGCGACGTCACGCCACAGAATACGTCAGCAGATTGATCTTGTGTAATATTATTCTCTCTACGGTGGTATGTGGAATTTATTTTTGCAGAGCCGGACACTATCCTGGTATTCACAATCTTCTATAAATTATTCGGAGGAAGAACCCGCCTTGCAATGCCGAAGACAACATGCGCGCCGGACTCGTCGTCATTGAAGCCTGGTTCAGGGGCTACTGAGGGAGTTCCGGACTAGGGGGTGTCCGGATAGCCGAACTATCATCATCGCCGGACTCCAAGACTATGAAGATACAAGATTGAAGACTTCGTCCCGTGTCCGGATGGGACTTTCCTTGGCGTGGAAGGCAAGCTTGACGATACGGATATGTAGATCTCCTACCTTTGTAACCGACTTTGTGTAACCCTAGCCCTCTCCGTGTCTATATAAACCGGACGGCTGTAGTCCATAGGACGAACAACAATCATACCATAGGCTAGCTTCTAGGGTTTAGCCTCTTTGATCTCGTGGTAGATCCACTCTTGTAACACACATCATCAATATTAATCAAGCAGGACGTAGGGTTTTACCTCCATCAAGAGGGCCCGAACCTGGGTAAAACATCGTGTCCCTTGTCTCCTGTTACCATCTGCCTAGACGCACAGTTCGGGACCCCCTACCCGAGATCTGCCGGTTTTGACACCGACAGTGGGGGCGAGGGAGTTATGCTTTGCTTGTATGTTGATGACATACTGATTTTTGGAACAAATCTGAATGTTATTAAGGAGGTCAAGGATTTCCTATCTCGCTGTTTTGAGATGAAGGATTTAGGAGTGGCTGATGTCATTCGAACATCAAGTTGTTGAGAGATGATGATGGTGGGATTACATTGCTTCAATCTCACTATGTGGAAAAGATCTTGAGTCGCTTTGGCTATAGTGACTGCAAGCCCTCTCCAACACCATATGATGCTAGCGTGCTGCTTCGAAAGAATCGAAGAATTGCTAGAGATCAATTGAAGTATTCTCAGATTATTGGCTCGCTTATGTAGTTAGCCAGTGCTACAAGACTTGACATCTCTTTTGCTGTTAGCAAACTGAGTCGGTTTGTCTCAAAACCAGGAGATGTGCATTGGAAAGCTCTAGAGAGAGTTTTGCGTTATTTGAAAGGCACTGCAAATTATGGAATTCACTACACCGGGCACCCAAAGGTGCTTGAAGGGTATAGTGACTTAAACTGGATCTCAGATGCTCATGAGATAAAGGCCACGAGCGGATATGTATTCACTCATGGAGGTGGCGCTGTTTCTTGGAAGTCTTGCAAGCAGACCATCTTAACGAGGTCAACAATGGAAGCAGAACTCACATCACTAGATACAGCTACGGTTGAAGCAGATTGGCTTCGCCGGCTCTTGAATGACTTGCCGGTTGTTGAGAAACCTGTACCGGGTGTCCTTATGAACTGCGACAATCAAACTGTGATCACGAAAGTGAGCAGCTCAAAGGATAACATGAAGTCATCAAGACACGCTCAGAGAAGGTTAAAGTCTGTCAGAAAATGAAAAACTCCGGAGTTATTGCGTTGGATTATATTCAAACGTCTAAAAATCTGGCAGATCCGTTTACTAAGGGTCTATCGCATAATGTGATAGATAATGCATCGAGGGAGATGGGTATGAGACCCACAATATGAGTTGTTCACAGTGGTAACCTATTCTTTGTGATCGGAGATCCCGTGAATTAGATGTGGAAGACAAGCTGTTGGTCAACTGAGAGGAGAGTATCCCTACTATTCACAATACCACTCCATGAAGATGCAATACTCTCCTAATCTGCATGGCAGGTAGATGTATATCTTAATGTGTTCTAAGTGGCTTATTTAAGCAAAGATGTTATCCTGCAGAACATCTTTTGAAGAACACACCTATATGAGTCTGATTGTCAAACGTCGCAATCTATGAGAGTAGGGTTCTTTCTAGTAAACTTATGAAAGGTCACGGAGTATGACGATAAGCTCCACCCTGGGAAGACCCACGGTAGCCACGTATCGGTCAAGGCTTTATGTGAAGCTAGATTCGCAGAAAACTTGCAGTTCAAGACCCAGTCCACTGTTCAAGTTGCTTACTAGTGTAGCATAGAGTTCTTGGTGGAAGTTCAACTTAACAGTCTCCACTGCAGTACAGGTATATAAAACAGTGTGTTGGAACCAAAGGCAAATTTCTGTGTGCCTCTGGGATCTGGTGGGGGATTGCTGGAATTTAGTCTATATTGGGGCAGCCCAATAACTATTTCAGAAATTCCTAATAAATCCTAGAGGCCCATTTAGCCCATTTGTGCAAGGCAAGGGATACTACTAAAGTTTAGTCCCACATTGCTAGTTGAGTGAGAATTGGACCTCCTTATAAGGGAGGTTCTTTCCCCACTTGTATGAGCATGAGAACAAGAGGGACATCCACGCGCGCTCCTCCTCCGCCGCCCGCCTCGGCACGACGCGCCACGCCACGCCACGCCACGCCGCGGGTTGCGGGAATGAGCCGAGCCGATGTCTAATTTTTGCCCCTCGTTCTCTTCAGCTCCCAGCACAGCCTCTCGCCTCCTTCTCTTGCGCCTATAAAAGGGAGGTCGCTCCTCCCAGAAAGACACACCAGAATCTCTTCCTCCTCTCGCCACAAGTTCCTGAGCACTGCGTTGCTGCTACGTTCTTCCTCATCCCGGCTTGCGGCGTGCACCGCACGTCGGGACAGTAGGCCTCCGAGACCGCACCTTTTGAGTCCTGTACGGGAGAAGGGTGATAAGGTTTTTGGGGAGCGCTCAGCGCGACTACTGGCTGCTTCATCACGGACGATCCGGTCGCCGACGACTACTTCCCCGACGACGACTTCTTCCCCGACGTCCACGACCTCCTCGACGACATGGCAGGCGAGTCCAGCGCTTCTGCTGCTGCTGTGCCGTACGTGTTCTTCTCCTTTCTGTTAGAAGTCCTCCTACAGTTCTTGGCTCTAGTTTCTGCCCTACATATGTTAGGTTCTGTTTCGTATAAGCAACTTCATCTAGTGTCTGTTCTAGATGTGTTTACCTCAAGTTCATATATGCAGACGATGTTTACCTTCTCTATGTCAGATTGCATGACTTACTTTATATTTGCTATTTTAGTCATGCTTTATTTAGTATTTTTGTTAATAAAATCATTCGGTAAATTGCTCATATTTCCAACATAGGCCGGCTTCGTACGTGATTACTTGGGTCAAGCTTGTGGGCGTTTTGGGCTATTGGGCATTCGTATATACGTAGGTGGGGGTCCTCGCAGTTGAGGGCCGACGCACCGGACGCACCTGCTCAGGGCCGGCCCTGGATGTGATCAAAGATTTGAGTCCGATTTTATTGCTGTACCGGTTGCGTTCTTGTCTCCACCAATTCTCTCTCTCTCTCTCTCTCTCTCCCTCTCTCTCTCTGCATGCGGTTATTACAGGATGCGCTGGCCAGGTCACTTGTTGTTATCCAGTGAAGTCGTTATGCGTGCATGCATCTGCGCGCGCAGAGGAATAGGTCATGGAGTTAGTCAGTTGGTGAGAGGAGCAAGTCTTACGGTGTGTGGCATAAGAGCCTTTTTATCACGGCGTTGTGCCTTGTGTACGTGAAACAGCCGAGATAGAGAAAGAGAGAGAGACAGATAGAAAGGTGAGAGAATCCCGTCAATGGCGCTCCGGCGGCACCTCTGCGTGCTCCTCCTACCCTCCTTCTACTTGTCCTCCTCGCTTTTCTGGCGTCTCCTGTCGCCGCCCTCCCCGCCGAGAACTGCTACGAGACGGTGATGAGGGTGCCCAAGTGGTGCGCGGGGGAGTTCATCGTGGCGCTCTTCGCCAAGAAGAGGCACTGGATCAGCCGTCCATGCTGCAACAAGCTCGTCTGCGTCCGCGAGCTGTCGTGCTTCGGCGTGCTCCAGAGCTATTGCGTGCCGCAGGCGTGGCAGGACAACTGTTTTTGAGAAATTAAAGCGGCCGCGCGCCGGAGTGCCATTGCCCGTCGAGAGCTATTGGGAGTGTCTATGTCGTACGGGCACCAATAATTAGGTGGCGTGCGCCGGCCTATTCCTTCTTCGTCCGAGGGCGTTGTGCCTCGCGTTGCAACTCTCCTCTCTTTCCGACTGTGTAACGGGCCTGTAGGATGTCTTGTATTTCCACTTGTGTAAGGTTTTTTGCGAGGTAGTTGTCTAAGGTTTCTAGTACTTGTATAAGGTTTAGGGTCTGTTTTGTTTCCTCTTATGATTATTCAATTTTAATGTTTTCATGACAAAATATATTGTCATATTTAATAATTATATTTCCTTAACAAGTTGAAGAAATGGCAGTCATAAACAGAATTGCAATTACTATAAACATAAACAATAGCTTACATCAAAGAAAAGAATATTATTCTTGAAAATATATCATAAAGAAATCATAGGTTGCATCTTTTTTACTATTATTAAACACAAAAATGCATTAGACAGATGGAAAATGGTTGTTCCCGTATTTGCAAGTAATATAACTAAATCAGTTTTGGCATAAAGTAATAAACTGTTCTACCATTTTCCCCTCAAAAACCAAAATAGGAAAAAGAAACTCATTTCAGGCTTTTCTGTTTTCCTTTTACCGAGCTTTGGACGAAAGAGTGCGGCATGAGGCTCCGGTTTCAACTCCATCAAAATGTACATCATATGCTCACTTGCTTCGGATCATCGCTGCCTGAGCACCAAAACAAAATTCATAGAACTATATTCCTAAAAGTTGCACAAATACCTTTGTACATTAACATGCTTAAATATAAGGTTAATCGGTACAAACTCTGTTAAAATGTTTAGGAGCTGCATAAACACTTTCACACACATGTGTATTTTAATTCGCACAAATAAGCATTTATTTGACTATACCACACACACTAGTAGAAAAAGGGCCTATTGTCCCGGTTGGTGAGGGCCTTTAGTCCCGGTTCATGAACCGGGACTAAAGGGTCGGTACTAATGCCCTGACCCTTTAGTCCCGGTTCAATCTGTAACCGGGACAGATGGGCCTCCACGTGGCCTGTGCGCTGAGCCCAGGCAGAGAGATTGGTCCCGGTTGGTGGCAGCAACCGGGACCAATAAGCATCCACGCGTCAGCATTTCTGTGGCTGGGATTTTTGTTTTTTTTAAAAGGGGGGAGGGGGAGGGGGGTTTGGGGGTTTTGGGGGGTTAATTTAGGTGTTTCATATATTGTGTTAGCTAGCTAATTAATAGAGAGAAGTGTCCTCTCTTTTGTCCGTGCTTGGTCGACGCTACGTACTATACATATGTATAGAGAGGACTAGCTAGACACGCTAGCTAGCTAGTAAGCAAACGAAGGAAACAGAAGATCGTCATGAACATATATGCATACAGAGAGAAGTGATATCGACCACCTCTCCTTCTCCGAGAGATTGGTTGAACAACAAGTTCTCGATATCTATCCGACACTACCGGCTACATATATACAATAATTATCTTTTACAAATATAATCTCCTAACATAATGGACGCTGCGTGGTCCACATAGTATTCTCCGTCTTCAGCGATCACGTGGTCAAGAAAGAATGCCGCCAATTCCTCTTGAATTGCTCGCAGGCAATCTGGTGCTAGGAGTTCATCCCACATCCGAAACATCTAATTTTAAGAAGGGGGTCAATACATATACATATATATATATATATATATATATATATATATGAATGAATGAAACTCAACACAAATGATGGTAATAAAATAAAATTGTGAATATTGTTATTTACGCACTTAATATTGTTTGTCAGAGTAGCCCCGCTCACAGGTCGTGTGGCGGATGGACTCGGAAATGTAGTATCCACAGAAATCATTCCCTTGTTCCTGCCACAACCACTTTACAAGAAATAGAGGTCAATCAAACTGATAATTAGCAAGCATGCTAAATGGTATTGATGAAACTAGCGCTTGAATCACTAGGAGATGCGTGGAATATGCTACTACAATACTTACTTTCGGGTGTCTAAATTGCAGCTTCTTCGGCAGTCCCGGAGCTTTTTTGGTGAATTTTCTCCAAGCCCTGCCATACAAAGAAAACAATTACTTGATATCAGAAATGAACAAAGTTGCTGGTATGGTAGATAATGATCGATTTAACTTACTTCTCGAGCATTTCAGTCATGTCCGCATACTCCTTGGGATCTTTTCGTCTCGAGTCTAAGACAGTTACTACTCCCTGCTCAAGCTTAATCTCTAGGAGAATATAGTGGTAGTTGCGCACGCATGCATAACTCATCAATATTACATTACTATAACCTGGACTAATAAGGGAAACCGAATATGCCATAAGACAGTAACACTCACTTGAAGTTGTAAGGAAAGAGTATTATATCTTTGTGTTCATTTATTACCAACGATTGTAGCAAGTTGGCCTCAGTATTTTCGGCATGAAATTCAACCTCAGTTTTATCTATGAGATATGTGTTAATGAACCCAATATCACCCACTTGTCTTTTCTTCAATTCGGCGACTTCAATCTGCATAATATAGTGAGGATAATTATAAATACATGCAATGAAAGAGCTGAGTTATATAGAGAGACTTAATGACAGAAGTAGTACTACTTACGGACAGTAGCAGGTGACCGTTGCTTTATCGAGGGCCAATTGATTGAAAAACTAATAGAACTCCTCAAATGGAATAGGCAACAGATCAATACCAAGGAGGTCATGCTCCTTATTAACTCTCACATAAAAAGAACTCCTCCCTCAGACTCTCTGCAGGTTTTCATGTACCAATCATGCAATCTTCGCATCATCGTTGATAGAGAACTTTCATCTTTGACGAGAGGCTTCCCGTACTCGTATCTTTGTATCTGCACCTCCAAGAAATCATAATGTACATCGTCGGGCAGGTAATCTTCAGGATTGCCATAACCGGGCACCATCCTAGGATCGGCGATGTCGCTAGCAGGCACCTTGAGCGGGGGCACGATTGCTTGCTTGTTCACGAGCTGGGCAATTTGTTTCCCAGCTCGTGGTTCTTTCATCCGTTGATCATTTTTAGTAATTCCCGACCTCTCCGCTTAGGCAAATGCCTTTACAATAATGCGCTCATAGTTGCCTTTCGGCGGAGACTTGGGTGGTTTTGTCGGGGCAGCGAGTGCGCCGCTTTCACCGGATCTACCTTCTCCTCCGAAGGTGGATGTCTCTTTGCTTTCAACCCTTGAAACCAGTCATCCACTTCGGTCTGCGCGATCTTCGCGTTTTCCTCCTCGGTCCTCTCGTACGGTAACTTCTCTGGAGTCTTCAGAGAAGGACCGAATCTGTATCTCCTCCCGCCTTTGGCTGTACTGCTAGACGCCCGCAGAGCAGACGGAGCGAATGTCTTCTTTCCTTGCTTACGAGGAGGAGGAGAAGGACTACGACGGCCGGAGCAGCCGGAGCGGGCGGCGGGTCTCTTCCGCCCTTGCCGACGAGGCGGAGAAGGAGGAGGCTGGCTGCTCGGGCCTTGGCGCAGGCGGAGAAGGAGGCGGAGTGCCGCCACGCCGGAGAAGGAGCCGCCGAGTGCCCTGATCGCCACTCGCCCGGAGGAGGAGGCGGTGGAGGAGGCGGAGTGCCTGACTCGCCGGAGGAGGAGGAGGAGGCGGAGGCGCCCAGTTCGGAAGGTTGATGAGATCCTTCCGCCATAGGCATGGAGTCTTGAGCGAGCCCAACCGATACTCCCCTTCACGGTAGGGTGGTCAAGCGGAGGTCCTCAAATCCCTCCGTTATTTCATCCACCATCACCTTAGCATATCCTTCGGAATCGGCCCGGCGGTGAAAAGCTGAGTCGGGTTTAGTAGGATAAACAGAGCCAACAACCGCCTTGACCTTCAAATTGCTCCATCCCGCCATAAGGTGGCAATTTTGAGACTCCGTGATAGCATCCTTTGGATAGCTGGCGAGGAGCCGTCAAAGGCATGCTCCGGCTGAAGCAGCTCGGTGGAAGCCACGCTGCTTCTCCGCTGAGATGGCGGGGTAGCTTCGGGGAAGCTTGAGGTCGCTTGCTGCGATCGCTTCTCGTTCCTCTAGCCCCATTACCCTTTCGTGCAGCGCTGCGGTTGGCTCTGCTCGGTTTCTTCCTCCTCTCCTGGTTTTGTAACCCCTGCGTCCGAAATCCAGCCTTGAGCTGGCGTGCCTCGTGTCCGTCCAGGTGCTCGTGGATTCGAGGGCCATTGTGAGCTCGTCCTTCTCCTGTCGAACGAACGCCCCTTGCTGCGCTGCTTCGATATATTGCTGAAGCCTCTTGAATGGTATGTCCAATTGATCGTCCGTCCAAATGCACTTCCCTGATACAAGGTCCAAGGTTCCGCCAGCCCCGAAGAACCAAGTCCGGCAACGGTCTGGCCAGTTCATTGTCTCTAGTTCGATCCCTTTATCAAGCAGATCATTCTCAGCCTTGGCCCACTTAGGCCGGGCTATGAGGTAGCCACCTGACCACGTGCGATGGTGAAGCTTCTTCTTCGCAGCATTTTGCTTGTTTGTCGCCGACATCTTTTTACTCTTTTCCGACGTCTTGTGGGCCACAAATGCGGGCTAGTCATCTCTGATCTTCTCATATTTGCCCTTGAATTCTGGTGTCTCATTTTTATCGACAAACCTATTCAGGTCTTTCTTCCAATTCCTGAATAGGTCTGCCATCTTCTTAAGAGCAAAAGACTTGATTAATGGCTCTATAACTGGCTTCTCCGGATCATCCTCTGGCTGTAGGGTGAAATTTGACTTCAGCTCAGTCCAAAGATCATTTTTCTGCATATCATTGACATAAGACACCTGAGGGTCTTCGTTCTTAGGCTTATACCATTGGTGGATGCTGAACGGGATCTTGTCCCTAACCAGAACCCCGCACTGAGCAACAAATGCCTTCTTTGTCCGGATGGGTTCAATCGGTTGGTCGTCGCGCGCGATTTCTATGATCTCAAACTTTTCATCCAAGCTCAAATTTTTCTTCGGGCCTCGTCTCTTTACCTAAGTTGTGCTCGCTCCGGAGGGCTAGAAAAAAGAACAAAGATGATTGTTAATTAATATGTGTACATACCAAAACAATGAATGCATCAATTAGCTAGTCAGCACAGGCTTAACTAATATATATACCTGGCCGGACTCGGTTCGGTGATCACTGGAGCCGTCCTCACGGTCTACTTCTTCACCCTCTCCTTCTTGCACCGGCATTGGGTCATCGGAGCCATCTAAATCATAGCCAGCTGCTTCTTCACCCTCTCCTTCCAGACCATCGGTGTCGTTGAGAAACATCAACGAGCAGACGGCATCACTTCCTTCTGCGATTATGTCCCTCAACAACGCTTCTTGTGCTTCGTCTCGGGGGGTGTCCATAGTTTCTATAAATATTTACAACATGGCAATTATTATTCAAACATGACAGATATGGATATATTAGTGGCAAACGTAGACCTAGCTAGCTAATCACAATAAGGAATCATATTAATTAGTGGCCTCGAGGCTGCTTCTCTAGGGTTTAATTGGCCTCGACAACGCTTCAAGGGTTAGGGGTGGCCTCGAGAACGCTTCAAGGAGGGGGTAATATCGACCCCACCCCACGTGTTGAAGCTATCGGAGGGGGTATATCGACAACGACGGCCACATGTATCTCACACCGACGATACTTGCTATTTAATTAGGGTTTCCTCTACCGCTCGGCGACCCTCGACGACCCTCTTCCTGATAAAAAAAGAGGAAGAAGAAGAAAAAAAAGAGGAGAAGAAAGAATAGAGGAGAAGAACTCCTCTATTCTTTATTCTCCTCTTTTTTTTTCTTCTTCCTCTTCTTTTTTTATCCTCCTCTTCCTCTCAGGGTCAAGGGGTCGAGGATCGCCGAGGGGTCGGGAGGTTGCCTAGTGTCAAAGGATTCAACAAAACCATGTCTTCATCATTAGGCGAAAGTAACAGGTGCATGATGGTGCGAAGCTCTCCAAAGTTATTTTGGAGCGGAGTCCCGAGATAGGACAATTCGCTTTTGGTACAAAGTTCAGCAAGAACCTTCCAAATATCGTTATTTGGAAGGCCTTTGCTGAAATTAGTACAAAAGGCAAATTATCCTATCCGGGACTCCATTCCGTAATAACTTTGGAGGACTTCGCACCATCATGCCCTCGTTACTCGCCAATGATGAAGCCATGGATTTCTTCAATACTTTGACACTAGGAAACCTCTCTCGACCTCGGCGATCCTCGACCTCGAACCCTGGCGACCCTGGAACCCTCGACCCCTAGACGACCCTAGAACCCTCGACCCTCGATCCCTCGACCCTATTGAACCCTCGAACCCTCGACCCTGAAACCCTCGACCCTTGACCCCTTAATGACCCTCGACCCTCTACCCTAGTTCCCGACCCTCGACCCCTCGGCGATCCTCGACACCCTCGTTCGATAAAAATTAAGAAGAAGAAGAAGAAAAAGAGGAGAAAAAAGGAGAAGAAGCTCCTCTATTCCTTCTTCTTCTCCTCTTTTTCTTCTTCTTCCTCTTCTTCCTCTCCTCGTCTTCTCCTTCTTCTTCTCCTTCTTTCTCTACTTATTTTCCTTTTCCTCTCCTTCTTTTCTTCTTCTTCCTTCTTCTTCCTTCATCTTTTCTTCCTTTTCCTTATTTTACTTTTTCCTCTCCACTAACATAAAATGCACTAACCTAAAATGCAACAAACATAAAATGCACTAAATCGATCAACTAACCTAAAATCAGTGATAAAATGCACTAACCTAAAATCGATATCTACTAACAACTTAAAAAATTAATACATATATGAAAAAAAACATCATCATATCATCAACAGAAAAATAGTATTTTTTCTAAAAATCTATCTTTTGCATATATACATCAACATATATATACACAGCGAACATATATATACATACATATATACATTTTTATAAAAAAAACAAAAACCTAAAAAAAGGACATATAAATAGACATACACACATACAGATACTCATACATATACATATAATCTGCAGGAAAAAAACATATATATGTTTGCAAAAAAAAAGGGGAAGAGGGGGGCGGTGCCGGCCCTGACCACAGCGAGGTAGAGGCGACGGCGGCGCGGGGCAGCTGGGGCGCGGCGAGGCAGAGGCGATGGCGAGGCAGAGGCGGGTCGGCGACGGCGTCGGGCGCGACACGGGCGGCGACTGCTGGCTGGGCGGCGCTGGGAGACCGCGACAAGGCTGGGCGGCGCTGGGTGATGACGGCGCTGGGCGAGGCAGAGGCGGGCGGCGATTGTTGGGGAAACGAGCAGAAATTCAAGATTTTCCTACGTGTCACCAAGATCTATCCATGGAGAGACTAGCAACGAGGGAAGGAGAGTGCATCTACATACCCTTGTAGATCGGTGGCGGAAGCGTTCAAGTGAACGGGGTTGATGGAGTCGTACTCGTCGTGATTCAAATCACCGATGATCCTAGTGCCGAGCAGACGGCACCTCCGCGTTCAACACACGTACAGCCCGGTGGCGTCTCCCATGCCTTGATCCAGCAAGGAGAGAGGGAGAGGTTGAGGAAGACTCCATCCAGCAGCAGCACAACGGCGTGGTGGTGGTGGAGGAGCGTGGCAATCCTCTGAGGCTTCGCCAAGCACTGCGGAAGAGGAGGAGGTGTCACGGGAGGAGGGAGGTGCCAGGGACTCAGGTGCGGCTGCCCTCCCTCCCTCCACTATATATAGGGGCAAGGGAGAGGGGAGGCGCAGCCTTGGCCCTTCCTCCAAGGAAGGAGTGCGGCCAGGAGGAGTCCATCCTCCTAAGGCACCTAGGAGGTGCCTTCCCCTTTAGGACTCTCCCTTTATCTTATCTCTTGGCGCATGGGCCTCTTGGGGGCGCACCAGCCCACCTGGGCTGGTCCCTCCCACACTTGGCCCATGCAGCCCTCCGAGGATGGTGGCCCCACTTGGTGGACCCCGGGACCCTCCCGTGGTCTGGTACGTTACCGATAAAACCCGAAACTTTTCCGGTGATCAAAACAGGACTTCCCATATATAATTCTTTACCTCCGGACCATTCCGGAACTCCTCGTGACGTCTGGGATCTCATCCGGGACTCCGAACAACATTCAGTAACCACATACAAACTTCCTTTATAACCCTAGCGTCATCGAACCTTAAGTGTAGACCCTACGGGTTCGGGAACCATCTTGAGACATGACCGAGACGTTCTCCGGTCAATAACCAACAGCGGATCTGGATACCCATGTTGGCTCCCACATGTTCCACGATGATCTCATCGGATGAACCACGATGTCAAGGACTCAATCAATCCCGTATACAATTCCCTTTGTCTAGCGGTATTGTACTTGCCCGAGATTCGATCGTCGGTATCCGATACCTTGTTCAATCTCGTTACCGGCAAGTCTCTTTACTCGTTCCGTAACACATCATCCCGTGATCAACTCCTTGATCACATTGTGCAGATTATGATGATGTCCTACCGAGTGGGCCCAGAGATACCTCTCCGTCACACGGAGTGACAAATCCCAGTCTCGATTCGTGCCAACCCAACAGACACTTTCGGAGATACCTGTAATGCACCTTTATAGCCACCCAGTTACTTGTGACGTTTGGTACACCCTAAGCATTCCTACGGTATCCGGAAGTTGCACAATCTCATGGTCTAAGGAAATGATACTTGACATTAGAAAAGCATTAGCATACGAACTACGATCTTTGTGCTAGGCTTAGGATTGGGTCTTGTCCATCACATCATTCTCCTAATGATGTGATCCCGTTATCAACGACATCCATTGTCCATGGTCAGGAAACCGTAACCATCTATTGATCAACGAGCTAGTCAACTAGAGGCTTACTAGGGACTTGGTGTTGTCTATGTATCCACACATGTATCTGAGTTTCCTATCAATACAATTATAGCATGGATAATAAACGATTATCATGAACAAAGAAATATAATAATAACAACTAATTTATTATTGCCTCTAGGGCATATTTCCAACAGTCTCCCACTTGCACTAGAGTCAATAATCTAGTTCCCATCGCCATGTGATTAACACTCACAGGTCACATCGCCATGTGACCAACATCCAAAGAGTTTACTAGTGTCATTAAACTAGTTCACATCATCATGTGATTAAGACTCAATGAGTTCTAGGGTTTGATCATGTTTTGCTTGTGAGAGAGGTTTTAGTCAGCGGATCTGAACCTTTCAGATCCGTGTGTGCTTTGCAAATTTCTAGGTCATATTATAAATGCTGCTTCCACGTTCCATTTGAAACTATTCCAAATGGTTGCTCCACTATACGTATCCGGTTTGCTATTCAGAGTCATTCGTATAGGTGTTAAAGCTGGCATCGACGTAACTCTTTACGCCGAACTCTTTATCACCTCCATAATCGAGAAACATTTCCTTATTCCTCTAAGGACAATTTTGACCGCTGTCCAATGATCTATACCTGGATCATTCTTGTACCCCTTGACTGACTCATGGCAAGGCACACTTCCGGTGCGGTACACAGCATAGCATACTATAGAGCCTACGTCTGAAGCATAGGGGACGACCTTTGTCCTTTCTCTTTCTTCTGCCGTGGTCGAGCTTTAACTCTTAACTTCATACCTTACAACTCAGGCAAGAACTCCTTCTTTGTCCCGATCCATCTTGAACACCTTCAAGATCATGTCAAGGTATGTGCTCATTTGAAAGTACCATTTAGTGTTTTGATCTATCCTCATAGATCTTGATGCTCAATGTACAAGTAGCTTAATCCAGGTTTTCCATTGAAAAACACTTTTCAAACAACCCTATATGCTTTCCAGAAATTCTACATCATTTCTGATCAACAATATGTCAACAACATATACTCATCAGAAATTCCATAGTGCTCCCACTCACTTCTTTGGAAATACAAGTTTCTCATAAACTTTTGTATAAACCCAAAATCTTTGATCATCTCATCAAAGCGCACATTCCAACTCCGAGATGCTTACTCCAGTCCTTAGAAGGATCGCTGGAGCCAGCATACCTTTTAGCATCCTTAGGATCGAAAAAAAACTTTCTGATTGTATCACATACAACCTTTCCTTACGAAGACTGGTAAGGAAACTCGTTTTGACATCCATCTGCCAGATTTCATAAATGCAGCTAATGCTAACATGATTCCGATGGACTTAAGCATCGCTACGGATGAGAAAATCTCATCGTAGTCAACTCCTTGAACTTGTGAAAAACTCTTCGCCACAAGTCGAGCTTCATAGACGGTGACATTACCGTCCACGTCCGTCTTCTTCTTAAAGATCCATTTATCTCAATGGCTTGCCTATCGGGCAAGTCCACCAAAGTCCATGCTTTGTTCTGATACATGGATCCTATCTCGGATTTCATGGCTTCTAACCATTGGTCGGAATATGGGCCCACCATCGCTTCTCCATAGCTCGTAGGTTCACCTAGCAATATGACCTTCAAGACAGGATTACTGTACCACTCTGAAGTAGTACGCATCCTTGTCACCCTACGAGGTACGGTAGTGACTTGATCCGAAACTTCATGATCACTATCATAAGCTTCTACTTCAATTGGTGTAGGCACCACAGGAACAACTTCCTGTGCCCTGCTGCACACTAGTTGAAGTGATGGTTCAATAACCTCATCAAGTCTCCACCATCCTCCCACTCAATTCTTTCGAGAGAAACTTTTCCTCGAGAAAGGACCCGTTTCTAGAAACAATTACTTTTGCTTCCGGATCTTGAGACAGGAGGTATACCCAACTGTTTTGGGTGTCCTATGAAGATTTATTTATCCGTTTTGGGTTTGAGCTTATCACGATGAAACTTTTTCACATAAGCGTCGCAGCCCCAAACCTTTTAAGAAACGACAACTTAGGTTTCTCCAAACCATAGTTCAAACAGTGTCGTCTCAACGGAATTACGTGGTGCCTTATTATAGTGAGTGCGGTTGTCTCTAATGCCTAACCCATGAACGATAGTGGTAATTCGATAAGAGACATCATGGTACGCACCATATTCAATAGGGTGCAACTATGATGTTCGGACACACCATCACACTATGGTGTTCCAGCGGTATTAATTGTGAAACAATTTCCACAATGTCTTAATAGCGTGCCAAAGCTCGTAACTCAGATACTCATCTCTATGATCATATCATGGACATTTTATCCTCTTGTCACGATGATCTTTAACTTCACTCTGAAACTAATTGAACCATTCAATAATTCAGACTTGTGTTTCATCAAGTAAATACACTCAGTATCTACTTAAATCATCCGTGAAGTAAGAACATAACGATATTCACTGCATGCCTCAGCACTCATTGGACTGCACACATCAAAATGTGTTACTTCCAACAAGTTGCTATCTTGTTCCATCTTCCTGAAACCGAGGCTTTTCAGTCATCTTGCCCATGTGGTATGATTTGCATATCTCAAGTGATTCAAAATCAAGTGAGTCCAAACGATCCATCTGCATGGAGTTTCTTCATGCGTATACACCAATAGACATGGTTCGCATGTCTCAAACTTTTCAAAAACGAGTGAGTCCAAAGATCCATCAACATGGAGCTTCTTCATGCGTTTTATACCAATATGACTCAAATGGCAGTGCCACAAGCAGGTGGTACTATCATTACTATCTTATACCTTTGGCATGAAAATGTGTATCACTACGATCGAGATGTCAATAAACCATTCCTTTTAGGTGCAAGACCATTGTAGGTATTATTCAAATAAACAGAGTAACCATTATTCTCCTTAAATGAATAACTGCATCGCGATAGACATAATCCAATCATGTCTATGCTCAACGCAAACACCAAATAACAATTATTTAGGTTTAACACCAATCTCGATGATAGAGGGAGCGTGCGATGCTTGATCACATCAACCTTGGAAACACTTCCAACACATATCGTCGGCTCACCTTTAGCTAGTCTCTGTTTATTCCGTAGCTTTTATTTCGAGTTACTAACACTTAGCAACCGAACGGTATCTAATACCCTGGTGCTACTAGGAGTACTAGTAAAGTACACATTAACATAATGTATATCCAATATACTTCTATCGACCTTGCCAGCCTTCTCATCTACCAAGTATCTAGGGTGGTTCCGCTTCTGTGTTCGTTCCTCTCATTATAGAAGCGCTTAGTCTTGGGTTTGGGTTCAACCTTGGGTTTCTTCACTAGAGCAGCAACTGTTTTGCCGTTTCATGAAGTATCCCTTGTTGCCCTTGCCCTTCTTGAAACTAGTGGTTTTACCAACCATCAACAATTGATGCTCCTACTTGACTTCTACTTTCGCGGTGTCAAATATCGCGAACACTTCAAGGATCATCATATCTATCCCTGATATGTTATAGTTCATCACGAAGCTCTAGTAGCTTGGTGGCAATCTCTTTGGAGAAACATCACTATCTCATCTGGAAGATTAACTCCCACTCGATTCAAGTGATTGTTGTACCCAGACAATCTGAGTACAAGCTCAACGATTGAGATCTTCTCCCTTAGTTTGTAGGCTAGAAAACTCATCGGAAGTCTCATACCTCTTGACATGGGCACGAGCCTAAAATCCCAATTTCAGCCCTCAGAACATCTCATATGTTCCGCGACGTTTCAAAAACGTCTTTGGTGCCTCAATTCTAAGCCGTTTAACATTACCGAACTATCACGTAGTCATCAAAACATGTGTGTCAGATGTTTGCAACATCCACAGACCACGTTCGAGGTCCAGCACACCGAGCGGTGCATTAAGGACATAAGCTTTCTACTGACCGCATAATTGCTACTGTCAACTTTCAACTATATTTTCTCTAGGAACATATCTAAACAGTAGAACTAAAGCGCGAGCTATGACATAATTAGCAAAGGGCTTTTGACTATGTTCAGGATAATTAAGTTCATCTAATGAACTCCCACTCAGATAGACATCCCTCCAGTCATCTAAGTGATTACATGATCCGAGTCAACTAGGCCGTGTCCGATCATCACGTGAGACGGACTAGTCATCATCGGTGAACATCTTCATGTTGATCGTATCCACCATACGACTCATGCTCGACCTTTCGGTCTCTTGTGTTCCGAGGCCATGTCTGTACATGCTAGGCTCATCAAGTTAACCTAAGTGTTCCGCGTGTGTAAATCTGGCTTACACCCGTTGTATGTGAACGTAAGAATCTATCACACCCGATCATCATGTGGTGCTTGAAGCAACGAACTTTACTTAGCGGTACACAGTTAGGGGAAAACTTTCTTGAAATTTTAATGAGGGATCATCTTATTTACTACCGTTGTTCTAAGAAAATAAGATTCATAAACATGATAAACATCACATGCAATCAAATAGTGACATGATATGGCCAATATCATTTTGCTCATTTTGATCTCAATCTTGAGGCTCCATGATCATCATCGTCACCGGCATGACACCATGATCTCCATCATCGTGTCTCCATGAAGTTGTCTCGCCAACTTATTACTTCTACTACTATGGCTACCGGTTAGCAATAAAGTAAAGTAATTACATGGCGTTGTTCAATGACACGCAGGTCATACAATAAATAAAGACAACTCCTATGGTTCCTGCCGGTTGTCATACTCATCGACATGCAAGTCGTGATTGTTGGGGAACGCAGTAATTTCAAAAATTTTCCTACGATCACGCAAGACCATGGTGATGGCATAGCAACGAGAGGGGAGAGTGTCTGTCCACGTACCCTCGTAGACCGAAAGCGGAAGCGTTATAACAACGCGGTTGATGTAGTCGTACGTCTTCACGATCCGACCGATCCAAGCACCGAACGTACGGCACCTCCGAGTTCTGCACACGTTCAGCTCGATGACGATCCCGGACTCCGATCCAGCAAAGAGTCGGGGATGAGTTCCACAAGACGACGGCGTGGTAGCGATGATGATGCTCCACCGACGCAGGGCTTCGCCTAAGCTCATGACGATATGACTTCTCCGGCGAGGGGCTTCGCCTAAGCTCTCTGACGATATGACCGAAGTGGAATATGGTGGAAGGGGCACCGCACGGCTAAGGAAAGATCCGTAGATCAACTTGTGTGTCATGGGGTGCCCTGCCCCGTATATAAAGGAGACAAGGGGAGGTGGCGGCCCAAGGGGGGAGGCGACTAAGGAGTCCTACTCCCTCCGGAGTAGGACTCCCCTCAATCCTAGTTGGATTAGGATTCCCGGAGGAAGAGAGAGAGGGGCGGCCCACCTTTCCTAGTCCTAATAGGACTAGGGGAAGGGGGGCGCGCCACCTAGGGCTGCCCTTCTCCTTTCCTCCAAGGCCCACTATGGGCCCATGTAGTTCCCGGGGTTCGGTAACCTCCGGTACTCCGTAAATTCGATTTCACTCGGAACCTTTCGATGTCCAAATGTAGGCTTCCAATATATCAATCTTTATGTCTCGACCATTTCGAGACTCCTCGTCATGTCCGTGATCACATCCGGGACTCGAACAACCTTCGTGCATCAATATTTATAAACTCATTATGAACTGTCATCGAAGCGTTAAGCGTGCGGACCCTACGGGTTCGAGAACTATGTAGACATGACCTAGAACCATTCTCGGTCAATAACCAATAGCGGAACCTGGATGCCCATATTGGTTCCTACATATTCTACGAAGATCTTTATCGGTCAAACCGCATAACGACATACGTTGTTCCCTTTGTCATCGGTATGTTACTTACCCGAGATTCGATCGTCGGTATCCAATACCTAGTTCAATCTCGTTCTGGTAAGTCTCTTTACTCGCTTCCGTAATACATCATCTCACAACTAACTCATTAGTTGTAATGCTTGCAAGGCTTAAGTGATGTGCATTACCGAGAAGGCTCGGAGATACCTCTCCCACAATCGGAGTGACAAAACCTAATCTCGAAATACGCCAACCCAACAAGTACCTTTGGAGACACCTGTAGTACTCCTTTATAATCACCCGATTACGTTGTAACGTTTGGTAGCACCAAAGTGTTCCTCCGGTAAACGGAGTTGCATAATCTCATAGTTACAGGAACATGTATGGGTCATGAAGAAAGCATTAACATACTAAGCGATCAACTGTTGTTAAGCTAACGGAATGGGTCATGTCAATCAGATCATTCAACTAATGATGTGACCTTGTTAATCAAATAACAACTCCTTGTTCATGGTTAGGAAACATAACCATCTTTGATTAATAAGCTAGTCAAGTAGAGGCATACTAGTGACATACTTGTTTGTCTATATATTCACACATGTATTATGTTTCCGGTTAATACAATTCTAGCATGAATAATAAACATTTATCATGATATAAGGAAATAAATAATAACTTTATTATTGCCTCTAGGGCATATTTCCTTCAGTGATTCCTATTACAAGAACATGATCAATCTCATACATCACATATCATTCATCACATTCTTCTTGGCCATATCATATCACATAGCATACCCTGCAAAAACAAGTTAGACGTCCTCTAATTGTTGTTTGCATGTTTTACGTGGCTGCTATGGGTTTCTAGCAAGAATGTTTCTTACCTACATAAAACCACAACGTGATATGTCAATTGCTATTTACCCTACATAAGGACCCTTTTCATCGCATCCGATCCGACTAAAGTGGGAGGCGGCACCCTCTAGCTACCTTATGCACCAAGTGCATGTCGATCGGTGGAACCTGTCTCACGTAAGAGTACGTGTAAGGTCGGTCCGGGCCGCTTCATCCCACAATACCGTCGAAACAAGATTGGACTAGTAACGGTAAGCATATTGAACAAAATCAACGCCCACAACTACTTTGTGTTTTAATCGTGCAAAAAATCTATGCAATAAACCTGGCTCTGATACCACTGTTGGGGAATGTAGCAGAAATTCAAAATTTTCCTACGTGTCACCAAGATCTATCCATGGAGAGACTATCAACGAGGGGAAGGAGAGTGCATCTACATACCCTTGTAGATCGCTAAGCGGAAGCGTTCAAGTGAACGGGGTTGATGGAGTCGTGCTGCCGTGATTCAAATCACCGATGATCCTAGTGCCGAACGGACGGCACCTCCGCGTTCAACACACGTACAGCCGGTGGCGTCTCCCATGCCTTGATCCAGCAAGGAGAGAGGGAGAGGTTGAGGAAGACTCCATCCAGCAGCAGCACAATGGCGTGGTGGTGGTGGAGGAGCGTGGCAATCCTGCAGGCTTCGCCAAGCACTGCGGAAGAGGAGGAGGTGTCACGGGAGGGAGGGAGGTGCCAGGGACTCAGGTGCGGCTGCCCTCCCTCCCCTCCACTATATATAGGGGCAAGGGAGAGGGGGGAGGCGCAGCCTTGGCCCTTCCTCCAAGGAAGGGTGCGGCCAGGGAGGAGTCCATCCTCCCTAAGGTGTTGGGGAACGTAGCAGAAATTCAAAATTTGCCTACGTGTCACCAAGATCTATCTATGGAGAAACTAGCAACGAGGGAAGGAGAGTGCATCTACATACCCTTGTAGATCGCTAAGCGGAAGCGTTCAAGAGAACGAGGTTGAAGGAGTCGTACTCGTCGTGATCCAAATCACCGGAGATCCGAGTGCCGAACGGACGGCACCTCCGCGTTCAACACACGTACAGCCCGGTGACGTCTCCCATGCCTTGATCCAGCAAGGAGAGAGGGAGAGGTTGAGGAAGACTCCATCCAACAGCAGCACAACGTGGCGTGGTGGTGGTGGAGGCGTGGCAATCCTGCAGGGGCCGCCAAGCACCTACGGGAGAGGAGGAGGTGTCACGGGAGGGAGGGAGGCGCCAGGCTCATGTGTGGATGCCCTCCCTCCCTCCACTATATATAGGGGCAAGGGAGAGGGGAGGCGCAGCCTTGCCCCTTCCTCCAAGGAAGGGGTGCGGCCAAGAGGGGAGGAGTCCATCCTCCCAAGGCACCCTGAGGTGCCTTCCCCTTGAGGACTCTTCCCTCCCCAAGTTTCCTTGGCGCATGGGCCTCTTGGGGCTGGTGCCCTTGGCCCATATAGGCCAAGGCGCACCCCTACAGCCCATGTGGCCCCAGGGCAGGTGGAGCCCTCGGTGGACCCCGGACCCCTTCGGCACTCCGGTACAATACCGATAAAGTGCGAAACCTTTCCGGCGACCAAAATAGGACTTCCCATATATAAATCTTTACCTCCGGACCATTCCGGAACTCCTCGTGACGTCCGGGATCTCATCCGGGACTCGAACAACATTCGGTAACCACATACAAACTTCCTTTATAACCCTAGCGTCGCCAGACCTTAAGTGTGTAGACCCTACGGGTTCGGGAACCATGCGAACATGACCGAGGCGTTCTCCGGTCAATAACCAACAGCGGGATCTGGATACCCATGTTGGCTCCTACATGTTCCACGATGATCTCATCGGATGAACCACGATGTCAAGGACTCAATCGATCCCGTATACAATTCCCTTTATCTAGCGGTATTGTACTTGCCCGAGATTCGATCGTCGGCATCCCGATACCTTGTTCAATCTCGTTTCCGGCAAGTCTCTTTACTCGTTCCGTAACACATCATCCCGTGATCAACCCCTTGGTCACATTGTGCACATTATGATGATGTCCTACCGAGTGGGCCCAGAGATACCTCTCCGTTTACGGAGTGACAAATCCAGTCTCGATTCGTGCCAACCCAATGACACTTTCGGAGATACCTGTAATGCACCTTTATAGTCACCCGATTACGTTGTGGACGCTTTGGTACACCCAAAGCATTCCTACGGTATCCGGGAGTTGCACAATCTCATGGTCTAAGGAAAAGATACTTGACATTAGAAAAGCTTTAGCAAACGAACTACACGATCTGTGCTAGGCTTAGGATTGGGTCTTGTCCATCACATCATTCTCCTAATGATGTGATCCCGTTATCAACGACATCCAATGTCCATGGTTAGGAAACCGTAACCATCTATTGATCAACGAGCTAGCCAATAGAGACTTGCTAGGGACATGGTGTTGTCTATATATCCACACATGTATTTGAGTTTCCTATCAATACAATTATAGCATGGATAATAAACGATTATCATGAACAAGGAAATATAATAATAATAGCTAATTTATTATTGCCTCTAGGGCATATTTCCAACAGTCTCCCACTTGCACTAGAGTCAATAATCTAGTTCACATCGTCATGTGATCAACAGTGATAGGTCACATCGCCATGTGACCAACATCCAAAGAGTCTACTAGTGTCTTAAACTAGTTCACATCACCATGTGATTAAGACTCAATGAGTTCTGAGGTTTGATCATGTTTTGCTTGTGAGAGAGGTTTTAGTCAACGGGTTTTAGTCAACGGGTCTGAGCCTTTCAGATCCGTGTGTGCTATGCAATTCTCTATGTCATATTGTAAATCCTGCTTCCACGCTCCACTTGGATCTATTCCAAACGGTTGCTCCACTATACGTATCCGGTTTGCTACTCAGAGTCACTCGGATAGGTGTTAAAGCTTGCATCGACGTAACCCTTTACGCCGAACTCTTTATCACCTCCATAATCGAGAAACATGTCCTTATTTACTCCAAGGACAATTTTTGACCGCTGTCCAATGATCCATTCCTGGATCATTCTTGTACCCCTTGACTGACTCATGGCAAGGCACACTTCCGGTGCGGTACACAACATAGCATACTGTAGAGCCTATGTCTAAGGCATAGGGGACGATCTTCGTCCTTTCTCTACTGTTACTGCCGTGGTCGAGCTTTTAAGTCTTAACTTCATACCTTACAATTCAGCTAAGAACTCCTTCTTTGGTGATCCATCTTGAACACCTTCAAGATCATGTCAAGGTACATGCTCATTTGAAAGTATTATTAAACATTTTGATCTATCTTATAGATCTTGATGCTTATTGTTCAAGTAGCCTAATCCAGGTTTTCTATTGAAAATCATCTTTCAAATAACCCTATATGCTTTCCAGAAATTCTACATCATTTCTGATCATCAATATGTCAACAACATATATTCATCAGAAATTCTATAGTGCTCCCACTTACTTCTTTGGAAATACAAGTTCTCATAAACTTTGTATAAACCCAAAATCTTTGATCATCTCATCAAAGCGCACATTCCAACTCCGAGATGCTTACTCCAGTCCTTAGAAAGGATCGCTGGAGCCAGCATACCTTTTAGCATCCTAAGGATCGACAAAACTTTCTGATTGTATCACATACAACCTTTCCTTACGAAAACTGGTAAGGAAACTCATTTTGACATCCATCTGCCAGATTTCATAAATGCAGCTCATGCTAACATGATTCCGACGGACTTAAGCATCGCTACGGATGAGAAAATCTCATCGTAGTCAACTCCTTGAACTTGTGAAAAACTCTTCGCCACAAGTCGAGCTTCATAGACGGTGACATTACCGTCCACGTCCGTCTTCTTCTTAAAGTTCCATTTATCTCAATGGCTTGCCGATCATCGGGCAAGTCCACCAAAGTCCATGCTTTGTTCTGATATATGGATACTATCTCGGATTTCATGGCCTCTAACCATTTGTCGGAATTTGGGCCCACCATCGCTTCTCCATAGCTCGTAGGTTCATTGTTGTCTAGCAACATGACCTTCAAGACAGGATCACCGTACCACTCTGAAGCAGTACGCGCCCTTGTCGTCCTACGAGGTTTGGTAGTGACTTGATCCGAAACTTCATGATTACTATCATAAGCTTCTACTTCAATTGGTTTAGCTGCCACGGGAACAACTTCCTATGCCCTGCTACACACTAGTTGAAGTGACGGTTCAATAACCTCATCAAGTCTCCACCATCCTCCCACTCAACTTTTCGAGACGAACTTTTCCTCGAGAAAAGACCCGATTCAAGAAACAATCCCTGTTGCTTCCGGATCTGAATTAGGAGGTATACCCAACTGTTTTGGGTGTCCTATGAAGATGCATTTTGTCCGCTTTGGGTTCGAGCTTATCAACCTGAAACTTTTTCACATAAGCGTCATAGCCCCAAACCTTTAAGAAATGACAGCTTAGGTTTCTCTAAACCATAGTTCATACGGTGTCATCTCAACGGAATTACGTGGTGCCCTATTATAGTGAGTGCGGTTGTCTCTAATGCCTAACCCATGAACGATAGTGGTAATTCGATAAGAGACATCATGGTACGCACCATATCCAATAGGGTGCAACTATGATGTTCGGACACACCATCACACTATGGTGTTCCAGCGGTATTAATTGTGAAACAATTTGCACAATGTCTTAATTGTGTCCAAAACTTCGTAACTCAGATATTCATCTCTATGATCATATCATAGACATTCTATCCTCTTGTCACGAAGATCTTAAACTTCACTCTGAAATTACTTGAACCATTCAATAATTCAGATTTGTGTTTCATCAAGTAAGTATACTCAACATCTACCGAATCATCTGTGAAGTCGTAACATAATGATATTCACTTTGCATGCCTCGCACTCATTGGACTGCACACATCAAAATGTGTTACTTCTAACAAGTTGCTATCTAGTTCCATCTTCTGAAACCGAGGCTTTTCAGTCATCTTGTCCATGTGGTATGTTTTGCATATCTCAAGTGATTCAAAATCAAGTGAGTCTAAACGATCCATCTGCATGGAGTTTCTTCATGCATATACACCAATAGACATGGTTCGCACGTCTCAAACTTTTCAAAAACGAGTGAGTCCAAAGATCCATCAACATGGAGCTTCTTCATGCGTTCTATACCAATACGACTCAAATGGTAGTGCCACAAGCAGGTGGTACTATCATTACTATCTTATATCTTTCGGCATGAAAATGTGTATCACTACGATCGAGATTCAGTAAACCATTTCTTTAGGTGCAAGACCATTGAAGGTATTATTCAAATAAATAGAGTAACCATTATTCTTCTTAAATGAATAACCGTATTGCGATAGACATAATCCAATCATGTATATGCTCAACGCAAACACCAAATAACAATTATTTAGGTTTAACACCAATCTCGATGGTAGAGGGAGCGGGCGATGCTTGATCACATCAACCTTGGAAACACTTCCAACACATATCGTCAGCTCACCTTTAGCTAGTCTCCGTTTATTCCGTAGCTTTTATTTCGAGTTACTAACACTTAGCAACCGAACCGGTATCTAATACCCTGGTGCTACTAGGAGTACTAGTAAAGTACACATTAACATAATGTATATCCAATATACTTCTATCGACCTTGCCAGCCTTCTCATCTACCAAGTATCTAGGGTGGTTCTGCTTCAGTGTCTGTTCCTCTCATTACAGAAGCACTTAGTCTCGGGTTTGGGTTCAACCTTGGGTTTCTTCACTAGAGCAGCAACTGTTTTGCCGTTTCATGAAGTATCCCTTGTTGCCCTTGCCCTTCTTGAAACTAGTGGTTTTACCAACCATCAACAATTGATGCTCCTACTTGACTTCTACTTTCGCGGTGTCAAACATCGCGAACACTTCAAGGATCATCATATCTATCCCTGATATGTTATAGTTCATCACGAAGCTCTAGTAGCTTGGTGGCAATGTCTTTGGAGAAACATCACTATCTCATCCGGAAGATTAACTCCCACTCGATTCAAGTGATTGTTGCACTCAGACAATCTGAGAACAAGCTCAACGATTGAGCTTTTCTCCCTTAGTTTGTAGGCTAAGAAAATCGTCGGAGGTCTCATACCTCTTGACGTGGGCACAAGCCTGAAATCCTAATTTCAGCCCTCGAAACATCTCATATGTTCCGCGACATTTCGAAAACGTCTTTGGTGCCTCAACTCTAAACCGTTTAACTGAACTATCACGTAGTTATCAAAACGTGTATGTCCGATGTTCGCAACATCCACAGACGACGTTTGGGGTTCAGCACACTGAGCGGTGCATTAAGGACATAAGCTTTCTACTGTCCGCATAATCGCTACTGTCAACTTTCAACTATATTTTCTCTAGGAACATATCTAAATAGTGGAACTAAAGCGCGAGCTTACGACATAATTTGCAAAAGGTCTTTTTGACTATGTTCAAGATAATTAAGTTCATCTTATGAACTCCCACTCAGATAGACATCCCTCTGGTCATCTAAGTGATTACATGATCCGAGTCAACTAGGCCGTGTCCGATCATCACGTGAGACGGACTAGTCATCATCGGTGAACATCTTCATGTTGATCGTATCTACCATACGACTCATGCTCGACCTTTCGGTCTCTGTGTTCCGAGGCCATGTCCGTACATGCTAGGCTCGTCAAGTTAACCCCAAGTGTTTTTGCTGTGTAAATCTGTCTTACACCCGTTGTATGTGAACGTAAGAATCCATCACACCCGATCATCACGTGGTGCTTAGAAGCGACGAACTGTAGCAACGGTGCACAGTCAAGGGAGAACACTTCTTGAAATTTGTGTAAGGGATCATCTTATTTACTACCGTCGTTCTAAGTAAACAAGATGCATAAACATAATAAACATCACATGCAATTATATAGTAGTGACATGATATGGCCAATATCATATTGCTCCTTTTGATCTCCATCTTCGGGGCTCCATGATCATCATTGTCACCGGCATGACACCATGATCTCCATCATCATGATCTCCATCATCGTGTCCTCATGAAGTTATCTCGCCAACTATTACTTCTACTACTATGGCTACCGGTTAGCAATAACGTAAAGTAATTACATGGCGTTGTTCAATGACACGCATGTCATACAATAAATAAAGACAACTCCTATGGCTCCTGCCGGTTGTCATATTCATCGACATGCAAGTCGTGAATCCTATTACAAGAACATGATCAATCTCATACATCACATATCATTCATCACATTCTTCTTGGCCATATCATATCACATAGCATACCCTGCAAAAACAAGTTAGACGTCCTCTAATTGTTGTTTGCATGTTTTACGTGGCTGCTATGGGTTTCTAGCAAGAACGTTTCTTACCTACGCAAAACCACAACGTGATATGCCAATTGCTATTTACCCTTCATAAGGACCCTTTTCATCGAATCCGTTCCGACTAAAGTGGGAGAGACGGCACCCGCTAGCCACCTTATGCACCAAGTGCATGTCGGTCGGTGGAACACATGTCGGACGTAAAATGCGTGTAAGGTCGGTCCGGGCTGCTTCATCCCACAATACCGTCGAAACAAGATTGGACTAGTAACGGTAAGCATATTGAACAACATCAACGCCCACAACTACTTTGTGTTCTACTCGTGCAAAGAATCTACGCAATAGACCTAGCTCATGATGCCACAGTTGGGGAACGTAGCAGAAATTCAAAATTTTCCTACGTGTCACCAAGATCTATCTATGGAGAAACTAGCAACGAGGGAAGGAGAGTGCATCTACATACCCTTGTAGATCGCTAAGCGGAAGCGTTCAAGAGAACGGGGTTGAAGGAGTCGTACTGTCGTGATCCAAATCACCGGAGATCCGAGTGCCGAACGGACGGCACCTCCGTGTTCAACACACGTACAGCCCGGTGACGTCTCCCATGCCTTGATCCAGCAAGGAGAGAGGGAGAGGTTGAGGAAGACTCCATCCAACAGCAGCACAACGGCGTGGTGGTGGTGGAGGAGCGTGGCAATCTGCGAGGCTTCGCCAAGCACCTACGGAGAGGAGGAGGTGTCACGGGAGGGAGGGAGGCGCCAGGCTCATGTGTGGATGCCCTCCTCCCTCCACTATATATAGGGGCAAGGGAGAGGGAGGCGCAGCCTTGCCCCTTCCTCCAAGGAAGGGGTGCGGCCAGAGGGGGAGGAGTCCATCCTCCCCAAGGCACCTCGGAGGTGCCTTCCCCTTGAGGACTCTTCCTCCCCAAGTTTCCTTGGCGCATGGGCCTCTTGGGGCTGGTGCCCTTGGCCCATATAGGCCAAGGCGCACCCCTACAGCCCATGTGGCCCCCGGGCAGGTGGACCCCCGGTGGACCCCGGACCCCTTCGGCACTCCGGTACAATACCGATAAAGTCTGAAACCTTTCCGGCGACCAAAATAGGACTTCCCATATATAAATCTTTACCTCCGGACCATTCCGGAACTCCTCGTGACGTCCGGGATCTCATCCGGGACTCGAACAACATTCGGTAACCACATACAAACTTCCTTTATAACCCTAGCGCCACCGAACCTTAAGTGTGTAGACCCTACGGGTTCGGGAACCATGAACATGGCCGAGACGTTCTCTGGTCAATAACCAACAGCGGGATCTGGATACCCATGTTGGCTCCCACATGTTCCACGATGATCTCATCGGATGAACCACGATGTCAAGGACTCAATCGATCCCGTATACAATTCCCTTTATCTAGCGGTATTGTACTTGCCCGAGATTCGATCGTCGGCATCCCGATACCTTGTTCAATCTCGTTTCGGCAAGTCTCTTTACTCGTTCCGTAACACATCATCCCGTGATCAACCCCTTGGTCACATTGTGCACATTATGATGATGTCCTACCGAGTGGGCCCAGAGATACCTCTCCGTTTACACGGAGTGAAAAATCCCAGTCTCGATTCGTGCCAACCCAACAGACACTTTCGGAGATACCTGTAATGCACCTTTATAGTCACCCAGTTACGTTGTGACGTTTGGTACACCCAAAGCATTCCTACGGTATCCGGGAGTTGCACAATCTCATGGTCTAAGGAAAAGATACTTGACATTAGAAAAGCTTTAGCAAACGAACTACACGATCTGTGCTAGGCTTAGGATTGGGTCTTGTCCATCACATCATTCTCCTAATGATGTGATCCCGTTATCAACGACATCCAATGTCCATGGTTAGGAAACCCTAACCATCTATTGATCAACGAGCTAGCCAATAGAGACTTGCTAGGGACATGGTGTTGTCTATATATCCACACATGTATTTGAGTTTCCTATCAATACAATTATAGCATGGATAATAAACGATTATCATGAACAAGGAAATATAATAATAATAGCTAATTTATTATTGCCTCTAGGGCATATTTCCAACATAAGGCACCTAGGAGGTGCCTTCCCCCTTTAGGACTCTCCCTTTATCTTATCTCTTGGCGCATGGGCCTCTTGGGGGGGGGGGGGCGCACCAGCCCACCCGGGCTGGTCCTCCCACACTTGGCCCATGCAGCCCTCCGAGGATGGTGGCCCCACTTGGTGGACCCCCGGGACCCTCCCGGTGGTCCTGGTACATTACCGATAAAACCCGAAACTTTTCCGGTGATCAAAACAGGACTTCCCATATATAATTCTTTACCTCCGGACCATTTCGGAACTCCTCGTGACGTCCGAGATCTCATTCGGACTCAACAACATTCGGTAACCACATACAAACTTCCTTTATAACCCTAGCGCCATCGAACCTTAAGTGTGTAGACCCTACGGGTTCGGGAACCATGCAGACATGACCGAGACGTTCTCCGGTCAATAACCAACAGCGGGATCTGGATACCCATGTTGGCTCCCACATGTTCCATGATGATCTCATCGGATGAACCACGATGTCAAGGACTCAATCAATCCCTTATACAATTCCCTTTGTCTAGCGGTATTGTACATGCCCGAGATTCGATCGTCGGTATCCGATACCTTGCTCAATCTCGTTACCAGCAAGTCTCTTTACTCGTTCCGTAACACATCATCCCGTGATCAACTCCTTGATCACATTGTGCACATTATGATGATGTCCTACCGAGTGGGCCCAGAGATACCTCTCCATCACACGGAGTGACAAATCCCAGTCTCGATTTGTGCCAACCCAACAGACACTTTCGGAGATACCTGTAATGCACCTTTATAGCCACCCGATTACGTTGTGACGTTTGGTACACCCAAAGCATTCCTACGGTATCCGGAGTTGCACAATCTCATGGTCTAAGGAAATGATACTTGACATTAGAAAAGCATTAGCATACTGAACTACAATCTTTGTGCTAGGCTTAGGATTGGGTCTTGTCCATCACATCATTCTCCTAATGATGTGATCCCGTTATCAACGACATCCAATGTCCATGGTCAGGAAACCGTAACCATCTATTGATCAACGAGCTAGTCAACTAGAGGCTTACTAGGGACATGGTGTTGTCTATGTATCCACACATGTATCCGAGTTTCCTATCAATACAATTATAGCATGGATAATAAACGATTATCATGAACAAGGAAATATAATAATAACAACTAATTTATTATTGCCTCTAGGGCATATTTCCAACAATGACGCGTGGGCGGCGCGGGTGGCGTGTGGCGACGGCGTCGGGGCGGCGCTGGAGTGGCGACGGCCGGGCGGCGTGAACGGCATCAGAGGCAGGCGACGACGGCGACAGCGGGGCGCAGAGGGGCAGCCTGGCAGCGTCGTCGGGGCAGGATCAAAGAACTGAATGAAACTTTTCACAAGTCTTGCTTATATAGACGGCGCATTGGCCCCGGTTCGTGGGACAAACCGGGACTAATGCTTTAGTCGGTTGGTGCCACCAACCGGGACCAAAGGCCTCTTTTCAAAGAGCCCAAAGGCGGGAAGCGGCGGCCTTTGGTCCCGGTTGGTGGCACCAACTGGGACTAAAGGGGGGCATCGGTCCCGGTTTGTGCCACGAAGCAGGACCAATGCCCCCTTTAGTCCCAGTTGGTGCCATCAACCGGGACCAAAGGCCTTGTGCTGCCCCGCGCCCAAAAGTTTAGTCCCACCTCGCTAGTTGAGAGGGCTCGAGAGTGGTTTATAAGCGCTGCTGCGCCCACCCTCTTGAGCTCCTCTCAACTCAAGGCTTTCGAGCCTAATCTGTCACTAGCTATGTGCCGGTGGGCCTATTTGGCCTCCTGCGGGCCTGAATCCTGGCCCATGTAGGGTTTCTAGTCGTATTCAGGCTGTGGGGGACCAGTAGGCGGCACTATTTTTATTTTTTTTTCCAGTTTTTTTGTTTTGTTTTCCGCATTATTATTTATTTTTTGTTGTTTTCTGCTTTATTTTTAATTCTTTTTGCTTTTAGTTTTAGAAAAATTATAAACTTTCTGTTAGTGCCATTAGTTTTCAAATTTGAAAACACTTTTTTTGTTTTCTTTGTTGCTTTATTTATTTTATTTTGTTTCTACTTACAACAAAATACTTATTGTTGCTATTTATATTTTTTTCCAGTTTTTTTGTTTTGTTTTCTGCATTATTTTTTTTTGTTTTTTGCTTTATTTTTAATTCTTTTTGCCTTTAGTTTTAGAAAAATTATAAACTTTTTGTTAGTGCCATTAGTTTTCAAATTTGAAAACACTTTTTTGTTTTCTTTGTTGCTTTATTTATTTTATTTTATTTCTACTTACAACAAAATACTTATTGTTGCTATTTTTATTTTTTTTTCCAGTTTTTTGTTTTTTCTGCATTATTTATTTTCTTTTTGGTTTTTTGCTTTATTTTTTAATTATTTTTCCTTTTAGGTCAGCAAAATTATAAACTTTCTGTTAGTGCCACTAGTTTTAGAAAAAATATAAACTTTCTATTTGTGCCATTAGTTTTCAAATTTGAATAGTTAAAATTTGAATTCTTTGAAATTTGTGTGAATCACAAGTTTGTGATTAACTTTACTAAAAAAATGAACATAGATGCACCTATAGAGAAAATTCGACCTAAATTCATAATCAATTTCTATGAATTTCAGAGAAATTCACTATGAATTTAGGTCAAATTCTCGTATAGGGGCATCTATTTTCACTTTGAGAGGAGCTCAACAAGGCAGAGAGGCGGGCTTATAAACCGGTGTGAGCGCCCTTGGGTTGGCGAGGAGGACTAAACTCTGAGCGCAACGAGGACCAACCCTTTAGTCCCGGTTTGTGGCACAAACCGGGACTAATCGTCATGGGCCAGGGGCGAGCCGCATGGGCCAGGGACTAATATATGAACCTAGATGCACACATAGAGAAAATTTGACCTAAATTCATAGTTTTCAAATGAACTCTGAGAAAGTTGGCATAGCATGTGCATGTACAAAACGGACAATGGTATCATATTAAATGCATTACAAAGTTGGCATGGTATCATCATAATAGTTATGGAGAAAGTCTTCACTTTTTCTTTGCTTGTGTCATTTGCTTATTGCGCCGTAACCATGGATAATCTTCATCGTTTATCAAGATGCTTGGGTCAGCCTTGAATTTGAAGGGAGGAATTTCATGAAACTTTTCATACTCTTCAGACATGTCTGTCTTGCCCTCCACTCCCAGGATGTCCCTTTTTCCTGAAAGAACTATGTGGCGCTTTGGCTCATCGTATGATGTATTCGCTTCCTTATCTTTTCTTTTCCTCGGTCTGGTAGACATGTCCTTCACATAGATAACATGTGCCACATCATTGGCTAGGACGAACGGTTCGTCAATGTACCCAAGATTTTTCAGATCCACTGTTGTCATTCCGTACTGTGGGTCTAGCTGTACCCCGCCTCCTGATAGATTGACCCACTTGCACTTAAACAAAGGGACCTTAAAATCTACTCTGTAGTCAAGTTCCCATATGTCTACTATGTAACCATAATATGTGTCCTTTCCCTTGTCGGTTGCTGCATCAAAGCGGACACGGCTGTTTTGGTTGGTGCTCTTTTGATCTTGGTCAATCGTGTAAAATGTATTCCCATTTATCTCGTATCCTTTCCAAATCATTACAGTCGAAGATGGTCCCTTGGACAACAAGTACAGCTCATCACAAACAGTGCTGTCACCTACGAGACGTGTTTCCAACCAACTGCTGAAAGTCTGATGTGTTCACATGTAATCCGGTCGTCGCCGCTCCGGGTGTTTGAAGCGCAGACTGTTCTTGTGTTCATCGACATACGGGTCACCAAGGTAGAGTTCTGTAGAACTTTGTAGTGTGCTTGAGACCAAGAATATCCGTCCTGCATATTATTGAGTCCCTTCCAAGCATGCCTTTTCGATCAGTCTCCCCTCATACCGCGATTTAGGGAGACCTATCTTCTTAAGGCCAGGAATGAAGTCAACACAAAACCCGATGACATCCTCTGTTTGATGGCCCATGGAGATGCTTCCTTCTGGCCTAAGCGCGATTCTGAACATATTTCTTTAGGACTCCCATGAACCTCTCAAAGGGGTACACATTGTGTAGAAATACGGGCCCCAGAATGACAATCTCGTCGACTAGATGAACTAGGACGTGTGTCATGATATTGAAGAAGGATGGTGGGAACACCAGCTCGAAACTAACGAGACATTGCGCCACATCACTCCTTAGCGTTGGTACGATTTCTGGATCGATCACCTTCTGAGATATTGCATTGAGGAATGCACATAGCTTCATAATGGCTAATCGGACGTTTTCGGTAGAAGCCCCTCAATGCAACCGGAAGCGATTGCGTCATAATCACGTGGCAGTCATGAGACTTTAGGTTACGGAACTTTTTCTTTGGCATATTTTTTATTCGCTTTTTTTTCGACGAGAAGCCAGTCGGGACCTTCTTTCTGTGCAGGCATTCTAAGAAGTTTTCTTTATGTTCTTTTGTTAGCGTAGCTGGCTGGACCTTCATACTGCTTCGGAGGGATGCCTTCTTTTTCGTGCAAGCGTTGCAGGTCCTCCGTGCCTCGGTGTATCTTTTGTCTTCCCATACACGCCCAAGTAGCCTAGCAGGTTCACGCAAAGGTTCTTCGTCATGTGCATCACGTCGATCAAAGAGCGGACCTCTAGGTCTTTCCAGTAGGGTAGGTCCGAAAATATAGATTTCTTCTTCCACATGGGTGCGTGATTCTCAGCGTCATTCGGAACAGCTAGTCCGCTAGGACCCTTTCCAAAGATTACGTGTAAATCATTGACCATAGAAAGTACGTGATCACCGGTACGCATGGCGGGCTTCTTCCGGTGATCTGCCTCGCCTTTGAA
The DNA here is from genome assembly GCA_021605145.1 of Aegilops bicornis. Classification (NCBI taxonomy): domain Eukaryota; kingdom Viridiplantae; phylum Streptophyta; class Magnoliopsida; order Poales; family Poaceae; genus Aegilops; species Aegilops bicornis. Next base: position 836,937,927 of record CM038671.1, on the reverse strand, counting down.
ATGCTTGCCTTTCTTTCGACATTGATGGTTGGTCGGAAGAAATCGACGATGGCCCAGGCACACATTCTTCCTGCAGCTTCCTAGGTATATACTATCGGTGTCAAGTAAACATTGCGTGCATGCGTGGTATCCCTTGCTTGTCTGTCCTGAAAGGTTACTGAGAACGGGCCAATCGTTGATGGTCACGAACAGCAACGCCTTTAGGTCAAATTCCTCCTTTTTGTGCTCATCCCACGTACGTACACCGTTTCCATTCCACAGCTGTAAAAGTTCTTCAACTAATGGCCGAGGGTACACATCAATGTACATCCAAGGAGGAAGGTTATACATACATAGAGTCACAGGCCAGGTGCTGTGATTGCTGCTCTGCTCCCCGAAAGGATTAATGCCATCCGCGCTTAAAGCAAACCATACGTTCCTTGGGTCCTTTGCAAACTCATCCCAGTACTTTCTCTTGATTTTTCTCCACTGCGACCCGTCAGCGGGTGCTCTCAACTTCCCGTCTTTCTTACGGTCCTCACTGTGCCATCGCATCAACTTGGCATGCTCTCCGTTTCTAAACAGACGTTTCAACCGTGGTATTATAGGAGCATACCACATCACCTTCGCAGGAACCCTCTTCCTGGGGGGCTCGCCGTCAAAATCACTGTGGTCATCTCGTCGATCTTATACCGCAATGCACCGCATACCGGGCATGCGTTCAGATCCTTGTAGGCACCAAGGTAGAGGATGCAGTCATTAGGGAATGCATGTATCTTCTCCACCTCCAATCCTAGAGGGCATACGACCTTCTTTGCTGCGTATGTCTTTGTCGGGCAATTCGTTATCCTTTGGAAGCTTCTTCTTCATTATTTTCAGTAGCTTCTCAAATCCTTTATCAGGCACAGCATTCTCTGCCTTCCACTGCAGCATTTCCAGTACGGTACCGAGCTTTGTGTTGCCATCTTCACAATTGGGGTACAACCCTTTTTTGTGATTGAGGGAGTCCCGGACTAGGGGGTGTCCGGACAGCCGGACTATCGTCACGGCCGGACTCCAAGACTATGAAGATACAAGATTGAAGACTTCGTCCCGTGTCCGGATGGGACTTTCCTTGGCGTGGAAGGCAAGCTTGGCGATACGGATATGTAGATCTCCTACCATTGTAACCGACTCTGTGTAACTCTGACCTATCCGGTGTCTATATAAACCGGAGGGTTTTAGTCCATAGGACGAACAACTTCATCATCAACAATCATACCATAGGCTAGCTTCTAGGGTTTAGCCTCCTTGATCTCGTGGTAGATCTACTCTTGTACTACCCATATCATCAATATTAATCAAGCAGGAGTAGGGTTTTACCTCCATCGAGAGGGCCTGGACTTGGGTAAAAACATTGTGTCCCTTGTCTCCTGTTACCATCCGCCTAGACGCACAGTTCGGGACCCCCTACCCGAGATCCGCCGGTTTTGACACCGACAGTGTGTTGGGGAACGTAGTAATTTCAAAATTTTCCTACGATCACGCAAGACCATGGTGATGGCATAGCAACGAGAGGGAAGAGTGTCCGTCCACGTACCCTCGTAGACCGAAAGTGGAAGCGTTATAACAACGCGGTTGATGTAGTCGTACGTCTTCACGATCCGACCGATCCAAGCACCGAACGTACGGCACCTCCGAGTTCTGCACGTTCAGCTCGATGGCGATCCCGGACTCGATCCAGCAAAGTGTCGGGGATGAGTTCCGTCAACCTGACGGCGTGGCAGACGATGATGATGCTCCACCGACGAGGGGCTTCGCCTAAGCTCATGACGATATGACTTCTCCGGCGCGGGGCTTCGCCTAAGCTCCTTGACGATATGACCGAAGTGGAATATGGTGGAAGGGGCACCGCTGCGGCTAAGGAAAGATCCGTAAATCAACTTGTGTGTCATGGGGTGCCCCCTGCCCCGTGATATAAAGGAGCAAGGAGGAGGTGGCGGCCAAGGGAGGAGGCGCGCAAGATGTGGAGTCCTACTAGGATTCCAAGTCCTAGTAGGAGTCCACCAAGAGGAGGAAGGGAGAAGGAAGTGGAGGAGAAGGAAAGGTGGCGGCCCCCTTTTCCCTAGTCCAATTCGGACTAGAGGGAGGGCGCAGCAGCCTTAGCCCTTTCTCCTCTTCCCACTAAAGCCCATCAAGGCCCATTGCTTCTCCCGTAACTACCGGTACTCCGAAAAATACCGAATCATTCGGAACCTTTCCGAACTCCGAATATAGTCGTCCAATATATCGATCTTTACGTCTCGACCATTTCGAGACTCCTCGTCATGTCCCCGATCTCATCCGGGACTCCGAACTCCTTCGGTACATCAAAACTCATAAACTCATAATATAAGCATCGCCATCGAAACCTTAAGCGTGCGGACCCTACGGGTTCGAGAACTATGTAGACATGACCTAGAACTATTCTCGGTCAATAACCAATAGCGGAACCTGGATGCCCATATTGGTTCCTACATATTCTCTGAAGATCTTTATCGGTCAAACCGCATAACGACATACGTTGTTCCCTTTGTCATCGGTATGTTACTTACCCGAGATTTGATCGTCGGTATCCAATACCTAGTTCAATCTCGTTGCAGTAAGTCTCTTTACTCGTTCCGTAATACATCATCTCACAACTAACTCATTAGTTGTAATGCTTGCAAGGCTTAAGTGATGTGTATTACCGAGAAGGCCTAGAGATACCTCTCCGACAATCGGAGTGACAAAACCTAATCTCGAAATACGCCAACCCAACAAGTACCTTTGGAGACACCTGTAGTACTCCTTTATAATCACCCGATTACGTTGTGACGTTTGGTAGTACCCAAAGTGTTCCTCCGATGGCAGGAGTTGCATAATCTCATAGTTATAGGAACATGTTTGGGTCATGAAGACAGCATTAACATACTAACCGATCACGTGTTAAGCTAACGGAATGGGTCATGTCAATCAGATCATTCAACTAATGATGTGACCTTGTTAATCAAATAACAACTCCTTGTTCATGGTTAGGAAACATAACCATCTTTGATTAACAAGCTAGTCAAGTAGAGGCATACTAGTGACATACTGTTTGTCTATATATTCACACATGTATTATGTTTCCGGTTAATACAATTCTAGCATGAATAATAAACATTTATCATGATATAAGGAAATAAATAATAACTTTATTATTGCCTCTAGGGCATATTTCCTTCAGTCTCCCACTTGCACTAGATTCAATAATCTAGTTCACATCATCATGTGATTCAACACTAATATTCACATCTGTATGTGATTAACACACATAGTTCACATCGTCATGTGACCAACACCCAAAGGGTTTACTAGAGTCAATAATCTAGTTCACATCGCTATGTGATGAACACCCAAAGAGTACTAAGGTATGATCATGTTTTGCTCGTGAGAGAAGCTTAGTCAACGGGTCTGTCACATTTAGAGCCGTATGTATTTTGCAAATACTCTATGTCTACAATGCTCTGCGGAGCTACTCTAGCTAATTGCTCCCACTTTCAATATGTATCCAGATTGAGTCTTAGAGTCATCTGGATCTGTGTAAAAAGCTTGCATCGATGTAACTCTTTCTGACGGGCTCTTTTATCACCTCCATAATCGAGAAATATTTCCTTAGTCCTCACTAAGGATGTTCTTGACCAATGTCCAGTGATCTACTCCTAGATTACTATTGTACTCCCTTGCCAAATTCAGAGCAAGGTATACAATAGGTCTGGTACATAGCATAGCATACTTCATAGAACCTATGACTGAAGCATAGGGAATGACTTTCATTCTCTTTTCTATTTTCTGCCGTGGTCGGGATTTGAGTCTTACTCAATTTCATACGTTTTGCAACACAGGCAAGAACTTTTCTTTGACTGTTCCATTTTGAACTACTTCAAAAATCTTGACAAGGTATGTACTTATTGAAAAAACTTATCAAGCGTCTTGATCTATCTCTATAGATCTTGATGCTCAATATGTAAGCAGCTTCACTGAGGTCCTTCTTTGAAAAACTCCTTTCAAATACTCCTTTATGCTTTGCAGAATAATTCTACATTATTTCCGATTAACAATATGTCATTCACATATACTTATCAGAAATGTTGTAATGCTCCCACTCACTTTCTTGTAAATACAGGCTTCTCCAAAAGTCTGTATAAAACCATATGCTTTGATCACACTATCAAAGCGTTTATTCCAACTCCGAGATGCTTGCACCAGTCCATAGATGGATCGCTGGAGCTTGCATATTTTGTTAGCTCCTTTAGGATTGAAAAAACCTTCTGGTTGCATCATATACAACTCTTCTTTAATAAATCCTTTAAAGAATGTAGTTTTGACATCCATTTGCCAGATTTCATAAAATGTGGCAATTGCTAACATGATTCGGACAGTCTTAAGAATCGCTACAGTTTGAGAAAATCTCATTGTAGTCAACACCTTGAACTTGTCGAAAACCTTTTTGTGACAAGTCGAGCTTTGTAGATAGTAACACTACTATCAATGTCCGTCTTCCTCTTGAAGATCCATTTATTTAACATGGCTTGCTGATCATCGAGCAAGTCAATCAAAGTCCATACTTTGTTCTCATACATGGATCCTATCTCAGATTTCATGGCCTCAAGCCATTTCGTGGAATCTGGGCTCATCATCGCTTCCACATAGACCGTAGGTACATCATGGTCTAGTAACATCACTTCCGAACACGATTACCATACCACTGCAGTGCGGATTTTGCTCTGGAAGACCTACGAGGTTTGGCAGCAACTTGATCTGAAGTTTCATGATCATCATCATTAACTTCCTCACTAATTGGTGTAGGAATCACTGGAACTGATTTCTGTGATGAACTACTTTCCAATAAGGGAGAAGGTACAATTACCTCATCAAGTTCTACTTTCCTCCCACTCACTTCTTTCGAGAGAAACTTTCTTCTCTAGAAAGGATCCATCTTAGCAACGAAAAAACTTGCCTTTGGATCTGTGATAGAAGGTGTACCCAATAGTTACCTTTGGGTATTCTATGAAGACGCATTTCTCCGATTTGGGTTCGAGCTTATCAGGTGAAAACTTTTTCACATAAGTATCAAAACTCCAAACTTTTAAGAAAGCGACAGCTTAGGTTTACTGTTAAACCATAGTTCATATGGTGTCGTCTCAACGGATTTAGATGGTGCCCTATTAAATGTGAATGCAGCTGTCTCTAATGCATAACCCCAAAAGCGATATTGGTAAATCAGTAAGAGACATCATTGATCGCACCATATCAAAATAAAGTACGATTCTGACGTTCGGACACACCATAACGTTGTGGTGTTCCGGTGGCGTGAGCTGTGAAACTATTCCACTTTGTTTTAATTGAAGACCAAACTCGTAACTCAAATATTCATCTCCACGATCAGATTGCAGAAATTTTATTTTCTTGTTACGATGATTTTCTACTTCACTCTGAAATTCTTTGAACTTTTCAACTATTTCAGACTTATGTTTCATCAAGAAGATATCGCATATCTGCTCAAATCATCTGTGAAGGTCAGAAAATAATGATACTTGCCACGAGCATCAACACTCATTGAATCGCATACATCGGTATGTATTATTTCCAATAAGTCAGTAGCTTGTTCCATTGTTCCGGAGAACGGAGTTTTAGTCATCTTGCCCAAAAGGCACAGTTCGCAAGCATCAAATGATTCATAATCAAGTGATTCCAAAAGTCCATCAGCATGGAGTTTTCTTCATGCGCTTTACACCAATATGACCTAAACGGCAGTGCTACATATAAGTTGCACTATCATTATTAACTTTGCATCTTTTGGTTTCAATATTATGAATATGTGTATCACTATGATCGAGATCCAATGAACCATTTTCATTTGGTGTGTAACCATATAAGGTTTTATTCATGTAAACAGAACAACAATTTATTCTCTTACTTAAATGAATAACCGTATTGCAATAAACATGATCAAATCATATTTATGCTCAACACCAAATAACACTTATTTAGGTTCCACACTAATCCCGAAAGTATAGGGAGTGTGCGATGATGATCATATCAATCTTGGAACTACTTCCAACACTCATCGTCACTTCCCCTTCAACTAGTTTTTATTCGTAACTCCTGTTTCGAGTTACTAATCTTAGCAACCGAACAAGTATCAAATACTCAGGGGCTACTATAAACATTAGTAAAGCACACATCAATAACCTGTATATCAAATATACCCTTGTTCACTTTGCCATCCTTCTTATCCGCCAAATACTTGGGGTAGTTCCGCTTCTAGTGACCAGTTCTATTGCAGCAAAAGCACTTAGTCTCAGGCTTAGGTCCAGACTTGGGCTTCTTCACTCGAGCAGCAACTTGCTTGCCGTTCTTCTTGAAGTTCCCCTTCTTCCCTTTGCCTTTTTCCTTGAGACTAGTGGTCTTGTCAATCATCAACACTTGATGCTCTTTCTTGATTTCTACCTTCGTCGATTTCAACATCATGAAGAGCTCGGGAATCGTTTTCGTCATCCCTTGCATACTATAGTTCATCACGAAGTTCTAGTAACTTAGTGATGGTGACTAGAGAATTCTGTCAATCGCTATCTTATCCGGAAGATTAACTCCCACTTGATTCAAGCGATTGAAGTACCCGGACTATCTGAGCACATGCTCACTAGTTGAGCGATTCTCCTCCATCTTTTAGCCATAGAACTTGTTGGAGACTTCATATCTCTCAACTCGGGTATTTGCTTGAAATATTAACTTCAACTCCTGGAACATCTCATATGGTCCATGACGTTCAAAACGTCTTTGAAATCCCGATTCTAAGCCGTTAAGCATGGTGCACTAAACTATCAAGTAGTCATCATATTGAGCTAGCCAAACGCGTTCATAACGTATGCATCTGCTCCTGCAATAGGTACATCACCTAGCGGTGCATTAAGGACATAATTCTCCTGTGCAGCAATGAGGATAAACCTCAGATCACGGATCCAATCCGCATCATTGCTACTATCATTTTTCAATACAATTTTCTCTAGGAACACATATAAAAACATAGGGAAGCAACAACGCGAGCTTATTGATCTACAACATAATTTGCAAGATACTACCAGGACTAAGTTCATGATAAATTAAAGTTCAATTAATCATATTACTAAACTCCCACTTAGACAGACATCTCTCTAGTTATCTAAGTGATCACGTGATCCAAATCAACTAAACCATGTCCGATCATCACGTGAGACGGAGTAGTTTCAATGGTGAACATCAATATGTTGATCATATCTACTATATGATTCACGTTCGACCTTTCGGTCTCCGTGTTCCGAGGCCATATCTGTTATATGCTAGGCTCGTCAAGTTTAACCTGAGTATTCAGCGTGTGCAACTGTTTTGCACCCGTTGTAGATGGACGTAGAACTTATCACACCCGATCATCACGTGGTGTCTGGGTACTACGAACTTTGGCAACGGTGCATACTCAGGGAGAACACTTCTTGATAATTTTTAGTGAGAGATCATCTTATAATGCTACCGTCAATCAAAGCAAGATAAGATGCATAAAGGATAAACATCACATGCAATCAATATAAGTGATATGATATGTCCATCATCATCTTGTGCTTGTGATCTCCATCTCCGAAGCACCGTCATGATCACCATCTTCACCGGTAGCGACACCTTGATCTCCATCGTAGCATCGTTGTCGTCTCGCCAACTATTGCTTCTACGACTATCGCTACTGCTTAGTGATAAAGTAAAGCAATTACATGGCGTTGCATTTCATACAATAAGCGACAACCATATGGCTCCTGCCAGTTGCCGATAACTTCGGTTACAAAACATGATCATCTCATACAATAAAATATAGCATCACGTCTTGACCACATCACATCACAACATGCCCTGCAAAAACAAGTTAGACGTCCTCTACTTTGTTGTTGCAAGTTTTACGTGGCTGCTACGGGCTGAGCAAGAACCGTTCTTACCTACGCATCAAAACCACAGCGATAGTTTGTCAAATAGACTCCGTTTTAACCTTCTCAAGGACCGGGCGTAGCCATACTCGGTTCAACTAAAGTGAGAGAGACAGACACCCGCGGTCACCTTTAAGCAACGAGTGCTCGGGCGGTGAAACCAGTCTCGCGTAAGCGTCTGGCGTAATGTCGGTCCGGGCCGCTTCATCTCACAATACCGCTGAACCAAAGTATGACATGCTGGTAGGCAGTATGACTTGTATCGCCCACAACTCACTTGTGTTCTACTCGTGCATATGACATCAACGCATAAAACCAGGCTCGGATGCCACTGTTGGGGACCGTAGTAATTTCAAAATTTTCCTACGATCACGCAAGACCATGGTGATGGCATAGCAACGAGAGGGAAGAGTGTCCGTCCACGTACCCTCGTAGACCGAAAGCGGAAGCGTTATAACAACGCGGTTGATGTAGTCGTACGTCTTCACGATCCGACCGATCCAAGCACCGAGCGTACGGCACCTCCGAGTTCTGCACACGTTCAGCTCGATGGCGATCCCGGACTCCGATCCAGCAAAGTGTCGGGGATGAGTTCCGTCAACCTGACGGCGTGGTGGCGATGATGATGCTCCACCGGCGCGGGGCTTCGCCTAAGCTCATGACGATATGACTTCTCCGGCGCGGGGCTTCGCCTAAGCTCATGACGATATGACCGAAGTGGAATATGGTGGAAGGGGGCACCGCACACGGCTAAGGAAAGATCCGTAAATCAACTTGTGTGTCATGGGGTGCCCCCCTGCCCCCGTATATAAAGGAGCAAGGAGGAGGTGGCCGGCCAAGGGAGGAGGCGCACCAAGATGTGGAGTCCTACTAGGATTCCAAGTCCTAGTAGGAGTCCACCAAGAGGAGGAAGGGAGAAGGAAGTGGAGGAGAAGGAAAGGTGGCGGCCCCTTTTCCCTAGTCCAATTCGGACTAGAGGGAGGGGCGCAGCAGCCCCTTAGCCCTTTCTCCTCTTCCCACTAAAGCCCATCAAGGCCCATTGCTTCTCCCGTAACTACCGGTACTCCGAAAAATACCCGAATCATTCGAACCTTTCCGAACTCGAATATAGTCGTCCAATATATCGATCTTTACGTCTCGACCATTTCGAGACTCCTCGTCATGTCCCCGATCTCATCCGGGACTCCGAACTCCTTCGGTACATCAAAACTCATAAACTCATAATATAAGCATCGCCATGAAACCTTAAGCGTGCGGACCCTACGGGTTCGAGAACTATGTAGACATGACCTAGAACTATTCTCGGTCAATAACCAATAAGCGGAACCTGGATGCCCATATTGGTTCCTACATATTCTACGAAGATCTTTATCGGTCAAACCGCATAACGACATACGTTGTTCCCTTTGTCATCGGTATGTTACTTACCCGAGATTCGATCGTCGGTATCCAATACCTAGTTCAATCTCGTTACGGTAAGTCTCTTTACTCGTTCCGTAATACATCATCTCACAACTAACTCATTAGTTGTAATGCTTGCAAGGCTTAAGTGATGTGTATTACCGAGAAGGCCTAGAGATACCTCTCCGAGCAATCGGAGTGACAAAACCTAATCTCGAAATCGCCAACCCAACAAGTACCTTTGGAGACACCTGTAGTACTCCTTTATAATCACCCGATTACGTTGTGACGTTTGGTAGTACCCAAAGTGTTCCTCCGGTAAACGGGAGTTGCATAATCTCATAGTTATAGGAACATGTATGGGTCATGAAGAAAGCATTAACATACTAAGCGATCAAGTGTTAAGCTAACGGAATGGGTCATGTCAATCAGATCATTCAACTAATGATGTGACCTTGTTAATCAAATAACAACTCCTTGTTCATGTTTAGGAAACATAACCATCTTTGATTAACAAGCTAGTCAAGTAGAGGCATACTAGTGACATACTGTTTGTCTATATATTCACACATGTATTATGTTTCCGGTTAATACAATTCTAGCATGAATAATAAACATTTATCATGATATAAGGAAATAAATAATAACTTTATTATTGCCTCTAGGGCATATTTCCTTCACAGTGATCCTCTAACATGCGATCGAACTTCAGCTTCTCCTTTTGACTTTCGCATTGCGTCCTTGCATCGACAATGACCCGGCGGAGATCGTCATCATCGGGCACATCGTCTGGTTCCTCTTGATCTTCAGCAGCTTCGCCCGTTGCAGCACATCGTGCACATCGTCTGGTTCCTCTTGATGTTCAGTAGCATCACCGTATTCAGGGGGCACATAGTTGTCATCGTACTCTTCTTCTTCGCCGTCTTCCATCATAACCCCTATTTCTCCGTTCCTCGTCCAAACATTATAGTGTGGCATGAAACCCTTGTAAAGTAGGTGGGTGTGAAGGATTTTCCGGTCAGAGCAAGACTTCGTATTCCCACATATAGGGCATGGACAACACATAAAACCATTCTGCTTGTTTGCCTCAGCCACTTCGAGAAAATCATGCACGCCCTTAGTGTACTCGGAGGTGTGTCTGTCACCGTACATCCATTGCGGTTCATCTGCGTGCATTATATATAATTAAGTGTATCAAAAATCATTACAAAACATCATGAATAGATAATTAAGTGACCAAATTAATAGAAGTTCATCATCACATAAAAACCAAAGTACATACATAGTTCTCATCTAACAACATAAAGCTCTGCAGAGCATCTAAATTAATTAAAACGTACATTGAAACTAGGTAAAACATTTCAATGCGAAAACAAATGTGATCATAATCGCAACCAAGGTAACAACTGATCCAACGGCATAATGATACCAAGCCTCGATATGAATGGCATATTTTCTAATCTTTCTAATCTTCAAGCACGTTGCATCCATCTTGATCTTGTGATCATCGACGACATCCGCAACATGCAACTCCAATATCATCTTCTCCTCCTTAAGTTTTTTTATTTTTTCCTTCAAGAAATTGTTTTCTTCTTCAACTAAATTTAACCTCTCGACAATAGGGTCGGTTGAAATTTCGGTTGAACAACCTCCTAGATAAATAAAATCTATGTCACGTTGGTGGCATAATTTTCATAAACAATAAATGAACCAATAGTTATGAAAAGATAATATATACCACATCCGAATCATAGACAGGACGAGTGCCGGCGGGCCGGATACCAAAACCATCGCACTATATAAGATGCAATAATAAAAGTAATAAAATAATACAAGTATCTATCTAAACATACAAGTAAGAATATTTTTCCTTTCAGAAAGAAGATAAGAACAAGAGGCTCACCACGGTGGTGCCGGCGATGAGATCGGAGGCGGGTGATCGGCGCCGGTGAAGGCGGGGGCAGGCGTGATGGACCGCTAAACCTAAATAAATATTGAGGAAAATGGAGCTTGGCGGTCAAGCTTGGAGAGGAGAAACCTTAAGTAGTGTGTCTCGGGCATTCCATCGAACACCTTGTGTGCATAGGAGGTGAGCTAGAGCACCACCAAGCCCTCTCCCCCTCGGCCAGAAAAAACAGAGCAGTGTGCTCTGCTCTTGCGCGAGTGGGTATATATAGGCACCACCATTGGTCCCGGTTGGTGGCATGAACCGGGACTAAAGGGAAGCCTTTGGTCCCAGTTCAAGCCACCATGGGACCAATAGTGGTGGGCCTGGAGCCAGGCCCATTGGTCCCGGTTCGTCCCACCAACCGGGACCAAAAGGTCCGGACGAACCGGGACCAATGGCCCACGTGGCCCGGCCGGCCCCCTGGGCTCATGAACCGGGACAAATACCTCCATTGGTCCCGGTTCGTGGCAGAACCGGGACTAATGGGCTGAACCGGCCTGGGCCATTGCCCCCTTTTCTACTAGTGACATTTCCATGGATGGTAAAAATATTATTATTTGACAAAAAAATGTATAAAAATATTTCTATGGTGTGGCCACTGGCACAAACAGGATCGAGAAGTCAGGTCCGGCCACACTCCCCGTCGACTCAGTGCGAACCACCTAACTCCACGAAGCCCCAGGCGGACTACCCCAGCAGGCGGCGGTCTCGGTGGAGGTGGCGATAACATGGTCGGTGAGCAGGGCAGAGCACTTGGAGGCGGCGGCGGCGGTAGTCCCTGTGCAGATGGAGTCAAGGGCAACGGGTGGGGGCGAAGGGCCGGCAGGGGCTGCCGGCGCTCCACTGGAGAAGATCTCCGTGAGCGCTGGCAAGGACAGCCTCTGAAGAGATGCCCTACACCGCCACATCGCACGCATACCGGTGGGATCTTGCACATGGCGGAGATGTGCCACTCATCCTCGCAGTTTTAGCAGCAACCACTGAGCTCTACCGGGATGCAGCTCTCCGGGGGATTGGAAGTGGGCAAGATATTCGGCCACCTGCCCGGAGGAGAAAGCCTCGCCGGGTCAGGCGGGGCGCAAGCCCTCAGAGCCGCCACTTTGCGGCCAGTCTTCGTTTTGCAGGCCGTGTTGCGAGCCGTCGAACGCAAGGGAAGGGGGAGGCCTTGCCGCGCGCATGATAGGGCCATGCGCCGTGTCAACCACATCAGGAACCACGGCAGTGAGCACAATGTGGTCTTGCTCTAAGGGGACGAGGGTAGGGGTGGCGGGGAGAGAAATCGCCGCCGACAGGGAGACCACAGAGGCCATGGTGGGCGCCGGCTCGGAGGAAACCAGCCGGGTTTGGTGGGCGCCGGGGCGGAGTAGCCGCCCGGCAGGAGAGAGGGCTCACTAGGGAGGGAGTGCCCTGCCTGAAGGCCATGTTCATGAGCTCTCGGATGGTACATCGCACTTTTCGCTGATCCGAGGCGGTGGGAGCGGGAGAAGTGAAAGCGGAGGAGGAAGCGAGAACACGTGAGGCCATGACGGCAGCAAGAATTTGTTTATTTTTCCAAAGACAATAAGTCAGATGTATTTTTCATGTTTACTTGTCATATTTTACTTCAAATATTCATGTTCTATATAATCAGATTGCATTAAAATGTATTGTAACACATTTTGCAACAACATGCGGCATATCATCAGTTTCTAGCTAGGGCGCTAGCACCAGGGCCGCCCTGTAAACACTCAACTGCTCCTTTGTCTCCAAGTAGGCGAATGTTCGGTAGATATCTTTCTAGAGACGCGCCACCTCCTGTCCGTCCTTCCGTCTGATCTGCACCACGCCGGCATGCATCTTGTGACGATGCAAGTAATTGATTTGATCATGGCGTCCGTGTCCGTGTGTCGGGATGCAGTTGCCGTGCGCGAAGTGTGGTGTGGCGAGCTGCCATACTCCGTGTGCCTCGATGATGAATCGGAGGTTCCACCATTCGCCCTCCTCCAGGACCCAGACCGTTGTCGACGCGTCGTCGCTGCCCACCGCGACGCCCAGCATCCCGCGCACCTTCGTCAGGCGGCAGCGGGATGATTTCGCCGACACGGGCAGTGGCTCGGTGTGCGTAACACGCTCATATTCGAGGTCAAACAACATGATCTTCCCGTCGCCTTCCTCCTCCGTGAGCCAGTAAAGTGTGGCGTCGATGATTGCGAGGCTGGAGAGGCCTGGGCTCCACTTTGCGCCCGGGCGGGCCTGAATGACCCGCCACGACGCCTCCCCCAGCGTGAACACGTGCACTGTGCCGGGCTCCCAGAAGCTCTCGTAGCGCCCCGTGACGTGCACGACCTTGTACAGCCCCGTTTCTGGGTGGCGGCAGCGGCGTACTTCAGGTGCCAGCTTTTGGCGCCCTAGCCTTAGGTACAGCTCGGCGGAGGAGCTTCGCCGTCGGCATTGGTGGGAGGCGGAGCTCCTCGCCTTTCGATGGGTTAGCCAGCGTGATTGCACTTGCACCGCCTAGCTCCTTGTCGTCGCAGAGGCATACGAGGCCGTTGCAGGTGCCGACCATGTTCATCCGTCTGTAGCGCCAGGCCGTGGTGTCGTCGAGCTCACGCTGCAGCTCTGCGCAGCTTAGTGTTGGCGCACAAATGGAACTACGGCTCACCGGTGATCCCGGAGACAAGGAAGAAGGAGAATAGGTGGACACAGAGAATTTGCGGGCGCACAAACACCCTGCCGCAACAACATCGTTTTCAGTTTTCTCTGAGCTCGAACTTCGTTTTCCACAGCGATACATAGAGGCCGGGGGAGACCTTATACACGCGCGCGCACGCATGCCACACCGTGCCGCGCTGTAGGCCCTACTCACCCCACTCGCCACGCCCCGCGCTCCACGGCTCCCGCGCAAGCCGCGCACACACATGAACGGACGCGACGGGTCCAGCGCCCAGCGGTCACCCTCCCGCACTCCTCGCTAACCAACGCACGCACTCACGCACACACAAGCCTGACGCGGTCCGGACCATGCACGTCATGCCTGGTACACGCACTCACGCGTGCCCGAGCCGCAGCCTAGAAGATCCCGGAGTCCTCAACGCCGACGTCCGCCACCAGAGCTTGCTCCGCCGCCTCCATCTTCTGTGGCTTCGGACAGTCGGGCTTGAAGTGGCCACGCTGCCCACACTTGTAGCATCGCCCGCGCCGCTTGTTCCCACGTCGCCTGATGCCGTGCTCGCCGCACCGTCGTTGTCGTCATTGTAGCCGCCACTGCCTTGACGTCACTCCCGCGCCCGCCATTGTGCCGCCGTATACATCAGCTGGCCGTCCGCCCACTCGCCGCCAGCTAGTCCGCGTCGTCGTAGTCGCTCGTCGAAGGCCATTAGGCGACCCAACGTTTCCTCGAACGCCTTAGTGGAGACGTCGCAGAACTTCTCGATTCCGGCCACTGCCGCGTACAGGCGGTGCGGCACGGAGTCGAGAATTTTCTTCACCATCGCGCCGTCCTCCAGCGTTGACCCAAGCCCCGCGAAGCGCGCCGCCATGCCACCGAGCTTGCCGGCGAACACATCCAGTGTATCAGCCTCCGACATGCGCAGCTGCTCAAACTCTCCGCGGAGAGTGGCCAGCCACGCCGCCCGGACGCGGTACGCACCGACGAACCTCGTCTTCAAGCTACCCCATATCTCCGCCGCCGTCTTCTTCCCCGACATCTACAAGAGCAGGTCCTCGGGGAGTGCCCCGAGCAAATGCAGCTGGGCGGGCTTGTCCTTCTTCGCCACCACCCCCGACGCCGAGTCCTCCGCCAGCACCACCGCCTCGACCAGCTTTCTCTCTCTTTCACTCTCACGTATGAAGATGGAAGGAGGAGACAAAAATTTTCCGGTGCACAAACGCCTCGCCGCATGAACAGCGCCTCGGCTGCACGAACGGCCTAATCTTTACTGGGCACATACTCGGGCTCGGTACATACCGGCACCCCACAATACATCGTGGCTCGGCTCATACCGCCGCCACACCCACACGAAAGACTACTGAAGACTACATCTCTCCTAGCTCCTCCTTCCTTGTCTCCAGCGATCACCTGTGAGCCGCAGTTCCGTTTGTGCGCCAACAATTCGTATCAGAGCTGGTCCGGGGTTTGTCCCAACACGGCTCCCCTCCGGCGACAGGACGTGTACGCTGTCCAACAAGCCCGGGCTCTCGACGACGAGGATCATGTCACGCCTCGGCATGTCCACCATCGTGCGATCGTCGACGGTGTCGCGCGAGAGCCGACAAACTAGGCGGATACGACGATGGGCGTTGGTCAGCAGACGCACCAGGATGTCTGCCAAGAGGTCCGTGGGCAAGTCGAAGACCATCGCGCGCCTTGAACCCTTCACGAGTTTGAATCTATGATACCTAAATAGTTCATCCCCACTATGGTATTTCTCTTAACATGCAGCCCATCTACATCAGCAATACTGCCACATCAACATTTAGTTAGAGGTTTACATGCGGATCCCACACTGCCCACCACATTAGAAAACATGAACGTCAGCTTCACCATTAGCATGCGTGTTCCACTTTCAACTTATTATGAGCCACTCAATCAATTAATACAGTATGGAAACTGAGGCGAGCGAGTTGGCCCCCCTCGGATTTCCCAAGCCTCCCCGTCCCCCGAACTCTTCCTCCCGCTGCAACGCAGTGCTTCCCGTTCCGGGATCCCTGCAATTCGTTGCCGATAGGCCTTCTGATTGTAGGCACATCGGAGCTCCGGCGCTCGCGTTGGATCCGTTCGTCCTTTCCGTGGAAGGAGTCATCGATGCGGCCATCCTCGCGCACGCCGTTGGTCTGCTTCCGGCTCTCCTGGCGCGGGCAACCTCGGACGGCTTCCTCGTGCTGGTGTCCTCAGACGCACAAGACGCGTCCATCACAATCGCGGCCCGATTCCAGTGTAACGGCCGTGCCTGATGCGGCCATCCCTCACTAGTAAAAGCCAGGGCATTTGTCCCGGTTCGTAAGGGCCTTTAGTCCCGATTCTTGAACCGGGACTACCTTTTACTCCCGGTTCTTACACGAACCGGGATAGATGGGCATCCACGTGGCCGCTGCGGGCAGTCCAGGCAGGGGGGCCTTTGGTCCCGGTTGGTGACATAAACCGGGACCAAAAGGCTTCCACGCGTCAGCATTTCAGTGGCTGGTGTTTTTTTTTTTGAAGGGGGGGGAGGGGGTTGGGGGGTTTTGGGGGGTTAATTTAGGTGTTTGTGTTAGCTAGCTAATTAATAGAGAGAATTGTCCTCTCTTATCTCCGTTCTTGGTCGACGCTACGTACTATATATATATATATATATATATATATATATATATATATATATATATATATATATATATATATATATATATATATATATATATATATATATCTGACAGAGGACTAGATACTCTAGCTAGCTAGTAAGCAAATGAAGGAAACAGAAGATCGTCATGAACATATGCATACAGAGAAGTGATATCGACCACCTCTCCTTCTCTGAGATATTGGTCGAACAACAAGTTCTCGTATACTATCCGACGCTACTGGCTACATATATACAATATAATTATCTCTTACAATATAATCTCCTAATTCCAAACAAACTAAGGGTCCACATGGTATTCTCCGTCTTTAGCGATCACGTGGTCAAGAAAGAATGCCGCCAATTCCTCTTGAATTGCTCGCATACGATCTGGTGGTAGTAGTTCATCCCGCATCCGAAACATCTAATTTGAAGAAGGGGGTCAATACATATATATGAATAAATGAAACTGAACACAAATGATGATAATAAAATAAAATTGTGAATATTATTAGTTACACACTTCATATTGTTTGCCAGAGTAGTCCCGCTCACAGGTCGTGTGGCAGATGGACTCGCAAATGTAGTATCCACAGTAATCATTCCCTTGTTCCTACCACAACCACTTTACAAGGAATAGAGGTCAATTAAACTGATAATTAGCAAGCATGCTAAATGGTATTGATGAAACTAGCGCTTGAATCACTAGGAGATGCGTGGAACATGCTACTATAGTACTTACTTTCGGGTATCTAAATTGCAGCTTCTTCGGCAGTCCCAGAGTTTTTGAGGTGACTTTTTCCCAAACCCTGCCAGACAAAGAAAACAATTACTTGATATCACGAAATGAACAAAGTTGCCGATATGGTGCGATAAGATCGGTTTAACTTACTTCTCTAGAATTTCAGTCAAGTCCGCGTACTCCGTGGGATCTTTTCGTCTCGAGTTTAAGACGGTTACTTGTCCCTGCTCAAGCTTAATCTCTAGCAGAATATAGTGGAACCTGCGCAAGCATGCATAACTCATCAATTACATTACTACAACCTCGACTAATAAAGGGATGCACCACGACAGTAACACTCACTTGGCCGTAAGGGAAGAGTATTATAGCTTTGTTTTGTTTTAATAGAAGCGATTGTAGCAGCTTGGCCTTGGTATCTTTGGCATGAGATTTAACCATATATACATCTATGAGATTTGTGTTAATGAACCCAATATCACCGACTTGTCTTTTCTTCAATTCGGCGATCTTCAATCTGCATAATTAACATAGTGAAGATAATTAAAAGTACATGCAATGAAAGAGCTGACCTATATATAGAGACTTAATTAATGACAGAAGTAGTACTACTTACAGGCAGTAGCAAGTGACCATTAATTTATCGAGGGCCTTTAGATTGAAAGCGAAGAACTCCTCAAATGGAACATTCAACTGTTCAATTCCAACGAGGTCATGCTCCTCTCTAACTCTCAGCGTCAAAATATTCCTCCCCTCAGACTCTCTGCAGGTTTTCATGTACCAATTATGGAATCTGAACATCATCGTTGTTAGAGATCTTTCATCTTTGACGAGAGGCTTCCTGTACACGTATCTGTGTTCGTCTGCCTCCAAGAAATCATAATGTACATCGTCGGGTAGGTAATCTGCAGTATTGTTATAACCCGGCACCATCCCGCCCGGATCATTAGCGACGCTATCTTCGGACATCTGGAGCGGGGGGAGCGATTGGTTCGCTTGTTCGCCGAGCTGGGCAATTTTTCCTAGCTCGTCGTTCTGCTAACCTTTGATCAGTGACAGTACTTCCAGACCGCTTTGCTTGGACAAATGAATTTTCAAGGATGCGCTCATAGTTGCCTTTCGGCGGAGACTTTGGTGGTTTCCTCGGGGCAGCCAGAGTACGCTTCACTTTCACCGGATCTATCTTCTCCTCCGGAGGTGGATGTCTCTGCGCTTTCAACCCTTCAAAGAAGTCCTTCACTTCGGTCCGCACGATCTTCTTGTTTTCCTCCACGGTCATCTCGTACGGTAACTTCTCTAGAGGCTTGAGAGGTGGACCGTATCTGTATTGCCTCCCGCCTCTGCCTGTAATGCTAGACGCCGGAGCAGATGGAGCGACTGCGGCTGTCTTCTTTCGTGCTTGCTTACGAGGCGGAGGAGAAGGACTCTGACAGCGTCGGGAGAAGCCGGGCGGCGGTCTCTTCCGCCCTTTGCTGGGCGAGGCGGAGAAGGAGGAGGTGTTGGGGAACGTAGTAATTTCAAAAAATTTCCTACGCACACGCAAGATCATGGTGATGCATAACAACGAGAGGGGGAGTGTATCTTCATAACCTTGAAGATCGCTAAGCAGAAGCGTTTAATAACGCGGTTGATGTAGTCGTACGTCTTCACGATTCGACCGATCCAAGTACCGAACGCACGGCACCTCCGAGTTCTGCACACGTTTAGCTTGATGACGTCCTCGCCTTCTCAATCCAGCAAGACGGCGCGAAGTAGTAGATGAGTTCCGGCAGCACGACAGCGTGGTGACAGTGTTGGTGAAGAACAATCTCCGCAGGGCTTCGCCTAAGCACTACGGAAACTATGACAGAGGATAAACTAGAGGGGACGGGGTTGCCGGCACACGGCTTGGTGTTTCTTGATCTGTCTTTGGTGCTAGCCCTACCCCTCTATTTATATGTTGAGCCTTGGGGTCGAAACTTGGAGTAAAAGCCTCCACAAAGTCGGTTTCACCCGAAAGGAAAGAGTCCTTCTCGGACTCCAGGGCCAGACGCCAGGGTCCCTGGCGTCTGGCCCCTGGACTCCGCAAATCTTCCTTTTGCGCTTTCCAAAATACTTGTGGGCTTTCCCCTTTGGCCCAAATAATGTGTTCTTGTACCCAAACATTTCGGGAAACATCCGGAACCCCTTCCGGTGAATTCCGGAACCCTTCCGGAGATCAAACACTATTATCCCATATATCAAACTTTATCTCCGGACCATTCGGAGTTCCTCGTCATGTCCATGATCTCATCCGGGACTCGAACAACATTCGGTTACCAACATACATAACTCATATAATACTATATCGTCAGCGAAGCGTTAAGCGTGCGGACCCTACGGGTTCGAGAACTATGTAGACATGACCAAGACACGTTTCCGGTCAATAACCAATAGCGGGACCTGGATGCCCATATTGGCTCCCACATATTCTACGAAGATCTTTATCGGTCAAACCGCATAACAACATACGTTGTTCCCTTTGTCATTGGTATGTTACTTGACCGAGATTCGATCGTCGGTATCTCAATACCTAGTTCAATCTCGTTACCGGCAAGTCTCTTTACTCGTTACATAATGCATCATTCCATAACTAACTCATTAGTTACATTGCTTGCAAGGCTTATAGTGATGTGCATAATCGAGAGGGCCCAGAGATACCTCTCCGACAATTGGAGTGGCAAAACCTAATCTCGAAATACGCCAACCCAACATGTACCTTTGGAGACACCTGTAGAGCTCCTTTATAATCACCCAGTTACGTTGTGACGTTTGGTAGCACAAAAAGTGTTCCTCCAGTAAACGGGAGTTGCATAATCTCATAGTTATAGGAACTTGTATAAGTCATGAAGAAAGCAATAGCAATATACTAAACGATCAAGTGCTAAGCTAACGGAATGGGTCAAGTCAATCACATCATTCTCCTAATGAGGTGATCTCATTAATCAAATGACAACACATGTCTATGGTTAGGAAACATAACCATCTTTGATTAATGAGCTAGTCAAGTAGAGGCATACTAGTGACATTAAGTTTGTCTATGTATTCACACATGTATTATGTTTCCGGTTAATACAATTCTAGCATGAATAATAAACATTTATCATGAAATAAGGAAATAAATAATAACTTTATTATTGCCTCTAGGGCATATTTCCTTCAGTCTCCCACTTGCACTAGAGTCAATAATCTAGTTCACATCGCCATGTCATTTAACACCAATATCCATATCTATATATGATTAACACCCATAGTTCACATCGTCATGTGACCAACACCCAAAGGGTTTACTAGAGTCAATAATCTAGTTCACATTGCAATGTGATTAACACCCAAAGAGTACTAAGGTGTGATCATGTTTTGCTCGTGAGAGAAGTTTACTCAATGGGTTTGTCACATTCAGAGCCGTATGTATTTTGCAAATATTCTATGTCTACAATGCTCTGCACGGAGCTACTCTAGCTAATTGCTCCCACTTTTAATATGTATCCAGATTGAGACTTAGAGTCATCTGGATCGGTGTAAAAGCTTGCACCGATGTAACTCTTTATGACGGGCTCTTTTATCACCTCCATAATCGAGAAATATTTCCTTAGTCCTCACTAAGGATATTCTTGACCAATGTCCAGTGATCTACTCCTAGATCACTATTGTACTCCCTTGCCAAATTCAGAGCAAGGTATACAATAGGTCTGGTACATCGCATAGCATACTTTATAGAACCTATAACTGAGGCATAGGGAATGACTTTCATTCTCTTTTCTATTTTTTGCCGTGGTCAGGATTTGAGTCTTACTCAATTTCACACCTTTGCAACACAGGCGAGAACTCTTTCTTTGACTGTTCCATTTTGAACTACTTCAAAATCTTGACAAGGTATGTACTTTTTGAAAAACTTATCAAGCGTCTTGATCTATCTCAATAGATCTTGATGCTCAATATGTAAGTAGCTTTACTGAGGTCTTTCTTTTAAAGAGCTCCTTTCAAATAGTCCTTTATGTTTTCCAGAAAAATTCTACATCATTTCCGATCAACAATATGTTACTCACTTATATTTATCAGAAATGCGGTAGTGCTCCCACTCACTTTATTGTAAATACAGGCTACACCGCAAGTCTGTATAAAACTATATGCTTTGATCAACTTATCAAAGCATATATTCCAACTCTGAGATGCTTGCACCAGTCCATAGATGGATCGCTGGAGCTTGCACATTTTGTTAGCACCTTTAGGATTGAAAAAACCTTCCGGTTGCATCATATACAGCTCTTCTTTAAGAAAACTATTAAGGAATGCAGTTTTGACATCCATTTGCCAGATTTCATAAAATGTGGCAATCGCTAACATGATTCGGACAGACTTTAAGCATTGCTACAGTTGAGAAAATCTCATTGTAGTCAACACCTTGAACTTGTCGAAAACCTTTTTGTGACAAGTCGAGCTTTGTAGATAGTAACACTACTATCAGCGTCTGTCTTCCTCTTGAAGATCAATTTATACAATATGGCTTGCCAATCATTGGGCAACTCCACCAAAATCCACACTTTGTTCTCATACATGGATCCCATCTCAGATTTCATGGCTTTAAGCCATTTCGCGGAATCTGGGCTCATCATCGCTTTCATAGTTCGTAGGTTCATCATGGTCTAGTAACATGACTTCCAGAACAGGATTACCATACCACTCTGGTGCGGACTGTACTTTGGAAGACCTACGAGGTTTTGTAGTAACTTAATCTGAAGTTTCATGATCATCATCATTAGCTTCCTCACTAATTGGTGTAGGAATCACTGGAACTGATTTCTGTGATGAACTACTTTCCAATTCGGGAGAAGGTACAAATTACCTTATCAAGCTCTACTTTCCTCCCACTCACTTCTTTCGAGAGAAACTCCTTCTCTAGAAAGGATCCATTCTTAACAACGAATGTTTTGCCTTGGATTTGTGAGAAGGTGTACCCAACAGTTTCCTTTGGGTATTCTATGAAGACGCACTTCTCCAATTTGGTTCGAGCTTATCAGGTTGAAAACCTTTTTCACATAAGCATCGCAACTCCAAACTTTAAGAAATGACAGCTTAGGTTTACTACTAAACCATAGTTCATATGGTGTCGTCTCAACGGATTTAGATGGTGCCCTATTTAAAGTAAATGCAGCTATCTCTAATGCATAATCCCAAAACGATAGTGGTAAATCAGTAAGATACATCATATATCGCACCATATCCAATAAAGTGCTTGATTCTGACGTTCGGACACACCATTACACTATGGTATTCCATGTGGCATTAGCTGTGAAACTATTCCACATTGTTTAAAATGAAGGCCAAACTCGTAACTCAAAGATTCTTCTCTACGATCAGATTGTAGAAACTTTTATTTTCTTGTTACGATGATTCTCCACTTCACTCTGAAATTCTTTGAACTTTTCAAATGTTTCAGACTTGTGTTTCATTAAGTAGATATACGCATATCTGCTCAAATCATCTGTGAAGGTTAGAAAATAACGATACCCTGCCACGAGCATCAACACTCATTGGATCACATACATCGGTATGTATTATTTCCAACAAGTTAATAGCTCGTTCCATTGTTCCGGAGAACGGAGTTTTAGTCATCTTGCCCAAAAGGCACGGTTCGCAAACATCAAATGATTCATAACCAAGTGATTCCAAAAGTCCATCTTTATGGAGTTTCTTCATGCGCATTACACCGTTATGACCCAAATGGCAGTGCCACAAATAAGTTGCACTATCATTATTAACTTTGCATCTTTTGGCTTCAATATTATGAATACGTGTATCACTACAATCCAGATCCAACAAACCATTTTTGTTGGGTGTATGACCATAGAAGGTTTTATTCATGTAAACAGAACAACAATTATTCTCTAACTTAAATGAATAACCGTATTGCAATGAACATGATCAAATCATATTCATGCTCAACGCAAACACCAAATAACACTTATTTAGGTTCAACACTAATCCCGAAAGTATAGGGAGTGTGCGATGATGATCATATCAATCTTGGAACTACTTCCAACACTCATCGTCACTTCCCCTTCAACTAGTCTCTGTTTATTCTGTAACTCCTGTTTCGAGTTACTAATCTTAGCAACCGAACAAGTATCAAATACTCAGGGGCTACTATAAACACTAGTAAGGCATACATCAATAACCTGTATATCAAATATACCTTTGTTCACTTTGCCATCCTTCTTATCCGCCAAATACTTGGGGCAGTTCCGCTTCCAGTGACCAGTTCCTTTGCAGTAGAAGCACTCAGTCTCGGGCTTAGGTCCAGACTTGGGCTTCTTCACTTGAACAGCAACTTGCTTGCCGTTCTTCTTGAAGTTCCCCTTCTTCCCTTTGCCCTTTTCTTGAAACTAGTGGTCTTGTTAACTATCAACAGTTTGATGATTTCTACCTTCGTCGATTTCAGCATCACGAAGAGCTTGGGAATTACTTTCGTCATCCCTTGCATATTATAGTTCATCACGAAGTTCTACTAACTTGGTGATGGTGACTAGAGAATTTTGTCAATTACTATCTTATCTGGAAGATTAACTCCCACTTGATTCAAGCGATTGAAGTACCCAGACAATCTGAGCACATGCTCACTAGTTGAGCGATTCTCTTCCATCTTTTAGCTATAGAACTTGTTGAAGACTTCATATCTCTCAACTCGGGTATTTGCTTGAAATATTAACTTCAATTCCTGAAACATCTCATATGGTCCATGACGTTCCAAACGTCTTTGAAGTCCCGATTCTAAGCCGTTTAAGCATGGTGCACTAAACTATCAAGTAGTCATCATTTTTGAGTTAATAGCGTTCATAATGTCTGCATCTGCTCCTGCAATAGGTCTGTCACCTAGCGGTGCATTAAGGACATAATTTTTCTGTGCAGCAATGAGGATAAACCTCAGATTACGGATCCAATCCGCATCATTGCTACTAACATCTTTCAACACAGTTTTCTCTAGGAACATATCAAAAATAAACATATGAAAGCAACAACGCGAGCTATTGATCTACAACATAATTTGCAAAATACTACCAGGACTACGTTCATGATAAATTTAAGTTCAATTAATCATATTACTTAAGAACTCCCACTTAGACAGACATCTCTCTAGTCATCTAAGTGCTCACGTGATCCAAATCAACTAAACCATGTCCGATCATCACGTGAGATGGAGTAGTTTCAATGGTGAACATCACTATGTTGATCACATCTACTATACGATTCACGTTCGACCTTTCGGTCTCCGTGTTTCGAGGCCATATCTGTATATGCTAGGCTCGTCAAGTTTAACCTGAGTATTCCGCGTGTGCAACTGTTTTGCACCCGTTGTATTTGAACGTAGAGCCTATCACAACCAGGGAGAACACTTCTTGATAATTTAGTGAGAGATCATCTTAAAATGCTACCGTCAATGAAAGCAAGATAAGATGCATAAAGGATAAACATCACATGCAATCAATATAAGTGATATGATATGGCCATCATCATCTTGTGCTTGTGATCTCCATCTTCGAAGCACCGTCGTGATCACCATCATCACCGGCGCGACACCTTGATCTCCATCGTAGCATCGTTGTCGTCTACGCCAATCTTATGCTTCTCGACTATCGCCACCGCTTAGTGATAAAGTAAAGCATTACAAGGCGATTGCATTGCATACAATAAAGCGACAACCATATGGCTCCTGCCAGTTGCTGATAACTTCGGTTGCAAAACATGATCATCTCATACAATAAAATATAGCATCACGTCTTGACCATATCACATCACAACATGCCCTGCAAAAACAAGTTAGGCGTCCTCTACTTTGTTGTTGCAAATTTTACGTGGCTGCTACGGGCTGAGCAAGAACCGTTCTTACCTACGCATCAAAACCACAGCGATAGTTTGTCAAGTTGGTGCTGTTTTAACCTTCGCAAGGACCGGGCGTAGCCACACTCGGTTCAACTAAAGTGAGAGAGAAAGACACCCGCGGTCACCTTTAAGCAACGAGTGCTGCATAGCGGTGAAACCAGTCTCGCGTAAGCGTACGCGTAATGTTTGTCCGGGCCGCTTCATCTCACAATGCCGCTGAACCAAAGTATGACATGCTGGTAAGCAGTATGACTTATATCGCCCACAACTCACTTGTGTTCTACTCGTGCATATGATATCTACGCATAAAACCAGGCTCGGATGCCACTGTTGGGGACGTAGTAATTTCAAAAAAATTCCTACGCACACGCAAGATCATGGTGATGCATAACAACGAGAGGGGGAGTGTATCTTCATACCCTTGAAGATCGCTAAGCAGAAGCGTTTAACAACGCGGTTGATGTAGTCGTACGTCTTCACGATTCGACCGATCCAAGTACCGAATGCACGGCACCTCCGAGTTCTGCACACGTTCAGCTCGATGACGTCCTCGCCTTCTCAATCCAGCAAGACGGGCGAAGTAGTAGATGAGTTCCGGCAGCACGACGGCATGGTGACGGTGTTGGTGAAGAACAATCTCCGCAGGGCTTTGCCTAAGCACTACGGAAACTATGACAGAGGATAAACTAGAGGGGACGGGGTTGCCGGCACACGGCTTGGTGTTTCTTGATCTGTCTTTGGTGCTAGCCCTACCCCTCTATTTATATGTTGAGCCTTGGGGTCGAAACTTGGAGTAAAATCCTCCACAAAGTCGGTTCCACCCGAAGGCAAGAGTCCTTCTCGGACTCCAGGGCGAACGCCAGGGTTCCCGGTGTGCGGACCCGAACGCCGAGGACCTGGCGTCGGCCCCAGACTCTGCAAATCTTCCTTTGCGCTTTCCAAAAACCTTGTGGGCTTTCCCCTTTGGCCCAAATAAAGTGTTCTCGTACCCGAACATTTCGGGAAACATCCGGAACCCCTTCCGGTGAATTCCGGAACCCTTCGGAGATCAAACACTATTATCCCATATATCAAACTTTATCTCCGGACCATTCCGGAGTTCCTCGTCATGTCCATGATCTCATCCGGGACTCCGAACAACATTCGGTTACCAACATACATAACTCATATAATACTATATCGTCAACGAAACGTTAAGCGTGCGGACCCTACGGGTTTGAGAACTATGTAGACATGACCAAGACACGTTTCCGGTCAATAACCAATAGCAGGACCAGGATGCCCATATTGGCTCCCACATATTCTACGAAGATCTTTGTCGGTCAAACCGCATAACAACATACGTTGTTCCCTTTGTCATTGGTATGTTACTTGCCCGAGATTCGATCGTCGGTATCTCAATACCTAGTTCAATCTCGTTACCGGCAAGTCTCTTTACTCGTTACGTAATGCATCATTCCATAACTAACTCATTAGTTACATTGCTTGCAAGGCTTATAGTGATGTGCATTACCGAGATACCTCTCCGACAATCGGAGTGACAAAACCTAATCTCGAAATACGCCAACCCAACATGTACCTTTGGAGACACCTGTAGAGCTCCTTTATAATCACCCAGTTACGTTGTGACGTTTGATAGCACACAAAGTGTTCCTCCAGTAAACGGGAGTTGCATAATCTCATAGTTATAGGAACTTGTATAAGTCGTGAAGAAAGCAATAGAAATATACTAAACGATCAAGTGCTAAGCTAACGGAATGGGTCAAGTCAATCACATCATTCTCCTAATGAGGTGATCTCATTAATCAAATGACAACACATGTCTATGGTTAGGAAACATAACCATCTTTGATTAATGAGCTAGTCAAGTAGAGGCATACTAGTGACATTAAGTTTGTCTATGTATTCACACATGTATTATGTTTCCGGTTAATACAATTCTAGCATGAATAATAAACATTTATCATGAAATAAGGAAATAAATAATAAGTTTATTATTGCCTCTAGGGCATATTTCCTTCAGGAGGCTGCAAGCTGCTTCGGCGCATGGCGCAGGCGGAGAAGGAGGCGGAGAAGGAGGAGGCTGCTGGCTGCTCGGGCGCGCCGGCGCAGGCGGAGAAGGAGGCGGAGTGCCGCCACACGCCGGAGAAGGAGGCCGACTGCCCTGTTCGTCACTCGCCGGAGGAGGAGGCGATGGAGGAGGCGGAGTGCCCTGACTCACCGGAGGAGGAGGAGGAGGCGTCCAGTTCGGAAGCTTGATGAATTCCTTCCGCCATAGGCATGGAGTCTTCAGAGCATAACCCAGCCGAGTCTCCCCTTCACCGGTAGTGTGGTCAAGCTGGAGGTCCTCAAATTCCTCCGTTATTTCGTCCACCGTCACCCTAGCATATTCTTCTGGAATCGGACGACAGTGAAAAGTTGCGCCGGGTTCAGAAGGTCGAACTTGGCCGACAGCCGCCTTGACTTTTAAGTTCTGCGATTGCGCCATAAGGTGGCAATTTTGAGACTCCGTGATAAAATCCACGGGGTAGCTAGCAGGAGCCGTCAAGACATGCTCCGGCTGAAGCAGCTCGGTGGAAGCCACGCTGCTTCTCCGCTGAGATGGCGGGGTAGCTTCGGGGGAAGCTTCGGCAGGTCGTTTGCTGCGATCTGCTTCTCGTTCCTCTAGCCCTTGTACCCTTGCGTGCAGCGCCTGCAGTTGGCTATGCTCCACTTTCTTCCTCCTCTCCTGGGTTTTGTAACCCCCTGCGTCCGGAAAACCAACCTTCCACGGAATGGAGCCTGGCGTGCCTCGTGTCCGTCCAGGGTGCTCAGGATTCCCGAGGGCCATTTTGAGCTCGTCGTTCTCCCTGTCTGGAATGAACGTCCCTTGCTACGCTGCATTGATATAGTGCCGAAGCCTCTTTACTGGTATTTTCAGTTGCTCGTCCGTCCAACGGCACTTCCCTGATACAGGGTCCAAGGTTCCGCCAGCCCCGAAGAACCAAGTCCGGCAACGGTCTGGCCAGTAAATTGTCTCTGGTTCGATCTCTTTATGAAGCAGATCATTCTCAGCTTATACCATTGATGGATGCTGATCGGGATCCTGTCCCTAACAAGAACCCCGCACTGAGCAGCAAATGCGTTCTTTGTCCGGTTGGGTTCAATCGGTTCGCCGTCGCGCGCGATTGCTGTGATCTCAAACCTTTCATCCGAGCTCAACTTTTTCTTCGGGCCTCATCTCCTTACCGAAGTTGTGCTTGATCCGAAGGGCTAGAAAAAAAAAGAAAGACGAGAGTTAATTAATATGTGTACATATACCAAAACAATCAATGCATCAATTAGCTAGTCAGCACAGGCTTAACTAATATATATACCTGGGCAGACTCGGTTCGGTCACCGGAGCCGTCATCACGGTCTCCTTCTTGCACCGTCATTGGGCCACCAGAGCCGTCCTCACGGTCTCCTTCTTGCACCGTCATTGGGTCACCGGAGCCATCATAATCATAGCCTGCTTCTTCACCCTGTCCTTCCAGACTATCAGTGTCGTTTAGAAACGAGAAGACGGCATCACTTCCTTGTGCGATTATGTCCCCCAACAACGCTTCTTGTGCTTCGTCTCGGGGGTGTCCATAGTTTCTACAAATATTTACAATATGTCAATTATTATTCAAACATGACAGATGGATATATTAGCTAGTGGCAAACGTAGAACTAGCTAGCTAATCACAGTAAGGAATCATATTAATTAGTGGCCTCGACGCTGCTTCTCTAGCTAGGGTTTGGGGTGCCCTCGAGAACGCTTCAAGGAGGGAGTAATATCGACAACGACGAGATACATACACGGGAAAATAATGTTATCGAGGAGGGGGTATATCGACCCCCCACCCCCCACGTGTTGAAGTTATCGGGAGGGGTTTATATCGACAACGACGACATACGTACATGGGAAAATAATATTATCGGGGAGGGGGTATATCGACCCCTCCCCCACGTGTTGAAGTTACCGGGAGGGGTATATCGACCCCCCCTCGTGTTGAAGTTATCGGGAGGGGGTATATCGACCCCCCCCCCCCAACGTGTTGAAGTTATCGGGAGTTTATATCAACACGACATACGTACATGAAAATAATATTATCGGGGAGGGTATATATTTACGTGTTGAAGTTATCGACGATGACAGACCCGATAAAACATAAGAAAACGAAGAAGAAATAAAAAGAGGAAAAGAAAAAAGGAATAGAGGAGAAGATCGAAGAAAAAAAAGAAAAAAAAAAGAGGAGAAGAAGAAAGAAATAGAGGAGAAGAAGAAAAAATAGATTCTTCTCGTCTATTCCTTTCTTCTTCTCCTCTTCTTTTTCTTCCTTTTTCTCTTCTTATTTATTTCTCCTCTTCTCCTCCTTTCTTCCTCTTCTTATTTTCCTTTTTCCTCTCATTCTTTTAGTATTGCTTGTTTTTAAAAAAAAATGTTCAAATAAATTTTTTTCAAAAAAAGTAAAGATTTTTCCTAATGCATTGTTCATATTTCATCAACATATATGCATACAAGAAAAGCATACATACATACATATATACATACAATAAAAGCATACATACTTTCCTAGCTAGCAAAAAAAGCATACATACATACATACATACAAACATATATATATATATATATATATATATATATATATATATATATACATACATACATACAAACATATATATATATATATATATATATATATATATATATATATATATATATATATTTGAGAGGAAAGAAAAACATACATACATATATATATATATCATCAACATATATGCAAAAAAAGCATCACTAGCTATGGGCGGCGGTGGCGGCAGGGGGCAGGGCAGGGCGCAGGGGCTCACTATGGGCGGCGTCGGCGACGGCGAGGTCGGGGCCGGCCTGAGGCAGAGGCGGTGGCGTGGGGCAGGGGACGCGTCAGGCGATGATGGCGCTGGGCGACAGCGGGCGGCGACGGCGCTGGGCGCGAGGCGGGCGGGGCCTGCTCGAGGCAGAGGCGGTGGCGCGTGGAAGGGCGTCGGCGACGAGGAAGGCTCGGGACGGCCGACGGTGAAGGCGCCCTCGGGCGAGGGCAGGGCGCTGGCTCGGGACGACGTCGACGTGGCGACGGCGCAGGCACGGGCGACGGAGACGGCGCGGTCGGGCGGGGGCGACGGCAGGGGCGGCGGGCGGCATCGGGGCAGCGGACGGCGTTGATTTGGGCAGCCTGGCGGCGTCGATGAGCTCGGCGTCGTCGGGCGGGCCGGGGGGCAACTGGCGATGAGTTCGTCAAATATTCCTAAGTGCTACTTATATACCCAGGCCTTTGGTCCCGGTTTGTGGCACCAACCGGGACCAATGCCCCCTTTAGTCCCGGTTGGTGCCACCAACCGGGACCAAACAATTTTCCGGCAGCCCAAAGGGCGGAAGCGGCGACCTTTGGTCCCGGTTGGTGGCACCAACCGGGACGAAAGAAGGGCATTGGTTCCGGTTGGTGCCACCAAAGGCCTTGCGCTGCCCGCGGCCAAAAGTTTAGTCCCACCTCGCTAGTTGAGAGGGGCTCGGAGTGGTTTATAAGCCCGACTGCGGCTACCCTCTCAAGCTCCTCTCAAATGCAGGCTTACGGGCCTAATATCTGCTTGTGCTTCACAGGGGCCTATTGGGCCATACGTGAGCCTGAATCCTGGCCCAGGTTGGTTTCTAGTCGTATTCAAGCCGTGGTGGCCCAATAGGTGGCAGTTTTTTTTATTTTTTCCCGGTTTTTTTGTTTTGTTTTTTGCATTATTTATTTTATTTTGTTTTTTGCTTTATTTTTTAATTCTTTTTGCTTTTAGTTTTAGGAAAATTATAAACTTTCTGTTAGTGCCATTAGTTTTTAAATTTGAAAACACTTTTTTTGTTTCTTTGTTTTCTTTATTGCTTTATTTATTTTATTTTGTTTCTACTTACAACAAAATACTTACTGTTGCTATTTTTATTTTGTTTCTAGTTTTTTTTGTTTTGTTTTATGCATTATTTATTTTGTTTCCATATGTCCACTATGTAACCATAATATGTGTCCTTTCCCCTCTCGGTGGCTGCATCAAAGCGGACATCCATTGCGAGTTCATCTGCGTGCATTATATATAATTAAGTGTGTCAAAAATCATTACAGAACATCATGAATAGATAATTAAGTGACCAAATTAATAGAAGTTCATCATCACATTAAAACCAAAGTACATACATAGTTCTCATCTAACAACATAATGCTCTGCAGAGCATCTAAATTAATTAAACCATACATTTAAACTATGTAAAACATTTCAATGCGAAAACAAATACGATCATAATCGCAACCAAGGTAACAACTGATCCAACGGCATAATGATACCAAGCCTCAGTATGAATGACATATTTTCTAATCTTTCTAATCTTCAAGCGCATTGCATCCATCTTGATCTTGTGATCATCGACGACATCCGCAACATGCAACTCCAATATCATCTTCTCCTCCTGAATTTTTCTTATTTTTTCCTTCAAGAAATTATTTTCTTCTTCAACTAAATTTAACCTCTCGACAATAGGGTCGGTTGGAATTTCCGGTTCAACAACTTTCTAGATAAATAAAATCTATGTCACGTTGGTCGGCATAATTTTCATAAACAATAAATGAACCAATAGTTATGAAAAGATAATATATATACCACATCGAATCATAGACACGAGGGCCGGCGGAGACGGATACCAAAACCATCGCACTATATAAGATGCAATAATAAAAGTAAGAAAATAATACAAGTATCTATCTAAACATACAAGTAAGAATATTTTCCTTTCAGAAAGAAGATAAGAACAAGAGGCTCACCACGGTGGTGCCGGTGATGAGATCGGCACGGGCGATCGACGGCGGTGAAGACGGAGATGGGACGTGACAGACCGCTAAGCCTAGACAAATATTGAGGAAAATGGAATTTGGAGGTCGAGCTTGGAGAGGAGAAAGTTAAGTAGTGTGGCTCAGGCATTCCATCGAACACCTCGTGTGCATAGAGGTGAGCTAGAGCACCACAAAGCTCTCCAACAGCCGGGCAGAAAAATAGAGCAGTGAAGTGCTCTGCCATGGCGAGGGGTATATATGGGCACCTCATTGGTCGGTTGGTGGCATGAACCGGGACTAAAGGCGGCCTTTGGTCTGGTTCAAGCCACCAACCGGGACCAATGATGGTGGGCCAGTAGCGAGGCCCATTGGTCCCGGTTTGTCCCACCAGTCGAGACCAAAAGGTCCAGACGAACCGGGACCAATGGCCCACGTGGCCCGGCCGGCCCCCGGGGCTCACGAACCGGGTCCAATGCCCCCATGGGTCCCGGTTCTGGATTGAACCGGGACTAATGGGCTGACCAGGCCTGGACCATTGCCCCATTTTCTACTAGTGCCTGCGAAGCCAAGCGAGTATGTGTGCGCACGCGTTGCTCTGCTCCATGCCCTCCTCGCGTCGACAGTCTCAGACGTACCATGACCTTCCCTGTTGCGGCCACGTTTCCAGCGGATGAGTTCGGGAAAGAGAAGGTCGCTGGCCTCACAAATGCCCTCTTTATGTCGCTATGAACACCCGCAAGCCCAACTGAAAAGAGCATGAGCATCTCTTCTCCTTGCGATTGGCCCATCAGGCCGTCAGTGCATGCACTTATTAGCTGTTGTATTTTGGATTTCTGGTGATGCTTTGGAGGATTAATCTTCTGTCTTTTTGATGGATTTTCATGGTCTGCACAGCTCCGATGAAGATCAGTACCAATGGTGAGCTCGAGCCTCCTATATGTTCTGGAATTCTTTCTTTGTGATTAGATTAATTTCCTGTTCTTATGTTGTGTTTGTACGTTTTGTGCCGCTTGCTGGTAGTTCCGAGGTGCTTGCTAGCTTGAACTTGGCGAGGACGGCGACCTACGGACTACAACAACAACGCTTCTGCAGTTTAAGGTCAAGTGCTCCTGTGTTGGTCTTCAGTTTGTTATTTTCTCAGATGTACATGCTGGAACACTGTGCAGCCCAATTCTATTTTGTTCTCCGGATAAGTATAAATGTCTGAGAATGAATTAGCGCTCTTGTTGTGCAGCCTAATCCTAATTCTGAATTTCATAAAAAACCATCTGGCAGGTTTGGCACGTGAGCCCCATCTTTTACAATATTTTGATTTTTATCTGCACTACACATGTATTGCATTTGATTCTGCATATCTTAGATAGCCAAATCATGTGATATCTTGTATGTGCTACACAGCCTAACGGATAATCTTGCTGCACCCATACGAACCTTCTTAAACATTGGGTTATTTTTCTGAAAAGATATTAGGTAATTATTCTCCTTTTGCGTGGAAAAAATAAATATATTAATTGACTTCACAAAGTAACAATTTGGTCCACTGTTTACATAAATTTAATTGTCACCACTGGTATTTTCATTGTAGGAATCATATGCATGGGTCCTCTCACACAGGTGATTTCTTTTGTTTGGAATAAAAGAAACATGTGATAAGTTAATGCTTTAATGGTCACACCAATACATCCTGTATATCAGGGTTGTGACCTTTCATCATAAAGTTGATCAAAGTTTTCAATATTAGGTACATACAATAGAGCTATTCATTGTAGCTTCCACCCATTAGTTTGTAAACACTTTCTCTCAGCACCGGAGATGGCTTATGAGAATGTTACTTCTTTTTATAGTGGAACACTTGAGAAGGATTACTACATTGCTTCATGTTATGTAAATCTGTTTCCCTTGAAAAAATAGTTCTATAAGCCCAATTTTTCTATTCGTTTTATATAATCGTTCCCGCAGCAACGCGCAGAGTATCTTCTAGTTTCAAACATTAGAGAAGCTTAATGAAGTGGTCACATTCATGCATGCTGAAGAGAGAGGAGATTAGGCCATACTTTATATATACTAGTAGCTACTACTAGTAGTGCTTAGATGCATGCGCGTGCAGTTTGCATGCCGCCACCGTGTTTTGCACGTGGACACCCCGGAGTATCCATATTATTATAGTCTCCCTCCCGAGCCGCCCCCCGCGGGCGACCGAGAGGCCCTAGATCCCATCGCCGCCGAACCTCCCCCACTCCTCCTCCTCCTCCCTACTTGCGCCGCCCAAAAGTGACCAGCTCTAACCGTTACCCGGCGGCGGGGACTAGGGCCCTCTCGCTCGGGTGGGGCTGGCGCCGCCGGGCCAGAGCGTGGCGGCGGGCCGGTCGCCACGGCGGGTGGTGGCGGCGCCTCGGCGACGTCGATTCCCCACGGCAGGAGGCCTTACGATCTGGTGCGTCGCGGCCGCCAGGGACTGTGGCAGCGTGACCGGATCGGTTCGCGGCGGCGCGGCCGGATTGATCGCTGGTCGGCCGTCGGCACGGTGGTGGGTGCGACTCGTCGGCAGCTGGTCAGATCCGCGGGATTCTACCCTTGTCTGACCCTTGACAGCGCGGGCAACTACGGGGGAAAACCCTAGATCTCTTTGGGATCGAGCGATGGCGGCGCTGTTGAAAACGTGGACACCCGCCGCCGCACGGGCCCAGGATGCGGCGCCGCTGCGTAGTCGAGTCCTTCAATTTTTTAGTTGCGTGCGTGCGGCGAAGAAAAAAGAAAACAAGTCGCTGATGTGTTGACACATGCGTGCGTGCTTTTGCCGTGAATGCGTGCAGCAGCAGGACGTGCGTGCGTGCGTGCCACAAGTCTGGGACGATCGACGCCGTCTGTGTCCACGTGTTGACTAGCTAAGCTAGCTGAGGAAGCCATCGGCCGTTAACTCGACGCACGCACGGGCTGCATCCTCATCATCCCGTCGCTCGTCCTAACCGTGCGCGCATGGCCTGAGGAGCCCAGTAGGAACCCTGGAGAGGAGTCCTGGACCGAGACGAGAGACGGACTCGATTGCTGGGGTCCGACACAGACTATATAATACGCACGGAGACACGGTAAATCCAGACTTGGTTAGATCGATCGAGCGATGGCAGGTCCGACGAGGAAGTTTCGTTTGCGGCTGCGCAGAAGGACCAAGTGGCGGCTGCCATCCCGCAGGAGCAAGCTCGATTCAGAGTCTATTCTCAACCCAACGGCTGGTGCTGACGACGGCGAAGATGGGGCTCCTCCTCCTCTTCCTCCGGCGATGAACATGATGTGTCCAGAGAATGTCCACTACTACCTTTCCTGGGAGAAGCCCGCCCCTCACGACCCCCGGGAGGGGACTCCGCCGGCTTCTTCAACCAACTGGACGACGCACGCGCCGTGCACCAGCAGCGGATCAGGAAGGAGGTGGAGGACAAGGGCTACGTCGTGGAGGAGAACGGCGACCAGGAAGCGGCCAGCCTAAACCGACTCAACCTTACATCGTACAAGGAGGCGTATCTCCGGGTCTTTGGCACCCTCCCGCCGCTCGAACGACTGAAGAACCACGTGCCTCGTTGAGATTACCATATGTTTCTAGTTTTTCTTTAATCTTTGAGTGTAACACAAGGGCCATTGTTCTGTTGACCATGGATCGATAACCTTTGATGGGTCGAGGTTCCAACCTACTGGTGTGGCTAGTAGTGACATTTTTAGTCTCACCTTGCAGCTGAATCAACGAAATTGTCTCAGAAAAAAAGGTGAATCAACGAAAATCACACTGCGTAGAAAAATCGTTAAAAACGTTTGCAAATTTAGAAGGATCATCGTGCGAGTATGTCTTTAATATGTGCGCACAATTCCATGCTAAGGACACATTTTGTGCTCTCGAGAAAAATAAATAGAAACCGTTGTTCCAAAGAAAACGAATTTCTTGTGGGGAAAGAAAGAATTTTTGATAATGTGTCCTGCAAACTTTGAGTTAATTGGGAAGCGATCTCGGCGGAACATACTCGCCGAGATCATCAAGACATTAACTTGGTCTGCAGACTTTGAGTTACGGGTGATTTCGCCCGGTCACCATGCCAGCCGTCCGAGATTATCAAGACATTAACTTGGTCTGCAGACTTTGAGTTACGGGTGATTTCGCCCGGTCACCATACCAGCCGTCCGATTAGCCCACCCAGAGTTGTCTGATCCCGCGAAAAAACATCTCCCCGCACCCGCTCAGTCGATGCCTCCAAAGAAAAATCTCTTCCCGCGCCAAACGACTCAATCTCTCTCTCTCTCTCTCTCTCTCTCCCTCTCTCTCTCGCTCTCTCCCTCTCTCTCTCGCTCTCTCGCTCTCTCCCTCTCTCTCTCCCTCCCTCTCCCTCCCTCTGTCGAGCACGCTCATCTCGCCCCAGGGGACATGTAGACTTCGGTAGGTCGCCGGGCCCTAGACATTATCTCGGTGCCTGGAGGATGGATCTTCTTCGAAGGCAGTTCGTGCCGATCGACATTGGCACAATTATCTGCATCAACACATCGTCATGTGATCCGAAAACATTCTCGCCTGGGCACCGGGGAAATCTGTCATCTTCTCTGTATGGTCTCGCCACTGCTTTACCATGAACGAGCGCGAGCGTCCTATGTCAAGAAAATCGAGTAGGGCATTATATAATGCTTTATGCGCCAGTTGGCCAGCTAGCGCTCATGCGCCTAGCCCGTTGGGCCGGCCCATCAAGCACGAGAAACCGCTCAATCAATCGCTCGACGGGCGCTCATTCGAGAGGCCTCAGGCGATCGTTGCTTCAGTCGTCCGTTTGACCTTGACCACTGACGTTTGACTCATTGACCATTGACTTTTCAAAAAATTGATAAAATTTCATGAATTTGTAAAACATTCGCGAATACAAAATAAGTTCATGAATTTGAAGAAAGGTTTCGCACTGGAAAAGGTTCATCAATTTTTCCCAAATTCCAAAAAAGTTAATCGATTTGAAATGTTTTTTGCTGCCTTCGATCAATTTTAATTGGCAGCTCCTTTGGTACAACTTTGTACTGAAGTTATACTAAAGCAGCGTCAATTAATTTGGATTGGAGGGAGTAACAAATCTGGAAAAATTTCGCACACTGGAAAAAGTTCATAAATTTTTAAAAATGTTCACGAATTTGAGCCAAAAATTAGACAGCTGAAAAGGTTCACAAATTTGAGAAAATGTTTGCAATTTTGAAAAACTTCATCGGTTTATCATGTTTGACACATTTTTGAACCAAAACAGTTGTTTGATCGCTACCTTCTATTATTCCGTGGCAACGCACGGGCACTCAGCTAGTAATTAAAAATGAAAATAAGAAAGAGGAAATATGGAAGATAAAAAAATAAGGAATAAAATAATAAGGAAAAAATACAGCAATGAAAACAAAAAAGAAAAACCACAATGTCCTGCCTTTTGCCTAGAGCAGGACAGAGATTATCTGAGTTCAGAGGAGGACGGGCTGATTCTGAGGAGGACAGAGATTATGCAGGTTCAGAGGAGGAAGGGGCTGATTCTGATCAGAATAAGAAGAAAAAAGGTACATGGCAAGCTGATGGGATGAGCAACAATGGCACAGATGGAGGGCAGGAAGCTACCGGGCCTGGGGCTCCCGGTCTACTGGTGGGTGCGACGGACGGCACCCACCAGGAGCCATGACGATCATCAGCTGGAACTGTCGGGGCCTCGGGGAGCCCCGGACAGTTCAGGAACTCGTGTGCCTTGTGCGCACGTATCGTCCGTCTCTAGTTTTCATCTCTGAAACCAGGAAAAGTGAGGAGTATATCAATAAACTGCGTAGGAGACTAGGTCTTAAGCACTGCATTTCCCATGTCGGAAAAGGGAAGGGTGCAGGTATCGCTCTCTTCTATGATGAGCAACTTGAAATAAAAAAGCTCGCTGTTGGCCCGCGTTATATTGATGTGTTAATTCGTCTCAATCCCCATGGCCGTCAATGGCGGGGTACCTTTGTCTACGGTGAGCCTATATCCAGTGAGAGGCACCACATGTGGGACCTCCTGCGTAGAATCAAACCAACTTCCAGTGAACCATGGCTTGTGATAGGTGATTTTAATGAAACTACTTGGCAGCATGAACACATCTCCAGAACCCAAAGGAATGAAAGAAACATGGCAAATTTCAGAGAATGTCTGGCTGACTGTAACTTGTTGGACCTTGGCTTTATAGGACCTAAGTGGACTTATGACAACAAGCAAGTTGGAGTGGACAATGTAAAGGCAAGAATTGACAGGGGTGTGGCAGACCCTCAATGGTCCTCCATTTTCCCTAATGCATCGATCGAGCATATCTGCTCTTCCAGATCTGATCATCTCCCCTTATTGCTCAGGTTTGGACAGAGGAAAGAATGGCGGCCCCTGAACAAATTCTTCCGCTCTGAATATATGTGGGAAAGGGTGGATTCGCTTGCTGAGGAGATTGTCAACACATGGAAAGAGAAGAGGACTGCTGAGAACCTATCTGAAATAGCAGAGAAACTGTCAGGCTTGCAAAGCTCTTTGAATGCTTGGGCAAAAAAGAACTTTGGCTCGATCATTAAACAGACCAGAGCATTGAGGAAACAAATGGAATATTTGTGGTCACAGCAAGCCTCGGCTATAAGGGACAAGGAAATCAAGGCAGTGGCAAAAAATCTTGACGAGATGCTTCATCGTGAGGAAATGATGTGGAGGCAGCGGTCAAGTGCCCTCTGGCTACAAGAGGGAGACAGAAATACGAAATATTTCCAGCGCAAGGCTTCGTGGAGGCGCAAGAAAAATACTATTAAGAAGTTGAAGGATGATGAAGGAAACTGGGTGGAGGACCGGATAAGATTACAGGATATGACCACGATTTTCTTCAAAAATCTGTACACCAAAGAAGAAGGGCTTGACCCCAAAGTCATTGTGAACTGTCTTACCGAAGAGTGACAAATGATATGAACTCATCGCTGCTCAAGGAATTATCAGAAAAGGTTCAAATTGGACCTCTCAAAGCGCCTGCCCTAACGGTTTCCCAGCCAGGGTTTTCCAAAGGAATTGGA
The DNA here is from genome assembly GCA_021605145.1 of Aegilops bicornis. Classification (NCBI taxonomy): domain Eukaryota; kingdom Viridiplantae; phylum Streptophyta; class Magnoliopsida; order Poales; family Poaceae; genus Aegilops; species Aegilops bicornis. The sequence continues at coordinate 836,898,775 of CM038671.1, read as the reverse complement.
GTACGGTCAAGAAGGATGTGGTGAATGCGGTTCTAAATTTCTTCAGGGAGGCGTCATGCGGAGGAATCAATGATACAGTCATTGTGCTTATACCCAAGAAAAACAACCCAGAGTACTTGAAAGATTTCCGTCCAATAAGCCTGTGTAATGTGGTCTACAAGGTTATCTCGAAATGCATGGTAAACCGCCTGAGACCCATTTTGGATGATCTTATTTTAGAGACACAAAGCGCCTTCATCCCAGGGCGTTTGATTACGGACAACGCTACAATTGCATTTGAGTGTTTCCATAAGATTCAACATAGCAAACAGGCTGCTAACACCCATTGTGCTTTCAAGTTGGATTTGGCAAAAGCGTATGATAGGGTGGACTGGGGTTTCTTGGAAGAGGCCCTGTTGAAGCTTGGTTTCAATCACAAATGGGTGGATTCGGTGATGTGTTGTGTGAAATCTGTGAGGTATTCTGTTAAATACAATGGTGGCGCGACTCTCTTCTCTTTCCGCGTGTGTGTAACGGCCTCTAGGATGTCTTGTATTTGTACTTGTGTAAGGTTTTTTTTTTTTGCAAGGTACTTGTATGATGTTAGGGATTGTTTTGTTTCCTCTTATGATTATTCAATTTTAGTGTTTTTATGACAAAATATATGGTGATGTGCATTGCGTGAGTGCGAAGGCAGAGCAAGATCGGAAGGTCACGCGTGTATTTGTATTTCTTGTTTATTTGGCAGCAACTTAAATCATATATATAGAGAGAGAAGTACCTTATCCCAAAACACCAGATAATTAGAAAAAACTTTAAAATCGGGGCACAAATAAAGCATCCAATAAACAGATTTCCAAAAAACAAGGCATCAATTTAATACCACGTCCATTAAATTCTCTTGCTACTCGTATATACCAACGCCAAACGACCCACCTCACATAGAGCAAGCACACCGCGGCAATGGCGCTCCGTCAGAACTGCTTGCTCGGCCTGAGCATATGCCTCCTCCTTGCCGTCGCTAGCGCGGCCGTCGGCCCAAGGCCCCCACCGCAAGCTGCCACCGTCTTGGCCAGCGACGACTGCTACGAGACGGTGATGGGTGTCCCGAGCTGGTGCGCGGGGCAGTTCATCCGGGCGCTCTTCGACGGCAGCAACCGCGCCAACTCCCCCATCGTTTTCTACTGCTGCAGGCTGCTCGCCTGCGTCCACCAGTGGTCGTGCTACTCCGTTCTCCGTGGCGTCTGCCCACCCCCAGAGACGAATCAGTGTTGGTAGGCCGCCGGCCGCACCGCAAGTAATGTAGCTTACGTGTTCTGGTACCCGATGGTCTGATACACATCTGTATGTGTATGTGTATGTGTATCAGTGTATGCATGTGTATCATGGATATTGAATCTCTGGACGCGCGTGTACATGTGGTTGCAATTCTTTTTCTGGGTGAACTTCATCCACGTTACTTAGACTTAATCAGTGCGCTCAGAGACTCAAAATGGTTAGTTCGGTACCTCAAGTTATGGTTCGTGCTGTTCGATCCAAATCACGATTTGGTTCTCTCTGTCAGATTTCGCACTGCATATACTCACTACTCACTAGTTATGTAGGTCAATTATAAATCCCCAAATCGTCTACCTTTGGCGATCCTAAGCTTGACGTCGTCTATGGCCTTTCCAAGCTCTTCCAAAGGTTTTAACGATGGCGAGGGCCTTTGACGGTCGTCAATTGCACTAGTTGCGGTTCGGGGGTAAATGTGGGAATCCAGTCATGTAGAATCCTAAAGGCCTCATTTGGCACAGATGTACAGACATAATTTTCAAGGAAATCTTGCGGCCAGCCTTATATCCCGAAAAATCCCTACCAGGCCATTTGGCAGGTAGGTTTTGGATGGGGCCAGTCCCAATTCTTCCCCGACAAAACCTCGCATCCCTGTCTAATTCAACACGCCTACCTCCCCTCACGTTTTCTCTCGCCCTACGGTGGCGCCACTCAGCACCAAACACTTGACACCGTTTTCTTTTTGTGTACTTGATTTATAACAGTTGACTTCATTACTTCAATCCTTGAGTTCTGAACATCTACTGACCATCCCTCCCATCACTAGTGTCAAATGAGTCCTAGAAAACACCTACAAGTATATCATCATATTCCACAGCAAACGCCTTTTAGAAAGAGAGTATACATTTACTTCAATGTCATCTTCTAGCGCGCGTAGGCCCGGTCCAGTCTCCATGAAACAACAATCCACCTGCTCATCAACCAGAAACGGTGCGGCCACCGACACAAATAGGATCAAGAACCCGGGGCCGCCCACACTCCCCGTCGACTCAGGCGGGGCGCGAGCCCTCGGAGCCGCCACTTAGCGGCCAGTCTTTGTCTTCCAGGCCGTGTTGCGAGCGGACACGAGGGGGGGGGGGGGGGGGAGGCCACCCCCCGCATGTTAGGTCAATGCCCCGGGCCAACCACAACAGGAACCACGACGAGTGGGCACAATGTGGTCCTGGGGTAAGGGGCCGAGGGGGGGGGGGGACGGCGGGGAGTTGGAAATCGCCGACAGCGAGACCACAGAAGCTGTGTGGACGCCTGCCGAGGGGAAACCAGCCGGGTTTGATGGGCGGTGGGGCCGGAGTTGCCGCCGGGGAGAGAGGGCTCGCTAGGGGAGGGAGTGTCCTGCCTACAGGCCTTGCTCTTGAGCTCTCGGATGGTATAACATGCTCGTTGATCCGAGGCCGGTGGGAGCGCGAGAAGTGAAACGGAGGAGGAAGCGAGAACACACGAGGCTGCAACGGCAGCAAGGATTTATTTATTTTCCCAAAGACAATAAGTCAGATGTATTTTCATGTTTACTTGTCATATTATTACTTCAAATATTCATGTTCTAATACTATCAGATTGCCTTAAAAATGTATTACAAAACATTTCACAACAACATGCAGCATATCATCAGTTTCGGCTAGGGCACTTGCACCAGGGCCGCACTGTAAACTCTCAGCTGCTCCTTTGTCTCCAAGTAGGCGGATGTTCGGTAGATATCTTTCAGAGACGCGTCACCTCCTGTCCGCCCTTCCGTCTGAACTGCACCACGCCGGCATGCATCTTGTGCCGATGCAAGCAATTGATTTGATCATGGCGTCCATTCCCGTGTGTCAGGATGCAGTCGCCGTGCGCGAAATACGGTATCGCGAGCTGCCGTACTCCGTGTGCCTCGATGAAGAATCAGAGGTTCCACCTTTCGCCCTCCTCCAGAACCAAGACTAAAGGCCGCAGCCACGTGGAGCTGGTAACACCAACCAGGACTAAAGGAAATTTTATGATTTTTTTTGAATTTTGTTTAAAAAAAATTAAATAATTTTTTATTTTCAAATTTTGAATTATTTTAACCTCTAATCTCTAATCAGCACCCCTCATCACTGCTCAATTTATCCTCTAATCTCTAATCACCTCTTGATCATGGCGTCCATGCCCGTGTGTCAGGATGCAGTCGTCGTGCGCGGAATGCGGTATCGTGAGCTGCCGTACTCCGTGTGCCTCGATGAAGAATCGGAGGTTCCACCTTTCGCCCTCCTCCAGAACCGGGACTAAAGGCCGCGGCCACGTGGATCTGGTAACACCAACCGGGACTAAAGGAAATTTTATGATTTTTTTTGAATTTTTTTTAGAAAATTTTGAATAATTTTTTATTTTCAAATTTCTGAATTATTTTAACCTCTAATCTCTAATTAGCATCCCTCATCACTGCTCAATTTATCCTCTAATCTCTAATCACCTCTCATCATTCCAAATCATCTAACTTCCCGAACGGTCACCTATCCTCCCACTCCCCCAGCCTGAGCACGCTTAACTTCCGGTTCTATTCTCCCTCGTTTCCAAGTCTGCCCTTGTTGTTTTTCTGATAATAGTAAGATGCCAATCCTATTAACCCTGAGGAATTTTGCTTGAGCATGAAGTGACACATTTCACTGTTTGAGTTTGAAACTATTGTTTTAAAAAACAATAATTATTTAGAAACAATAGTTATTTTGAATAATTAGTTTGACCATTGTTTGACCATAGTTTGACCAGATTTGACCAAAATTCAAAATAATTGAAATAATTATTTAGTAACACTAATATTCTAGAATAATTAGTTTGACCATTGTTTGACCATAGTTTGACCACAGTTTGACCAGATTTGACCAAAATTCAAAATAACTAAAATAATTAATTAGTAACACTAATATTCTAGAATAATTAGCTTGACCATTGTTTGACCACATTTTGAACTTTTTCGATTTTTCCACTCTAGATCTTAAAAGCCCGTAACTTTTTTCTGTTAGGTTTTTGAGGATTTTGAAAATGTTTAACGGGTTCCCCTAGTTAAAATTGGATGTAACTTTTTGAGTAGATGATTTTTCATATAAAAACTTTTTCATCCGAGTTAGTATGCAAAAGTTATGCCCATTTTTACAAATTCGGAGAGATTTTGCAAATAAAGTCGAAATTCACATTTGCAAATTTTTCCAACAACTAGACCACATATCACATGGGAAACTTATTTTCTTTTATTTTTTTGACATTTCCATCATTTTCTTTTATTTTTTTTAAAACTGAAAAAGCGATCGGGGGTAGAGTTTGAAAATGGGACTTTTAGTACCGGTTCGTTAGCACGAACCGGGACTAAAGGTCTCAACCCCATTAGCACCGGTTCGTGTCTCAAACCGGGACTAAAGGTCTAATCTTTAGTCGGTTTGAGGCACTAACCGACTAAACATCAAGATTTTTAGTCCCGGTTTGAGGCACAAACCGGGACTAAAGGGCACAGTGAACCGGGACTAATGCCTTAGTCAAGACGTAACCGGGACCAATGCTCACATTAGTCTCGGTTCGTGATTGAACCGACTAATGTGAATATTGGCCCGGAACCAGAGACCTGTTTTCTACTAGTGCTTCTTCAAATCCAACGGTCACATCCACCCTGCTGTCTCAATCGGTCGAACTGCATTGGTCAACTACAGGAAACTGGGGCCGGTCTTTACCTGACCAACTATCTAATACTACGCAGGCTCGTCAAATAGTGCTTTTGAGCTTTCTTCAGGATTTGGCCCGAAATGTTCGGTAGATTCCCACGCGTTACGCACCTGCTCGCCACTTTGTTCTCAACTATTCCGATTCCAGCAAACGGAGGCCGTTAGGTCAAAGCCGTAGCGCGCGCCCTGTAGTTTCATAGAGTCCAAAGCTCCAGCTCAAAGAGTTCAAGAAGACCAACCATCCACACTTGATTAGCTACCCGCACTTCACCAGAACATGGTCTATGTCCTCCACTACCCCTTCACAAACATAAAAAAAAACACTGAGACAATGGGAGCAAATTCCTTGAGACAAGAAGTCCGTTCTCTCCGAGGAAGTCTATTCCCCTTCTTGTCGAAGAAAGATATGACGCTGGGAAGGGAAAGGGAGTAGAAATGTTTTCGCAGCCTTGGGGCGAAGGGCTGAGAGTTCCGTGATCCAGTTCTTTGAGCATACATAGGTTGAGGATGGAACTCCTATAGCAATCGATGTGGAAAAAGGCAACAACTGAGAATACAAAGCAGTAAAAGCGAGTGAGATCTTGACTTTCTATTATCATACAACATAGAAGTATTTAATCAAATCAGAAAGAGCCCTAGGATTTCACCAAAATGGCATAATTGAAAGCTCTCGTCTCAGTCGCCCATTTGCCAATTTAGATCATAGAAACCGCACTCTTGCAGCAAAAAGGAAATTTCTGCTAGTTCCAGAGGAGATAATATCATCTCCAAGTATGAAAATTAGTGTCAAATCAGGTTCGGTAGATGACACGTATAATAAGAGAGGATTGTTATTGGGAACCAGCTTTTTGGAAGGGGTGGAGGCACCTACCTTGAAAGACAGGGACCTCCTTTTCGAAATATATGGAATTGTGCCCGAAAATATAGAGCCTTTGTTTTATGAAATCACAAAAATGATAGAATCATACATGCGGGAGGCATAATTGGTTTTGCCAGCTGCATACAATGTTACCTGGTTTTGTGACCAGTTTCTGGGCCCGGAGTCTGCCCAGAGTCTAAGGGATACTTTCGTAGATTTACATTTCAAGGGGCGCGAAAGCACGTCGCAGCTATTTTTTTCAGCTCGCTCGCTCAGTTTTTTAATTTCATTTTTTCATAATGCACGAATTATTATTTAACTATTATATAATTTTTTCGTAAATGGGCTTACATTTTTTCAATTAGATAAGTACCTTAAAAATATGCAGGTCACTGAACCGAAGCCCACCATCCTACTTTGGCAGCTTCATCTCCTCCAAGCCAACCCAGGTGTATCATGTGATCATCATCCTTCTATATATGACCACCATTTTAGGTCATCCTTAATTATCATATTTTGGTCAACATACCATGGATAACTAGTAGTAATTAATTAGTCCCTGTAAATATAATCATGGCATTTCATGAAAAACTGCAATCAAGGCAAAAATTAAGAATATCATAATTCATGGCACAAATTAAGAATTTCATAACTTAAGAATATCATAGCACACACCATAAATTAAGAATACCATAACTCATAGTATAAACTTAGAATATCATAAATCGAGTACCAAAGTAAATTGTAAGCAGTTAATCAATGCGTCAATCAAATCACATTCCCGTCCTATAGTATATAACAAGGCCAAACGCCAACGATCAATTCACATGTCACTACGTAGTGATTAGTGATCTAGCTCCATCGAGAAAAAGTCTAGCCAACAATGGCCAACGGGCTCCGGCCGTCCTACCTCTGCCTATGCATCTCCTTCATCCTGGTGGTCGCCTTAGCCGGCACACGTCGGGCGGCTGCCCAATGTGAGAAGACGGTGGCGGCGGTGCCAGACTGGTGCACAAAGCAGTTCTTCAAGGCGGCCTCCTCGGGCGCCAAGGGGGACGAATTCATCACCCATGAATGTTGCCTGCTGCTCGGTTGTGTCCATGAGTCAAACTGCGACAGCATCCTCCACGGCTTCTGCCCGGCTCCGGACGCTGATGAGTGCCCGGTGCCACCCGTCGCACCAGCTGTGTCGACGGGAGCGGCTAACTAGCTGAATAACCGACCTGTGTACTTGTTCGGCGTGCATGGTTGCAATGGGTTTGTTTTTTTTCGGTGTGATCCATTTGATTCACATTTCTGCATCGTTGTGTTGCTGCCATCTGTTTTCGCTGCTTTCGTTGGAGTAGTCAAAGAAGCTGCCATCAGTTCTCTTGCTTATTTTCATTGGAAACCGTAAAATAGTCACAAGGACAATTTCCATGTTCTGTCAGCCTACATAGCCGCGTTGCACTCAAAAGGCAAGTGCAAAATCCCTGGAACGAAATGACACGTGGACTGTAATGTGGCTCTCGTTAGTTTCAGAAGATCGTTCGTTATTAACAGAGGAGAAAATCGATCAGATCTGAGTAGGTAGAATCCAGGAGGACGAGTATTTAAAAAAATATCATTCTTGGGGTTTGTGTCCCTCTAAACCAACACTTTCTTAACAGTGGCAAAAGACTACCCCATTTATTTATTTTTGCAAAAATTTAACAAAGGCGTTTGATGACGGTTAAGATGATTTAAGCGTGTTTACGATAGGTGAGTCGGCCCGTCAAGGCTGACGTGGCAGAAAAGTCAACTCCGCTTATTTCAACCATTAAGTTGACAGTTACGACTGATGGGCCACACACGTCTGCATCAACCATCTTCTTCCTCCTTCCCTCCCTATCTATTTGACAAACACCTCATGTGCATCTAAGGGGAGCTTCATGACGCTACCGTTACTAAAGATGCCCACGCCGCTCCTGATCGACCAAGATGGTTCACGAGACCTCTCGCACTTACCGCTCGAGCGCACAAACAGCATGGAGCAGGGCGAAGCCAAGATAAAAGGCCACCAGGGTCAACGCGAACATGTAGCACAAATTAATGTATGCCTCGAAAACAAAGAAGCAATAATAAAGGGCTGAAAATTGTGTACCTCGTATTAAGTAAGATGTCTATAACTAAATCTCCTTCTCATCCCGTGTCTCAGGCACGCCACAGATATCTCTGAACCTGCAAATCTTTGTTGCCGAGAATGGTTTTGACTTGATTAATAAAACAGCTAAAATTAGGTAACTGTGACATAGACGGTGTTCCCCAAGTTTTGGTACAACTCAAAGACAACTCAAATACTAAAACGTGCGTATTACTACGTATCATCTAGTACAATAGCAATGTCCATCTAACACATCTGGTAAGAAATCGAACTATTCAAAAGAAAAATCTAGTACAATAACAATGCATTATTGTGACTGAAGCAACAACTAAAATCATGCAACGGTGATAAAAGACATTCCCCAACTCAAAAGATAACCCAAGTACTAAGACCGTGCGTGCGCATTATCATGGAAGCTAGCATGCACAATGTACAATAGTATTAGTGATTTCTACGGCGCTTGGTCACCGCCAGAGCTGCGCAGTAAACGCTCAACTGGTCCTTTGTCTCCACGTAGGCGAACGTTCAGTACATACCATGCTTCAGACGAGTCAACTCCTCTCCGGCCTTCTGTCCGATCTGCTCCATGCCCGTTTGCATCTTGTGTCGGTGCAAGTAACAGTTTTCATCCCGGCGTCTGTGTGTCAGGACGCAGTCGCCATGCGCCGGCGCGGCATCGCAAGCTGCCGCGACCGATGCGCCTCTATGACGAACCAGAGACTCCACCTCTCCTCCACCTCCAGGACCAAAGCCGTCATCGAGCCACTGTCGCCGCCCAATCATGACGCCCATCATCCTGTGCACCTTCGACAGGCGACTGTGGGATGACTTAGCCGGAGCCACGAGGGGCCCACAAGGTACTTGGACGCGCCCAAGTGCCTTTCCGTCTCCTCGTTGCACGTCTGGTCTCATCCCGAAGCTTGTAGGGTCTCTCTTGTCTAGAAAGAAATCGTCAAAAAGTTTCGGGCATTTGAACTTCGCTTTGGTACTAATTTCGAAAAACTAAAAACAGGCAAAAAAACAAAAACTGACACTTGGCACTAAGTTAATAGGTTCGTTGCAAAAAATGATATATAATTTTATATAAGACATCCAAGATTGATACTATAATAGCATTAAACAATCAAAAATTATAGATACGTTGGAGACGTATTAAGCACCATGCTTCTTCATTTTGATAGAACACATATGCTGACCTGGTGTGGTGCACTGGTGCTGGGCGTGAGATCGGACTAGACGATGTCTTCTCCGAGGGCGACAGCTCGGGCATGGGGTTCCAACATGTTCCTTGTCGATGTCATCCATGGAGGGCACCTGATGTTCGGAATCAAACAAGTGAATAAATAAGGCAATCTGAGAGAAGGAAGGAGAGGAGGGGAGAGGGATCAAGGGAAGGGAGAACCGGAAGACCACCACCACACATCCAATATAGTGAACAATATACTTTCTGTTCTTAGCAAGTTAAGGAACTCACGTAAAGACATGAAAAAAAGTAAAATCACGACAATCAAAAGATTGTGGTGGCCAAAAGACCACCACGACAAACAACAGGACCACATAATAAAGCCATGAATGATAGGCTCGATGGCCAGCAACACAACCGGCCACGGCTCGAGAGCCAGAACCACCATTTCAGCCAATCCTTTGGTATCGCGCCATGGGGAACAAGAAGAACTAGTTGAACAAGGGCATAGAGACATGGAGAACAAGGACTTACCAGAATCGGAGATGTGGTAGGCACACCACCTTGGTTGCAGCCAAACCATTGTCATTATGCTATGGGAAGCCGACATATATGCGTGTAATATTTGCATCTACTATGGATAGCCCAAAATTGTCAACCTGGCCAAGACGGAGAAGGTGAGCAGAACATCAGTAGTGCCCTCCAATCGAGAGGGCAACCCATCAAATTCAAAATCGCAAAGGGCACATGAAGTATGTTCTGGAATCAGAAATGGACACACATTGTCGCAGCTATCTTACAGTGGGTTCTTGAGCAAACATCTCCCTTGGTATCAAATGACCACCCATTGTTGCAGCTATCTTACGGTGGGTTCCAGATGTCGTCGATGCAGACCACAATCTGCATCCGCTCCTTGACTATCTCCCAAACTCCGCGCTGACGCTGGAGCAAGCGCCGCCGCAACGGCGGAGCCCGAGGACACAGGTCCACCACGAGGATGCCGCCGCCGCCACGCCATCCTTGTTTGAACAGATTGATTTCCAAATCCATCCCCAACCATAGGACCGACGACCTCGTCAGGGAAGGATCCGAATAATCTTTATTCAGCGATGTCATCATTGCCGCCGAAGCAAAACAATGAACAACCTAAAAACCTAGACTACGAGGGAGTAAAAAGCAATCCACATGCGTGGATACGACGATTCTCACCACCGGGCGATCGAGGTCACCGCGGAGGGGAGCCGCCAGAGAACAACGTTGGAAAATCGGCCTCCTGGTGGCGGCTAGGGTTCCAGAGTCAAGAGGGACGAGAGGAAAACAACGAGTCGCTTTTACATTGAACCCTATAACTTGCCATGGCATGATGGCCAGCATAAGATTCACCACGTATGGCATACCCTATAATTGGCCATAAATATATTTTCGCCCGAACATCTATATTTGTGGAAGAAAGAAAACAAGACTAGTCTGACTTTGGCATTGCCACTGCATACCCTAATATTGTCATGTTATAACTAAAATCACACTAAATGATATGACTCGACAATGCTAAGTTGCATCACAGTTGCGATATCAAGACAGTGATTACCTCACTGCAAATAAAGCTCATGGAAATCTTTAGTAACCAGATTTTGTCGAAACACGAAATGATAGAGTTGTGCGTCGGCAGAAAAAAAACTCCCTCCGTTCCATAATGTAAGAGACTTTTTGACTCTACACTAATATTTAAAAACGTCTTATATTATGTGACGGAGGGAGTACCTAACTGCGAGTACTTCCGACGACGATGACGACGATGGAGTGCATTCCGAAGCAACAAGCTGTACGTGCAAGCTAGCCTTCGAAGCAAGCAGGCTAGCAGAGGTGGATGGATTCTTGTGCTCCCGTACACGGTACACGTGAAGGTAGCTTGTACGGTTGTACTGTACCACGTGCTAGCGAACAACACGCACGTACACCGGCCACCTTTTTTTTTTTTTGCTCGATCGATCCACGAGCGTGCGTGCAAGAAACGGTTTGGTGCGTACGTAGCAGAAACGGTTTTCCTACAAAAAAAAAAACGTAGGATCGAAACCCACTCGGCCTCCGGCTGTACCACACGCCGACTCGGACTATATAAGAGCAGCTTCCAGCTTGGATCTCTCCATCAAACCAAGCCATCCAGCGCAGGTGCTTATTAACCAACAACACGTAAGTAGGCCAGATCGATCCAAAAGCCAGCGAGAGAAGCTAGCTAGCAGATCGACAACAACATGGGGTGCAGCATGAGCCGCCTCCTCAAGACCACCGTCACGCTCATCATCCTCGTCCTTCTCCTCATGCCCGGGGCCTTAGCCGCCACTAGCTTCGATGCCTCACGAAGCCAACAGCTGCCGCTGCCCCGAGGGACGGTCAAAGGGCCGGAGAGCGTCGCCTTCGACGGCCTGGGCCAGGAACCCTACAGCGGCGTCTCAGACGGCCGGATCCTCAAGTGGAACGGCGAAAAGCTAGGATGGACTACCTATGCATATGGACCCGGGTATGATAGCAAGACCTGCACGCCGTCCAAGTTCAGCCCGGAGACTGAGACTGCTAGGGAGAGCCGTTGCGGCCGCCCGCTTGGCCTACGCTTCAACCAGAATTCGGGCGACCTCTACGTGGCCGACGCGTACAAGGGGCTGATGCGGGTTGCGCCGGGCGGCGGGAGGCCACTGTGTTGGTCAACCAGGTTGACGGTTTTCCTCTGCGCTTCACCAACGGTGTTGACGTTGATCAAGTTACGGGAAAGGTCTACTTCACCGACAGCTCAATGAACTATCAAAGGTCGCAGCATGAGATGGTCACTCGCACAGGAGACTCGACGGGCCGCCTTATGAGCTATGACCCACGGACATCGGATGTCACGCTGCTCCAGGCGGGCATGACGTACTTAACGGCGTCGCGCTCAGCACCGACCGCACCCACCTCGAGGTCGAATCGACTGGACCATGAAAGCAGCTTAGACATAGGATCGAAGGGGACAACGCAGGAACATCAGAGCCTTTTGCCGACCTGCCCGCATATCAAGATAACAAGAGTCACGACACCAAAGGAGGCTATTGGGTGGCGTTGCATCGCGAGAAGAATGAGTTGCCCTTTGGTCGTGATAGTCATCGTCTCGCTGTCGGGTCGGTAACGATGGGAAGATACTTGAGGAGATGAGAGGGCCAAAGAAGGTGAGGCCCACCGAGATTATGGAGAGAAGCAATGGCAAGATCTACTTGGGTTCGGTAGAGCTTCCATATGTCGGTGTTGTTAAGCGCAAGTAGAGAATATAGTAGATGCATAGGATGCCCTTTTTGTTTCCTATTCTTACCATTAAATGTAAATTTTCAATTTGTTTTTTCTGGTTCGGCCGACCTATTGTAATCCACATGTTCAATCAGCAAATCATTATTTGTTCTTTCCTCCATTTTAACGTGTATAAATGATCATTGTTAATGAGGGCCTCACCAACAGTAAATGGATTTCTTCGATAAAGCACAACCCAGACGTTGATGTTCTTCCTAAATTTATCAGCCTTTGGCACCACACTCAAGTAATTTTGCTATCTGAAAGGGAGGATGTTCTAAGCTGGAAATGGACTCCTGATGGGAAGTACTATGCTAACTCTGACTATTTTTGTATCAGTTCTGGGGAAGGGTTGAGTTCCCTTATTTTAGGGAAACAGCAGGACTCTGCTGCGTATTTTTATTAATTTTTAAATAGTAATAGAAAGTCTTCAGGAAAGAAAAGAAAGAAATAAAAACATACAAATACAAAAGAATAAAGAATATATCTAGTTTACTAGATTAAAACAATTACAGTCTGGCTTAACGAAAATCTTTCACCCAGTCATGAAAGCCACTGTATTCATGCCTTTTCGCTCTGTAGATGATCCACTTGAGCTCTTCTTTAAATTTTCTTCTGCAATGATACACACTTGTTGGGATCACTGCTGCGGTGATGGCCTCTGGTTTAGTGGGTGCGGTCACGCCGGAACACCCAGGCCCTGATCTAAGGTTTGGCGGCCGAGCTCAGTGTAGTCCGCCTACTCCTGTGCATCCGTGCCAAAAAAAAAACCTTTATGATATATTTTTCTTGCGGGGTTAATTTTGTTTATTTTTGTTCAAAATTGGCTCATTTTCGTTCAAGAACACAAAATATGGATGGTGCTCTTCGTCTGGAATTTCCGTTAAAGTTTAATTGCGCCGATTTCATTCTGGGCGGTATATTTCCCGAAATCCAAAATCTTAGGCGGGGAAGACGACGGTGTTGCTCCTTAATGGAGTAACATTTTAGATTCTTTTAATTAGTGGAGTATGGATGGCGTACGTGCTCCTGTCCTGTGTACGTGTACCATTCGTAGTACTAGTTGGTTGATAAGATGGCATGTACAATGGTTGATAAGATGGTCTTATCTTAAGTCTTGCATATGATTTAGAGATGATAAGAATATTTGTCTATAATGGGTCATCTCTTAGCCTTATCTTCAATAACTAGTTATTCCTAAAAATATGGTGAGACATATTGTGCTTTTTTTAGAAAAGGAGGATGCACCTCGCCTCTGCATCCGGACGATGCATACGACCACTTTATTAATTATTAAGCACAAAAGACCTTACAAAGTAGTACATCAAGAAGCCTGAAGCCACCATCTAGGCAACATCCCTACTCCTACCCCCTTGATGCAGTGGTGCCGAATGTCCGAGCCTAATACCAAACAGACATCGCACCAAATCCTAACATCTAATGTCGGATGCCCCATCCTAGCCTCATACCGGGACTGGGTCACACGCCGGTCCGGGCGACTTCACCGAGGCTGCCGCCGCCTTCTTCCACCGATCCATCTCCATAGCAGGTATTGACGCACAGACCTTGCCAGGCCTGCCGTCGACGCCACTATGGCGCCAGACAGCTCGACCACCCTGCGCTCGTCCATCCAACCGCATCCATCGTCGATATGCAGCTGCATCATGCCGCCATCACTCGTTGTCAATGACGCGGTAGATACAACGCCGCACCACCTGGCAACCTCCACACCATCGCCACTGCTGGAGCTACTCGAGCCCACCATCCACAACAACTCTCCCTCGAACAACAGTTCCTCCCAAGACGGGCGCCTCCATGGAGGATACGACGCAGGGCGCCGCCGCCCAATCCAGACTGAATTTTGGACTTTCGTCCGGGAGGGGTTCGGGGGTGGATAGGGGGGACCTCGGCTTCGCCTCCAGGAAGGGTAACGGCGTCAAGTGACGTCGCCGATGCCGGGCCGAACACGCCTTATCTTCAATAACTAGTTATTCCTAAAAACATGATGAGACATATTATGCTAAGAGATCATCTCTTGTCTTCTCTTAAATAAGATAAATAAGAGAAGACAAGCCTTTTCTTATAAGTTCTCTCTCTTTCACCTTATCTTTTATCCTACATGGCACTCCTAAGATAGCACCATTGTATATGCCCTAAGGTTCCTTGGTGAAAACAAGGAAAGAGAGGGTTTTTGGTCGGAATGGCTATTGGCCGAGTGCCGACGACAAGTACTTCCGGTGACGGCGAGACCATGACGATGGAGTGCTTTCCGAAGGAACAAGCTGTACGAGCTCCGAAGCAAGCAGGCTAGCAGGTGGATCGATTCTTCTGCTCCCGTACACAATACACGTGAAGCTGGCTTGTACGATCACGCACGTACACCGGCCACCCTTTTTTTTTGTGCTCTTCCTCCTTTGGTTTGATTCCGTCCGTTACGTAGGAGAAACGGTTTTCCCAAAAAAAAAAAAAAACGTAGGATCGAAACCCACTCGGCGTCCGGCTGTACCACACGCCGACTCGGACTACTGCTTGTTCTCGATGGATCAGTGCTACTGCTATATAAGCTTGGATCTCTCCATCAAACCAAGCCATCCAGCGCAGGTGCTTATTAACCAACAACACGTAAGAAGGCCAGATCGATCCAAGAGCCAAGGAGAGAAGCTAGCAGATCGACAACAACATGGGGTGCAGCATGAGCCGCCTCCTCAAGACCACCGTCACGCTGCTCATCCTCGTCCTTCTCCTCATGCCCGGGGCCTTAGCCGCCACTAGCTTCGATGCCTCACGAAGCCAACAGCTGCCGCTGCCGCGTGGGACCGTCAAAGGCCCGGAGAGCGTCGCCTTCGATGGTCAGGGCCACGGCCCCTACAGCGGCGTCTCTGACGGCCGGATCCTCAAGTGGAACGGAGACAAGCTGGGATGGACTACCTATGCATATGGACCCGGCTATGACAGCAAGACATGCACGCCGTCCAAGTTCAGCCCCGAGACCGAGACTGCGAGGGAGAGCCGCTGCGGCCGCCCGCTTGGCCTACGCTTCGACCAGAAATCGGGCGACCTCTACGTGGCCGACGCGTACAAGGGGCTGATGCGGGTAGCGCCGGGCGGCGGGGAGGCCACCGTGTTGGTCAACCAGGTCGACGGTTATCCTCTGCGCTTCACCAATGGTGTTGACGTCGATCAAGTTACGGGTCAAGTCTACTTCACTGATAGCTCGATGAACTATCAAAGGTCACAACATGAGATGGTTACTCGCACCGGGACTCGACGGGCCGCCTCATGCGCCACGCACCCACGGACATCCGATGTCACGGTCCTCCAGGCGGGCATGACGTACCCAAATGGCGTCGCGCTCAGCGCCGACCGCACCCACCTCGTGGTCGCATCTACCGGACCATGCAAGCTGCTGAGGCACTGGATCGAAGGGGTCAACGCAGGCACATCCGAGCCTTTTGCCGACCTGCCCGGCTATCCAGATAACGTGAGGCCCGACACCAAAGGAGGATATTGGGTGGCGTTGCACCGCGAGAAGAATGAGTTGCCCTTTGGTCGTGATAGTCATCGTCTCGCTGTCGTGGTCGGTAACGATGGGAAGATAGTCGAGGAGATGAGAGGGCCAAAGAAGGTGAGGCCCACCGAGATTATGGAGAGAAGCAATGGCAAGATCTACTTGGGTTCGGTAGAGCTTCCTTATGTCGGCGTTGTTAAGCGCAAGTAGAGAACCATTGTAGTAGACGATCGGATGCCTTTTTGTTTCTTGTTCTTACCACCTAATGTAATTTTCCATTTGTTTGTTTTTTTTGTCAGACGGACTATTGTAATCCAGATTTTCTACCAGCAAATAATTATTTGTTCTTTCCTCCATATTAACGTGTATAAAAGCTAAATTCTACCTATAGAATTTGCTCCTGTTAAGGGCCAACCTGCATGATATTCCTAGAGATAGAGTAGGGACGCACCATGCACTCATGGATTGTTCCCTTCACGTAAACACGCAAAGTCCAAGTTTGGAACATGTATGTGCTCTGTTCGTTTCGTTAGCAGAGTTGCAGTGGCCGGGGACATAAATGAAGTGCACGCCGCATGTCCATTGCATGTGCTCGGCGGCCAAGCCTTCAAACCAGAAATCCTCTTCCTTTGTTTCTTTTTGTTTTGACCAACGTACCAATACTATGTATGTGTACCCAATCAACATCCATGCAATGCTTCGATTGGCGGCTTCCACTACAGCTCCCCGCCCACCTTCACGTGCACCTTCGCCAGGCCACAACGGGACGATTTTGCCGGCACGGGCAGAGGGTCGGTGTGCGTGATGCGCTCGTGGTCCAGGTCGAACGACCTTATCCTCCCGTCGGTGTCCTCCGTCGGCCAGTAAAGCGTGGCGTCCACGATGGCTAGGCTGGAGAGGCCGGGGCTGCATTCTGCGTCGGGGCCGGTGTGCACGTCCCGCCACGACGCTTCCCCAAAGTGAACACGTGCACAGTGCCGGGCTCCCAGAACCGCTCGTAGCTCCATGGGACGAGCACGACTGTGTACCGCCCCGTCTCTGGGTGGCGCGCGAAGGCGCATCGCAGATGCCAACTTTTGCCGACTAAGCTCGGGCGCAACTCCACGGAAGAGCTTGTCGGAGGCAGAGCTCCTCGCCTGTCGACGGGTTAACCAGCGTGATGGCGCCGCTGGCTCCCTGTCATCGCAGAGGCAGGCGATGCCGTTGCAGGTGCCGACCACGTTCATGCGTCGGTAGAGACAGGCCGTGTCAACGTCGAGCTCGCGCCACAGCTCCGCGCGGCTACCCTCCGGCGACAGGACGTGGACGGCGCCCCGGAAGCCCCGGCTCTCCACGACGAGGATCTTGTCGCGCCTCCGCATGTCCACTGGCGCCCTCTCGTCGACTAGGTTGCGCCAGAGCCGGCAGACGAGGTGGACTCGACGGCGGGCGTTGGTGGGCAGCCGCGCCAGGATGTCGGCCAAGACGTCCGTTGGCACGGCGAACACCATCGCCTTGAACCCTGCCCGATTTTGTGTCGTGCCGCCGATGAATCGAGCTTCTGGTATGTTTCCCCGGCCGATTTGTGGACTTGTATTACGTACAGCCACCGTGATCAACTATACGAGTCCCTTTTGTAGTACGTCGCAGCGGCAGGTCTTCCTTTGATTAATGATGCAACAATGCGCGCGCGCGTAGGCCAATTGCGTCGATCCGCCCAGCGCCGCGCGTGTACCACGGGACCAAATCAACGATGCCTGCGTGTTACTTCACGAAAACCTTTTCCATCCACGTAAACTAACAAAATCTTGCAACCAAGCCCCTAATATTTTACAGCCAGCACCCTCAAGTTTCCGTTTCATTACAAACAAGGCCAAAATTTCAACAAGTCGTTGGAAATTTCGCCAGGAATTTCGGCAGCATAACGCGTTCAGAGGAACCGCAACATGCACACCGGCGCTAGAAATCGCTCCATGACCATCTCTTCTAGCTAGTTTGCGTGTCTCACATGGAAGGACCACCACCGGCCTCTTCGTTCATTTTAATTTTCGTTCTTGACATCTAACTAAATAGCTGCATTTCCTATAAATAAACAAGTACACTTCATTGTCTACAAGCAAGCACTATCGGCAAACCCAAAATATTAACATCTCATCACACTTGTTCTTATGGGACTAGTATAACTAGCAGTAGTCTAGTATCAGAGGAACATTTAGTGTAAAGTTAAACCACAACAGTAATACAACATTAGCAACAGTACGTAGTTTAGCAGCACTAGCTAGTCTAGCATCAGATGAAAATTCAGCGCAAAGTCAAACAGAAGCACTAGCATATAGCATCAGCAACACTAGTTTAGCGGCGGCAGTATAACGACCATTTCGAGACTCCTCGTCATGTCCCCGATCTCATCCGGGACTCCGAACTCCTTCGGTACATCAAAACTCATAAACTCATAATATAACTGTCATCGAAACCTTAAGCGAGCGGACCCTACGGGTTCGAGAACTATGTAGACATGACCTAGAACTATTCTCGGTCAATAACCAATAGCGGAACCTGGATGCCCATATTGGTTCCTACATATTCTACGAAGATCTTTATCGGTCAAACCGCATAACGACATACGTTGTTCCCTTTGTCATCGGTATGTTACTTACCCGAGATTTGATCGTCGGTATCCAATACCTAGTTCAATCTCGCTACGGTAAGTCTCTTTACTCGTTCCGTAATACATCATCTCACAACTAACTCATTAGTTGTAATGCTTGCAAGGCTTAAGTGATGTGTATTACCGAGAAGGCCTAGAGATACCTCTCCGACAATCGGAGTGACAAAACCTAATCTCGAAATACGCCAACCCAACAAGTACCTTTGGAGACACCTGTAGTACTCCTTTATAATCACCCAGTTACGTTGTGACGCTTTGGTAGTACCAAAGTGTTCCTCCGTAAACGGAGTTGCATAATCTCATAGTTATAGGAACATGTATGGGTCATGAAGAAAGCATTAACATACTAAACGATCAAGTGTTAAGCTAACGGAATGGGTCATGTCAATCAGATCATTCAACTAATGATGTGACCTTGTTAATCAAATAACAACTCCTTGTTCATGGTTAGGAAACATAACCATCTTTGATTAACAAGCTAGTCAAGTAGAGGCATACTAGTGACATACTGTTTGTCTATATATTCACACATGTATTATGTTTCCGGTTAATACAATTCTAGCATGAATAATAAACATTTATCATGATATAAGGAAATAAATAATAACTTTATTATTGCCTCTAGGGCATATTTCCTTCAGTCTCCCACTTGCACTAGATTCAATAATCTAGTTCACATCATCATGTGATTCAACACTAATATTCACATCTGTATGTGATTAACACACATAGTTCACATCGTCATGTGACCAACACCCAAAGGGTTTACTAGAGTCAATAATCTAGTTCACATCGCTATGTGATGAACACCCAAAGAGTACTAAGGTATGATCATGTTTTGCTCGTGAGAGAAGCTTAGTCAACGGGTCTGTCACATTTAGAGCCGTATGTATTTTGCAAATACTCTATGTCTACAATGCTCTGCACGGAGCTACTCTAGCTAATTGCTCCCACTTTCAATATGTATCCAGATTGAGTCTTAGAGTCATCTGGATCTGTGTAAAAAGCTTGCATCGATGTAACTCTTTACGACGGGCTCTTTTATCACCTCCATAATCGAGAAATATTTCCTTAGTCCTCACTAAGGATGTTCTTGACCAATGTCCAAAGTGATCTACTCCTAGATCACTATTGTACTCCCTTGCCAAATTCAGAGCAAGGTATACAATAGGTCTGGTACATAGCATAGCATACTTCATAGAACCTATGATCAAGCATAGGGAATGACTTTCATTCTCTTTTCTATTTTCTGCCGTGGTCGGGATTTGAGTCTTACTCAATTTCATACGCTTTTGCAACACAGGCAAGAACTTTTCTTTGACTGTTCCATTTTGAACTACTTCAAAAATCTTGACAAGGTATGTACTTATTGAAAAAACTTATCAAGCGTCTTGATCTATCTCTATAGATCTTGATGCTCAATATGTAAGCAGCTTCACTGAGGTCCTTCTTTGAAAAACTCCTTTCAAATACTCCTTTATGCTTTGCAGAATAATTCTACATTATTTCCGATTAACAATATGTCATTCACATATACTTATCAGAAATGTTGTAATGCTCCCACTCACTTTCTTGTAAATACAGGCTTCTCCAAAAGTCTGTATAAAACCATATGCTTTGATCACACTATCAAAGCGCTTATTCCAACTCCGAGATGCTTGCACCAGTCCATAGTTGGATCGCTGTTTCTTGCACATTTTTTTAGTTCCTTTATGATTGAAAAACCTTCTGGTTGCATAATATAATACTCTTCTTTTATAAATCCTTTAAAGAATGTAGTTTTGACATCCATTTGCCAGATTTCATAAAATGTGGCAATTGCTAACATGATTCGGACAGTCTTAAGAATCGCTACAGTTTGAGAAAATCTCATTGTAGTCAACACCTTGAACTTGTCGAAAACCTTTTTGTGACAAGTCGAGCTTTGTAGATAGTAACACTATTATCAATGTCCGTCTTCCTCTTGAAGATCCATTTATTTAACATGGCTTGCTGATCATCGAGCAAGTCAATCAAAGTCCATACTTTGTTCTCATACATGGATCCTATCTCAGATTTCATGGCCTCAAGCCATTTCGTGGAATCTGGGCTCATCATCGCTTCCTCATAGTCCGTAGGTTCATCATGGTCTAGTAACATGACTTCCAGAACACGATTACCATACCACTCTGGTGCGGATTTTGCTCTGGAAGACCTACGAGGTTTGGCAGCAACTTGATCTGAAGTTTCATGATCATCATCATTAACTTCCTCACTAATTGGTGTAGGAATCACTGGAACTGATTTCTGTGATGAACTACTTTCCAATAAGGGAGAAGGTACAATTACCTCATCAAGTTCTACTTTCCTCCCACTCACTTCTTTCGAGAGAAACTTTCTTCTCTAGAAAGGATCCATCTTAGCAACGAAAAAACTTGCCTTTGGATCTGTGATAGAAGGTGTACCCAATAGTTACCTTTGGGTATTCTATGAAGACGCATTTCTCCGATTTGGGTTCGAGCTTATCAGGTGAAAACTTTTTCACATAAGTATCAAAACTCCAAACTTTTAAGAAACGACAGCTTAGGTTTACTGTTAAACCATAGTTCATATGGTGTCGTCTCAACGGATTTAGATGGTGCCCTATTAAATGTGAATGCAGCTGTCTCTAATGCATAACCCCAAAACGATATTGGTAAATCAGTAAGAGACATCATTGATCGCACCATATCAAAATAAAGTACGGTTACGACGTTCGGACACACCATAACGTTGTGGTGTTCCAGGTGGCGTGAGCTGTGAAACTATTCCACTTTGTTTTAATTGAAGACCAAACTCAGAACTCAAATATTCATCTCCACGATCAGATTGCAGAAATTTTATTTTCTTGTTACGATGATTTTCTACTTCACTCTGAAATTCTTTGAACTTTTCAACTATTTCAGACTTATGTTTCATCAAGAAGATATACGCATATCTGCTCAAATCATCTGTGAAGGTCAGAAAATAATGATACTTGCCACGAGCATCAACACTCATTGAATCGCATACATCGGTATGTATTATTTCCAATAAGTCAGTAGCTTGTTCCATTGTTCCGGAGAACGGAGTTTTAGTCATCTTGCCCAAAAGGCACAGTTCGCAAGCATCAAATGATTCATAATCAAGTGATTCCAAAAGTCCATCAGCATGGAGTTTTCTTCATGCGCTTTACACCAATATGACCTAAACGGCAGTGCTACATATAAGTTGCACTATCATTATTAACTTTGCATCTTTTGGTTTCAATATTATGAATATGTGTATCACTATGATCGAGATCCAATGAACCATTTTCATTTGGTGTGTAACCATATAAGGTTTTATTCATGTAAACAGAACAACAATTTATTCTCTTACTTAAATGAATAACTGTATTGCAATAAACATGATCAAATCATATTTATGCTCAACACCAAATAACACTTATTTAGGTTCCACACTAATCCCGAAAGTATAGGGAGTGTGCGATGATGATCATATCAATCTTGGAACTACTTCCAACACTCATCGTCACTTCCCCTTCAACTAGTTTTTATTCTGTAACTCCTGTTTCGAGTTACTAATCTTAGCAACCGAACAAGTATCAAATACTCAGGGCTACTATAAACATTAGTAAAGCACACATCAATAACCTGTATATCAAATATACCCTTGTTCACTTTGCCATCCTTCTTATCCGCCAAATACTTGGGGTAGTTCCGCTTCTAGTGACCAGTTCTATTGCAGCAAAAGCACTTAGTCTCAGGCTTAGGTCCAGACTTGGGCTTCTTCACTCGAGCAGCAACTTGCTTGCCGATCTTCTTTAAGTTCCCCTTCTTCCCTTTGCCTTTTCCTTGAGACTAGTGGTCTTGTCAATCATCAACACTTGATGCTCTTTCTTGATTTCTACCTTCGTCGATTTCAACATCATGAAGAGCTCGGGAATCGTTTCGTCATCCCTTGCATACTATAGTTCATCACGAAGTTCTAGTAACTTAGTGATGGTGACTAGAGAATTCTGTCAATCGCTATCTTATCCGGAAGATTAACTCCCACTTGATTCAAGCGATTGAAGTACCCAGACTATCTCGAGCACATGCTCACTAGTTGAGCGATTCTCCTCCATCTTTGAGCCATAGAACTTGTTGGAGACTTCATATCTCTCAACTCGGGTATTTGCTTGAAATATTAACTTCAACTCCTGGAACATCTCATATGGTCCATGACGTTCAAAACGCCTTTGAAATCCCGATTCTAAGCCGTTAAGCATGGTGCACTAAACTATCAAGTAGTCATCATATTGAGCTAGCCAAACGTTCATAACGTATGCATCTGCTCCTGCAATAGGTCTGTCACCTAGCGGTGCATTAAGGACATAATTCTCCTGTGCAGCAATGAGGATAAACCTCAGATCACGGATCCAATCCGCATCATTGCTACTATCATTTTTCAATACAATTTTCTCTAGGAACACATATAAAAACATAGGGAAGCAACAACGCGAGCTTATTGATCTACAACATAATTTGCAAGATACTACCAGGACTAAGTTCATGATAAATTAAAGTTCAATTAATCATATTACTAAACTCCCACTTAGACAGACATCTCTCTAGTTATCTAAGTGATCACGTGATCCAAATCAACTAAACCATGTCCGATCATCACGTGAGACGGAGTAGTTTCAATGGTGAACATCACTATGTTGATCATATCTACTATATGATTCACGCTCGACCTTTCGGTCTCCGTGTTCCGAGGCCATATCTGTTATATGCTAGGCTCGTCAAGTTTAACCTGAGTATTCCGGGTGTGCAACTGTTTTGCACCCGTTGTAGATGGACGAGAACTTATCACACCCGATCATCACGTGGTGTCTGGGTACTACGAACTTTGGCAACGGTGCATACTCAGGGAGAACACTTCTTGATAATTTTTAGTGAGAGATCATCTTATAATGCTACCGTCAATCAAAGCAAGATAAGATGCATAAAGGATAAACATCACATGCAATCAATATAAGTGATATGATATGGCCATCATCATCTTGTGCTTGTGATCTCCATCTCCAAGCACCGCCATGATCACCATCGCCACCGGGCGCGACACCTTGATCTCCATCGTAGCATCGTTGTCGTCTCGCCAACTATTGCTTCTACGACTATCGCTACTGCTTAGTGATAAAGTAAAGCAATTACATGGCGATTGCATTTCATACAATAAAGCGACAACCATATGGCTCCTGCCAGTTGCCGATAACTCGGTTACAAAACATGATCATCTCATTAAAAAATTAGCATGATGCCTTGACCACATCACATCACAACATGCCCTGCAAAAACAAGTTAGACGTCCTCTACTTTGTTGATGCAAGTTTTACGTAGCTGCTACGGGCTGAGCAAGAACCGTTCTTACTTACGCATCAAAACCACAACGATAGTTTGTCAAATAGACTCCGCTTTTAACCTTCTCAAGGACCGGGCGAGCCATACTCGGTTCAACTAATGTGAGAGAGACAGACACCAGCCGGTCACCTTTAAGCAACGAGTGCTCGGAGCGGTGAAAACAGTCTCGCGTAAGCGTACGCGTAATGTCGGTCCGGGCCGCTTCATCTCACAATACCGCTGAACCAAAGTATGACATGCTGGTAGGCAGTATGACTTGTATCGCCCACAACTCACTTGTGTTCTACTCGTGCATATGACATCAACGCATAAAACCAGGCTCGGATGCCACTGTTGGGGAAAGTAGTAATTTAAAAATTTTCCTACGATCACGCAAGACCATGGTGATGGCATAGCAACGAGAGGGAAGAGTGTCCGTCCACGCACTCGTGAGACCGAAAGCGGAAGCGTTATAACAACGCGGTTGATGTAGTCAGACGCCTTCACGATCCGACCGATCCAAGCACCGAACGCACGGCACCTCCGAGTTCTGCACACACGCTCAGCTCGATGACGATCCCGGACTCCGATCCAGCAAAGTGTCGGGATGAGTTCCACAGCACGACGGCGCAGGACGATGATGATGCTCCACCGACGCAGGGCTTCGCCTAAGCTCCGCTGACGATATGACTTCTCCGGCGCAGGGCTTCGCCTTAAGCTCCGCTGACGATATGACCAAGTGGAATATGGTGGAAGGGGCACCGCACACGGCTAAGGAAAGATCCAGTAAATCAACTTGTGTGTCATGGGGTGCCCCCTGCCCGTGATATATAAAGGAGCAAGGAGGAGGTGGCGGCCAAGGGAGGAGGCGCACTAAGATGTGGAGTCCTACTAGGATTCCAAGTCCTAGTAGGAGTCCACCAAGAGGGGAGGAAGGGAGAAGGAAGTGGAGGAGAAGGAAAGGTGGCGGCCCCTTTCCCTAGTCCAATTCGGACTAGAGGGAGGGGCGCAGCAGCCCCTTAGCCCTTTCTCCTCTTCCCACTAAAGCCCATCAAGGCCCATTGCTTCTCCCGTAACTACCGGTACTCGAAAAATACCCGAATCATTCGAACCTTTCCGAACTCCGAATATAGTCGTCCAATATATCGATCTTTACGCCTCGACCATTTCGAGACTCCTCGTCATGTCCCCGATCTCATCCGGGACTCAACTCCTTCGGTACATCAAAACTCATAAACTCATAATATAACTGTCATCGAAACCTTAAGCGTACGGACCCTACGGGTTCGAGAACTATGTAGACATGACCTAGAACTATTCTCGGTCAATAACCAATAGCGGAACCTGGATGCCCATATTGGTTCCTACATATTCTACGAAGATCTTTATCGGTCAAACCGCATAACGACATACGTTGTTCCCTTTGTCATCGGTATGTTACTTACCCGAGATTCGATCGTCGGTATCCAATACCTAGTTCAATCTCGCTACCGGTAAGTCTCTTTACTCGTCCGTAATACATCATCTCACAACTAACTCATTAGTTGTAATGCTTGCAAGGCTTAAGTGATGTGTATTACCGAGAAGGCCTAGAGATACCTCTCCGACAATCGGAGTGACAAAACCTAATCTCAAATACGCCAACCCAACAAGTACCTTTGGAGACACCTGTAGTACTCCTTTATAATCACCCAGTTACGTTGTGACGTTTGGTAGTACCAAAGTGTTCCTCCGTAAACGGGAGTTGCATAATCTCATAGTTATAGGAACATGTATGGGTCATGAAGAAAGCATTAACATACTAAACGATCAAGTGTTAAGCTAACGGAATGGGTCATGTCAATCAGATCATTCAACTAATGATGTGACCTTGTTAATCAAATAACAACTCCTTGTTCATGTTTAGGAAACATAACCATCTTTGATTAACAAGCTAGTCAAGTAGAGGCATACTAGTGACATACTGTTTGTCTATATATTCACACATGTATTATGTTTCCGTTAATACAATTCTAGCATGAATAATAAACATTTATCATGATATAAGGAAATAAATAATAACTTTATTATTGCCTCTAGGGCATATTTCCTTCACAGTGATCCTCTAACATGCGATCGAACTTCAGCTTCTCCTTTTGACTTTCGCATTGCGTCCTTGCATCGACAATGACCCGGCGGAGATCGTCATCATCGGGCACATCGTCTGGTTCCTCTTGATCTTCAGCAGCTTCGCCCGTTGCAGCACCATCGTGCACATCGTCTGGTTCCTCTTGATGTTCAGTAGCATCACCGTATTCAGGGGGCACATAGTTGTCATCGTACTCTTCTTCTTCGCCGTCTTCCATCATAACCCCTATTTCTCCGTTCCTCGTCCAAACATTATAGTGTGGCATGAAACCCTTGTAAAGTAGGTGGATGTGAAGGATTTTCCGGTCAGAGCAAGACTTCGTATTCCCACATATAGGGCATGGACAACACATAAAACCATTCTGCTTGTTTGCCTCAGCCACTTCGAGAAAATCATGCACGCCCTTAGTGTACTCGGAGGTGTGTCTGTCACCGTACATCCATTGCCGGTTCATCTGCGTGCATTATATATAATTAAGTGTGTCAAAAATCATTACAAAACATCATGAATAGATAATTAAGTGACCAAATTAATAGAAGTTCATCATCACATAAAAACCAAAGTACATACATAGTTCTCATCTAACAACATAAAGCTCTGCAGAGCATCTAAATTAATTAAAACGTACATTGAAACTAGGTAAAACATTTCAATGCGAAAACAAATGTGATCATAATCGCAATCAAGGTAACAACTGATCCAACGACATAATGATACCAAGCCTCGATATGAATGGCATATTTTCTAATCTTTCTAATCTTCAAGCACGTTGCATCCATCTTGATCTTGTGATCATCGACGACATCCGCAACATGCAACTCCAATATCATCTTCTCCTCCTTAAGTTTTTTTATTTTTTCCTTCAAGAAATTGTTTTCTTCTTCAACTAAATTTAACCTCTCGACAATAGGGTCGGTTGAAATTTCCGGTTGAACAACCTCCTAGATAAATAAAATCTATGTCACGTTGGTCGGCATAATTTTCATAAACAATAAATGAACCAATAGTTATGAAAAGATAATATATACCACATCCGAATCATAGACAGGACGAGTGCCGACGGGGCCGGATACCAAAACCATCGCACTATATAAGATGCAATAATAAAAGTAATAAAATAATACAAGTATCTATCTAAACATACAAGTAAGAATATTTTTCCTTTCAGAAAGAAGATAAGAACAAGAGGCTCACCACGGTGGTGCCGGCGATGAGATCGGAGCGGGTGATCGACGCCGGTGAAGACGGGGACGGGGCGTGATGGACCGCTAAACCTAAATAAATATTGAGGAAAATGGAGCTTGGCGGTCAAGCTTGGAGAGGAGAAACCTTAAGTAGTGTGTCTCGGGCATTCCATCGAACACCTTGTGTGCATAGGAGGTGAGCTAGAGCACCACCAAGCCCTCTCCCCCTCGGCCAGAAAAAACAGAGCAAAGGTGTGCTCTGCTCTTGCTGAGTGGGTATATATAGGCACCACCATTGGTCCCGGTTGGTGGCATGAACCGACTAAAGGGAAGCCTTTGGTCCCGTTCAAGCCACCAACCGGGACCAATAGTGGTGGGTTCGGAGCCAGGCCCATTGGTCCCATTCGTCCCACCAACCGGGACCAAAAGGTCCTGGACGAATCGGGACCAATGGCCCATGTGGCCCAGCCGGCCCCTCGGGCTCATGAACTGACAAATACCTCCATTGGTCCCGGTTCGTGGCGTAACCGGGACTAATGGGCTGAACTGCCTGGGCCATTGCCCCCTTTTCTACTAGTGACATTTCCATGGATGGTAAAAATATTATTATTTGACAAAAAAATGTATAAAAATATTTCTATGGTGTGGCCACTGGCACAAACAGGATCGAGAAGTCAGGTCCGGCCACACTCCCCGTCGACTCAGTGCGAACCACCTAACTCCACGAAGCCCCAGGCGGACTACCCCAAAGAAAGCGGCGGTCTCGGTGGAGGTGGCGATAACATGGTCGGTGAGCAGGGCAGAGCACTTGGAGGCGGCGCGGCGGTAGTCCCCGTGCAGATGGAGTCAAGGGCAACGGGTGGGCGAAGGGCGGCAGGGGCTGCCGGGCGCCCATCGGAGAAGATCTCCGTGAGCTGGCAAGGACAGCCTCAAGAGATGCCCTACACCGCCACATCGCACGCATACCGGTGGGATCTTGCACATGGCGGAGATGTGCCACTCATCCTCGCAGTTTTAGCAGCAACCATCGAGCTCTACCGGGATGCAGCTCTCCGGGATTGGAAGTGGGCAAGATATTCGGCCACCTGCCCGGAGGAGAAAGCCTCGCCGGGTCAGGCGGGGCGCAAGCCCTCAGAGCCGCCACTTTGCGGCCAGTCTTCGTTTTGCAGGCCGTGTTGCGAGCCGTCGAACGCAAGGGGAAGGGGGGGGGGGGAGAGGCCTTGCCGCGCATGATAGGGCCATGCGCCGTGTCAACCACATCAGGAACCACGACGAGTGAGCACAATGTGGTCTTGCTCTAAGGGGACGAGGGGTAGGGGTGACGGCGGGGAGTCGGAAATCGCCGCCGACAGGGAGACCCTGGAGGCCATGGTGGACGCCGGCTCCGGAGGGGAAACCAGCCGGGTTTGGTGGGCGCCGGGGCCGGAGTAGCCGCCGACGCAGGGGAGAGAGGGCTCACTAGGGGAGGGAGTGCCCTGCCTGAAGGCCATGTTCATGAGCTCTCGGATGGTACATCGCACTCGCTGATCCGAGGCCGGTGGGAGCGGGAGAAGTGAAACGGAGGAGGAAGCGAGAACACGTGAGGCCGCGACGGCAGCAAGAATTTGTTTATTTTTCCAAAGACAATAAGTCAGATGTATTTTTCATGTTTACTTGTCATATTTTACTTCAAATATTCATGTTCTATATAATCAGATTGCATTAAAAATGTATTGTAACACATTTTGCAACAACATGCGGCATATCATCAGTTTCTAGCTAGGGCGCTAGCACCAGGGCCGCCCTGTAAACACTCAACTGCTCCTTTGTCTCCAAGTAGGCGAATGTTCGGTAGATATCTTTCTAGAGACGCGCCACCTCCTGTCCGTCCCTTCCGTCTGATCTGCACCACGCCGGCATGCATCTTGTGACGATGCAAGTAATTGATTTGATCATGGCGTCCGTGTCCGTGTGTCGGGATGCAGTTGCCGTGCGCGAAGTGTGGTGTGGCGAGCTGCCATACTCCGTGTGCCTCGATGATGAATCGGAGGTTCCACCATTCGCCCTCCTCCAGGACCTGCACCGTTGTCGACGCGTCGTCGCTGCCCACCGCGACGCCCAGCATCCCGCGCACCTTCGTCAGGCGGCAGCGGGATGATTTCGCCGACACGGGCAGTGGCTCGGTGTGCGTAACACGCTCATATTCGAGGTCAAACAACATGATCTTCCCGTCGCCTTCCTCCTCCGTGAGCCAGTAAAGTGTGGCGTCGATGATTGCGAGGCTGGAGAGGCCTGGGCTCCACTTTGCGCCCGGGCGGGCCTGAATGACCCGCCACGACGCCTCCCCCAGCGTGAACACGTGCACTGTGCCGGGCTCCCAGAAGCTCTCGTAGCGCCCCGTGACGTGCACGACCTTGTACAGCCCCGTTTCTGGGTGGCGCGCGAAGGCGTACTTCAGGTGCCAGCTTTTGGCGCCTAGCCTTAGGTACAGCTCGACGGAGGAGCTCGCCGTCGGCATTGGTGGGAGGCGGAGCTCCTCGCCTTTCGATGGGTTAGCCAGCGTGATTGCACTTGCACCGCCTAGCTCCTTGTCGTCGCAGAGGCATACGAGGCCGTTGCAGGTGCCGACCATGTTCATCCGTCTGTAGCGCCAGGCCGTGGTGTCGTCGAGCTCACGCTGCAGCTCTGCGCAGCTTAGTGTTGGCGCACAAATGGAACTACGGCTCACCGGTGATCCCCGGAGACAAGGAAGAAGGAGGAATAGGTGGACACAGAGAATTTGCGGGCGCACAAACACCCTGCCGCAACAACATCGTTTTCAGTTTTCTACGAGCTCGAACTCGTTTTCCACAGCGATACATAGAGGCCGGGGGAGACCTTATACACGCGCGCGCACGCATGCCACACCGTGCCGCGCTGTAGGCCCTACTCACCCCACTCGCCACGCCCCGCGCTCCACGGCTCCCGCGCAAGCCGCGCACACACATGAACGGACGCGACCGGGTCCAGCGCCCAGCGCGGTCACCCTCCCGCACTCCTCGCTAACCAACGCACGCACTCACGCACACACAAGCCTGACGCGGTCCGGACCATGCACGTCATGCCTGGTACACGCACTCACGCGTGCCCGAGCCGCAGCCTAGAAGATCCCGGAGTCCTCAACGCCGACGTCCGCCACCAGAGCTTGCTCCGCCGCCTCCATCTTCTGTGGCTTCGGACAGTCGGGCTTGAAGTGGCCACGCTGCCCACACTTGTAGCATCGCCCGCGCCGCTTGTTCCCACGTCGCCGCCTGATGCCGCGTTTCGCCGCACCGTCGTTGTCGCCATTGTAGCCGCCACTGCCTTGACGTCACTCCCGCGCCCGCCATTGTGCCGCCAGATACATCAGCTGGCCGTCCGCCCACTCGCCGCCAGCTAGTCCGCTGCCGTCAGTAGTCGCCGTCAAGGCCATTAGGCGACCCAACGCTTCTCGAACGCCTTTAGTGGAGACGCCGCAGAACTTCTCGATTCCGCCACTGCCGCGTACAGGCGGTGCGGCACGGAGTCGAGAATTTTCTTCACCATCGCGCCGTCCTCCAGCGTTGACCCAAGCCCCGCGAAGCGCGCCGCCATGCCACCGAGCTTGCCGGCGAACACATCCAGTGTATCAGCCTCCGACATGCGCAGCTGCTCAAACTCTCCGCGGAGAGTGGCCAGCCACGCCGCCCGGACGCGGTACGCACCGACGAACCTCGTCTTCAAGCTACCCCATATCTCCGCCGCCGTCTTCTTCCCCGACATCTACAAGAGCAGGTCCTCGGGGAGTGCCCCGAGCAGGTACGCGCGGGCGGGCTTGTCCTTCTTCGCCACCACCCCCGACGCCGAGTCCTCCGCCAGCACCACCGCCTCGACCAGCTTTCTCTCTCTTTCACTCTCACGTATGAAGATGGAAGGAGGAGACAAAAATTTTCCGGTGCACAAACGCCTCGCCGCATGAACAGCGCCTCGGCTGCACGAACGGCCTAATCTTTACTGGGCACATACTCGGGCTCGGTACATACCGGCACCCCACAATACATCGTGGCTCGGCTCATACCGCCGCCACACCCACACGAAAGACTACTGAAGACTACATCTCTCCTAGCTCCTCCTTCCTTGTCTCCAGCGATCACCTGTGAGCCGCAGTTCCGCTTAGCGCCAACACCAGTATCAGAGCTGGTCCGGGTTTGTCCCAACACGGCTCCCCTCCGGCGACAGGACGTGTACGCTGTCCAACAAGCCCGGGCTCTCGACGACGAGGATCATGTCACGCCTCGGCATGTCCACCATCGTGCGATCGTCGACGGTGTCGCGCGAGAGCCGACAAACTAGGCGGATACGACGATGGGCGTTGGTCAGCAGACGCACCAGGATGTCTGCCAAGAGGTCCGTGGGCAAGTCGAAGACCATCGCGCGCCTTGAACCCTTCACGAGTTTGAATCTATGATACCTAAATAGTTCATCCCCACTATGGTATTTCTCTTAACATGCAGCCCATCTACATCAGCAATACTGCCACATCAACATTTAGTTAGAGGTTTACATGCGGATCCCACACTGCCCACCACATTAGAAAACATGAACGTCAGCTTCACCATTAGCATGCGTGTTCCACTTTCAACTTATTATGAGCCACTCAATCAATTAATACAGTATGGAAACTGAGGCGAGCGAGTTGGCCCCCCTCGGATTTCCCAAGCCTCCCCGTCCCCGAACTCTTCCTCCTGCTGCAACGCAGTGCTTCCCGTTCCGGGATCCCTGCAATTCGTTGCCGATAGGCCTTCTGATTGTAGGCACATCGGAGCTCCGGCGCTCGCGTTGGATCCGTTCGTCCTTTCCGTGGAAGGAGTCATCGATGCGGCCATCCTCGCGCACGCCGTTGGTCTGCTTCCGGCTCTCCTGGCGCGGGCAACCTCGGACGGCTTCCTCGTGCTGGTGTCCTCAGACGCACAAGACGCGTCCATCACAATCGCGGCCCGATTCCAGTGTAACGGTTGTGCCTGATGCGGCCATCCCTCACTAGTAAAAGCCAGGGCATTTGTCCCGGTTCGTAAGGGCCTTTAGTCCCGATTCTTGAACCGGGACTACCTTTTACTCCCGGTTCTTACACGAACCGGGATAGATGGGCATCCACGTGCGCCATGGCAGTCCAGTAGGGCCTTTGGTCCCGGTTGGTGACATAAACCGGGACCAAAAGGCTTCCACGCGTCAGCATTTCAGTGGCTGGTGTTTTTTTTTGTTTTGAAAGGGGTGGGGGGGGGGGGGTTAGGGGGTTTTGGGGGGGTAATTTAGGTGTTTGTGTTAGCTAGCTAATTAATAGAGAGAATTGTCCTCTCTTATCTCCGTGCTTGGTCGACGCTACGTACTATATATATATATATATATATATATATACGTATACAGAGGACTAGATACTCTAGCTAGCTAGTAAGCAAATGAAGGAAACAGAAGATCGTCATGAACATATGCATACAGAGAGAAGTGATATCGACCACCTCTCCTTCTCTGAGATATTGGTCGAACAACAAGTTCTCGTATACTATCCGACGCTACTGGCTACATATATACAATATAATTATCTCTTACAATATAATCTCCTAATTCCAAACAAACTAAGGGTCCACATGGTATTCTCCGCCTTTAGCGATCACGTGGTCAAGAAAGAATGCCGCCAATTCCTCTTGAATTGCTCGCATACGATCTGGTGGTAGTAGTTCATCCCGCATCCGAAACATCTAATTTGAAGAAGGGGGTCAATACATATATATGAATAAATGAAACTGAACACAAATGATGATAATAAAATAAAATTGTGAATATTATTAGTTACACACTTCATATTGTTTGCCAGAGTATCCCCGCTCACAGGTCGTGTGGCAGATGGACTCGCAAATGTAGTATCCACAGTAATCATTCCCTTGTTCCTACCACAACCACTTTACAAGGAATAGAGGTCAATTAAACTGATAATTAGCAAGCATGCTAAATGGTATTGATGAAACTAGCGCTTGAATCACTAGGAGATGCGTGGAACATGCTACTATAGTACTTACTGGTATCTAAATTGCAGCTTCTTCGGCAGTCCCAGAGTTTTTGAGGTGACTTTTTCCCAAACCCTGCCAGACAAAGAAAACAATTACTTGATATCACGAAATGAACAAAGTTGCCGATATGGTGCGATAAGATCGGTTTAACTTACTTCTCTAGAATTTCAGTCAAGTCCGCGTACTCCGTGGGATCTTTTCGTCTCGAGTTTAAGACGGTTACTTGTCCCTGCTCAAGCTTAATCTCTAGCAGAATATAGTGGAACCTGCGCAAGCATGCATAACTCATCAATTACATTACTACAACCTCGACTAATAAGGGATGCACACGACAGTAACACTCACTTGGCTTCGTAAGGGAAGAGTATTATAGCTTTGTTTTGTTTTAATAGAAACGATTGTAGCAGCTTGGCCTTGGTATCTTTGGCATGAGATTTAACCATATATACATCTATGAGATTTGTGTTAATGAACCCAATATCACCGACTTGTCTTTTCTTCAATTCGGCGATCTTCAATCTGCATAATTAACATAGTGAAGATAATTAAAAGTACATGCAATGAAAGAGCTGACCTATATATAGAGACTTAATTAATGACAGAAGTAGTACTACTTACAGGCAGTAGCAAGTGACCATTAATTTATCGAGGGCCTTTAGATTGAAAAACGCGAAGAACTCCTCAAATGGAACATTCAACTGTTCAATTCCAACGAGGTCATGCTCCTCTCTAACTCTCAGCGTCAAAATACTCCTTCCCTCAGACTCTCTGCAGGTTTTCATGTACCAATTATTGAATCTGAACATCATCGTTGTTAGAGATCTTTCATCTTTGACGAGAGGCTTCCCGTACACGATTCGTGTTCGTCTGCCTCCAAGAAATCATAATGTACATCGTCGGGTAGGTAATCTGCAGTATTGTTATAACCCGGCACCATCCCGCCCGGATCATTAGCGACGCTATCTTCGGACATCTGGAGCGGGGGGAGCGATTGGTTCGCTTGTTCGCCGAGCTGGGCAATTTTTTCCCAGCTCGTCGTTCTGCTAACCTTTGATCAGTGACAGTACTTCCAGACCGCTTCGCTTGGACAAATGACTTTTCAAGGATGCGCTCATAGTTGCCTTTCGGCGGAGACTTTGGTGGTTTCCTCAGGGCAGCCAGAGTATGCTTCACTTTCACCAGATCTATCTTCTCCTCCGGAGGTGGATGTCTCTGCGCTTTCAACCCTTCAAAGAAGTCCTTCACTTCGGTCCGCACGATCTTCTTGTTTTCCTCCACGGTCATCTCGTACGGTAACTTCTCTAGAGGCTTGAGAGGTGGACAGATTCAGATTGCCTCCCGCCTCTGCCTGTAATGCTAGACGCCGGAGCAGATGGAGCGACTGCGGCTGTCTTCTTTCGTGCTTGCTTACGAGGCGGAGGAGAAGGACTACGACGCGTCGGAGAAGCCGGGGCGGCGGCGGGTCTCTTCCGCCCTTGCTGGCGAGGCGGAGAAGGAGGAGGTGTTGGGGAACGTAGTAATTTCAAAAAATTTCCTACGCACACGCAAGATCATGGTGATGCATAACAACGAGAGGGGGAGTGTATCTTCATAACCTTGAAGATCGCTAAGCGTAAGCGTTTAATAACGCGTTGATGTAGTCGCACGCCTTCACGATTCGACCGATCCAAGTACCGAACGCACGGCACCTCCGAGTTCTGCACACGCTTAGCTTGATGACGTCCTCGCCTTCTCAATCCAGCAAGACGGCGCGAAGTAGTAGATGAGTTCCGGCAGCACGACAGCGTGGTGACAGTGTTGGTGAAGAACAATCTCCGCAGGGCTTCGCCTAAGCACTACGGAAACTATGACAGAGGATAAACTAGAGGGGACGGGGTTGCCGGCACACGGCTTGGTGTTTCTTGATCTGTCTTTGGTGCTAGCCCTATCCCTCTACTTATATGTTGAGCCTTGGGGTCGAAACTTGGAGTAAAAGCCTCCACAAAGTCGGTTTCACCCGAAAGGAAAGAGTCCTTCTCGGATTTGGGGCTGCACGCCAGGTCCTCGGCGTTCGCCCCGGACTCCGCAAATCTTCCTTTGCGCTTTCCAAAAACCTTGTGGGCTTTCCCTTTGGCCCAAATAATGTGTTCTTGTACCCAAACATTTCGGGAAACATCCGAACCCCTTCCGTGAATTCGAACCCTTCCGAGATCAAACACTATTATCCCATATATCAAACTTTATCTCCGGACCATTCCGGAGTTCCTCGTCATGTCCATGATCTCATCCGGACTCAACAACATTCGGTTACCAACATACATAACTCATATAATACTATATCACAATCTAAACGTTAAGCGTGCGGACCCTACGGGTTCGAGAACTATGTAGACATGACCAAGACACGCTTCCGTCAATAACCAATAGCGGGACCTGGATGCCCATATTGGCTCTACATATTCTACGAAGATCTTTATCGGTCAAACCGCATAACAACATACGTTGTTCCCTTTGTCATTGGTATGTTACTTGCCCGAGATTCGATCGTCCAGATCTCAATACCTAGTTCAATCTGCTACCGCAAGTCTCTTTACTCGTTACATAATGCATCATTCCATAACTAACTCATTAGTTACATTGCTTGCAAGGCTTATAGTGATGTGCATAATCGAGAGGGCCTGTAGATACCTCTCCGACAATTGGAGTGGCAAAACCTAATCTCAAATACGCCAACCCAACATGTACCTTTGGAGACACCTGTAGAGCTCCTTTATAATCACCCAGTTACGTTGTGACGTTTGGTAGCACAAAAAGTGTTCCTCCAGTAAACGGGAGTTGCATAATCTCATAGTTATAGGAACTTGTATAAGTCATGAAGAAAGCAATAGCAATATACTAAACGATCAAGTGCTAAGCTAACGGAATGGGTCAAGTCAATCACATCATTCTCCTAATGAGGTGATCTCATTAATCAAATGACAACACATGTCTATGGTTAGGAAACATAACCATCTTTGATTAATGAGCTAGTCAAGTAGAGGCATACTAGTGACATTAAGTTTGTCTATGTATTCACACATGTATTATGTTTCCGGTTAATACAATTCTAGCATGAATAATAAACATTTATCATGAAATAAGGAAATAAATAATAACTTTATTATTGCCTCTAGGGCATATTTCCTTCAGTCTCCCACTTGCACTAGAGTCAATAATCTAGTTCACATCGCCATGTCATTTAACACCAATATCCATATCTATATATGATTAACACCCATAGTTCACATCGTCATGTGACCAACACCCAAAGGGTTTACTAGAGTCAATAATCTAGTTCACATTGCAATGTGATTAACACCCAAAGAGTACTAAGGTGTGATCATGTTTTGCTCGTGAGAGAAGTTTACTCAACGGGTTTGTCACATTCAGAGCCGTATGTATTTTGCAAATATTCTATGTGTACAATGCTCTGCACGGAGCTACTCTAGCTAATTGCTCCCACTTTTAATATGTATCCAGATTGAGACTTAGAGTCATCTGGATCGGTGTAAAAGCTTGCACCGATGTAACTCTTTACGACGGGCTCTTTTATCACCTCCATAATCGAGAAATATTTCCTTAGTCCTCACTAAGGATATTCTTGACCAATGTCCAGTGATCTACTCCTAGATCACTATTGTACTCCCTTGCCAAATTCAGAGCAAGGTATACAATAGGTCTGGTACATCGCATAGCATACTTTATAGAACCTATAACTGAGGCATAGGGAATGACTTTCATTCTCTTTTCTATTTTTTGCCGTGGTCAGGATTTGAGTCTTACTCAATTTCACACCTTTGCAACACAGGCGAGAACTCTTTCTTTGACTGTTCCATTTTGAACTACTTCAAAATCTTGATAAGGTATGTACTTTTTGAAAAACTTATCAAGCCGCCTTGATCTATCTCAATAGATCTTGATGCTCAATATGTAAGTAGCTTTACTGAGGTCTTTCTTTAAAGAGCTCCTTTCAAATAGTCCTTTATGTTTTCCAGAAAAATTCTACATCATTTCCGATCAACAATATGTTACTCACTTATATTTATCAGAAATGCGGTAGTGCTCCCACTCACTTTATTGTAAATACAGGCTACACCGCAAGTTCAGAGAAACTATATGCTTTGATCAACTTATCAAAGCATATATTCCAACTCTGAGATGCTTGCACCAGTCCATAGATGGATCGCTGGAGCTTGCACATTTTGTTAGCACCTTTAGGATTGAAAAAACCTTCCGGTTGCATCATATACAGCTCTTCTTTAAGAAAACTATTAAGGAATGCAGTTTTGACATCCATTTGCCAGATTTCATAAAATGTGGCAATCGCTAACATGATTCGGACAGACTTTAAGCATTGCTACAGTTGAGAAAATCTCATTGTAGTCAACACCTTGAACTTGTCGAAAACCTTTTTGTGACAAGTCGAGCTTTGTAGATAGTAACACTACTATCAGCGTCTGTCTTCCTCTTGAAGATCCATTTATACAATATGGCTTGCCAATCATTGGGCAACTCCACCAAAATCCACACTTTGTTCTCATACATGGATCCCATCTCAGATTTCATTGCTTTAAGCCATTTCGCGGAATCTGGGCTCATCATCGCTTTCATAGTTCGTAGGTTCATCATGGTCTAGTAACATGACTTCCAGAACAGGATTACCATACCACTCTGGTGCGGACTGTACTTTGGAAGACCAACGAGTTTTTGTAGTAACTTAATCTGAAGTTTCATGATCATCATCATTAGCTTCCTCGCTAATTGGTGTAGGAATCACCGGAACTGATTTCTGTGATGAACTACTTTCCAATTCGGGAGAAGGTACAAATTACCTTATCAAGCTCTACTTTCCTCCCACTCACTTCTTTCGAGAGAAACTCCTTCTCTAGAAAGGATCCATTCTTAGCAACGAATGTTTTGCCTTCGGATTTGTGAGAAGGTGTACCCAACAGTTTCCTTTGGGTATTCTATGAAGACGCACTTCTCCAATTTGGTTCGAGCTTATCAGGTTGAAAACCTTTTTCACATAAGCATCGCAACTCCAAACTTTAAGAAATGACAGCTTAGGGTTTACTACTAAACCATAGTTCATATGGTGTCGTCTCAACGGATTTAGATGGTGCCCTATTTAAAGTAAATGCAGCTATCTCTAATGCATAATCCCAAAACGATAGTGGTAAATCAGTAAGATACATCATATATCGCACCATATCCAATAAAGTGCGGTTACGACGTTCGGACACACCATTACACTATGGTATTCCATGTGGCATTAGCTGTGAAACTATTCCACATTGTTTAAAATGAAGGCCAAACTCGTAACTCAAAGATTCTTCTCTACGATCAGATTGTAGAAACTTTTATTTTCTTGTTACGATGATTCTCCACTTCACTCTGAAATTCTTTGAACTTTTCAAATGTTTCAGACTTGTGTTTCATTAAGTAGATATACGCATATCTGCTCAAATCATCTGTGAAGGTTAGAAAATAACGATATTCTGCCACGAGCATCAACACTCATTGGATCACATACATCGGTATGTATTATTTCCAACAAGTTAATAGCTCGTTC
Source organism: Aegilops bicornis (assembly GCA_021605145.1). Lineage (NCBI taxonomy): Eukaryota > Viridiplantae > Streptophyta > Magnoliopsida > Poales > Poaceae > Aegilops > Aegilops bicornis. The sequence goes on along the minus strand of CM038671.1, from coordinate 836,859,838 downwards.
CATTGTTCCGGAGAACGGAGTTTTAGTCATCTTGCCCAAAAGGCACGGTTCGCAAACATCAAATGATTCATAACCAAGTGATTCCAAAAGTCCATCTTTATGGAGTTTCTTCATGACATTACACCGTTATGACCCAAATGGCAGTGCCACAAATAAGTTGCACTATCATTATTAACTTTGCATCTTTTGGCTTCAATATTATGAATACGTGTATCACTACAATCCAGATCCAACAAACCATTTTTGTTGGGTGTATGACCATAGAAGGTTTTATTCATGTAAACAGAACAACAATTATTCTCTAACTTAAATGAATAATCAGATTGCAAATGAACATGATCAAATCATATTCATGCTCAACGCAAAACACCAAATAACACTTATTTAGGTTCAACACTAATCCCGAAAGTATAGGGAGTGTGCGATGATGATCATATCAATCTTGGAACTACTTCCAACACTCATCGTCACTTCCCCTTCAACTAGTCTCTGCTTATTCTGTAACTCCTGTTTCGAAAGTTACTAATCTTAGCAACCGAACAAGTATCAAATACTCAGGGGCTACTATAAACACTAGTAAGGCATACATCAATAACCTGTATATCAAATATACCTTTGTTCACTTGGCCATCCTTCTTATCCGCCAAATACTTGGGGCAGTTCCGCTTCCAAAGGACCAGTTCCTTTGCAGTAGAAGACTTCCGGTCTCGGCTTAGGTCCAGACTTGGCTTCTTCACTTGAACAGCAACTTGCTTGCCGCTCTTCTTGAAGTTCCCTTCTTCCCTTTGCCCTTTTCTTGAAACTAGTGGTCTTGTTAACTATCAACACTTGATGTTTTTCTTGATTTCTACCTTCGCCGATTTCAGCATCACGAAGAGCTTGGGAATTACTTTCTCATCCCTTGCATATTATAGTTCATCACGAAGTTCTACTAACTTGGTGATGGTGACTAGAGAATTTTGTCAATTACTATCTTATCCGGAAGATTAACTCCCACTTGATTCAAGCGATTGAAGTACCTGCACAATCTGAGCACATGCTCACTAGTTGAGCGATTCTCTTCCATCTTTTAGCTATAGAACTTGTTGAAGACTTCATATCTCTCAACTCGGTATTTGCTTGAAATATTAACTTCAATTCCTGAAACATCTCATATGGTCCATGACGTTCCAAACGTCTTTGAAGTCCCGATTCTAAGCCGTTTAAGCATGGTGCACTAAACTATCAAGTAGTCATCATTTTTGAGTTAGCCAAACGTTCATAATGTCTGCATCTGCTCCTGCAATAGGTCTGTCACCTAGCGGTGCATTAAGGACATAATTTTTCTGTGCAGCAATGAGGATAAACCTCAGATTAGGGATCCAATCCGCATCATTGCTACTAACATCTTTCAACACAGTTTTCTAGGAACATATCAAAAATAAACATATGTAAGCAACAACGCGAGCTATAGATCTACAACATAATTTGCAAAATACTACCAGGACTACGCTCATGATAAATTTAAGTTCAATTAATCATATTACTTAAGAACTCCCACTTAGACAGACATCTCTCTAGTCATCTAAGTGCTCACGTGATCCAAATCAACTAAACCATGTCCGATCATCACGTGAGATGGAGTAGTTTCAATGGTGAACATCACTATGTTGATCACATCTACTATACGATTCACGTTCGACCTTCGGGTCTCCGTGTTTCGAGGCCATATCTGTATATGCTAGGCTCGTCAAGTTTAACCTGAGTATTCCGCGTGTGCAACTGTTTTGCACCCGTTGTATTTGAACGTAGAGCCTATCACAACCAGGGAGAACACTTCTTGATAATTTAGTGAGAGATCATCTTAAAATGCTACCGTCAATGAAAGCAAGATAAGATGCATAAAGGATAAACATCACATGCAATCAATATAAGTGATATGATATGGCCATCATCATCTTGTGCTTGTGATCTCCATCTTCAAGCACCGTCGTGATCACCATCATCACCGGGCGCGACACCTTGATCTCCATTGTAGCATCGTTGTCGTCTCGCCAATCTTATGCTTCTACGACTATCGCTACCGCTTAGTGATAAAGTAAAGCATTACAGGTCGATTGCATTGCATACAATAAAGCGACAACCATATGGCTCCTGCCAGTTGCCGATAACTCGGTTACAAAACATGATCATCTCATACAATAAAATATAGCATCATGCCTTGACCATATCACATCACAACATGCCCTGCAAAAACAAGTTAGACGCCCTCTACTTTGTTGTTGCAAATTTTACGTGGCTGCTACGGGCTGAGCAAGAACCGTTCTTACCTACGCATCAAAACCACAACGATAGTTTGTCAAGTTGGTGCTGTTTTAACCTTCGCAAGGACCGGCGAGCCACACTCGGTTCAACTAAAGTGAGAGAGAAAGACACCCGCCGGTCACCTTTAAGCAACGAGTGCTCGCAACGGTGAAACCAGTCTCGCGTAAGCGTACGCGTAATGTTTGTCCGGGCCGCTTCATCTCACAATGCCGCTGAACCAAAGTATGACATGCTGGTAAGCAGTATGACTTATATCGCCCACAACTCACTTGTGTTCTACTCGTGCATATGATATCTACGCATAAAACCAGGCTCGGATGCCACTGTTGGGGACGTAGTAATTTCAAAAAAATTCCTACGCACACGCAAGATCATGGTGATGCATAACAACGAGAGGGGGAGTGTATCTTCATACCCTTGAAGATCGCTAAGCAGAAGCGTTTAACAACGCGGTTGATGTAGTCGTACGTCTTCACGATTCGACCGATCCAAGTACCGAATGCACGGCACCTCCGAAGTTCTGCACACGCTCAGCTCGATGACGTCCTCGCCTTCTCAATCCAGCAAGACGGGCGAAGTAGTAGATGAGTTCCGGCAGCACGACGGCATGGTGACGGTGTTGGTGAAGAACAATCTCCGCAGGGCTTTGCCTAAGCACTACGGAAACTATGACAGAGGATAAACTAGAGGGGACGGGGTTGCCGGCACACGGCTTGGTGTTTCTTGATCTGTCTTTGGTGCTAGCCCTACCCCTCTATTTATATGTTGAGCCTTGGGGTCGAAACTTGGAGTAAAATCCTCCACAAAGTCGGTTCCACCCGAAAGGCAAGAGTCCTTCTCGGACTCCAGGGCCAGACGCCAGGGTTCCCGGTGTCTGGACCCAGACGCCAGGGACCCTGGCGTCTGGCCCCTGGACTCTGCAAATCTTCCTTTTGCGCTTTCCAAAAACCTTGTGGGCTTTCCCCTTTGGCCCAAATAACGTGTTCTTGTACCCAAACATTTCGGGAAACATCCGGAACCCCTTCCGGTGAATTCCGGAACCCTTCCGGAGATCAAACACTATTATCCCATATATCAAACTTTATCTCCGGACCATTCCGGAGTTCCTCGTCATGTCCATGATCTCATCCGGACTCAACAACATTCGTTACCAACATACATAACTCATATAATACTATATCGCCAATCTAAACGTTGTTGCAAGGACCCTACGGGTTTGAGAACTATGTAGACATGACCAAGACACTTTTCCGGTCAATAACCAATAGCAGGACCAGGATGCCCATATTGGCTCCCACATATTCTACGAAGATCTTTGTCGGTCAAACCGCATAACAACATACGTTGTTCCCTTTGTCATTGGTATGTTACTTGCCCGAGATTCGATCGTCGGTATCTCAATACCTAGTTCAATCTCGCTATCGCAAGTCTCTTTACTCGTTACGTAATGCATCATTCCATAACTAACTCATTAGTTACATTGCTTGCAAGGCTTATAGTGATGTGCATTACCGAGATACCTCTCCGACAATCGGAGTGACAAAACCTAATCTCGAAATACGCCAACCCAACATGTACCTTTGGAGACACCTGTAGAGCTCCTTTATAATCACCCAGTTACGTTGTGACGTTTGGTAGCACACAAAGTGTTCCTCCAGTAAACGGGAGTTGCATAATCTCATAGTTATAGGAACTTGTATAAGTCGTGAAGAAAGCAATAGAAATATACTAAACGATCAAGTGCTGTTAACGGAATGGGTCAAGTCAATCACATCATTCTCCTAATGAGGTGATCTCATTAATCAAATGACAACACATGTCTATGGTTAGGAAACATAACCATCTTTGATTAATGAGCTAGTCAAGTAGAGGCATACTAGTGACATTAAGTTTGTCTATGTATTCACACATGTATTATGTTTCCGGTTAATACAATTCTAGCATGAATAATAAACATTTATCATGAAATAAGGAAATAAATAATAAGTTTATTATTGCCTCTAGGGCATATTTCCTTCAGGAGGCTGCAAGCTGCTCGGGCGCGCCGGCGCAGGCGGAGAAGGAGGCGGAGAAGGAGGAGGCTGCTGGCTGCTCGGGCGCGCCGGCGCAGGCGGAGAAGGAGGCGGAGTGCCGCCACGCGCCGGAGAAGGAGGCCGACTGCCCTGATCGTCACTCGCCGGAGGAGGAGGCGGTGGAGGAGGCGGAGTGCCCTGACTCGCCGGAGGAGGAGGAGGAGGCGTCCAGTTCGGAAGCTTGATGAACTCCTTCCGCCATAGGCATGGAGTCTTCAGAGCATAACCCAGCCGAGTCTCCCCTTCACCGGTAGTGTGGTCAAGCTGGAGGTCCTCAAATTCCTCCGTTATTTCGTCCACCGTCACCCTAGCATATTCTTCTGGAATCGGACGACAGTGAAAAGTTGCGCCGGGTTCAGAAGGTCGAACTTGGCCGACAGCCGCCTTGACTTTTAAGTTCTGCGATTGCGCCATAAGGTGGCAATTTTGAGACTCCGTGATAAAATCCACGGGGTAGCTAGCAGGAGCCGTCAAGACATGCTCCGGCTGAAGCAGCTCGGTGGAAGCCACGCTGCTTCTCCGCTGAGGTGGCGGGGTAGCTTCGGGAGAAGCTTCGGCAGGTCGTTTGCTGCGATCTGCTTCTCGTTCCTCTAGCCCTTGTACCCTTGCGTGCAGCGCCTGCAGTTGGCTATGCTCCACTTTCTTCCTCCTCTCCTGGGTGTTGTAACCCTCGCGTCCGAAAACCAACCTTCCACGGAATGGAGCCCGGCGTGCCTCGTGTCCGCCCAGTGGTGCTCAGGATTCCCGAGGGCCATTTTGAGCTCGCTGTTCTCCCCGCTCGAATGAACGCCCCTTGCTACGCTGCATTGATATAGTGCCAAGCCTCTTTACTGGTATTTTCAGTTGCTCGTCCGTCTAACGGCACTTCCTCGATACAGGGTCCAAGGTTCCGCCAGCCCCGAAGAACCAAGTCCGGCAACGGTCTGGCCAGTAAATTGTCTCTGGTTCGATCTCTTTATGAAGCAGATCATTCTCAGCTTATACCATTGATGGATGCTGATCGGGATCCTGTCCCTAACAAGAACCCCGCACTGAGCAGCAAATGCGTTCTTTGTCCGGTTGGTTCTAATCGGTTCGCCGTCATAGCGATTGCTGTGATCTCAAACCTTTCATCCGAGCTCAACTTTTTCTTCGGGCCTCATCTCCTTACCGAAGTTGTGCTTGATCCGAAGGGCTAGAAAAAAAAAGAAAGACGAGAGTTAATTAATATGTGTACATATACCAAAACAATCAATGCATCAATTAGCTAGTCAGCACAGGCTTAACTAATATATATACCTGGGCAGACTCGGTTCGGTCACCGGAGCCGTCATCACGGTCTCCTTCTTGCACCGTCATTGGGCCACCAGAGCCGTCCTCACGGTCTCCTTCTTGCACCGTCATTGGGTCACCGGAGCCATCATAATCATAGCCTGCTTCTTCACCTTGTCCTTCCAGACTATCAGTGTCGTTTAGAAACGAGAAGACGGCATCACTTCCTTGTGCGATTATGTCCCCCAACAACGCTTCTTGTGCTTCGTCTCGGGGGTGTCCATAGTTTCTACAAATATTTACAATATGTCAATTATTATTCAAACATGACAGATGGATATATTAGCTAGTGGCAAACGAGAACTAGCTAGCTAATCACAGAAGGAATCATATTAATTAGTGGCCTCGACGCTGCTTCTCTAGCTAGGGTTTGGGGTGCCCTCGAGAACGCTTCAAGGAGGGAGTAATATCGACAACCATTTAGATACATACACGGGAAAATAATGTTATCGAGGAGGGGGTATATCGACCCCCACCCCCACGTGTTGAAGTTATCGGGAGGGGTTTTTATCGACAACGCATTTACATACGCATATGGGAAAATAATATTATCGGGAGGGTATATCGACCCTCCCCCACGTGTTGAAGTTACCGGAGGTATATCGACCCCTCGTGTTGAAGTTATCGGGAGGTATATCGAATTAACGTGTTGAAGTTATCGGGAGTTTATATCAACACGACATACGACATGAAAATAATATTATCGGGAGGGGTATATCGAATTCCCACGTGTTGAAGTTATCGACGATGACAGACCCGATAAAACATAAGAAAACGAAGAAGAAATAAAAAGAGGAAAAGAAAAAAGGAATAGAGGAGAAGATGGAAGAAAAAAGAAAAAAGAGGAGAAGAAGAAAGAATAGAGGAGAAGAAGAAAAATAGATTCTTCTCGCTCATTCCTTTCTTCTTCTCCTCTTCTTTTCTTCCTTTTTCTTCTTATTTATTTCTCCTCTTCTCCTCCTTTCTTCCTCTTCTTATTTTCCTTTTCCTCTCATTCTTTTAGTATTGCTTGTTTTTAAAAAAAAATGTTCAAATAAATTTTTTTCAAAAAAGTAAAGATTTTTCCTAATGCATTGTTCATATTTCATCAACATATATGCATACAAGAAAAGCATACATACATACATATATACATACAAAAAAAGCATACATACTTTCCTAGCTAGCAAAAAAAGCATACATACATACATACATACAAACATATATATATATATATATATATATATATATATACATACATACAAACAAACATACATACATATATATATATATATATTGCGAGGAAAGTAAAACATACATACATATATATATATATCATCAACATATATGCAAAAAAGCATCACTAGCTATATGGGCGGCGGTGGCGGCAGGGGGCAGGGCAGGGCGCGGGGGCTCACTATGGGCGGCGTCGGCGACGACGAGGTCGGGGCCGGCCTGAGGCAGAGGCGGTGGCGCGCGGGGCAGGAGACGGCGTTGGGCGATGATGGCGCTGGGCGACGCTGGGCGGCGACGGGCGCTGGGCGCGAGGCGGGCGGGCCTGCTCGAGGCAGAGAGGCGGTGGCGCTGGGCAGGGGGCGCCGGGCGACGAGGAAGGCTCGACAGCCGATGGTGAAGGCGCCCTCGGGGGCGAGGGCAGGGGCGCGCGGGCTCAGGGACGACGTCGGCGACGGCGACGGCGAGGCACGGGCGACGGTGACGGCGCGGTCGGGCGGGGCGACGTAGGGCGGCGGGCGGCATCGGGCAGCGGACGGCGTTGATTTGGGCAGCCTGGGCGGCGTCGATGAGCTCAAGGCGCTGCCGGGCGGGCTGGGGGCAATCATGGCGATGAGTTCACAAATATTCCTAAGTGCTACTTATATACCCAGGCCTTTGGTCCCGGTTTGTGGCACCAACCGACTAATGCCTTTCGTCCCGGTTGGCGCCACCAACCGGGACCAAAGGCCAATTTTCGGCAGCCCAAAGGGCGGGAAGCGGCGGCCTTTGGTCCCGGTTGGTGGCACCAACCGGGACTAAAGAAGGGCATTGGTTCCGGTTGGTGCCACCAAAGGCCTTGCGCTGCCCGCGGCCAAAAGTTTAGTCCCACCTCGCTAGTTGAGAGGGGCTCGGAGTGGTTTATAAGCCCGACTGCGGCTACCCTCTCAAGCTCCTCTCAAATGCAGGCTTACGGGCCTAATATCACACTGTGCTTCCTGGGGGCCTATTGGGCCTTCTGTGGGCCTGAATCCTGGCCCAGGTTGGTTTCTAGTCGTATTCAAGCCGTGGTGGCCCAATAGGTGGCAGTTTTTTTTTATTTTTTCCCGGTTTTTTTGTTTTGTTTTTTGCATTATTTATTTTATTTTGTTTTTTGCTTTATTTTTTAATTCTTTTTGCTTTTAGTTTTAGGAAAATTATAAACTTTCTGTTAGTGCCATTAGTTTTTAAATTTGAAAACACTTTTTTTGTTTCTTTGTTTTCTTTATTGCTTTATTTATTTTATTTTGTTTCTACTTACAACAAAATACTTACTGTTGCTATTTTTATTTTGTTTCTAGTTTTTTTTGTTTTGTTTTATGCATTATTTATTTTGTTTCCATATGTCCACTATGTAACCATAATATGTGTCCTTTCCCCTCTCGGTGGCTGCATCAAAGCGGACATTCATTGCCGGTTCATCTGCGTGCATTATATATAATTAAGTGTCAAAAATCATTACAGAACATCATGAATAGATAATTAAGTGACCAAATTAATAGAAGTTCATCATCACATTAAAACCAAAGTACATACATAGTTCTCATCTAACAACATAATGCTCTGCAGAGCATCTAAATTAATTAAACCATACATTTAAACTATGTAAAACATTTCAATGCGAAAACAAATACGATCATAATCGCAACCAAGGTAACAACTGATCCAACGGCATAATGATACCAAGCCTCAGTATGAATGACATATTTTCTAATCTTTCTAATCTTCAAGCGCATTGCATCCATCTTGATCTTGTGATCATCGCATTTACATCCGCAACATGCAACTCCAATATCATCTTCTCCTCCTGAATTTTTCTTATTTTTCCTTCAAGAAATTATTTTCTTCTTCAACTAAATTTAACCTCTCGACAATAGGGTCGGTTGGAATTTCCGGTTCAACAACTTTCTAGATAAATAAAATCTATGTCACGTTGGTCGGCATAATTTTCATAAACAATAAATGAACCAATAGTTATGAAAAGATAATATATACCACATCCGAATCATAGACACGACGAGGGGCCGACGGAGACGGATACCAAAACCATCGCACTATATAAGATGCAATAATAAAAGTAAGAAAATAATACAAGTATCTATCTAAACATACAAGTAAGAATATTTTCCTTTCAGAAAGAAGATAAGAACAAGAGGCTCACCACGGTGGTGCCGGTGATGAGATCGGCACGGGCGATCGACGGCGTGAAGACGGAGATGGGACGTGACAGACCGCTAAGCCTAGACAAATATTGAGGAAAATGGAATTTGGAGGTCGAGCTTGGAGAGGAGAAAGTTAAGTAGTGTGGCTCAGGCATTCCATCGAACACCTCGTGTGCATAGAGGTGAGCTAGAGCACCACAAAGCTCTCCAACAGCCGGGCAGAAAAATAGAGCAGTGAAGTGCTCTGCCCGCGGGCGAGGGGTATATATGGGCACCTCATTGGTCCCGGTTGGTGGCATGAACCGGGACTAAAGGGCGGCCTTTGGTCCTGGTTCAAGCCACCAACCGGGACCAATGATGGTGGGCCAGTAGCGAGGCCCATTGGTCCCGGTTTGTCCCACCAGTCGAGACCAAAAGGTCCAGACGAACCGGGACCAATGGCCCACGTGGCCCGGCCGGCCCCCGGGGCTCACGAACCGGGTCCATCGTTTCATGGGTCCCGGTTCTGGATTGAACCGGGACTAATGGGCTGACCAGGCCTGGACCATTGCCCCATTTTCTACTAGTGCTCGCGAAGCCAAGCGAGTATGTGTGCGCACGCGTTGCTCTGCTCCATGCCCTCCTCGCGTCGACAGTCTCAGACGTACCATGACCTTCCCTGTTGCGGCCACGTTTCCAGCGGATGAGTTCGGGAAAGAGAAGGTCGCTGGCCTCACAAATGCCCTCTTTATGTCGCTATGAACACCCGCAAGCCCAACTGAAAAAGAGCATGAGCATCTCTTCTCCTTGCGATTGGCCCATCAGGCCGTCAGTGCATGCACTTATTAGCTGTTGTATTTTTGGATTTCTGGTGATGCTTTGGAGGATTAATCTTCTGTCTTTTTTGATGGATTTTCATGGTCTGCACAGCTCCGATGAAGATCAGTACCAATGGTGAGCTCGAGCCTCCTATATGTTCTGGAATTCTTTCTTTGTGATTAGATTAATTTCCTGTTCTTATGTTGTGTTTGTACGTTTTGTGCCGCTTGCTGGTAGTTCCGAGGTGCTTGCTAGCTTGAACTTGGCGAGGACGGCGACCTACGGACTACAACAACAACGCTTCTGCAGTTTAAGGTCAAGTGCTCCTGTGTTGGTCTTCAGTTTGTTATTTTCTCAGATGTACATGCTGGAACACTGTGCAGCCCAATTCTATTTTGTTCTCCGGATAAGTATAAATGTCTGAGAATGAATTAGCGCTCTTGTTGTGCAGCCTAATCCTAATTCTGAATTTCATAAAAAACCATCTGGCAGGTTTGGCACGTGAGCCCCATCTTTTACAATATTTTGATTTTTATCTGCACTACACATGTATTGCATTTGATTCTGCATATCTTAGATAGCCAAATCATGTGATATCTTGTATGTGCTACACAGCCTAACGGATAATCTTGCTGCACCCATACGAACCTTCTTAAACATTGGGTTATTTTTCTGAAAAGATATTAGGTAATTATTCTCCTTTTGCGTGGAAAAAATAAATATATTAATTGACTTCACAAAGTAACAATTTGGTCCACTGTTTACATAAATTTAATTGTCACCACTGGTATTTTCATTGTAGGAATCATATGCATGGGTCCTCTCACACAGGTGATTTCTTTTGTTTGGAATAAAAGAAACATGTGATAAGTTAATGCTTTAATGGTCACACCAATACATCCTGTATATCAGGGTTGTGACCTTTCATCGCAAAGTTGATCAAAGTTTTCAATATTAGGTACATACAATAGAGCTATTCATTGTAGCTTCCACCCATTAGTTTGTAAACACTTTCTCTCAGCACCGGAGATGGCTTATGAGAATGTTACTTCTTTTTATAGTGGAACACTTGAGAAGGATTACTACATTGCTTCATGTTATGTAAATCTGTTTCCCTTGAAAAAATAGTTCTATAAGCCCAATTTTTCTATTCGTTTTATATAATCGTTCCCGCAGCAACGCGCAGAGTATCTTCTAGTTTCAAACATTAGAGAAGCTTAATGAAGTGGTCACATTCATGCATGCTGAAGAGAGAGGAGATTAGGCCATACTTTATATATACTAGTAGCTACTACTAGTAGTGCTTAGATGCATGCGCGTGCAGTTTGCATGCCGCCACCGTGTTTTGCACGTGGACACCCCGGAGTATCCATATTATTATAGTCTCCCTCCCGAGCCGCCCCCCGCGGGCGACCGAGAGGCCCTAGATCCCATCGCCGCCGAACCTCCCCCACTCCTCCTCCTCCTCCCTCGCCGCCGCCCAAGGGCGCGGCCAGGCGGTTTAGCTGCTGCCGGGCGGGCGGCGGGGACTAGGGCCTCTCGCTGGGTGGGGCTGGCGCCGGGGCCAGAGCGTGGCGGCGGGCCGGTCGCCACGGCGGGTGGTGGCGGCGCCGGCGACGCCGATTCCCCACGGCAGGAGGCCTTACGATCTGCGCGCCGCGCCGCCAGGGACTGTGGCAGCGTGACCGGATCGGTTCGCGCGGCGCGCCGGATTGATCGCTGGTCGGCCGTCGGCACGGTGGTGGGTGCGACTTCGTCGGCAGCTGGTCAGATCCGCGGGATTCTACCCTTGTCTGACCCTTGACAGCGCGGGCAACTACGGGGGAAAACCCTAGATCTCTTTGGGATCGAGCGATGGCGGCGCTTTTGAAAACGTGGACACCAGCCGCCGCACGGGGCCCAGGATGCGGCGCCGCTGCGTAGTCGAGTCCTTCAATTTTTTTTAGTTGCGTGCGTGCGGCGAAGAAAAAAGAAAACAAGTCGCTGATGTGTTGACACATGCGTGCGTGCTTTTGCCGTGAATGCGTGCAGCAGCAGGACGTGCGTGCGTGCGTGCCACAAGTCTGGGACGATCGACGCCGTCTGTGTCCACGTGTTGACTAGCTAAGCTTAGCTGAGGAAGCCATCGGCCGTTAACTCGACGCACGCACGGGCTGCATCCTCATCATCCCGTCGCTCGTCCTAACCGTGCGCGCATGGCCTGAGGAGCCCAGTAGGAACCCTGGAGAGGAGTCCTGGACCGAGACGAGAGACGGACTCGATTGCTGGGGTCCGACACAGACTATATAATACGCACGGAGACACGGTAAATCCAGACTTGGTTAGATCGATCGAGCGATGGCAGGTCCGACGAGGAAGTTTCGTTTGCGGCTGCGCAGAAGGACCAAGTGGCGGCTGCCATCCCGCAGGAGCAAGCTCGATTCAGAGTCTATTCTCAACCCAACGGCTGGTGCTGACGACGGCGAAGATGGGGCTCCTCCTCCTCTTCCTCCGGCGATGAACATGATGTGTCCAGAGAATGTCCACTACTACCTTTCCTGGGAGAAGCCTGCCCCTCACGACCCCCGGGAGGGGACTCCGCCGGCTTCTTCAACCAACTGGACGACGCACGCGCCGTGCACCAGCAGCGGATCAGGAAGGAGGTGGAGGACAAGGGCTACGTCGTGGAGGAGAACGGCGACCAGGAAGCGGCCAGCCTAAACCGACTCAACCTTACATCGTACAAGGAGGCGTATCTCCGGGTCTTTGGCACCCTCCCGCCGCTCGAACGACTGAAGAACCACGTGCCTCGTTGAGATTACCATATGTTTCTAGTTTTTTCTTTAATCTTTGAGTGTAACACAAGGGCCATTGTTCTGTTGACCATGGATCGATAACCTTTGATGGGTCGAGGTTCCAACCTACTGGTGTGGCTAGTAGTGACATTTTTAGTCTCACCTTGCAGCTGAATCAACGAAATTGTCTCAGAAAAAAAGGTGAATCAACGAAAATCACACTGCGTAGAAAAATCGTTAAAAACGTTTGCAAATTTAGAAGGATCATCGTGCGAGTATGTCTTTAATATGTGCGCACAATTCCATGCTAAGGACACATTTTGTGCTCTCGAGAAAAATAAATAGAAACCGTTGTTCCAAAGAAAACGAATTTCTTGTGGGGAAAGAAAGAATTTTTGATAATGTGTCCTGCAAACTTTGAGTTAATTGGGAAGCGATCTCGGCGGAACATACTCGCCGAGATCATCAAGACATTAACTTGGTCTGCAGACTTTGAGTTACGGGTGATTTCGCCCGGTCACCATGCCAGCCGTCCGAGATTATCAAGACATTAACTTGGTCTGCAGACTTTGAGTTACGGGTGATTTCGCCCGGTCACCATACCAGCCGTCCGATTAGCCCACCCAGAGTTGTCTGATCCCGCGAAAAAACATCTCCCCGCACCCGCTCAGTCGATGCCTCCAAAGAAAAATCTCTTCCCGCGCCAAACGACTCAATCTCTCTCTCTCTCTCTCTCTCTCTCTCTCTCTCTCTCTCTCTCTCGCTCTCTCCCTCTCTCTCTCTCTCTCCCTCTCCTCCTCCCTCTGTCACAAGCACGCCATCTCGCCCCAGGGGACATGTAGACTTCGGTAGGTCGCCGGGCCCTAGACATTATCTCGGTGCCTGGAGGATGGATCTTCTTCGAAGGCAGTTCGTGCCGATCGACATTGGCACAATTATCTGCATCAACACATCGTCATGTGATCCCGAAAACATTCTCGCCTGGGCACCGGGGAAATCTGTCATCTTCTCTGTATGGTCTCGCCACTGCTTTACCATGAACGAGCGCGAGCGTCCTATGTCAAGAAAATCGAGTAGGGCATTATATAATGCTTTATGCGCCAGTTGGCCAGCTAAGCGCTCATGCGCCTAGCCCGCTGGGCCGCCCATCAAGCACGAGAAACCGCTCAATCAATCGCCGACGGGCGCCATTCGAGAGGCCTCAGGCGATCGTTGCTTCAGTCGTCTGCTTGACCTTGACCACTGACGTTTGACTCATTGACCATTGACTTTTCAAAAAATTGATAAAATTTCATGAATTTGTAAAACATTCGCGAATACAAAATAAGTTCATGAATTTGAAGAAAGGTTGCGCACTGGAAAAGGTTCATCAATTTTTTCCCAAATTCCAAAAAAGTTAATCGATTTGAAATGTTTTTTTGCTGCCTTCGATCAATTTTAATTGGCAGCTCCTTTGGTACAACTTTGTACTGAAGTTATACTAAAGCAGCGTCAATTAATTTGGATTGGAGGGAGTAACAAATCTGGAAAAATTTCGCACACTGGAAAAAGTTCATAAATTTTTAAAAATGTTCACGAATTTGAGCCAAAAATTAGACAGCTGAAAAGGTTCACAAATTTGAGAAAATGTTTGCAATTTTGAAAAACTTCATCGGTTTATCATGTTTGACACATTTTTGAACCAAAACAGTTGTTTGATCGCTACCTTCTATTATTCCGTGGCAACGCACGGGCACTCAGCTAGTAATTAAAAAATGAAAATAAGAAAGAGGAAATATGGAAGATAAAAAAAATAAGGAATAAAATAATAAGGAAAAAATACAGCAATGAAAACAAAAAAAGAAAAACCACAATGTCCTGCCTTTTGCCTAGAGCAGGACAGAGATTATGCAGGTTCAGAGGAGGACGGGGCTGATTCTGAGGAGGACAGAGATTATGCAGGTTCAGAGGAGGAAGGGGCTGATTCTGATCAGAATAAGAAGAAAAAAGGTACATGGCAAGCTGATGGGATGAGCAACAATGGCACAGATGGAGGGCAGGAAGCTACCGGGCCTGGGGCTCCCGGTCTACTGGTGGGTGCGACGGACGGCACCCACCAGGAGCCATGACGATCATCAGCTGGAACTGTCGGGGCCTCGGGGAGCCCCGGACAGTTCAGGAACTTCGTGGTGCCTTGTGCGCACGTATCGTCTGCCTCTAGTTTTCATCTCTGAAACCAGGAAAAGTGAGGAGTATATCAATAAACTGCGAGGGAGACTAGGTCTTAAGCACTGCATTTCCCATGTCGGAAAAGGGAAGGGTGCAGGTATCGCTCTCTTCTATGATGAGCAACTTGAAATAAAAAAGCTCGCTGTTGGCCCGCTGCTATATTGATGTGTTAATTGCCTCAATCCCCATGGCCGTCAATGGCGGGTACCTTTGTTCACGGTGAGCCTATATCCAGTGAGAGGCACCACATGTGGGACCTCCTGCGAGAATCAAACCAACTTCCAGTGAACCATGGCTTGTGATAGGTGATTTTAATGAAACTACTTGGCAGCATGAACACATCTCCAGTACTCCAAAGGAATGAAAGAAACATGGCAAATTTCAGAGAATGTCTGGCTGACTGTAACTTGTTGGACCTTGGCTTTATAGGACCTAAGTGGACTTATGACAACAAGCAAGTTGGAGTGGACAATGTAAAGGCAAGAATTGACAGGGGTGTGGCAGACCCTCAATGGTCCTCCATTTTCCCTAATGCATCGATCGAGCATATCTGCTCTTCCAGATCTGATCATCTCCCTTATTGCTCAGGTTTGGACAGAGGAAAGAATGGCGGCCCCTGAACAAATTCTTCCGCTACGAATATATGTGGGAAAGGGTGGATTCGCTATTGAGGAGATTGTCAACACATGGAAAGAGAAGAGGACTGCTGAGAACCTATCTGAAATAGCAGAGAGAAACTGTCAGGCTTGCAAAGCTCTTTGAATGCTTGGGCAAAAAGAACTTTGGCTCGATCATTAAACAGACCAGAGCATTGAGGAAACAAATGGAATATTTGTGGTCACAGCAAGCCTCGGCTATAAGGGACAAGGAAATCAAGGCAGTGGCAAAAAATCTTGACGAGATGCTTCATCGTGAGGAAATGATGTGGAGGCAGCGGTCAAGTGCCCTCTGGCTACAAGAGGGAGACAGAAATACGAAATATTTCCAGCGCAAGGCTTCGTGGAGGCGCAAGAAAAATACTATTAAGAAGTTGAAGGATGATGAAGGAAACTGGGTGGAGGACCGGATAAGATTACAGGATATGACCACGATTTTCTTCAAAAATCTGTACACCAAAGAAGAAGGGCTTGACCCCAAAGTCATTGTGAACTGTCTTACCGAAAGAGTGACAAATGATATGAACTCATCGCTGCTCAAGGAATTATCAGAAAAGGTTCAAATTGGACCTCTCAAAGCGCCCGGCCCTAACGGTTTCCCAGCCAGGGTTTTCCAAAGGAATTGGAGTACGGTCAAGAAGGATGTGGTGAATGCGGTTCTAAATTTCTTCAGGGAGGGCGTCATGCCGGAGGGAATCAATGATACAGTCATTGTGCTTATACCCAAGAAAAACAACCCAGAGTACTTGAAAGATTTCCGTCCAATAAGCCTGTGTAATGTGGTCTACAAGGTTATCTCGAAATGCATGGTAAACCGCCTGAGACCCATTTTGGATGATCTTATTTTAGAGACACAAAGCGCCTTCATCCCAGGGCGTTTGATTACGGACAACGCTACAATTGCATTTGAGTGTTTCCATAAGATTCAACATAGCAAACAGGCTGCTAACACCCATTGTGCTTTCAAGTTGGATTTGGCAAAAGCGTATGATAGGGTGGACTGGGGTTTCTTGGAAGAGGCCCTGTTGAAGCTTGGTTTCAATCACAAATGGGTGGATTCGGTGATGTGTTGTGTGAAATCTGTGAGGTATTCTGTTAAATACAATGGGGGCGCGACGTTCTTCTCTTTCCGCGGGTGTGTAACGGCCTCTAGGATGTCTTGTATTTGTACTTGTGTAAGGTTTTTTTTTTTTGCAAGGTACTTGTATGATGTTAGGGATTGTTTTGTTTCCTCTTATGATTATTCAATTTTAGTGTTTTTATGACAAAATATATGGTGATGTGCATTGCGTGAGTGCGAAGGCAGAGCAAGATCGGAAGGTCACGCGTGTATTTGTATTTCTTGTTTATTTGGCAGCAACTTAAATCATATATATAGAGAGAGAAGTACCTTATCCCAAAACACCAGATAATTAGAAAAACTTTAAAATCGGGGCACAAATAAAGCATCCAATAAACAGATTTCCAAAAACAAGGCATCAATTTAATACCACGTCCATTAAATTCTCTTGCTACTCGTATATACCAACGCCAAACGACCCACCTCACATAGAGCAAGCACACCGCGGCAATGGCGCTCCGTCAGAACTGCTTGCTCGGCCTGAGCATATGCCTCCTCCTTGCCGTCGCTAGCGCGGCCGTCGGCCCAAGGCCCCCACCGCAAGCTGCCACCGTCTTGGCCAGCGACGACTGCTACGAGACGGTGATGGGTGTCCTGAGCTGGTGCGCGGGGCAGTTCATCCGGGCGCTCTTCGACGGCAGCAACCGCGCCAACTCCCCCATCGTTTTCTACTGCTGCAGGCTGCTCGCCTGCGTCCACCAGTGGTCGTGCTACTCCGTTCTCCGTGGCGTCTGCCCACCCCCAGAGACGAATCAGTGTTGGTAGGCCGCCGGCCGCACCGCAAGTAATGTAGCTTACGTGTTCTGGTACCCGATGGTCTGATACACATCTGTATGTGTATGTGTATGTGTATCAGTGTATGCATGTGTATCATGGATATTGAATCTCTGGACGCGCGTGTACATGTGGTTGCAATTCTTTTCTGGGTGAACTTCATCCACGTTACTTAGACTTAATCAGTGCGCTCAGAGACTCAAAATGGTTAGTTCGGTACCTCAAGTTATGGTTCGTGCTGTTCGATCCAAATCACGATTTGGTTCTCTCTGTCAGATTTCGCACTGCATATACTCACTACTCACTAGTTATGTAGGTCAATTATAAATCCCCAAATCGTCTACCTTTGGCGATCCTAAGCTTGACGTCGTCTATGGCCTTTCCAAGCTCTTCCAAAGGTTTTAACGATGGCGAGGGCCTTTGACGGTCGCCAATTGCACTAGTTGCGGTTCGGGGTAAATGTGGGAATCCAGTCATGTAGAATCCTAAAGGCCTCATTTGGCACAGATGTACAGACATAATTTTCAAGGAAATCTTATGCCAGCCTTATATCCCGAAAAATCCCTACCAGGCCATTTGGCAGGTAGGTTTTGGATGGGGCCAGTCCCAATTCTTCCCCGACAAAACCTCGCATCCCTGTCTAATTCAACACGCCTACCTCCCTCACGCTTTCTCTCGCCTCACGGTGGCGCCACTCAGCACCAAACACTTGACACCGTTTTCTTTTTGTGTACTTCGATTTATAACAGTTGACTTCATTACTTCAATCCTTGAGTTCTGAACATCTACTGACCATCCCTCCCATCACTAGTGTCAAATGAGTCCTAGAAAACACCTACAAGTATATCATCATATTCCACAGCAAACGCCTTTTAGAAAGAGAGTATACATTTACTTCAATGTCATCTTCTAGCGCGCGTAGGCCCGGGTCCAGTCTCCATGAAACAACAATCCACCTGCTCATCAACCAGAAACGGTGCGCCACCGACACAAATAGGATCAAGAACCGGGGCCGCCCACACTCCCCGTCGACTCAGGCGGGCGCGAGCCCCTGGAGCCGCCACTTAGCGCCAGTCTTTGTCTTCCGTGCCGTGTTGCGAGCGGACACGAGGGGGGAGGCCTCGCCCGCGCATGATAGGTCCATGCGCCGTGCCAACCACATCAGGAACCACGACAGTGAGCACAATGTGGTCCTGCTCTAAGGGGACGAGGGTGGGGGTGACGGGGAGTTGGAACTTCGCCGACAGCGAGACCTCGAAGCCAGGTGGACGCCTGCCGGAGGGGAAACCAGCCGGGTTTGATGGGCGGTGGCCGGAGTTGCCGCCGGGAGAGAGGGCTCGCTAGGGGAGGGAGTGTCCTGCCTACAGGCCTTGCTCTTGAGCTCTCGGATGGTATAACATGCTCGTTGATCCGAGGCCGGTGGGAGCGCGAGAAGTGAAACGGAGGAGGAAGCGAGAACACACGAGGCTGCAACGGCAGCAAGGATTTATTTATTTTCCCAAAGACAATAAGTCAGATGTATTTTCATGTTTACTTGTCATATTATTACTTCAAATATTCATGTTCTAATACTATCAGATTGCCTTAAAAATGTATTACAAAACATTTCACAACAACATGCAGCATATCATCAGTTTCTGGCTAGGGCACTTGCACCAGGGCCGCACTGTAAACTCTCAGCTGCTCCTTTGTCTCCAAGTAGGCGGATGTTCGGTAGATATCTTTCCAGAGACGCGTCACCTCCTGTCCGCCCTTCCGTCTGAACTGCACCACGCCGGCATGCATCTTGTGCCGATGCAAGCAATTGATTTGATCATGGCGTCCATTCCCGTGTGTCAGGATGCAGTCGCCGTGCGCGAAATACGGTATCGCGAGCTGCCGTACTCCGTGTGCCTCGATGAAGAATCAGAGGTTCCACCTTTCGCCCTCCGCCTTAACAAAGACTAAAGGCCGAACCCACGTGCTGCTGGTAAAACCAACCTGGCATAACGTAAATTTAATGTTTTTTTTTGAATTTTGTTTAAAAAAAATTAAATAATTTTTTATTTTCAAATTTTTGAATTATTTTAACCTCTAATCTCTAATCAGCACCCCTCATCACTGCTCAATTTATCCTCTAATCTCTAATCACCTCTTGATCATGGCGTCCATGCCCGTGTGTCAGGATGCAGTCGTCGTGCGCGGAATGCGGTATCGTGAGCTGCCAGACTCCGTGTGCCTCGATGAAGAATCGGAGGTTCCACCTTTCGCCCTCCTCCAGAACCGGGACTAAAGGCCGCGGCCACGTGGATCTGGTAACACCAACCGGGACTAAAGGAAATTTTATGATTTTTTTTGAATTTTTTTAAAAAAATTTGAATAATTTTTTATTTTCAAATTTCTGAATTATTTTAACCTCTAATCTCTAATTAGCATCCCTCATCACTGCTCAATTTATCCTCTAATCTCTAATCACCTCTCATCATTCCAAATCATCTAACTTCCTAACGGTCACCTATCCTCCCACTCCCCCAGCCTGAGCACGCTTAACTTCCGGGTTTTATTCTCCCTCGTTTCCAAGTCTGCCCTTGTTGTTTTTCTGATAATAGTAAGATGCCAATCCTATTAACCCTGAGGAATTTTGCTTGAGCATGAAGTGACACATTTCACTGTTTGAGTTTGAAACTATTGTTTTAAAAACAATAATTATTTAGAAACAATAGTTATTTTGAATAATTAGTTTGACCATTGTTTGACCATAGTTTGACCAGATTTGACCAAAATTCAAAATAATTGAAATAATTATTTAGTAACACTAATATTCTAGAATAATTAGTTTGACCATTGTTTGACCATAGTTTGACCACAGTTTGACCAGATTTGACCAAAATTCAAAATAACTAAAATAATTAATTAGTAACACTAATATTCTAGAATAATTAGCTTGACCATTGTTTGACCACATTTTGAACTTTTTTCGATTTTTTCCACTCTAGATCTTAAAAGCCCCGTAACTTTTTTCTGTTAGGTTTTTGAGGATTTTGAAAATGTTTAACGGGGTTCCCCTAGTTAAAATTGGATGTAACTTTTTGAGTAGATGATTTTTCATATAAAAAACTTTTTCATCCGAGTTAGTATGCAAAAGTTATGCCCATTTTTACAAATTCCAGAGAGATTTTGCAAATAAAGTCGAAATTCACATTTGCAAAATTTTCCAACAACTAGACCACATATCACATGGGAAACTTATTTTCTTTTATTTTTTGACATTTCCATCATTTTCTTTTATTTTTTAAAACTGAAAAAGCGATCGGGGGTAGAGTTTGAAAATGGGACTTTTAGTACCGGTTCAGGAGACGAACCGGGACTAAAGGTCTCAACCCCATTAGCACCGGTTCGTGTCTCAAACCGGGACTAAAGGTCTAATCTTTAGTCCCGGTTTGAGGCACGAACCGGGACTAAAGGGCATCGCACCCTTTAGTCCCGTTGGGCCGGCCCATCAAGCACGAGAAACCGCTCAATCAATCGCTCGACGGGCGCTCATTCGAGAGGCCTCAGGCGATCGTTGCTTCAGTCGTCCGTTTGACCTTGACCACTGACGTTTGACTCATTGACCATTGACTTTTCAAAAAATTGATAAAATTTCATGAATTTGTAAAACATTCGCGAATACAAAATAAGTTCATGAATTTGAAGAAAGGTTGCGCACTGGAAAAGGTTCATCAATTTTTTCCCAAATTCCAAAAAAGTTAATCGATTTGAAATGTTTTTTGCTGCCTTGATCAATTTTTAATTGGCAGCTCCTTTGGTACAACTTTGTACTGAAGTTATACTAAAGCAGCGTCAATTAATTTGGATTGGAGGGAGTAACAAATCTGGAAAAATTTCGCACACTGGAAAAAGTTCATAAATTTTTAAAAATGTTCACGAATTTGAGCCAAAAATTAGACAGCTGAAAAGGTTCACAAATTTGAGAAAATGTTTGCAATTTTGAAAAACTTCATCGGTTTATCATGTTTGACACATTTTTTGAACCAAAACAGTTGTTTGATCGCTACCTTCTATTATTCCGTGGCAACGCACGGGCACTCAGCTAGTAATTAAAAAATGAAAATAAGAAAGAGGAAATATGGAAGATAAAAAAAATAAGGAATAAAATAATAAGGAAAAAATACAGCAATGAAAACAAAAAAAGAAAAACCACAATGTCCTGCCTTTTGCCTAGAGCAGGACAGAGATTATGCAGGTTCAGAGGAGGACGGGGCTGATTACGAGGAGGACAGAGATTATGCAGGTTCAGAGGAGGAAGGGGCTGATTCTCGATCAGAATAAGAAGAAAAAGGTACATGGCAAGCTGATGGGATGAGCAACAATGGCACAGATGGAGGGCAGGAAGCGACCGGGCCTGGGGCTCCCGGCGACCTGGTGGGTGCCAAGGACGGCGCCCACCAGGAGCCATGACGATCATGAGCTGGAACTGTCGAGGCCTCGGGGAGCCCGGACAGTTCAGGAACTCGTGTGCCTTGTGCGCACGTATCGTCCGTCTCTAGTTTTCATCTCTGAAACCAGGAAAAGTGAGGAGTATATCAATAAACTGCGTAGGAGACTAGGTCTTAAGCACTGCATTTCCCATGTCGGAAAAGGGAAGGGTGCAGGTATCGCTCTCTTCTATGATGAGCAACTTGAAATAAAAAAGCTCGCTGTTGGCCCGCGTTATATTGATGTGTTAATTCATCTCAATCCCCATGGCCGTCAATGGCGGGGTACCTTTGTCTACGGTGAGCCTATATCCAGTGAGAGGCACCACATGTGGGACCTCCTGCGTAGAATCAAACCAACTTCCAGTGAACCATGGCTTGTGATAGGTGATTTTAATGAAACTACTTGGCAGCATGAACACATCTCCGTAACCCAAAGGAATGAAAGAAACATGGCAAATTTCAGAGAATGTCCGGCTGATCTGTAACTTGTTGGACCTTGGCTTTATAGGACCTAAGTGGACTTATGACAACAAGCAAGTTGGAGTGGACAATGTAAAGGCAAGAATTGACAGGGGTGTGGCAGACCCTCAATGGTCCTCCATTTTCCCTAATGCATCGATCGAGCATATCTGCTCTTCCAGATCTGATCATCTCCCTTATTGCTCAGGTTTGGACAGAGGAAAGAATGGCGGCCCTGAACAAATTCTTCCGCCACTGAATATATGTGGGAAAGGGTGGATTAAACTTGCTGAGGAGATTGTCAACACATGGAAAGAGAAGAGGACTGCTGAGAACCTATCTGAAATAGCAGAGAAACTGTCAGGCTTGCAAAGCTCTTTGAATGCTTGGGCAAAAGAACTTTGGCTCGATCATTAAACAGACCAGAGCATTGAGGAAACAAATGGAATATTTGTGGTCACAGCAAGCCTCGGCTATAAGGGACAAGGAAATCAAGGCAGTGGCAAAAAATCTTGACGAGATGCTTCATCGTGAGGAAATGATGTGGAGGCAGCGGTCAAGTGCCCTCTGGCTACAAGAGGGAGACAGAAATCTGAAATATTTCCAGCGCAAGGCTTCGTGGAGGCGCAAGAAAAATACTATTAAGAAGTTGAAGGATGATGAAGGAAACTGGGTGGAGGACCGGATAAGATTACAGGATATGACCACGATTTTCTTCAAAAATCTGTACACCAAAGAAGAAGGGCTTGACCCCAAAGTCATTGTGAACTGTCTTACCGAAAGAGTGACAAATGATATGAACTCATCGCTGCTCAAGGAATTATCAGAAAAGGTTCAAATTGGACCTCTCAAAGCGCCTGCCCTAACGGTTTCCCAGCCAGGGTTTTCCAAAGGAATTGGAGTACGGTCAAGAAGGATGTGGTGAATGCGGTTCTAAATTTCTTCAGGGAGGGCGTCATGCCGGAGGGAATCAATGATACAGTCATTGTGCTTATACCCAAGAAAAACAACCCAGAGTACTTGAAAGATTTCCGTCCAATAAGCCTGTGTAATGTGGTCTACAAGGTTATCTCGAAATGCATGGTAAACCGCCTGAGACCCATTTTGGATGATCTTATTTTAGAGACACAAAGCGCCTTCATCCCAGGGCGTTTGATTACGGACAACGCTACAATTGCATTTGAGTGTTTCCATAAGATTCAACATAGCAAACAGGCTGCTAACACCCATTGTGCTTTCAAGTTGGATTTGGCAAAAGCGTATGATAGGGTGGACTGGGGTTTCTTGGAAGAGGCCCTGTTGAAGCTTGGTTTCAATCACAAATGGGTGGATTCGGTGATGTGTTGTGTGAAATCTGTGAGGTATTCTGTTAAATACAATGGTGGCGCGACTCTCTTCTCTTTCCGCGTGTGTAACGGCCTCTAGGATGTCTTGTATTTGTACTTGTGTAAGGTTTTTTTTTTTTGCAAGGTACTTGTATGATGTTAGGGATTGTTTTGTTTCCTCTTATGATTATTCAATTTTAGTGTTTTTATGACAAAATATATGGTGATGTGCATTGCGTGAGTGCGAAGGCAGAGCAAGATCGGAAGGTCACGCGTGTATTTGTATTTCTTGTTTATTTGGCAGCAACTTAAATCATATATATAGAGAGAGAAGTACCTTATCCCAAAACACCAGATAATTAGAAAAAACTTTAAAATCGGGGCACAAATAAAGCATCCAATAAACAGATTTCCAAAAACAAGGCATCAATTTAATACCACGTCCATTAAATTCTCTTGCTACTCGTATATACCAACGCCAAACGACCCACCTCACATAGAGCAAGCACACCGCGGCAATGGCGCTCCGTCAGAACTGCTTGCTCGGCCTGAGCATATGCCTCCTCCTTGCCGTCGCTAAGCGCGGCCGTCGGCCCAAAGGCCCCCACCGCAAGCTGCCACCGTCTTGGCCAGCGACGACTGCTACGAGACGGTGATGGGTGTCCCGAGCTGGTGCGCGGGGCAGTTCATCAGGCGCTCTTCGACGGCAGCAACCGCGCCAACTCCCCATCGTTTTCTACTGCTGCAGGCTGCTCGCCTGCGTCCACCAGTGGTCGTGCTACTCCGTTCTCCGTGGCGTCTGCCCACCCCCAGAGACGAATCAGTGTTGGTAGGCCGCCGGCCGCACCGCAAGTAATGTAGCTTACGTGTTCTGGTACCCGATGGTCTGATACACATCTGTATGTGTATGTGTATGTGTATCAGTGTATGCATGTGTATCATGGATATTGAATCTCTGGACGCGCGTGTACATGTGGTTGCAATTCTTTTTCTGGGTGAACTTCATCCACGTTACTTAGACTTAATCAGTGCGCTCAGAGACTCAAAATGGTTAGTTCGGTACCTCAAGTTATGGTTCGTGCTGTTCGATCCAAATCACGATTTGGTTCTCTCTGTCAGATTTCGCACTGCATATACTCACTACTCACTAGTTATGTAGGTCAATTATAAATCCCCAAATCGTCTACCTTTGGCGATCCTAAGCTTGACGTCGTCTATGGCCTTTCCAAGCTCTTCCAAAGGTTTTAACGATGGCGAGGGCCTTTGACGGTCGTCAATTGCACTAGTTGCGGTCTGGGGTAAATGTGGGAATCCAGTCATGTAGAATCCTAAAGGCCTCATTTGGCACAGATGTACAGACATAATTTTCAAGGAAATCTTGCGGCCAGCCTTATATCGAAAAAATCCCTACCAGGCCATTTGGCAGGTAGGTTTTGGATGGGGCCAGTCCCAATTCTTCCCCGACAAAACCTCGCATCCCTGTCTAATTCAACACGCCTACCTCCCCTCACGTTTTCTCTCGCCCTACGGTGGCGCCACTCAGCACCAAACACTTGACACCGTTTTCTTTTTGTGTACTTCGATTTATAACAGTTGACTTCATTACTTCAATCCTTGAGTTCTGAACATCTACTGACCATCCCTCCCATCACTAGTGTCAAATGAGTCCTAGAAAACACCTACAAGTATATCATCATATTCCACAGCAAACGCCTTTTAGAAAGAGAGTATACATTTACTTCAATGTCATCTTCTAGCGCGCGTAGGCCCGGTCCAGTCTCCATGAAACAACAATCCACCTGCTCATCAACCAGAAACGGTGCGGCCACCGACACAAATAGGATCAAGAACCCGGGGCCGCCCACACTCCCGTCGACTCAGGCGGGCGCGAGCCCTGGAGCCGCCACTTAGCGGCCAGTCTTTGTCTTCGAGCCGTGTTGCGGCGGACACGAGGGAGGCCTCGCCGCGCATGATCGGTCCAGGCGCCGTGCCAACCACATCAGGAACCACGACGAGTGAGCACAATGTGGTCCTGCACTAAGGGGACGAGGGGGGGGGGTGACGGCGGGGAGTTGGAACTTCGCCAGACAGCGAGACCAGAAGCTGTGTGGACGCCTGCCGAGGGGAAACCAGCCGGGTTTGATGGGCGGTGGGGCGGAGTTGCCGCCGGGAGAGAGGGCTCGCTAGGGAGGGAGTGTCCTGCCTACAGGCCTTGCTCTTGAGCTCTCGGATGGTATAACATGCTCGTTGATCCGAGGCCGGTGGGAGCGCGAGAAGTGAAACGGAGGAGGAAGCGAGAACACACGAGGCTGCAACGGCAGCAAGGATTTATTTATTTTCCCAAAGACAATAAGTCAGATGTATTTTCATGTTTACTTGTCATATTATTACTTCAAATATTCATGTTCTAATACTATCAGATTGCCTTAAAATGTATTACAAAACATTTCACAACAACATGCAGCATATCATCAGTTTACGGCTAGGGCACTTGCACCAGGGCCGCACTGTAAACTCTCAGCTGCTCCTTTGTCTCCAAGTAGGCGGATGTTCGGTAGATATCTTTCCAGAGACGCGTCACCTCCTGTCCGCCCTTCCGTCTGAACTGCACCACGCCGGCATGCATCTTGTGCCGATGCAAGCAATTGATTTGATCATGGCGTCCATTCCCGTGTGTCAGGATGCAGTCGCCGTGCGCGAAATCTGATATCGCGAGCTGCCGTACTCCGTGTGCCTCGATGAAGAATCAGAGGTTCCACCTTTCGCCCTCCTCCAGAACCAAGACTAAAGGCCGCAGCCACGTGGAGCTGGTAACACCAACCAGGACTAAAGGAAATTTTATGATTTTTTTTGAATTTTGTTTAAAAAAAATTAAATAATTTTTTATTTTCAAATTTTTGAATTATTTTAACCTCTAATCTCTAATCAGCACCCCTCATCACTGCTCAATTTATCCTCTAATCTCTAATCACCTCTTGATCATGGCGTCCATGCCCGTGTGTCGATGCGATCGTCGTGGCGCGGAATGCGGTATCGTGAGCTGTCAGACTCCGTGTGCCTCGATGAAGAATCGGAGGTTCCACCTTTCGCCCTCCTCCAGAACCGGGACTAAAGGCCGCGGCCACGTGGATCTGGTAACACCAACCGGGACTAAAGGAAATTTTATGATTTTTTTTGAATTTTTTTAAAAAAATTTGAATAATTTTTTATTTTCAAATTTCTGAATTATTTTAACCTCTAATCTCTAATTAGCATCCCTCATCACTGCTCAATTTATCCTCTAATCTCTAATCACCTCTCATCATTCCAAATCATCTAACTTCCCGAACGGTCACCTATCCTCCCACTCCCCCAGCCTGAGCACGGTTAACTTCCGGGTTCTATTCTCCCTCGTTTCCAAGTCTGCCCTTGTTGTTTTTCTGATAATAGTAAGATGCCAATCCTATTAACCCTGAGGAATTTTGCTTGAGCATGAAGTGACACATTTCACTGTTTGAGTTTGAAACTATTGTTTTAAAAACAATAATTATTTAGAAACAATAGTTATTTTGAATAATTAGTTTGACCATTGTTTGACCATAGTTTGACCAGATTTGACCAAAATTCAAAATAATTGAAATAATTATTTAGTAACACTAATATTCTAGAATAATTAGTTTGACCATTGTTTGACCATAGTTTGACCACAGTTTGACCAGATTTGACCAAAATTCAAAATAACTAAAATAATTAATTAGTAACACTAATATTCTAGAATAATTAGCTTGACCATTGTTTGACCACATTTTGAACTTTTTTCGATTTTTTCCACTCTAGATCTTAAAAGCCCCGTAACTTTTTTCTGTTAGGTTTTTGAGGATTTTGAAAATGTTTAACGGGGTTCCCCCTGTTAAATTTGGATGTAACTTTTTGAGTAGATGATTTTTCATATAAAAAACTTTTTCATCCGAGTTAGTATGCAAAAGTTATGCCCATATTTACAAATTCAAGAGATTTTGCAAATAAAGTCGAAATTCACATTTGCAAATTTTTCCAACAACTAGACCACATATCACATGGGAAACTTATTTTCTTTTATTTTTTTGACATTTCCATCATTTTCTTTTATTTTTTTTAAAACTGAAAAAGCGATCGGGGGGGGGGGGGGGTAGAGTTTGAAAATGGGACTTTTAGTACCGGTTCGTGGCACGAACCGGGACTAAAGGTCTCAACCCCATTAGCACCGGTTCGTGTCTCAAACCGGGACTAAAGGTCTCATCTTTAGTCGGTTTGAGGCACGAACCGACTAAAACATCGCATTTTAGTCCCGGTTTGAGGCACAAACCGGGACTAAAGGGCACAGGTGAACCGGGACTAATGCCTTAGCCGCACGAACCGGGACCAATGCTCACATTAGTCTCGGTTCGTGATTGAACCGGGACTAATGTGAATATTGGCCCGGAACCATAGCCCTGTTTTCTACTAGTGCTTCTTCAAATCCAACGGTCACATCCACCCTGCTGTCTCAATCGGTCGAACTGCATTGGTCAACTACAGGAAACTGGGGCCGGTCTTTACCTGACCAACTATCTAATACTACGCAGGCTCGTCAAATAGT